>CM057226.1:36366665-37069476 GCA_029891385.1 Erythroxylum novogranatense | reverse complement strand
AGATCCGAATGGAAGAACATTAATGGTTTGTGTAACACCCACTCTCAGTGACCGAACCTAATATTATGGGTGATGCTCAAGTCAGTGCCCTGAATAGATGGAGGTACATCGATCGAGTAAAACTTCGGTTATACTGAGTTTTTTTATAACATACATTGGCCGGTAAAAACAACGGTAAAAAGCAGTAAGTAATTTAATCCCGTGAGCCACGATAAACTATTTCCGGTTATTCTGACGGATCGACACTCATTACAGATTAGACAGCAATAATGCAATTGTCAATGTGTAAAACAATAACACCCCAATGGGATTAGTCTAAATACAAAGCATTGTTATACATTGATTGCGGAACACAATTTGGTAAGACCTTTAATACCCGGACCGCAGGCGATCAGGCCTCAATCCTTCAACTTGCCTCTTGTGGAGCATACTCCGCGTCGATCGGGTACTCTTAAAACCTAAAAAATAGATTGCAATTTTGGATGAGTTTGCGAACTCCGATGAGAAACCAAATCGATGGTTCTTACCAATTCATGCATCACATAACAAATTACGGTAATAAGGCGGTCTTAGTACTACTAATACGGTCAATATTCATAGTTCATATTACACGATCAATTGTCACGATCAATATTTAATTACGAATAATAAGGCAGATCCACGGTCGTTATAAGCGATCGGCACCGGTAGTCATCCATTTACAATCCTGATCCAGAAGTCAAGCGAGTCTGATAATTATCCATTTGAATATTGGTCCGGTAATGATCACGATGCATATGTGACTCTTTTTCGATTTATTACGATGTTGTGATTGGCGCATAAGCGATATTGATGTATGAAGCGTGCGTGGGAAATTATCTCCCCGAGGCTCGAGGCTCGTTTTAGTATGTCGAACTCTGAGGCTCGATTCGATGTCGATGGCGTCTCGGTTCGCGATTTCCTTTTAGCGATTTAATGCATTTGTGCATGAATGCACATACTTGATAAAGTCAATATAATATATCACGGTCATGGGTCGGTCAAAATGCAGTCCAATTAACGGTATGTCTAATGCCCAATTCACGGTCAATAAAAACCATATATAATCCACGTAATCCCGTAGAAACAATCAAATCCTGATAAACACGTGAATCGGCATAACCAACTAGGTTACTCACTTCTCTTAGAGTTATTGTCGGAAAGTCTTTGTGTCGTCGATTACGATCGGCGCTTAAGTTGTGCCTAAGCATCGGAGAAAATGTTCTTATCACTAACGATTCAATCAGAATGAATTCTTGATGCACATGTAGGTAAAATATGCATATTCATGAATTCCTAGCCCTAATCCATTTTTTTCCATCAAAAATCTATCAAAAATTAGAAACATATTGAGGCGTTGACGATGCATAAATCGGATCTCTATAGGTCCCAATTAAACAAAGCAGTTGATTACGGACTTTTACGGGACTTCGTCAATTTTGCGTCAAAAATTTCCAATCTCGGAAAATGAAATTCAATATTCTAGGAATCCGATGCCCAAGAATCAGGTCGATCGGATGTCGGACGGAAAAGTTATTCACGAAGAGCCAAAATTCAACAATTAATATATATATATTGCCTTTTTCCTACTCTTTTCCCTTTCCTTTAACGAAATTCAATAAATCATAACTTATTCTACACAATTCAGAAAATGCAAATCATATCTCATTGGAAGGTAATGAAACCCTCTACAAGTTTCCTTTAGTCTAAAAAATCAATTTCACCCTAAGGGTGTCAAACATCCAATGTAAGCTACCCACACATTCACTTCCTAACACAGAACAGCCATTGAAATTCACTATCTATCATTCTATGCAGTCAAAAATTATACAATAAATATGCTCATCAAGATCACAATGTTATCTACAACTTTCATGAAACAACCCAAATTTCAATTCCCTTGCTAACTAGGTCAAATAATTCACTTAAGGTTGTTGTCCTTGAAATCACTCAATTTGAGCAGTAACATTCTATCAATCGTATCTCCTTGTATACAAGTCAAACAAATCACCACTTTATATCCCTAAACAGATAAGATCTCAAACTTCAACTTTCATGAAGAACTCAAAATCCAATTCGATCTCTAACAGTTTCAAAACTGTTATGCAAGTTTCTGCCATGATCAGCAATTCACAACCTAATGCAGGTTTAGTTTTTCCAAATTCATTTCTCTCAAATCTGACAACCAAAAATTACATGACATATATCATTCTCAATATAATTGCTTCCTCTACAACTTTACAGAAGATCACTCACACCAATTCAGTTCATATAAATTTCTAAAATTGCTCCAAATCATAATGTGCACCAAATTTGACATTCCAGCTAGGTTTCATTCAATGCATGAAAACAGTCAATAGTCATCAGTCCATAACTCCTACTATACATATCGAAAAATTGAAAAATCAGTGGAATTGGAAAGATAACTTAATAGGCTTCAACTTTCATTTAGTCCAGTTGTTCTAAATCCTTCTCAATTAATTTAGAAAAATTAGCAAAACTCTAGGTTATGGTTTCGGTACTATTCATTCCAGTCAATAGCAGTAACTTTCCAAGCCAAATTGCAACCTCTTAAAGCTAAAATTGGACAACCCCTATTTCACACAAAATGTAGCCAACAAACCAAAGTTTCAGTGGGCACAAACCTTGCCTCAATTGCATAACTACACATGAGTTATGCTCAAATCAGTGTAATAGGTCAAAGTAAATTTTCCAGCACTTATGTCTAAACCATCTTCTATGGTTTCTATACCATTTCACCCCATTTCTAAACCAGCAAACATCCTAAGTAATTAAGAATTCAACCCATACCTCTTCAATACCTTCACCTAAGCATTTTAACTAAAATTGGCAGCACCTTTCCTTAATAAATTCCTACTTATCCAACATCATATAGGTAATCAAATACATTCCATCACACTAATCCATCTATGACCACTCTTACATTAATCAAAACCTTAACCTTATACCCACTAATTCAAGCCATACTTATCATCAATTTAAGGCCTCAATTAAATGCATCAACAACCATGATTCATCAACTACATGATCAAAGAATAATTAAAACTTAACTTAATCACTTACCAATTCAAGCTTCCACTCTTTCCCACTCTCCAATCACTTCACTTTCTTCCTTCACTTCTAAAGCCCATATATGGCTATCACCTTGGATAGAGACTTAAGCTCATATGCAAGTAAGAGGATCTTAAGGTTGGTGGAAGGTGACTTAAGAAAGAAACAAAAAAGAGAAATCAAAGGAGATGTAAAGGAAGTAGGTTTTCGGTGGAGGAAGAGTATTTAGCATTTAAACCTATTCATTTCTTCTATTCCTTAAGGCATAACCGAGAGGAGCACTCTAGCATAGGACAAGGGCATTAAATTAAGAGGACAAGTGGCACTTCTTAGAAAAAAACAAAATAGGTATAAAACAAAACTTTGTATAGGATTTAGAAATCTTCTACAATTTGACTCATTCTAGTTCAATGACCCTAATTTCATCCCAAAATAATATACCCAATAATTCAAGTACCAATGGGTAGCAATTTTACGCTACCAAAAATTGGTTGGTTCGCGATTGGCGATTTTTTGATCAGGAATTTTCTAGGGAAAAATCCATAAATTTTTAAAATCCCTTAAAATAGAAAACAATTTATGGGCGCTCAGAATAATTTTTAAACCCATTAACCACGTTAATCCTAATAAAATTGTCTTAGGCACGTAAGCAAGAATATCATGTATGCATGCAGTAATTTCATGTGCACAAATATGTTGTGGACCAATCCTATTATGCATGAATAGTGTATGCACTCAAATCTATTCCATCCTATGTCAAATTTACTATTTTACCCTTCCAATTGAGGGTGGGATGTTCTGATTTGGCTCTACTTTATGTCATCAATTGGTTGTCCTCCATCGGTTGACATCCTCAGCACTTCTTAGAATGGGTGAGCCCGTAATTGAAGTTTGGATTCCTCATTTTAATCGAGGGATGCCCGATATACGGGATGAAACTCCACGGGAAAGTCACCTAGGCGTCTGAAGTACTTTTTGTGAAGCCAGAGGCCTCCTTGAAGCTCGTTAGTGGAGGTACCCTCTAACCGAAGCGATGGAATGGCGTGTGGACCATATCTCTTAGTAGAGAGGGAGTGGGAGGTGGTGATGCGTATAAAAAGAGCTCGATGAATACGACTTTACTCGGCTCGTGCGGTACTTGAGGTTTGACGATTCATTTCTCATTGACCCCCTCTTGAATTAGCGAGCTAGGAGAGAGACCACCGTCCGGTTGACTCCTCGTGATTTAGTTAATTGTTGTATTTTTTTAGCCTTGGTTTCATTTTCTAACTTAATTTATCGTTATGCGACCATGGTGAAGATGGGAGATGCTCACTTGGTGTCTCCAATCAAAAGCGGGTTATGCGAGAAGAAGGGGCGGAGGCGGGGTGGTGATGGCGCCCGCTTTGTCTATGGGGTTGGGCTCGTCCGTGAGTAATGTCGACGGATGTTCCACACAGCGAGAGTGACCTTGATTGAGGTCATTGCAGTTGTCTTGGTCGGTAGCGTAGGCGAGTAGTCTGGCGAGAGAGGAGGAGGAGGAGGATCTGGTCCTCCTCTTGAAGGAAGAGATTGGTTGGTGGGGGATCTACAAATGCAGCCCAGCAAGTCGAGCAAGAATGGAAAGGGAAGAAGGGCGAAGAGAAAGCGTGGCCGCAAATCTGGCGATGAATACGCCGCCAAGTTAACCAAATGCCACGATCGGGGACCTCGAAGTGTCCGTTACATTGTCGAGAGGATTATTACGCTTTGTGGGCGAAGCGAGATCATGGAGAGAGGAATAACTGGGGCTAGGTCTCAGCTTCGTTAGTCTCGGTGTGTGGAGTGCGACGGCGGCCTTAGATCTTTGCGGCGTTTGGAGACTCTGGACCGGAAGTCGAGGACCTCCATGATCGGTGAAGGCTTTGAAGGCGAGCTTCGGTGAGGTGAAGGAGAGACCTCCTCCGAGCTCAACGCATCCTTGGAGGAAAAAAATCCCGGAGAGGGAGGTGGGCACTTTGTTGGCTCGGCCCAGCGAGGAGAGGAGAAGGGCGAATGGAGGAAGGCTGTGAGGGCGGAGAGGGAGCTTAACAAGAAACTCCGCTTGGTTGCCGCTCCATGATGGAGGATAGGGGCAGAGCCAGGAGACCTTGCGGGAGGTGCGGATTCTGTGAAGATCTGCAGTCGAGGCGATTAGCGATAGAAATGGCGGTTTACATGCGAGGAGAGTTTAGAGCTCGCTTCGACATAACCCTCTCGGTTTTGAGGAGGGCCATGAACTCTACACTCCAGGGGGTCGGTGTGCCCTTTATTGAGGTATGCGAGCAGCTTCTTCCTGCACTCTTGGGCTTTCTTTAGAAAGTCGGGGAGAAGAAGAAGGAGAGCGGGGCGCCATTAGGACGAAAAGCTGGATCTCGGCTCAGACGAAGAGCTTCCCTAGAAGATATTCCTCGATGTTCCCGGGTCTGCTCTATTCTCGTTGTGTCGCTCTCCAGAAGGAAGAGCTTCCTTGCGAGGATATTCCTCGGTTGCTCCCGGGTCTGCTCCTACTCCCGTTGTGCGCTCCTTCGGGCTTCTCCTGCTCCTTTAGCTACTTGTTGCTCCCTTCTCCCAATTCTAGAGCTCACTGGTGGGAGCTTGTGGCGGGGAGTAAATTTAATATGAATGAAAATCTCTAGTTGTGTTTCATTTTCTAGAAGTCATTTTTGAAGTCAATTTTTCGTGCTTATGTGTTTTGTTTGGACGTATAGTAGGGTTAGGTGTTACTAAGTGGTCGACCAGCCGAGGTGCCAGGATCTTGTCTTGGCGATAGATCAGCCGTAATCGATCTATGGAATGCAGAGCGAGGTCCCAGGATCTTGTCTTGGCGACCGATCGACCGTAGTCGTCTATAGAATCTGAAGCGAGGTCCCAAGGATCTTGTCTTGGCGGCCGATCGTGTATGTCGATCTATAGAATCTGCAAAGCGAGTCCCGAGGATCTTGTCTTAGCGTGACGATTGGCCGTAGTCGATCTATGGAATCTGGCGAGGTCCCAAGGATCTTGTCTTGGCGACGATCGGCCGTAATCGATCTATGGAGATATGGCGAGTCCCAGGATCTTGTCTTGGCGACCGTCGTAGTAGTCGATCTATGGAATCTGCGGCGAGGTCCCAGGATCTTGTCTTGACGACCGTCGGTAGTAGTCGATCTATGGAATCTGGGCGAGGTCCCAGGATCTTGTCTTGACGACCGATCGGCCGTAGTCGATCTATGGAATCTGAGAGTTGATTGATCTGATTTTTTACTCTTTGCCTGAATGGAATTTTTATATGCAAAATCAAAACCCTTTATTGATGATACTTGAGGGTGTGGTAGTTAAAAACACATACATTTGGAGGACGGGAAAAAGGTACCCTGAGTGTTGTACAAAACATTGTTGAACTAACATTAAACAAAATAAGACTTATCTATTGGTAGAGCGCCTTTAGGTTCGGGAGTTCCGACGCTTGGTAGAATTTTCCTTTTACATCACGTGGGATGTAAACAGTGCCGACACAGCAATCACTCGATGAGGTCCTTCCCACGTTTGTCGAGCTTTTCGGGATACTTCCCGCCGCCTCGGCCTTTCGTGGGGCGTAACTACCTACCTTTACATTGCTCGAACTTGACCACCATTTGTAGAATTTGGTTGCCTTTTGCTGATGGCTTCGAGGCAATGGCTGCCCTTTCTATCCTCACAGGAGAGCGAGTTCCACTTTCAGGCTTCATCATTCCGCTCTTCATAGCCGATAGCCTTTGATTATGCAATGTCACCTCTCTTTGGGACTAGGGCTTACGCTCAGAAGGTCATCTTGAGCAGTGTTTCCCTGGGTGGCTCGTTCGGTTGTGATTCTGTATGCCTGACAACACTTCGTCTAGTTATTCCACCGGTCTTTCGGCCATCTAGAGGCGACTTCTTGAGGCACTTATTATCTTTTTGGTGTTCTCCATGAGTCCATTGCTTTGTGGATGAGCTCACAAAGTCAGCTATAGTTTGATTTTTAGTCGGTCAGTGAAGTCTCGAATTTATCGTTGTCGAATTGCAGGCCGTTATACTGTAACCAACACCATAGGCATCCAGAAGCGACATAGTATATTTTCTTTGACGAAACTTTCTACTTTCCCTCGGTGATTGTAGCGACCGACTCGCTTTTACCCACTTAGTGAAGTATTCCACTTTGCTATCGAATTTCTTTTTCGGGACCGAGAGGAAGGGCTGAGTATATCCATTCCCCATTGAGGCGAAAGGAATAGGGTGACTCACGATTTGCATCCTCTCGGTGGTGATGAGATAAGTGCTATTTCTCTGGCGGGCCTTACATGGTCGACCTTCTCTTGCGATCTTTTCTCATTTATCGTGTAGGTACCTGTCGATCGGTCGTGAGCCAACATTCATCTCTACATGATTTTGCACATCCGCCGTGGACCTCGGCCATTGCCTGCTCGGCTTCTTCTTCGTTCAAGCATCGAAGCGGTGACGGTCGTAAGGCAAGCTTATATAGAGTACCGTGCGTATCATACTACTGCCTTTATTCTTAGTTTCTTGGCCTCCGTCGTCTTGGTTGTTTTCCTTCTAAAGGTATGCTGCCTTGATCGGTTTTGGTCCAACCCGACCGATCGGTACTTATGTTGTGAACTTCTCGACTTTTGAATGCTAAGCGGCCCGTGATCGTTCGATTAGAACATTGTTTATTGCATCACGGTTGGAAGCCATTTTGGAAGCGCATCTGCTTTAACGTTTGAGCTCATTCTATTACATTGATCGATCTTGTTGAAATTGCTCAACCGCTCGCCTTTACCAACTCGGTACTGATCATGTTGTTTCCGCGGCCTCATCTTGCCGGTGACTTGGCGACCCTTACTTGGCTATCACTATACACCTTGGATGCTTTATTTCTATCTCCCCTAGCTGGGAGGCCGCTATCGAGGCCTCGTATTACGCCGTTATTGGAGGCCTTAAACTTCGAGCGAAGGGCATATTTCACATTTTCTTCATAGTGCGGGCTGATCGGCACTACTCTGCTCCGCATCCCTCGGCATTGGACGACCGTCAACAAACAAGTTCAGGCGGGGGCTGCTCGTCCTTGAGCTTAGTTGGCTCATCTGCGATGAAATCTGCCAACACCTGCGCTTTGATGGTCGTCTGAGATTTGTATTGTATATCGAACTCTCCCGGCTCTACCGCCCACTTTATTAGTCGGCAAAGTTTTGGGCTTTTGAAGGCATTGCACGAGGGTTGGTCGGTCCATACCTCAATGGTATGACTTTGGAAGTAAGGCCTTAGCTTCACGGTGCCATTATCAAAGAGAGGCTGGATTTTTCTATGGGCGATATTGCGTTTCGGTCCGGTCAATACTTTGTTGGCGTAGTAAATAGGGTGTTGTTCGCTTCCTCCGTCGAATAAATACATGATGATAGACCCCTCCGTAATCATGATATAAGATCAAGTTCTCCCCTACTGGACTGCGGGATAGGTGGGCTAGACAAATATTGCTTTAAGTGTTGAAAAGCTTTCTCGCACTCATTCGCCATTGGAATTGGGTTCGTTCACCTTCCTCAGATTTTGAAAAATGGGAGCCTTGTCTCTAATCTGAGGAATGAACACCTTAGAGACTATCCAATGGTCAACACTGCACTTCTTTTAAGCATTTGGGTGAGGGCATTTGGATGATGGTTTCGATCTTCTCTAGATTAGCCTCAATCCAGCGTTGGTGATCATAAACCACAAGGAATTTTCGGATGCCACCCCGAAAACACATTTTTGGACTCGACTTCATCTAAAATTTATTCGGGTTTGGAAAACCTCCTTGAGATCTTCCACATGCTCGTGGCCGTCTTACTTTTGACCACCATATCATCCACATCGCTTCCACCGACCGCCGATCTGTTTCTTAAAGACTTCCATGGCCAGTCGTTGATAGGTCACCCGCGTTCTTGACCAAAAGGCGTTACTTGATAGCAATATGTGCCTTGATCGGTTATGAAGGCGGTCTTTTCTTCATCTTCCGGACTCATTTGAATCTGGTGATAGCGAAAGCGTCCGAGGCGAGGCGTTCATGCCCACGAGTAGAGTCGACCATTTGGTCGATCTTGGTAATAGAAGCCCATCCTTTGGACGTACTTTATTCAAATCGATGAAATCTATACACATTCTCCACTTCCAGTTCTTCTTTTCACTAAAACCACATTGGCGAGCCACTTTCGGTACTTGACTTCTCGGATGAACCCGGCCTCGAGTAATTTCTCTACTTCTTTCTCGATCACCTCCATTGCTCCTTCTTTGTGCCATCGCTTCTTACTTTTGATCGACTTGTCGTGTCTTAAATTTAGGAGTCTTGACATGGCGATCGAGAAATTCCAAGCATATCGTTCGGCACCCAAGCGAAGACCTATCTATTTTTCACCAGACAATCTGTGATTTCTTTAACTAGGTCATGCTGCAGCTCGGAGCCTAGGTTTGTGTATTTAGAAGGATCGGCTTCGTCCAGTCCGACCCGCTGTGTTTCTTCCACTGGGTTCATCCTATCCATGTCCTCGTCGGCTCTCACATCAAGGGAGCTCGTCAGGACCACCGCCCCGTCTAATGTCTTCATTTCTGCTAAATAATATTCCCTGACAATTCTCTGTTGGCCCCTGACAACACCGACTTCGTGGGGTGTCGGGAACTTCATAACTTAGTAGTAGGTGGAGCGACCGTCGAGGGCATTTGAGTAGCCGCCGATTATTGCATTATCGCCCTTGAAACTTCGACCGAACTTCGGCGTCCTTTTTATTTGACCGGCTTTTGTCCAGAACTTCACTTTCAAGTGCACGGGCGGATCGGATGGTGAGGCCCGATTCGCCTTTGATGGGACCGTCTGTGGTAGTAGTCGGTCTTGGTACCTTCATTTGCTTGAAGGCCTCATAGTACAACAAGTCGACCGAGCTGCCCGTATCAATCATCACCCGCTTCACCTCGTAACCGTCCATGTTCAAATTTACCACGAGTGCATCATCATGAGGGCAACTTATTCCATCGAGGTCGGACTCATCGAATGATATCGTCCCGTCGTTCTCCCTCGGCTTTTTGGTGGATGAGTCCCTGCCAACCTGTTTGGCGTATCTTTTTCTCCCTTTAGTGGTGGATCCTCCTGCTGCATTTCCACCAAATATCATGTTAATGACCCTAGTCGGTCGGTCGTCTTGTTGCCCGGTGTTTCGGTCGTTTCTTTCCCTCGATCGCCCTCTCTCTTCTATTCGATTATCTGTGGTCGCATTCTGCCTCCCTCCATCATTCCTATCATTTCGCCTCAAGGTGATGCGCCTATTGTCATCATGGCGACACGGCTGTGGCGGTTATTCCGATCGGCATTTTGTTGCGTGCCTCACGAATCGGCCTAACCTCTTCCACTTTGTATGAGGAATTGATTTCTCTTTTCATTTGTACAATCTTCCGTATCATGGCGACCTCTTTTTAAAGCGGTAATATAAATTGAGTTCCTATCCTTGTAGGGGTTTTCATTTTATTGGGTTCTCGGATAGTTTCCCCATCCGCTTTCATGGCCGCGAACTTGCATATCGCTGTTGGCGGGGTGAACTCTGTTGATTTCCACATCGATCGGTCGGCCTTCTCTAGCTCGAATGGCCTTTTTGCGGCTTATACGATTGTAACGCCAACTATCGTTTGGCGGCGATCATCCGTCCGATGCCTCGTATTTTCAGCACTTCTTGGTGAATATACCTATCATCCTATTTCTTATTTCTGAGCGAATCGGGGTTGATCGAGGGCTAACGACTTCTTGAACTCCTCATCCTCGTATTATTCATAGCGCGACCAACATGGGCGAGCAAGTAAGGTCGGGACCTCGACCGCCGTTATTGAATCAGTGATGAATTCCATAGCTTTCATTCCTTCCTTGGGTAAGTTGCATCACCTCCAAAGTCATAACACCCCACTCCGTAAGACCCGAACCCGATATCGTTGGTGATATCCGAGTCAGTGTCCGCGAGTGGCGTCTTACATCGATGAGATTTAAAACTCGGTATACTTTTTTTTTGGAGCCATTGATTCCACGTTAACACGGCAAACCATGATAGTAATTAAAATCCGTGTTCGATAAAACCAGTTTTAGTTATTACGGTCATCCGGTAATAATTTACAATCAATCAATGCGGTGAAACATCAAAACCACAATGGGCTCGGTAAAATACAAAGCCTTGTTATACGGTGATTGCAGAACACAATTTACTAAGACACTAATCACGAGCCTGAACCGATCCCGATCTCAACCTTTATTAGTTTACTGTGAGACATACTCCGGTGTCAGCGGGGTATTCTTGAGACCTGAAAAATAGATGCAAATTTTGGGTGAGTTTTGCGAACTTCGGTGAAAACCATCATCGATGGTTCACTCAAAATCATGCATTACGCCCGTGGCGTCAGCCGCGATCGGTAATAGTCAATTACGATGGCGATCAATAACAATGTCGATAACGAAAACCATTCCACGATAATTCATGCCATTACAAGCGGTACATGTCACGAGCGATCATTTATGTGAATGCAATGCATATGTGACTCTTTCGGTTATTGATGTTGTGCCCGAAGTGCTCGGTCGATTGTTCGATGTGGGGGGCGTCGGGATTTCTCCCCTCGGGCTCGAGGCCGTCGATCGATATGAGAGCTCGAAGCTCTTATCGGTAAAAATAACAACTTGGGCACGCGTCTGTTATCGATCATGCAATTATGCATGCGATGCGATATTGATGAATATACGGTGTTTGGCTATAAAGCCCAGGTGTAGCGATAAGTCAATGATATGGCTATAAAGCTCGATATAGCGGTGTTCGGTATGATGGCTATAAAGCCCGATCTATCGATGTCGGTATCATTGATGCGGTAAATCATACAATACTGATCCCATACGTGCCGATGAGTCATGCGGTGATCATTCAATTCACTTTTGCACGTAATTCACGTTGAGCATGTAAACAACCAGAAATTTGAGAAACCAACTAGGTTACTCACCTATTACTTCCGAGCTATTACTTCCGAGCTAATGCCGGGAAGTCTCTGTGACGTCGGTCAATCGACGCTCCAATTGGCCTCTATATGAATCAGAAAAAGTACGAGTCACTAAATATGAAATTTGTGCTCATGTTGATGAGATATGCATGTTCATGAATTCCCGGCCTTAATCCCCCTTTTTTTTCCATTATAAAAATTCATCAAAAATTTAGAAACCTATTGGCGCTGACGGTGCGCAATTCGGACATCTATAGGTCCCCAATTAAATAAAACAGTGATTAAAAGTTCCGTCACCCGGGGCCACGTCAATTTCTCGTCTAAAAATTTCCAATTTCTTATAAAATGAAATTCAATACTCTATGAATCCGATGCCTCAAGAATCAGGTCAATCGGACGTTGGACGGAAAAGAAATTGACAAAAAGAAACCAAAAGTCAAATTAAACAATTAATATCTAACCCTTATTCCCTTCTTTAGTTTCTTGATTTCAAGCCAACTTTCAACACCAATAACTCATTGCACACAATTCAGAAAATTACCAATTATATGTCATTGGAAAGATCACGAAACCCTCTACAATACTCAAGAAGACCATAAAAATCAATTCCAACCCTAAGGGTGTCAAATATCCCATCAAACCTTCTGCCTACTCAATTCCCGTTAACACAGGGCAGTACATTGGCAATTTCATAACTCACTGATTCTTCAGAAATAAATTACCAAAAAATATGGTCAATAAGTTCACAATGTCCTCTACAACTTTCATGAACAACCCAAAATCAAATTCTATTGCTAAATAAGTCAATTAATTCATCTAATGTTACTGTCCCTGAAATCCTTCAAATTTGGGCAGTAACCTTACAAGCATAACTCCCTGTATACAAGTCAATAAAATCAGAACTTTATATCCCTGTAAAGATAACATCTTAAACTTAAATTTCCATGAAGCACTCATCATCAATTCGATCTCTAACAATTTCAAAACTGTTATGGAAGTTTCTGTTATGATCAGCCATTCATAACCTAATGTAGGTCAGTTTAAAAAAATCATAACTCCCAATTCTGACTTCTAAAATTACACACCATATATCATTTTCAAGGTAATCTCTTCCTCTACAACTTTTCAGAAGCTCACTCACACCAATTCAGTCCACATAAAATGTTAAAATTTCCTCCAATCAGTAAACTCACAAAATCACACTTAAGCTAGGTTTCATCAAAATGCTCAAAACCAATCATTAGTAATCAATTCATATCTCCCAATATACAATTCTAAAATAGAAAGATCAGTAGCAATGGAAAGATAATTCAATATGCTACAACTTCCATGCAGATCATTTTCCTAATTCCATCTCAATTAATTCATAAAATCAACAAAACTCAGATGTCATGGTTGCGGTTACTGTTCACAGGCAATGGAACAGTAACTTTCCATGCAAAAATTCACCCTTCTATCATTGAAATTCAACAACACCTATTTCACACTAAATTGAAGCCAACATCCCAAAGTTTCAGTGGCCACTAACCTTATCTCATTTTCATTTCTACACAATAAGTTATGAATAAAACGGTAACATCAATTATAATTTCAATTTTCCAGATCTAAGGTTAATCTTAGTTCAATCACTTCAATGCCTTTTCACATCACTAGACATCAAAATAAATACAAATTAAATATTACTACAGTCATACATATACTAGGGCTAACACTGAAAATTGGCAGCATTAAATTCCTCAATTCAAATACTCAAATAATTATCCATATTCAATTCAATATCAAACCATATCATTAATTTCCACTCAACAACACCTAGCCTTAAACCCATTTCTTCCAACCATATTAATCATCATTTTAATGCCTACATGAACCTAATAAATACTCTAAACCTTTTATTAATCACTCCTTACTATCATGGCATTTAATTCCATATGCAAAACACCATTTAAAGATCAAACCTTAAATGAATACTTACCAAATTAAAACCTCCTTCAAACCTTCAACAACCACTTTCTAACTTCTACACCAAAGTATCAACCTCCTTCCCTTCTCAAGTATACACAAAGCTCATCTTCTAGCTTTGATGGAATTAAAGAGAGTAGCTTGGAGTTATGAAGAAGGATGAGTAAAGAGAGCCAAAATCGATGGATATATGTAAAGGAGAGTGTGTGTGTTTTCGGATGAGTTTCAAAGACCTAAAAACAATTCATCTTCCTTCTTTAAACACACACATCCGAGAGAGCATTGAGAGGAGCATTTAATGTTGCTTTTAAATGGCAACTTGTGATAGGTCAATGTTTATAAGAAAAGTCAAAGTATTCTTTGTTTAATCCAAATCAAAATTTTACCTCAATTAACTCAATGACCCTCCTTTCAGATCCCAAAATAATATACTCAATATTACAGATGCAATTGGGTAGCGATTTTTGCTACTGAAAATCGTCAGGTTATTGATGGCGATTTTATCGATCCAAGGAATTTCAAAATTTTCCTCAAATCATTTTTTGAAAATTATTGAAATTCCTAAAATTATAAAACAGTAACATGCACTCCAAATAATTTTTCAATCAAAAATCACCTTTTCTACCCCAAAACACGTTTAGGCGATTCTGCGCGATTTTTGCGGTCAGGAATTTCTAGGAAAATTCCGAAAAATTCTGAAAATCCTTAAAATCTAAAACGCGGCAATAGCACTCGAATAATTTTCAAACCCATTTACCACGTCAATCCCAATAAAATTGCTTTAGGCCCAATTCAGGAATTATCATGAATGCATAAGCGAAATTCCATGTACGATTGATCGTGTGTATCAATCCTATTATCATGAACAGTACTAATTATTCCTTATCAATCCCATCCTACAACAAATTTCCTATTTTACCGCCCGGGAGGGTGGGGATATTCTGATTCTCCCCTCCTTATAAAATTTAGTCCTCGAAATTCTCGATCAACGATTCACTATGACCGTTATCACATGATTCTACATATCCCATACACCTTTCCACTTAATGATTCACTTTTCAAGTGATCACGGTAACCACTCTCATTCAGTGGTTCGATTACTAATTTGGCTGCTCATTATCACTTGATACGTGAAGCCAGATTCACAAGACTATTAGTTGGCGATCTCATTTTCTTAGCTATCTCACTTGCCATTTCTAGAATAGTCACTACCTTTGGTTCCGATATATAACTTTCGATTCGGTATTTTGAATCTATTCACGATCACATTTTATCCTACAATACCTTTTCCCCGGTGCCATAAAGTCCAATTAAGATTCCCTTAAGTACATCTCCATTTCTTTGATACCTCTCTTTATCACGTCGGGACGATTTACATTCCTTTGGTACTTTCATACGGTGACATTTAACTCCACTTCATTATAATCGGTAACAATGTACCTAATGGGTCATTTGTTATATGCCATTTACTACATGTTCAAATTCGATTCTCGTAAGACACTTCATCGTTCTATAGTGTTCACACACTTTATCCGGATATCTGATTTACTCTGTCTCATTTGTCCGATCCGATTCCACTTTAGCTAACCATGCGTTTTCTCAGGTCACTTCCCTTTGTTTCACTTATCACGGTCGATCTTTGACTCTCGTTAGGCCTTATCTGATTAACGATATATTCCTCCAATAAATCGAGCTCTATAACACGACCATAATCAAACTTTTTCCTATTGGACATTCAACCTATAAACACTTGAGCCAAATCACTTCATTCTATACCTAGTTATTCAATTTCACTTTTCACATATGTTTACTAGAATGTCTAACCCATTTTCACTTTCTTATTCTAACACTTTTATCGGAATTACATACTTCAATTTTCGAAACACTCCACATTACCCATAATCTGCTTGACACTCATTGAAAATCCCAATATACGTAATTGATCATTCATTCTGACATTATACATTCCTAGTTGAGTTGGTATGTAGAATTATCCGTTCATTTCGGCATTGCGTATTTATACTTGTTTCTTTCTCAAATTAACACGGTGTATCCTTATAGGAACCTCACGGTCTCGAGGCTTTCAATCATGAGCATGACACCAATACCATTTATCAAAGTCGGTTCAATTTATTTCATACCGTTCAACATATTGTCTACATTCAACACGCATCGCCCACTCTTCCGATTATGTTTATCATCGATGTCGATTCCTCCATTCATCCTATCGTTTTTTACTTTTCCTTTATTCACACTTCCAAACACATTCATCTCTAATCACAGTTACTACCATTTGCTTACCTCGTATAATTCCCTATCGAGGTCTTATTGACTTTCTGTACATCTTTTACCCTTTTCATTAAGTTTACAATGAGTGTATCTGCAATTTCTTTATGAAGGTGTCACTACATCACCTCATTGTCGGTTTCCTTTTGACCCTCATCTCTATTCGATTACTCTTTTCATTTTCTCTTCTCAATTATTTTATATGATTCATATCAACATATGTTAATACCTTGTCATTCGTACTTGGACCTCCAAAATTTCCATTTTATTTTAATATCTCACTTCTCGATTCAGGACTCTTTTATTCTTCGTTTCAAATCTAGATTCCTCAGCAGGTTTTATATCATAAATGGGGATCGATTCACTTCACATTGCAATAGGATTACCTCCTATTAAAATTTCACTCATGTTGGATACTTTACATTTCTATACACAGTGGATAACCTCCACGATTATGAGCTATGACCCAATTTCACTTTTAATTTGTCCATACTTATCCATTTGACCGTTAGTCTTACTACCATCTTTATCCACGTCCACGAAAGTCTCATCAATCAATTATTATACCTAATTGCTTTTCAATCATTCTTCCTTATCGTACTATCTCAATCATAACACTTTTATGCCATAATTTAAATATCGAACATTCCTTACACTAAGGTTCCTTGTGTCAGATCCACATAAACATTTTCTTTCACACTTATTACGTAATCTATACCTGACATTTTGTCAGGAAACCAATTTGTAACCCATACAATTCAGACTTCCTTAAGATTCCTTTCTGTTTATACTCATCCTCATTTGCATGGTGATACGAGAATCACTTTCAGTTCCACTCATACAGGGCACTTAGTCTACTTTTGTCTTACTTTAACCCATTAAGAACTTCACACTTAAAATCACTCTAAACATTTACCGCTCATTTCTCTATGGTTTCCATATATACGTAACATATATTTCATTAGTCACAATCGATATTACTATCCAATAAATATTCCCCAACAGTACATCGACTTAAATCAACAACTCTCTTCATATACCACTATTGTGGTTTCATTTTCAAGATCTTTATTTCATTCTCCCGTATCATTAAAGCTGTATGTCTCATTCCCTTATCCGTTCGTGCAACTTGACCTTGTAAGGTCATATCAATTTAGCTTATCAACTTATGATCATTATTATTTTTCTTGTTTTCTACCACTTATCTACTATTTTCCTCAAACAATCTATGATCGGGTGATCACGGTCCCAATACAAACAAAATCGTTGATACCACTCCATTTATCTCTATCTATTTACTTCTCCATGTACCTTTTTTGTGTCCATATACACCTAATTGAAATTTCCGATACCCCATCAAGTGAAATCATCTATCATCTTTTTCCTTTATGATTTTATCACCGAATTTCCAAACTTCGTAACACAATAATCACATATCGATTCGGTCTCAAACTTATGCGGTCTAGATCATAACCATTTCCGAATTCATTTGATCTGTCATGCACTTTACCTCACTCTCATGAGGCCTTTGGACATCTTACTTTTCGATTCTTTGGTTCTCGATAGATCGTTCACGATTACTCTATTGAGCTTCTTACCATCTCGCTATTATCCTCTTATAATATCTACTAATCTCTAACTCGAATCAGTGAATCAAAATATGCCCGATTGGACCATCTACATTTTCTCGGTTCAATATTTCCCATTTCATGACATATACAATCAGGCGTAATTATCTAACCATCCGGGCATTTAATCTCACTTAGACCTACTATAACCAATATGTTTCCCATATCTTCATTTTCGTCACCATAATATTGCCGATTTAATTGAAATTTCTTAATTAGTCTAAGCTAACACGGTCATTCTGCTATCACATATGAGGTTTCTAACCCGATACAATATCAACCTTCTTATCCATTTTCCTTTATCCTTTCCTAATTGATTATCCCTTTTGAGGATTTACACTCTAATCCAGTCTCACTCTTCTCTCACTTAGTCACTTGACACTTATGCACATTAGGATTTATCCTCGGCGACTCGACTAGGGATCGATTACCACGATGCAACGACGCGCTTCGAATGCATGCAACCTATGTTCCCAAGCTGTGCCCGGATACATTACGTACTCTTGGGCTCGATACCACCTAAATGTAACACCTACTCCGTAAGACTGAACCCGATATCGTTGGTGATATCCGAGTCCGTGTCCCGAGTGGCGTACTATCGATGAATTTAAAACTCGGTATACTTTTTTTTGAGCCATTGATTCCACGTTAACACGGCAAACACGGTAAGTAATTAAAATCCGTGTTCAATAAAAACGATTTGATTATTACGGTCATCCGGTAATAATTTACAATCAATCAATGCGGTAAAACATCAAAACCACAATGGGCTCGGTAAAATACAAAACCTTGTTATACGATGATTGCGGAACACAATTTACTAAGACACTAATGCACGAGCCTTGACCCGATCGATCTACAACCTTTACTCGTTCTGATAGACATACTCCCGTGTCAGCCGGGGTATTCTTGAGACTGAAAAATAGATGCAAATTTTGGGTGAGTTTTGCGAACTTCGGTGAAAACCATCATCGATGGTTCACTCAAAATCATGCATTACGCCCGTGGCGTACTGCCGCGATCGATAATAGTCAATTACCGATGGCGATTAATAACAATGTCGATAACGAAAACCATTCACGATAATTCATGCCATTACAAAGCGGTACATGTCACCGAGCGATCATTTATGCGAATGCAATGCATATGTGACTCTTTCGATTATTGATGTTGTGCCCAGTGCTCGATCGGTGTTGATGGGGACGGCGTCGAGATTTCTCCCCTCGGGCTCGAGGCGATCGATCTGATATGAGCTCGAAGCTCTTATCGGTAAAAATAGCAACTTAGGGCACGTCCATTATCGATCGTGCAATTATGCATGCGGTCGATATTCATAGATATGCGGTGTTTGGCTATAAAGCTCGGTGTAGCAATAAGTCAATGATATGACTATAAAGCCCGATATAGCGATGTTCGATTATGATGGCTATAAAGCCCGATCTATCGATATCGGTATCATTGATGCGGTAAAATCATACAATACAATCCCATACATGCAGGTAGTCATGCGGTGATCATTCAATTCACTTTTGCACGTAATTCACGTTGAGCATGTAAACAACCAGAAATTTGAGAAACTAACTAGGTTACTCACCTATTACTTAGAGCTAATGCGGAAGTCTACGTGACGTCGATCAATCGGCGCTCAATTAACCTCTATATGAATCGAGAAAAAGTACGAGTCACTTAAATATGAAATTTGTGCTCATGTTGATGAGATATGCATGTTCATGAATTCCTAGCCTTAATCCCCTTTTTTCCATTGTAAAATTCATCAAAATTTAGAAACCTATTAGCGGCTGACGGTGCATGAATTCGGACATCTATAGGTCCCCAATTAAATAAAACAGTGATTAAAAGTTCCGTCACCCGGGGCCACGTCAATTTCCCGTCTAAAAATTCCCAATTTCTTATAAAATAAAATTCAATACTCTATGAATCCGATGCCTCAAGAATCAGGTCAATCGGACGTTGGACGGAAAAGAAATTGACAAAAAGAAACCAAAAGTCAAATTAAACAATTAATATCTAACCCTTATTCCCTTCTTTAGTTTCTTGATTTCAAGCCAACTTTCAACACCAATAACTCATTGCACACAATTCAGAAAATTACCAACTATATGTCATTGGAAAGATCACGAAACCCTCTACAATACTCAAGAAGACCATAAAAATCAATTCCAACCCTAAGGGTGTCAAATATCCCATCAAACCTTCTGCCTACCAATTCCCGTTAACACAGGGCAGTACATTGGCAATTTCATAACTCACTGATTCTTCAGAAATAAATTACCAAAAAAATATGGTCAATAAGTTCACAATGTCCTCTACAACTTTCATGAAAACTCAAAATCAAATTCTATTGCTAAACAAGTCAATTAATTCATCTAATGTTACTGTCCCTGAAATCCTTCAAATTTGGGCAGTAACCTTACAAGAAGCATAACTCCCTGTATACAAGTCAATAAAATCAGAACTTTATATCCCTGTAAAGATAACATCTTAAACTTCAATTTTCATGAAGCACTCATCATCCAATTCGATCTCTAACAATTTCAAAACTGTTATGGAAGTTTCTGTTATGATCAGCCATTCATAACCTAATGTAGGGTCAGTTTTAAAAAAAAATCAAAACCCAACAATTCTGACTTCTAAAAATTACACACCATATATTATTTTCAAGGTAATCTCTTCCTCTACAACTTTTCAGAAGCTCACTCACACCAATTCAGTCCACATAAAATGTTAAAATTGCCTCCAATCAGTAAACTCACAAAATCACACTTAAGCTAGGTTTCATCCAAAATGCTCAAAACTAGTCATTAGTAATCAATTCATATCTCCCAATATACAATTCTAAAAATAGCAAGATCAGTAGCAATGGAAAGATAATTCAATATGCTACAACTTCCATGCAGATCATTTTCCCTAATTCCATCTCAATTAATTCATAAAAATCAACAAAACTCAGATGTCATGGTTGCGGTTACTGTTCATAGGCAATGGAACAGTAACTTTCCATCTAAAATTCACCCTTCTATCATTGAAATTCAACAACACCTATTTCACACTAAATTGAAGCCAACATCCCAAAGTTTCAGTGGCCACAAACCTTACCTCATTTGCATTTCTACACAATAAGTTATGAATAAAACGGTAACATCAATTATAATTCCAATTTTCCAGATCTAAGGTTAATCTTAGTTCAATCACTTCCAATGCCTTTTTCACATCACTAGACATCAAAATAAATACAAATTAAATATTACTACAGTCATACATATACTAGGGCTAACACTGAAAAATTGGCAGCATTAAATTCCTCAATTCAAATACTCAAATAATTATCCATATTCAATTCAATATCAAACCATATCATTAATTTCCACTCAACAACACCTAGCCTTAAACCCATTTCTTCCAACCATATTAATCATCATTTTAATGCCTACATGAACCTAATAAATACTCTAAACCTTTTATTAATCACTCCTTACTATCATGACATTTAATTCCATATGCAAAACACCATTTAAAGATCAAACCTTAAATGAATACTTACCAAATTAAAACCTCCTTCAAACCTTCAACAACCACTTTCTAACTTCTATACCAAAGTATCAACCTCCTTCCTTCTCAAGTATACACAAAGCTCATCTTCTAGCTTTGATGGAATTAAAGAGAGCAACTTGGAGTTATGAAGAAGGATGAGTAAAGAGAGCCAAAATCGATGGATATATGTAAAGGAGAGTGTGTGTGTTTTGGATGAGTTTCAAAGACCTAAAACAATTCATCTTCCTTCTTTAAACACACACATCCGAGAGAGCATTGAGAGGAGCATTTAATGTTGCTTTTAAATGGCAACTTGTGATAGGTCAATGTTTATAAGAAAAGTCAAAGTATTCTTTGTTTAATCCAGATCAAAATTTTACCTCAATTAACTCCAATGACCTCCTTTCGATCCCAAAATAATATACCCAATATTACGGTGCAATTGGGTAGCGATTTTTTCTAGAAAATCGTCCGGTTAATTGCATTGGCGATTTTATCGATCCGAGAATTTCGAGAATTTTCCCAAATCATTTTTTGAAAATTATTGAAATTCCTAAAATTATAAAGCAGTAACAGTGCACTCAAATAATTTTTCAATCACGAAAATCACCTTTTACCCCAAAACACGTTTAGGCCGATTCTGAAGCGATTTTGCGGTCAAAATTTTCTCTGGAAAATTCCTGAAAATCCATAAAATCTAAAGCGGCAATAGCGCTTTCGAATAATTTTCAAACCTATTTACCACGTCAATCCCAATAAAATTGCTTTAGGCCCAATTCAAAGAATTATCATGAATGCATAAACCGAAATTCCATGTACCACGATTGATCGTGTATCAATCCTATTATCGTGAAACGGTACTAATTATTCCTTATCAATCCCATCCTATAACAAATTTCCTATTTTACCGCTTCAGGAGGGTGGGATATTCTGGTATGTCTTTCTGTACCGCTTTCTAGTGGCGAATTGGTTCGAGAATAACAACACGAAATCTTGAGCATGTGATATAGCACAGGGTAGTGTTGAACCATCACCTAGCTCCCTCTTGGAAGGCCGTCTGAAAAGCCTTACATTGGATAGCGTCCGGAACCTGATGTAGATTCATCGTGAATTGGAAATCTGCGGGTAATCCGAAATCGGTCTTCTCGGTGTATTTCTCGAAATTCGGTATTTTTGTGCGGGTTCAGGAGGCTATCAAGATTTTGGAGTGGAGGAGAGCACATCTTTACTGACGTCGAGCGATCTGGGCGAAAACTTCATATTGCGTTAATCCGATCGTCCATGATTTTTTCTAGGGCTTCGGTTGGGCGATGATCGGTCGTCATGCTGGTTTGTCGGACGACTTGCCGTGCAGACGACTGCTATTGCGCTGGTTGAGACTACAAAATTTGGCCGATCAACAGATCAACAGCTTCCTCGATCTGTTTTCGGGTCAGGGTAGTGTGTACAGTCGGAAGAGGATCTGCACCCGGTCGAAGTTGGATATTCGGGTGCGTATTGAGCGCGACATTATCCTCCAAAGCTACGCTCTGTTCTTCTTTTTCCAAGGTTTGAGGCTGTGGTTGATCGTTAGGATCTGAGGATTCGTCGTGAAACATGTAGTACGCAGCTGACGAGTTGTAGTGGCGAAAACTATCGTTGCATCGCCGAGAACATGACGGCTATCTCTCGAGGATCGCCATGCCGCCGTCGACTTATCATGTGTTTACGGGCGTGGTACGAAAGTCGGGCCCCACGGTGGGCGCCAATTGGTTCTACCGGATTTTAATTTGAACTATCGTTCTTGTTTGGATCCATGGGCTGGTTGCTTTTTGTGATTAATCCGACGTGAAGATACCTGCAAAACAAAGAAGGTACATCGGGGGTTGTGTCCCGATTAGCCCCTCCGACGATCAAGTCAATATTTTTGTGAAGGTGAGGTTGATCAATGCAGAGAAAAGCTAAGTTTGATTGCGTACCTCTGTTATGAGATAATTATACCTTATATAGGGGATGGACGCTAGGGTTAAACCTTTACGTGTTTGCATGAGAGTCTCTTACATGCGGATGGGTTGAGAAGAGCATGGATCGGGCTTGGGCACATCGTGGCCGTTGGGTTGAGACTTATTCTATGAAGAATGGACCGATCGGCTGAAGGGTTGTCTTGGTGAGTCAAGACTGACGTCGTCGACGACCAATATTTATTACTTATTAGTTACCAGTTTGACCACGATTAATTTTCGGTTGAACCATTGACCCTTGCATAAGTTGCTTCTCCGGTTCAATCACTGATCTGGGTTTTAAAACATAGTTTAAAGAATAGTTTGCACCATATTGGGAATCGTGCATCATTTGTGCTTTTATGGAATTTGTACACACGATTTGTTCCAAATTTCTTTTTAACATAATTGTAAAATCATAAAGTTTTATTTCTCATTCCTTCAAAAATACATAATTGTCTGAAATCTACCGCTGCTTTCAATTTCTTTTTATTAAGTATTAGAAAGATTTTGTGTAAATTATTTGACCTGTTAATAATTCAAGGTTAATTTCCTTCCTTTACTCGTGGCTTTCTTTCTGCCCTCCAATGCTTATGGGTATAGAATGTTAAAGTCTTCGAAGACAAAACCCTTGCAGAGTGATGTGAAATGGTTTTTAGTTCTCTATATCTAATATGTCAACTAGTTGGATATTTTCTTAAAGACATGATATATAAAGAATCTTGAAAACATGTACAGGCAGTGGAATTACTTCCACGGGATGCCATCAATCATCATCTATTCCACTATTTACTAATAGCAGTAAATGCATTATTTTCGTCAAAACTGAGATTCTTGCAGTAGCTAGTCTTGTTAGGTTCAACTTTAACTGAACACACCTAATCTAAGATTATTATAGACCATATTTTATAGCTCCAGATCCTTATCGAGGTCAATACACCAACAACATGGACGAGGACAGATGCTCATAAGATTTCAATTTTGTTAATATTTAAATAATTCTTTTGTTATAAATATCATCCTAGTTAACTTTCAAATAGATAAAATTACTACCTTCTTTCAGAGTTTTGGTAACTTACACTGTTTTTCCCAATGAAAGGGTTGTGACAATTGGTTGTCTGTCTAATCCATCTAAAGCCATATCTTCATGCGGGTCAGGGATCAAGTTGATTGTGATAGTACCAATATGTGGTGTCTCGTCCAAAAATAATGGTGCCACGTAGACTTAAGTTAAAGAAATTTGCTTAAGAATTAGTGTTCCGTTTACTTAATAGTGAATTAGGATGATTTTCATATCATAAAGAACAAAATCAAGCTTAAATTTAATAAAACAATTTAAGGATTAAAATATACATTTTACTGTCTTTAATAGGACAGTAAAATATACATTTTATATTAATTTTTAAAAATAGACAAAAGATAAACACTTTTTTATTCTATTGCTAACCCAACTCATCTAATGAAAAAAAAGTGAAATACACAAGCTTAAATTAATGAAATTCAAGTTAAACTTAGTAAGATTTTTATCTGAAAATTAATTAAGATGATTTTAGGTAGAAAATTCATTATTAATATAATTAATTAACCATTTTCTTCCACAACAGGACTCCTACTATGATAACACATTGATTTGGAAACAGAAATATACACAAAGGATCTTCTTCTTCGTCCTCTTCTTCTTCGTTTTACACACGTAGAAGTACAATCCCTAATACTAACATCGCATAAAGAGAAACTAGGTATAGCTATTAAGCTTTATTTAATAGTACTACTCTAGGGTTTAGTTTCTCTGCAATTGCGTTTATTGGTTACAGGGTTTCTTTGGTGGGGGACTGGGCCATTGTATCCTGAGCGGCCGTCGTAAGTTGGTGATTGCCCAGCCCGCCTATTGTATCCTGAGCGGCCGTCGTAAGTTGGTGGTCGCCCAGGCCGCCTATTGTATCCTCCACGGCCGTCGTAAGGCGAAGCTGATCCAAGAGCTTCACGATTTGCACGAAAATATATATTTCCCAAATTAAGCAAATTTTGCTGGTAATAATACAAACAGAGTGCTTAAAATAATAATAAATATTTTAATTTATTTTTATTTTGTAATATTAGATAAACTTTTACCTGAGAATTTAATTTTGTTTGAACATTTATTTCTTTAAAGTTTTATTTTTTCATAAGTGTTAATAATAATATAAAAATTGTCGGGTTCTATCATTAATAATATTACAATAAAAGATATATAAATATATATAAATAGTAATATGTAAAATTAATTTTCTCAAGTAAAATGGATGAAAGTAACATTACCTGCATAAGGGACAGGAAAGGCTGGTTGTGCTTCTACCACTGCTGCATAGTCAGGAGGAGAGAAGACAATGAAAGCCAAGAGAAGGTAGACTGTTTTGAGGTATACTGTCATTTTGGAGATGAAACAAAAGCTTAAGATGGAGTCGTATTTATAGGGCTAGAAGGGATGATACTGGTCCGGTTCGATATGGTGAGACTGGATTTGAATATTCAATGAGTTTTATTAGAATCACAAAAAATTTTGGAGATATTTAGATTATTTTTAAAAATTATAATTAATTAAATACAAAATCAGTAGCTTTGATTCAAATTATTCACATGTATGAGAGATTTAAAATTTAAAAACAATTTGAGATTCGAGTTGAACTAAAATCGATTACCTTTTAAACTAAAATTTTCAATTTAGAAAACGCCATCTTGTTTATATAAATTAAAAATTAAATAATTTTATAAAATTTTCATAATTAAGTAAGTTCAATCTAAATTGAAGTCAAGTATATCATCGTTAGTGTAAATTGATACCAAAAAAGTCTTATTTTGGCTTATAATCTTTTGAATTGAGATGTTTAAAACTTTCAGTACAGGACTCATTTTTAATGATTTAGTTTATTTTTAACTCAATATAGTTTAATATTTTATTCTTATTTTAGTAACTTTAGTATTTTAAAATTTTATTAAATAATGTGATGGGATATTTAAAATGTTTAAAATTTTGAATATAAGACACATTTTTAATAATTTAGTTAATTTTAACTCAATATTAATTACTCGACTTTTCTCTATCTATTTATTTATTTGAAAATTAAGGTTTTCCTTTTGAATCCTCATAAAGTAAGATTCTGCTTTTTTATCAGTTTTATAGAAATAAATTCATAACACATTATGTAATTTAAATAAATAGCTTAATAAAATAATAATTTAAAATAAAAGAACTATTGTTTTGATAGTTTTAGAATCATTACAACAAATATCATCAATAAAACTTTTATACCAACTAATGATTTAAGATGTTTAAAAATAATTTAAATAAATATATCTAGATATGTCTAGTAGTTGGTTTTTTATTAAAAAACTGTCAAAACAGATCACAAAATAAGTCTAAAAAAATTAATTCCCGACATATCTTCAAAGAAGAAGCGTTGGCATCCTATAGGTTCTGTATTAAAATAAGTGACACCTACATCAAAAATAGCTGCGTGAGTGATAAGCTAGTCAATACTTATGTTATTTTTTTAATAAATATGTAAATAAATAACAGTCCAATTATGATGAAACAGTTCGCAGATGCGATAACCAGGCATACCACCTTAATAAGGAAACATGAGGAAGACAGGTTCTTAAAACATATGCAAAGAATCTTGAAAACATGTGTAAAGGCAGTGAATAGGGATGTCAGTTGCAGCCCAGGCAAGGCCAACGCTTTGGTTGGGCAGCCCGTGGCTTGACCAGTCAAAACTGGCCAGCTTTTAATGACTCGTTCAATCAAAGTTAAAATCGGACTAAATTGAGCCAGCCTAAAATTGACATTACTAGCAGTGGAATTACTTCCACGGCAAGCGATTCGATGCCATCATCAGCAAGCAGTCCACCATTTTCTAGTAGCAGTAAATGCATTGATTTCCTTGGATGTATTATTTTCGTCAAAACTGTGACATCTCACTAGATTCTTGCAGTCGCTAGTCTTGTTAGGTTTAACTTTAACACACCTAATCTAGATTATTTGACTATACCCAAACGGTTTATTATAGATAATCAATAATTTAAAAATCGAACAGACAATGAATCGATTAAAGAAAAATTTAATCAACTTTTCAGTTCAATTCAGTCTATTTTAATAAATAATAATTTTATTGTTAAAATGAATCTATTTATTAATTGATCAGTTAATTTTAATATTTATCTTTTTAATACTAAATTCTTGAACATAACATATAAAGACTAATTTTAAAAAGTAAATAATTTTATTATAATTTAATATTCCTAAAGCTCTTAGGTTTATATATAAAATTTAAAATGCTTGCATAAGTATTAATTTTGGACATTATCGTTTTTTGCTATATATATATATAATTAGTCCCCACAATTTATTTATTTATTTTTTAACCGTTCTTTTTAACTCAATTAATAGTTAACGGTAAAATTTTCTGGTAAAATCAGTGGTCAAATCCCTACTCCCTATTGTCGTTACCAAAATATACCCAACTTTCAAGAACAATTGTAGTCAGTTGTTTTTGTGATCTCTGTTTCTTGTTTTTTTTTATTTATTTATATATAATCATTTTAGCTTCATCTTTCCAGTCTTCCCTCTAATTCTCATATTTATGCATCTCTCTGCTTCTACACAGAGAAAGGTAGAAGAAGAATCAATGCCTTCGGTAAGTGGGTGGTTCCCAAAGAGCCTGGCTGGTTTCAGCGTCTACTTTCATTCTCCTTCTTCTTAAGTTCACAGTTCTCGATTCATGAAAATAAAAATCAAATTAGAAATTAATCCAATTCGTACTTAACTCGGTCAAAATGGCCGGTCCGATTTTTATATGATTGGTCTAATCCATCTAACCCTAAAGAATGAATTTTTTATATACATCCTTACATGGGTAGGGACCAGGTTGATTGTGATAGTAACAATATATGGTGTCTCATCCAAAAACAATGGTGCCACGTAGACTTAAGTTAAAGAAATTTGCATAAGAATTAGTGATCCGTTTATTTAATAGTCAATTATAATGTTTTGGACTTATTTGAACAAAATCAAACTTAAGGGTTAAAATATACATTTGCTGTCTTTAATAGGACTTTTGAATGGTACAATTAGAAACATCACAACCTACTTTTCTATTTTGATATTTTCCACATTTTAGTGGATTAGTCTTAGCGTATTAAGATAAAAGATATGAAATTCTTTTAAAATTTCCTTAATTATAAAATTTCTTGAATATTTAGAATTCTTCATGAAAACTTTTAAAGTTATATCAGAAAAAACATGTATTCCCTCTTTTTTTTTTGACAAGAAAATCCATAAAACGAAAAGCTAAAAACTAAACTCAAACCAGTAGGCTTACCCCATACACCCAGATCCTACAAGCCTTTCTCTATTAGATGGATTACAATCAGAGTTATCCAACAATAAAATAGGATCAAGACAAGGAGGACGAGTTTCCCAACTATGAAGGTTTGCATATAATAAGGCTATTCGAGCTAAAGAGTGAGCCGCCCTATTGGCAATCGTGCGCGTCCATTGGAAGGACAAATGAAGGAAATAACGCTTGAAGGCTAAACAGTCCAAAGCCAGCATTCCAATCTCAAAACGATTAGCAGACGGAATTGTAAGCGCTTGTATAGTTAACAAACAATCTGACTCCACGACAACATGATCTATTTGTTTGTCTTTCAGCCATGATAACGCTTCTAATCGACATGAGTTCGTGATAAGTGGCTCGAACAATGAGGAATAAAGTCCGGAAAGAAGCATTACAAAGCATCCCTTTCGTCTATAAAATTGCAGCAAATCCATTGCATTTTGTTCTTTAAAATAGCCGCATCAACATTGCATTTACAAACCCAAATGAAGGTTTGAGCCGACCTATTGTATTAGAAGAAGAGGTACTCATTGGGCCACTAACTCTCCCAAAACTCCTCTAGACTCTTGCCGATCGTGAATAAAATTGTCAGCAAAAGTAACAATCATATATGGGAGATGTTATTACCTTGCAGACTCTAAGGTTGCGATGGTACCAAATACTCCACAAAATAGTCGATGAGCGAATTAATAGAGACATTGACGAGTTAACCAAAATATCCCCAATAAATCCTTGATCCCACAGGGGCGGAAGCCTCACGCCTCGCAATGACCCGACTTTCCTTTGCCGTAGTACCTCCGAAGCACGTGATTGAGATCTTCCTCGCGACCCAGCGGCGTCGCAAACGATGAGGATCTCAGTCCTTTACACTCCGACTTCCCTTGCGAATGAAGCCCTCAAACAACGCCAAATAAAATCTTTGATCTTGATGGAATAGGTAGACTCCGAGCGATTCCAAGGTTTTTCCGTCGAAAAATTGACCCCATCCATGATCAATCTAAGAGCTATTTTGTAGCCGATCTAACGATATAAACCCGTCTCTATTATGATGCCATATCAATTGATCTGGAGGCTTAACATACTGTAATAGAACTCAGAAATCCGATCAACATCAAGCGACGTAAATAGTCCTTCAATCGCGATTCATCGACACCCCCGATTCGTTAAAAAGTTCTCGGCTTTCATGTTACTCGAAGCTTGGAATTGGACGGAGGTGATAAAAAAAATTAGTGTCATCCTTGATCCAAGGATCTTTGAACACATCAATCAAAGCGCCATCTCTAAGTCTCCATCTAACCCCAGATGTCAAAATGTCCTTAGCAGCATAAATACTTTTCCAAATAAAACTAGCGTTTGCCCGATCCTTAGCCTCCATAAAGTTACCAAAAGGAAAATATCGCGCTCTAAAAATTTGACTTGGGCGAATCGGGATAAGCAATGAAACGCCAAGCCTATTTACTGAAGCATAGCCAAGTTGAAACAATGGAGGTCCACAGATCCCATGCTTCCATATTTTTAGGCACATAGGCGTTCCCAACTCGCCTGATGTATATTTTTTACGGTAATAGTGCTGACCCCCACGAAGGAGTTCATCATCTTTGTAGATCATCACGGGTTCCACGTGGAAGAAGGAAAACGTTCATACAATATCTGCAACAACTTGAGCAATTGTTTTAATGATGACTTCTTTACGGTCTAGATAACAACTTGTTTTTCGACTCATAATCCACTTGCTAAGCATCTTTAATGAAAGCAAACACTGTTTTTTCGACGACTAATCAAAGAAGGAGTCTAGATATTTCCATGATCAAGAGGAGTATTAACTCTAAAATGGCTTCCACCATGTTTCTGTCATTTGTTGAAGTATTATAACTAAATATGATTCCATATTTCTGATAATTAATTGCCTGACCAGAAGCCGTTTCATGGATGTCTAAAATCCTCTTTATGTTACGCCTCTCTAGCGTTTGCTCAAAATAACAAAAAGCTATAAATCTGCAAAAAGAGGTGAGAAACATTGGGGCTACTGGACAAATCATAGCTCTATGAACATCCCCTTGCGCCTCCTTTCTTGAGCGAATGCGAAAGACCTTGACCTGAAGAATGAATAAATATGGGGACGGTGGGTCTCCTGCCTCAACCCACGCTTGGATGTATGGGACCAACTTGTACCATTAAAAGCCACAGAATAATTAGCAGTAGTGACACACATCATTATAAGCTCCACCCGGTTTCTACAAAACCCAACTTTAACAGAATAAACCGTAGATAGTTCAATCGACTTTATCGTCGCTTTACTAATATCAATCTTAAGGGCGCTTCTCCAACTTTACCTTTACCCTTGTTCCTCATGTAATGTATAATTTCAAGCCACCATAATATTGTCGGTAATAAGCGTCACTGGAACAAATGGAGATTGCATAGGAGATGATCCTAGGAAGGATAGTTTTGAGTCGATTCATAATCACTTTGGCGAAGAGCTTGTAAGGACATTGCATAAAGCTATTGGACGAAAATCTTTCATACAACTAGGATTATCTTTTTTGGGAATCAAAACAATCATAGCATCATTGAGATTAGCCGGTAATTCCTTCTGCTCCATGCAATTACAACAACTGTTGAAAACATCCGCTTCTAAAATATGCCAACATTTATGGAAAAATGTCAGGTTCAACCCGTCCGACCCAGGTGCCTTATCCGGATGCATATCAAACATTGCTTTCTTGACTTCCTCCATCTGTAAGGGTGCCATCAAACATTCATTATCTTCCTGAGTAACCACCGAAACTATAGAATCGAAATGCTAGAAATCGGAGTTGCCTGAAGCTGAAAACAATTCGACGAAATAATCAACAATAACTTTACTCATACCCTCGTGGTCTGAAACTTTCTGGTCTTGATCATTAGTCAGAGCCGTAATATGATTCACTCTCTTCCTCTTAGAAGCTTGCACATGGAAATACTTAGAATTTGCCTCCCCATATTGCATCCAGAAGATCTTCGATCTTTGTTTCCAATATATCTCCTCTTGTGCCAAAAGTTTATTAAGCTCAGTTTTTTGTGCTCCCAGCAACGCATACTGATTCTGGTTACGCGCCCAATTCATATGTCTCTTGAGAAGCTGAATTTGTTCAAAAAAATTACTCCCCTGCTGCCTATGCCAATCAAGTAAACTTTTACCGCATTTCTTTAGTATGTGAATAATGTTCAAATGAACACTGCCCCTCCAAAACTCTGCTACAAACGACAAAAAGCTATCTTCCACTAACCAAGTATTCTCAAACTTAAACCTTCTAGTCCTCCTGATTTGGAATTGACGTTCAGCCACCAGCTTTATCGGATTATGATCTGAAGTAGCACTCACCAGATTATGCAGTTGGTGAAAAGGAAATATCGCCATCCATTCATCATTAACAAAAGCACGATCAAGTCTCTAAAATGGGTGAATTTAAATCTACATTTACGTGCCCAGTGTACCTAAAACCGAGCAAAGGAATTTCAATGAGGTTACTGATCAAAATACATTGTGAAAACCCTCCATTAGTGACCGAGGATACTCCCCATCTCCCGTTTATCATTAATGGATAAGAGATTATTAAAATCACCAAACGGACCCAAGACAAGCTATGAAGGCGAGAAAGGGCAGAAGCTCCCAACTAGCTCAACTTTCTGTTTGATTAAAACCATAGAAACCCGATAAAGGCGCCAACGAAGTGTTCAAATCATCAATAATGAGATCAATATGATTATTAGAAAAACCCATAACAGTAGCCGAAACATTATGCATCCAAAATATAGCAAGACCTCCACTGTGGCCAACCAGATCAACACAAAAGATCAATATGATTATTAGAAAAACCCATAACAGTAGCCGAAACATTATGCATCCAAAATATAGCAAGACCTCCATTGTGGCCAACCAGATCAACACAAAAACAACAATCATACTTTAATAAAACTTTTATTTCATCAACCTTAACAGAGTTCACAAGAGTTTCACTTAAAAAAAGAACACTGGGTTTATTGAACCTAAATAGGTCCTTCAAAGCTCGAACAGTCTTGTGGTTGCCCAGGCCACGACAGCTCCATGCTAAATAATTCATAACTCCCGGGGGGTCTGCTGATTCAGACCGGCCTTCTCTCGGATAGAAAGGCTCTGTAACTCCCGATCCATACTGCAAAAGCAAAGACAATGAAAAACGAAAACAACCAAACCCTCACGCAAAAACCTTACCTTGCACAGCGACGACAAGACCGAAAACTTGCACTCTTGTGAGAGAAAGAAAAGGCAAGACATACAAAAACCCTAATATGATACGTGAGATCGCCTAATTCTAGAACACCACTATGTATGTTTCACTTAGGCACTGTGGTTTGCGGTTAGCGGGTCCATTCTTAAATTGATAGAACATATATGAAAAGATGATTTTGCGGTTTAAATGCGGTTTACGTGCCTGATTTTTGTTCTTTGGAAGTTAACATCATAAAATGATTATGTATTCCGTCTCTTAATTTGCTTCTTTAAAAGAGTGGACAAAGTACAAATATAATAGACTTTAACTACATAAATAAATAACAGCTGCAAGATGTTGATTAGAGTCAATAAACTATAATAGTGGGCTCGATAATACCACAAAGACTTAAGTTAACGAAATTTTATAAAATTAGTGATTTTATTTATTTAATGGTTAATTAGAATGAATTTCATATCATAAAGGACTTGTTTGAATAAATTCAAACTTAAATTAAATAAAACAAAGTTAAGGATTAGAATATAAATTTTCTTGTCTTTAATAGGATATTTGGTATTGCAGTAGAAACATCTCCGTTTACGTATTTATTTAACATTTCGGAGATGAGCATCGATATGAACATTTCTTGAATTTTGCAATTCTTCATAAAACTTTTAAAGTTATATTAGAAAGAAATATAACCCTCTCTTAATTTGCTTTGGTCAAAAGCACGAGATGAAATAAATATGGTGGAACTATCATATATATCCTAAAATAATTCTTAAATTCTTACAATTGGATAAATGTAATAAAGGAAGCGAGTCACTTTCACAAGAAATTCTTATTTGCGGATCCTTACAAAAGAAAATAATTAATAAAAAGGGAAAGCGATTGATCAATTTTTCAATAAAGAAAAGGGTTTTAGTTTATGATTATTTTCTCCTTTGGAGTTATGATTAACCATTGGCGCAAAATAATTATTTTATCAATTATATATTCGATATGATACTAAATATCCATCTTTCCTTAGGATTAGTTAATCGAAAACACGTAATTCAATTAATCCTTATTACTTAACAACCTTAGTTATAATTTAAAATTTAATTAAACAATAGCATTAAGAAAAGAAAGACCATTGAAGCAAGACAACATAATATCCACAAATGTATTTCATCTAGTTAAGCGTTTTTCTTAAAAGCAATTATTTTTTATAAGTAGCAAATTAAGACTCCTAATTACTACAAATGATTAAAAGATTTGAACTTTTACATATTCAAACTTTAATAAAGTAAATGATTATTTCAACTAATAAGCTAATTGCACACATTACAAATTAATAAAAATAATCATAAATAGATGCATAAAAAGCAATTCAATATATGAGTTAATGAGATACTTCATTATAAGACCTAATTTCCTCCCCATCTCTAAAGTTCCAAAAGAGCTTACTTCTTTCAACTAAGAATAAAAGACTTAGCTAATAATAGTTATTCTTATAATTGGCATCTAAAGTAATGCTATTCTACTATGTACTAAAGAAAGGAAGAAAGGGAGGAGTTTAAGAAGTTAGAAAATGTAACTGGAAAATGGGATGCTTTTTCCTTCATATTCCATAATTTAATCCTAATATACAAAACAAAACATTATATTAGCTCAAATATCCTTGATTCATCCTTAATTATTGTTGATTTAAAATTTTGAATTTGGATTAAGGCAAAAATCCTTTTCTAGTAAAATAGCATCTTCAACTCTTATCCTGCAAAAATAAACAAATCTTGAGTTTTGAACATATTAAGATAAGATTATATGGAAGATTTTGATTGCTAAAAATAAGGCAAAATTGTGACACATCAGATTCCCCAAACCTAATCCTTGTTTGTTCTTAAGCAAATGAGAATTAACAAAACAAGATAGCTAAGTAGTTTTTACTGACCACTTCTCACGAGATCATGCATATTCCTTAAGTCTTAGACTGAAAAAGCTAAGCATCAACACACATCAAAGTTAAATTTCACGGAAAATATGAACATAGTCAATTAAAGGAATCTCAGTTAAAAGTATTCATAGCCTTGGTGAATTTCCTCACGGTGTTCACTCTTTCATATAGTGTTTAGAATTAATTGTTTATTCTCAAACTCTCTTCACAAAGAATACATTACTATAAACTTGCACATACACTAAAAGTTTCTCACTATGAACATGTAAAGACATAAATCAGAAGGACATTTATTAATTGGCTATAATGGGGCTTGAGTTAAGGGTTAGAAAAGGAGATTTATAAGCTAAAACCACACATATTTAGTATCACATTGAAGACAATTAAAGTCTTAGAATATAAATTTTACCAAGTACTTATATATCAATATACTATGGCTACAAGTATTTTATTTAAGAGCCATCATACAAAATTAAGCTGAATATAAAATGAGTAGCTTAGAAGATAAAATTTATAACAAAAATTACTCTCATTCCCAGATAACTTATTAAAATGTGTAATGGGGTGATAGGATATATTATATGATAGGTTTGTGTTATGGGTCTAAAGCATAAAGAATCTTAAAATTGGCTTAAAGGGGTTAAACTAGAGATATGTAAGTAATGTGGCTTTTTAAGTTAAATGGATAAAAGAAGAAAGGCCTTTATCATATTCAAGCCCATATGCATCATAGCAATTCAAATTGGTTCAATGCAACTTTTAAAGGTATCCAAATGATAGAGAATCACACATTAAAGAAAACTTAGATAGATATAACATATTTCTATCCTTTAAGGCTTAAATGCTCATACATTTTAGATAAATTCATCTAATCCTCATACAATACTTCATCAATCAATTGTCTTACTTTGTCTAGTGCATACTATAGCTATTTCAACTTATCAAATTGTTTATTCTTCATCTTAATAAGTTTTAGTCTCGATTTGCATACATAGTCTAGTTTATTTGAAATAGTTTAGCTAAAATCTCTTCTGGAAAATCTTATTTCATTAATTTCCAAAATTATCAGGGATAAACAAAACGAAGAAAGTGCTCAATTGTTAGCTCAAGGATTATGGTTAACGATTTTGATAATAACTATATAATATTTCAAAATTCAAATTGGATTTATTTCCTTGTATAATTAACAGTCTTATTCCCAAAAGGAAATAAAATCATAAAAAATATGCTTTCTTTCTTGCAGGAAGCTTCATTATGAACTTACCTTATTAGAAATGGTTTATACAAAAGTAACCTACTAATTATAAAGGATGTATATTAGCCACATGATTATTGGAAGATTTTTTTTGGCAAAAATGACATAGAAGTTATTCAGATCCAATGGACTAAGGATGCAACATGAAGCAACGAGTAGTTGAAGAAATTAACTATTTAAGGAAGAGGCAATGCAAATGTGAAGAAGAAGAATTAAACGATACAGAAGCTTACGAAGCTATATTGTCAAAATCATGTACATTCTAGAAAGTGATATCTTTGTAAAAAAAATCATTTGTGTGTTAGAAAGTGAAATTCTGTTAAGAAAGATTATTAAAGTTTATTTATATCGAGCAAACTTTATTTTATTTGAGAGCTTGTGAGGCTAGTGAAATACTACTAATGTGGAATGTTAAAGAACATTGAAAATATTAACTAGTGAGCTTGGAGGCTCGTCAAATTTTACTTGATTTTATAGTGAAACACTCAAGTTGGATACTTGGGGACTGGACGTAAGCTTGAGTTGTAAGTCGAACTAGTATAAATAGATTGTGTTCTTCTTCTCTCTCTCTCTCTCTCCTTATCTTTTGTATTTCTACATTATATTATGTGTGTTCATTTTAGTAAGAGGCTCCTTCACTTTTATAATAGGTTTCTTTTGTTTTAACTACTTGTGGTTCCTTTCATTTTATGAGCACATTCCTTTATTGTTTCAACAAGACTCGTACTTTAGTAGGCTCTTGTCATTTAATATCTTCTTTATTGTACTGTGAGCTTCTATTGTTTTAAACTTTATCAGGCCCTGTTTTATACAAATTGAAAGTAACTTGCAAATTTTTTTTAAGTCACACACAATTTACCCCCTTGTGTGTGTTTGTTTTTGTTGGATCGCGTACGGTCCGAGTATTCACAATACACTGCGGAAAAGACCATACAACATGTTGGACCCCGATTTTGAAGTAAAAATAAGAAATATTCAAAAGTGGATGAGTTGATTGAAATGAAGTTAAATGGCAAGAACTAAAAAGAGAAAGTGTGAAAATATGAAAAATTGTAAAAAGTTTGACTTTTTGGCCTTTGAGAGTTGACTTTTGATTTAGATAAAATTTGATAAAATGGTCTTCTGAAAACTTGTAGATTATGTTAAGAGCTTTTTGTAGCCATAAAGTTTGCAATTTTTCGATATTGGGAGTGGAAGTTATGATCAGTCAAAGTTTATTTATGATAGGGTTGACTTTTGACTTTAATTATGACTGAAACTTTGACTGAGAAATTAATCTAGTTAGAGGTTAATTGAGTTTTGATGTTCTTCATGAAAGTTGAAGGATTTGATTTGGTCTTTATTTTGACATAAAGTATGCAATTTTTCGATCTCGGAATAATAAGTTATGATTTTTACTAGTTTATGTTATGGTTTTAGCATGAATATTAGAGGACAGAATCTTTGACCGGAAAATGGACTCCCTTAGGAGTCGAATTCATTTTTATCTCCTTCATGGAAGTTGAAGAGCTTCCTTTAAGCTTTCTATAGAGACTAATTTTGTCAAAATTGGAGTTCGGGATTAAGAGTTATGAATTTTGAAAGTTTCAGATTTTTCATGTGAAAAAAAAAGAAAAAAGGGAAATGAAGTATCCCGTCATTTAGGCGATCGCCTCTAGCGATGGCGGCGTCCATGCCGTCGCTAGAACAACGATCATCATACAGCGATGGCGAGTGTTAAACTTCATCCATCGCAAGAGCGACAGCGTCGCTTGAGCGAGCTTCGCCTCGCCTACCAAACGCAGAGCATTTTGCTGAAACGACGACTGTTTCCTTCATTCATTATCTTATCTGGTACGCCGTTTGATTTCTTTTTTAACTTCCTCCAATCAAGACCTTTGTTCACTATTTTGCTTATATCTTTTCAAATCCGACATCCGATTGAGTTGATTCTTGCGGCGTTGGATTCCTAAGACAATTCCCTACATCCTCATGGGAAATTTGTAATTTTATGAGATTAAATTAATGGTGATTAATTTAATCAAAGTGAAATCGGGAAATTTTAGAACATAGTTGATATTTTGAGAAATTGAGATCTAAAGAGATCCAATAGAAGTGATTCTTGAGGCGAAATAAAGTTAAGATAAGGGGCTACAAGTCATATGAAAAAATGAAATGTCAAATTTGCCCCTAAGACTTTCAATTTCTGAATTTAAGTTCGGATTTGTGTGTAGTTTCTGGATTGGGAACATTTGAGAGTATTTTGAGTATAACTTTTGACCTGGGAATCGAAATGAGGCGATTCTTCATTTGAATTAAACTAGAGACATAAGACTACAATTGTTATGAAGACATCGAGTTTCAATTTTGGGATTAAGAATGTTAATTTCTGGATGGAAATAATCGTACATGAAAAATGTGTTAGAATATGGATATACCCGAACTGTTTTGGACATAACTTTTGGTGTAGTGATCCGAATTGAGCGCAGTCAGTGGCGTTGGATTCGTATGATTGAGAGGAACATTTCTAAAGAAGGAAGTTTTAACAAATTCCTTCAAATTGATAGTGCGAATCAAACCCGCAACTGGAAATAACTTAAAGTAAAGTGTAGGGGCAATTTTGGAATTAAGCTAAAGAGTAAGGGTAAATTGGTCAATTACCCCTCATTTTTAATGACTTGGCACCTTAAAAATTAGATGATGTCGTTGGAGAAGGGAGAATCATGATTATTCTAGAGAAAAGAAGAAGAAATAAGAGAGAAAAGGAAGGAGAGTGTGTCGTGATGGAGAAAGAAGAGAGAGAGCAATCTAAGTTTCGAATTTTTGGGGTTTTGGCATGAGTTTTGAGTAGACTTCAAGAGGAAAAAGGTGGAAGAGCATGAGTGCTTCCTCAAGACCCAAGAAATTTCGAAAATGAAGAAGAAAAGAGGTAAGAGAAAAATTTGAGTTTTGAGTTTTTGATGAATTTTTGGTTGAGAAACATGGAAAATGATATGGGTATGTGATATATGAAGTCAATTTTGATGTATATGCCTTAGGTTGTGTTTAATTTTGGATGAAAATTTGATTAAGGTTTAGGCTTAATTTTGTGATTAAGAATTTTGTGAAATTTTGGTGTAGAATTATAGATGAGAATATGGGTTTGTGAAATATGAAAGCAATTTTGAAGAATTTGTGAATTATGATATTGAATTTAGATAAATTGGTTTAGGCCAATTTTGAGATTTGGGGATTTTTGAAATTGATGGCTTAGATATCTTGAAAAGAGTATGAATTGATGAATTATGACATCAATTTTGAAAATTAAGTTATTTATGATATTGAATTTGAGTGAATTGGTTTAGGTCAAGTTTTGAATTTGGGAATTTTAGAAATTGTTGTTTTAGAAAGCTTGAAAAAGTGATGAATTTGGGTTCCTTATAGTTAATTTTGAGAATTATGCAAATTATGATGTGGAATTTGAATGATTATGACTTAGGTCAATTTTAATTGAAAGAAGGAAAGAAGCAGTATCATTTGGAGCTTAAAATCAAGTTTGAATTATTAATTGAGGTTGGGTAGCATATTTATATTTTATTTGTAAGCTATACATGCAATTTAGAAAATTAAAGAAAACAATTTTGAAAGATTTAAATAAACAAAAATTGGACTTTTGATAAATTATTGTTTTGTAAATGTTTGAAAACAATGTTGATTAATGTTTGAAAATATGATTTCAAGCGATTTACGAGAAATTAGTCTTATTTAAATTCATTTGTTATAAATGCATTATTGAATTATGCACGTTATTGAAAACATTGATTGAATGATTTGATTGTTGAAATTAGTATTTGAATGATGAATTGATTGAATTGTATGCATTTGGTGAAGGTATAAAGTCAAATTTTCGATTTGTGCCTTGAGCGATCAAAGTTCGTGTTTTGAATTATGTGATTAAGTGGGTTTGGTCGGGTCCACTAGTGAGTCGATTACCTTTGTCTCTATTCGTTTATAGCCTTATTCAGCTGCCCGATAGTGTACGGAGCTTCGATTTGGACTCCTTCAAAGGCTACATTTGGACCCTTATCGGGGAAAGTGTAGTACGTTTTGTTCACGTTTGCACATGACCGTATCTTGAAATGTGCGATGACGTTCATTTCGGACCGAACAGGACCATTACGATATATTCGTGTTTTGATTTGTTTACGTGTGTTGCATTCATATTAAAAATTGAGAAAGGAAAAAAGTGAATTTTGTTATGAAAAGTTTGAAAAATTGAAAGGTTTGAGAAGCCGTTTTGAAAAGTTACAAAGTTTGAAAAATTAGCACTTTGGCAAAAGCTTATGAAAATTGATTTACCTTATTTGTCAATTTATAAATGTATTATCCACGAGCTTAGAGCTCACCCTTTCATCACCATCTCCGTGTTTGACGGAGATCGGATGAAAGAATGTGAAAACGTTTGGTCCGATTTTGCATCGTTTGTATTATTATGTGAATTGAGATTTGGAATATTTTGTAAATGGCGAATTGCCGTTAAGTACGTGATTATGATGTATTTCAGAATGTATGAAGATTATGAATGAATGAATGAGAATATGAAATTGTGTATGAATTTGGAAATGAGATTGAGTTATGAGATCAGTATATTGAATTATAGTTATGAGAATGGTTTAGAATTAGGTTTGCGTTTGTGTGTGCTGAGATCCCGGACGGAGGGTCCGGTTGATTTTGATGATTGTATGATTGATTGAGCTTTTAGAAGTGTATTTTTGAACCATTTGCAGGTTTTGGGTTAGGTCAAAGGCAGCCGTTATGCTGCCGAAATTTTGACAAAAATTAGTACGAATGTGAATTTTGGGATTAATATGAATGTATAAGAAAGTGTGTATGAATTGAGAATTTGTTTAAGGATAATTTCCAAGACAAGGGAAATTGTAGGGATTTTGCATAAGTTTGATAAATGAGTATAAGAAAAAGAAAAAAAAAATTATACCGGATTTTCGTATTGGATTAGTTTTAGGTTTCCAACGCGATGCTTCTTTAAGATAATTTATGCACGGATGTCGGACATTTGTTATGCTATTCGATTTGCCCTCATTTGTATACTTTGATTGTAAGTTTGAATTCGATCCGTCTCAGTTTCGCCTTTGATTGTAACCGTTCCGATTCGCTTCTTTCGCTTCTGTATTCGATTTGCTTCCTCTTTGCTTTCGCTTCCGCTTTGTTTGTCGTTATCTAATTCCATTTATCCAATTTGAATTCGCCTCGTTTTTCGTATCCGTTTCTATTTTTTCGGTTGGGATCCGGTTTCCGAATCGGGTCCCAACATTTATGGTATCAGAGCCCAGTATTAGGATCTTAACTGGGCATATAAGATTGATAAGAATGTGTGATGATAAGGTTGAATTAGTGAGGATATGCTGAGTGACCATTTGATTTTGATGAAAGAAGTATGATTGTCGTTAGGAATTTGAAAATTGATGTGCATGACTATTTGACGAATTCAAGTGATTGGTTCGATTTGGGTGTTAAGAATATGATTGATTTTCGGAGTGTGTTGAGGAACTTAAGATTAGAATTTCTTGATAAATTGTGATGAATTGATATTGATGAAAGAATGATGACATAATGAGACAGATTAAACGATGATTGAACCATATTAGGGTTTCTTAAGAAATGGACCATTGATTTGTGTCCATAAGTGTAGAAACAATGAGTTAAGAATATAGTGTTTTGATATGATATGAGTGGTATGTGATTTAAGGAAGTGAAAATTGTGAAGAGATTGAGAATATGTATGATGAGTAAATTAGATAAAAAAGTGATTGATTATGAGTTTTGGAAAGAAATTAGTAAGAAAGTGTTAAGTCAAAATGACTTTACATAAAAATGATTTTGATGTATAACAAACATAGTGAGATCAAATACAAAAAAACAAAACGATCCGAGGCGTATCTGAGACGAATTCGGAGATGGCGAAGATGGCGTATCTGAGATCGAAGTTGACATGACTAAGTTGAAAAAATCAACATGAGGCCTTGAGATGACCTGAGACAATAAAAAGGCAGACGCCTTGACGCGAGAAGAAGCAGACGCAAGTCGATTCGAGTTAATTCTGAACTCAATGATTAACCGTTTCTTTAAAGATTGAAGATTCAATAATCAAGAAGCGATTAGAGCAGAAGGCTATAAATACAAGTCAAGTCGAAACTGAAGTGCTTGCTTGTTTTGAGAAAAATTACCTGAAAGCGAAAAAGCGATTAAGTTGAATTAGTTGAGCGCTATCATACGTAACAAAGTGTTCAAATATTTTCGAAAAGAAAAGTTATGCGAGATAACTGCAGAGGCTAAGTGTGAAAGAATCTTGGTTGTAGAGACACAAGAGGCTCGTGAAAGAATCTTTATAACGTTTGAAGAGATAGTGAAATCTCGGAAGAAACTCGAGGAATGGGCGTAGCCATTGTTTGGGGTGAACCGGGATAAATCTGCGTGTCTACTACTCTCACTCTCTATCTCACTTTTAGTTTCAAAGTTGATCTTTATTTACTATTCATATACTTAGCATTGAAAAGTTTGATCAATCGGATTAATAAAATTATGTAAAGAATCTTAATTCTAACAGTAATTCTAAAAGATATTCAAAAGGGAATACACAATTCAACCCCCTTCTCGTGCATTCTATTGTGTTTTTAAGTCTTGTATTAACGTGTGATTCACTTGATTGGTATCGGACCTTGGTATCCAAGAATCACTTTGGCGAAGTGTGGATTAAAGATAATGGCGAGTCACGTGTATACATCATTGAAGGAGCCTCGATCCTTAGACCTCCGACATTCAATGGAGAGACTATCATTCTTGGAAAGATAGGATGCGGTTATTCATCGAATCTACATGTAGACCTTTGGGACGTAATAGAAGCGAACCTATATACTGTAGATGACGAAGGTAGTTCTATTCCACGGCGGATGGACGGTGATCGAAAGCAAGAATACAAGCTGAATTCAAAGGTGAAATTGTAACATCCGTTATCGGAGTGTGAGTAGATTGGTAAATTTGGATCGAGTTAAGATTGTATGCAGGCTAATGTAAATTGTGCATTCATTATAACTTATAGTTACTAGTAAATGAACTATTGTTGCATAAGCATATGTATATCGTACATGTATGACAATTTCCGATTGAATTGTGGAAAATTGGAAATTGTGTGATAAGCGTATATGAGTTTTGAATATGGAATTGGAATGAGAAAATTGAATTTAGAGGATTGAATTATGAGATTGGAGTGTAGGAGTATGTAATTCTAATTTTGTGAATTTATGGAACTTTTGGAAATTTTAGAGAATCGAGTCGGATAGAAAAAAGGGTATATCATTGATAAAGCTGGATTAGGGTCCGAGATTGATTGACAATTGATATGAGATTATTTGAGATATGAATTTCAGATTTGTTATTAATTGTTATTGCGAAATTGGGAGAAAATAGAATAAGAATTGAATGAAAGACCACAAGATTTGGACTTGTGGCAACTAAATTGCCAAACAAGCCTTTAAAGCTCACATATATATATGTTAAACGTTTATTTCATCATCGATGATCGTGGGTGAGCATTTGGCGATTTGGAGTTTCTTGGAGGATTCTCGATGGGTGAAGCTTGAATCAAGTAAGTTTATACTTGTTTATGAGTTAAATAGTTTCATTTGATCATTGATTTGAGTAAGAAATTGGTTAGAAAGTTTGAAAGTTTAGGATGATTAGGGTTTTGTGATTTTCGTTGGTTTTGATTTGGGTTTTGATAAATAATGGTTTAAATGATGGATTGAGATTAGAAATAAGTTGGGTTTAAGGTTTAAAAGCTGATTGAGTGTTTAGAATGAATTTGGATGAGTTAGATCGAAAAATCGAGAAATTTACGGGTTTACATCGCGATTTTGCGATCGCACGCTGCGACGACGTCGATGAACCGCCGCATGGCGAGCCAACCCAATCTTGCGTCATGACGAATTAAAAATATTTTAATTTATGCGCAGCGAGGAAAACAAAGGCATCTGTACTGACGAGCGTCTGCGTCGTCATGACGATGGGATCTTGATTCATGCGATTTAGAAAATGAATTTGAGGTTTTGAATTGGAGAATTTTGGGATCTAATTTGGATTGGTTATGGATCAAAATGGCATTTGAGAGAATAGGAATTGAATTTGATGATTATCGGAAATTGAGTGGTAGCGAATTGGAATGTGACCTTAGAGTAAGGAATTGAATTATGGCATTGAGCATTACGAATTAGAGTGAGAGTGATCATATTGAAATTCAGGAATATGATTGGGAATGTCATAACATGTATAGTATTTATCGAAATTGCTATTGATTATTGAATTTGGCATGATTGGTAATGTGTGATTTATTTGATTTGATATAGAGGTTCGATGGATCGTCATTCCACAGACGATATTAGGACTTCAGTGGTAGCTTCGGAAGTGCGGTGAAATAACCTAGTTGGTTTCTCAACCTATATGTGTTACATTTGTGTACATATGCCATGTGGAATACGGATGGATATGTGTGATTGTTTTGATTGATTTGAACCATGGGTGTTGAAATATTGGATGAATATGGAAGTGCAAAATGTGAATAAATGTGCATAAATGCAATAGTAGATCGAATTGTAAAAGTGTTAGTGAAAGAAATGAGATATGGTATGAAATGTGAATGACATATGCACTCATGCATAATTAAATGATCGAGATAATGATAGTTGTTGACCGAGGCATACTTGTATATTTGAGGGCCTTGTGGTAAAACCCATGAACACATGCATGATAAAACACTGCAAACACTACGGGTGGGGTGTGGGTCTATTATGTGAAAGGATTAGTGCATACCAATGAGCTCTCCTATCCCTAATGCGAGTGGGCGTAGTGCATACCAGGAGGGCCTCCTACTTGCCAAAAATGTGATTTCGATTTACGATTAGCTCGGTCACAACAATGAAATGAAACTGAAAGTGTCGCATGCATCTTGCATATGTAAATTATTTAAAGTGAAGCTGTGTGAAAGTGGCTGAATGCATGTGAATATATGAAAGTGTGAATATGTGATTCGGTGTGTATATGAATTGTGAATGCATGAGTTGGGTGAACCATCGATGATGGTTTCTCCGAGTTCATAAACTCACCCAACATTGCAATTATTTTCAGAAATGAAGAGTACCCGTTAGTGAAGCAGGGTATATCTCTATGAAAGCGGTATCGGGTTGGGATCGGTGTCGCCACATCTGCATTAGAGTAGTGAATTGTTTTAGTGGGCCCTTTTGATTTATGTGTACTTGTATGGTATAATCTGAAATTGGTTTATAATAGAAATTGTTTTGTAATTGCAAATGTTTTGTTATAATTGGGCGAAATCATTATTGTTTCTTGCAACTCATTTTAAATGAAAAGAAAAATGTCATATCGATTTTTAAAAGGTAGTGATTGTTCTAGTCATACCCTCATGGTCACGGGCTCGGATATCCTTTGTTGATGTCGAGTTAAGTCTCGTCGGGGTGTGGGTGCTACATTTGTGGTATCGAGCCAGTACAATCTTATATGGGCGTTAGAAAATGTGTTAAAATGCATGCATATAAGTCATGTCTCGGCAAACAGTGACTACTGATCCCCGGTCTAGCATATGAGTCTTATACATGAGCCTGTACTAGTGGTTTAAGTAATTTGAAATAGTGAGGAAAAGAAGATATGGGAAAATGTGGTAAATGAAAATTGTAGAAATCAAAGAAAAAACAAGTATCTGGTGCGATATGTTGATTGGAAATTTAGTGTATTGGTCTGATGGGTATATTATGAAATAGGACATTAGAGTTATATTGGGTCGTGAATGGGAAGTAGATGTGAATTGTATATATGTAATTGTGAAGTGATAGAAGAAATATAGAGATATGTGAAAGATGGCAAATAAAATGTTTTATGATTAGAGTTACTTGTGAGCGTGATGGGAGTTATGATTGGAGGTCATGACCTAGAATTTGAATATGTTAAGTGAAAAGCAACAATGAATGTATATTTGTGATACGGTTTGAGTGTGGTTGCGTAAAACAAAATGATGAAAGGATCAAAATGAGAGAAAATAGTATTGAGAGAAGAAAAGTAAAAAGTTGTTAAGGTCGGTGGTTTGCCTATGCGAATGCACACGATAAATGGAAATGATATGAAATCAATTGGTGCATTAGTGGATAACCAGCAAGTCAAATAGTTAAAGTTCATGTGAGATAGAGTAAGAACCAAAAGTGTTTATAGTGATATTTGGAAATGAATTGAGATTGTAATTAGGATGTTGGTAAGGAAAAAGCCTCGTGATCGAGGATAGGTGCGAAAAGGAAAAAAAATGGTCAAAGATCAAATGAGATTGAAGTGTCTTTAAGCGTAAGTGACTAAGTGGTAAATTAATGTAATCTCACGTAAATGGTATGTACCTCGATGAGCGGTATCAAAAGAGATGCTTTGGTTACGTGGATTATGGTATAGATTGATAAATCACGGGACATTGTGAATAATTGAAATCGATAAGAAATGTGATGACGGTTGATGATTAGGAATTGAAGAAGAATTTCCACGAATTGAATTAAGTTGATTAGATGATTAAAATTGAAAAGTTTAGTAATGAAAGGACAAATTGGAGATAAATGTGAAATGAATGAAAAGTTGTTATTAGGAGTCTGATCTTAAGCGGATACTCATGTGTAAAGATAGAATAAAAAGTATGTTTACGATAATGTAAAGAGTTTGATTGTGTAAGTAAAAGGATATCGGTTGTGATTTGAGGAGAATATCGGGTCAGATATATTTTGTGTGAATATCGGAAAGTATAAAGTGGTTTTGAAAATTTTGTTTGAAATGATAATGAATAAATTGAAATATGTGGAGAATCCGATGTAAAAGAATGTGTGTCAAAATATATTTGATGAAATGGAGAAGATCGTGAGAAAATTTGTTCCTCATTGGAGACAACCGATAATTAGGAAATGATATAAATTGATTATTGATATGAAGAGTCATTATACTCTTGAAGAGCAACATATCTTCCTTGTGTTTAGAGTGAAATGTTTAAATTGTGTTCAAAGTGGATGATGATCGATTGAATACATTTGAAAAGTGAATAAGAGAAATTAGCACGATTGAGGAAATTGTTTGACATGTAAGTTTTATAAGAGTGAATTTGATCTTGGTAGAATAATTAGTGGATGAATTATTATTCGAACATGGTATCGGAGATTAAATGCAAATAGAGTATTGATAAATGCGAAATTGTAAAGGATAGGTATATATAAGGAATTTGGAGTTATCTTAGAATTGATTGTATATTAGCTCGTCGAGAAATTGGTAAAGGTCTTGACCTTACGATAAGAAAGCGTTAGAGGAAAAATATGTGAAGTCTATGATTAATGATTGTAAGAAGAGATCTTGGGAGAAATGTTTTATTCAAGTATTGATCGTATCAATTAAATTGGTGTTATAATATGAAATGAATTGTAAAGATGATAATGTGATCTATTGGAAAAATGTAAAGAGATTCTATGTGTATGGAGATCGTTATAAGCTTATGGGCTGCATTGGTATTTGATGACTTAAAATCTATTGTATTGAATAGTGTATTAGAAAGTGTTGTGAAAGTTTGGAGATTCTATTTATACAGAAAATGTTTTGGATGAATATCGTTTGTAAAGTAATAATGATTAAGTTATATGAGTAAATTAGGAAAAAGGATTATGTGTTGAATGTTTCGAATTTTGATAAGGAAGCAAATAATTAGATGATAAGATTATGAAGCTGGATGAAAGATTATATATAAATTGTCGAGTTGGTAAAGTGTAAAAAGGCGTATTAGCAATTGAGGATTCCACATCAAGTGTGCGAGAGGTGTATTGAAAGCATGGCAAAATCCGAATTGAGAATTTTGAATAGTGGATAGTATCGAGAAATGTGAATAGATTAGTGTAAAGAAAATGAGTAATGTATTGGATTATGAAATATGAGTAAAACTCATGAAAGGAATTATAAGTGTATTAAAAGTGTAGCAGAAAGTAAAATGTGGCGTTGAAAGATTATGAGTATGTTTGACCTATATAGTTGGTGTGTGTTATCGGTGTGAAACTAATATAGTTTTGGAGTTCATAAGATTATGAGATTGATGCATAGATAAGATTGATTGTGTTTAGTTGGAGATATCATTTAAAAAGTGTATGAAAGGTTTTATATCTAAAAGGAGTTGTTCATTCGGATAGAAAATGATCGGGACCTAATATAATTAGAGGCCTGGATGATTTAAGTTAAGATTGACAGTGTTTGAATCGATAATATGGTTTAAGAAATTTAAGTTGATGAGAATGAATTAAATTAATGATTACCAAAGCTGTTGAAACTGATGAGATTAGAAATTGGCATTGGAGAGATGCAATAAGTTAAGCGATCTGAGAGAATGTTTCTAAATGTGTCACCTTGGCCAATCTATGTATTGATTGAGATAGCGGTAAATGGAAATGAAATTTGTTATTAGGGGCCTCGATGTGACCGTGTTGTGAATCGATTTATGGATTGACAAGTCGGTGGTAACCTAAAAGATAAATGGATTTGTAAAGTGTTATATGGACGAAAATAGGAAATATTGATATGATCGGAGGTGTGTAGCATTGGTATTGGATATAAAGATTTACGAGTAATCAAAAAGAAATCGTTAAGCAATTATAGAGTTTGAGAAAGGAAAAGAGGTAAGTAAGTAGTTGTAGTGTGATTAAAATAGCAAGTCAGTCTAAAATCCTAAAAGATGATTGGATCCCAAAATGTTACAAAAACTGAATTGGAAAATATTGTTAGGATCCGATATATGTTATCGATTTTGGAAGTGATAAATTATGTGTAAAAGGGCAATATAGGGTTAAGAAAGATTTGACGAAATTATTAGTATAGCGAAATAAGTGAAATCAGAGAATCAATGATCGAAAAGACTCCCTAACTTGGTGATAAATCGTATATGAAATTTGAGGACGAAATTTTTATTAGGAGGAGAATTGTAACATCCAGTTATCGGATTGTGGGTAGATTAGTAAATTTGGATCGAGTTAAGATTGTATACAGGCTAATGTAAATTGTGCATGCATTATAACTTCTATAGTTACTAGTAAATGAACTATTGTTGCATAAGCATATGTATATCGTACATGTATGACAATTTCCGATTGAATTGTGGAAAATTGGAAATGTGTGATAAGCGTATATGAGTTTTGAATATGGAATTGGAATGAGAAAATTGAATTTAGAGTTGAATTATGAGATTGGAGTGTAGGGTATGTAATTCCTAATTTTGTGAATTTATGGAACTTTTAAAATTTTAGAGAATCGAGTCGGATAGGAAAAAGGGTATATCGATTGATAAAGCTGAATTAAGATTAAGATTGATTGACAATTGATATGAGATTATTTGAGATATGAATTTGGTTGTTATTAATTGTTATTGCGAAATTGGGAGAAAATAGAATAAAATTGGGTGAAAGACCACAAGATTTGGACTTGTGGCAACTAAATTGCCAAACAAGCCTTTAAAGCTCACATATATATATATTTAGCGTTTATTTCATCATCGATGATGGTGGGTGAGCATTTGGCGATTTGGAGTTTCTTGGAGGATTCTCGATGGGTGAAGCTTGAATCAAGTAAGTTTATACTTGTTTATGAGTTAAATAGTTTCATTTGATCATTGATTTGAGTCGAAATTGGTTAGAAAGTTTGAAAGTTTAGGATGATTAGGGTTTTGTGATTTTCGTTGGTTTTGATTTGGGTTTTGATAAATAATGGTTTAAATGATGGATTGAGATTAGAAATAAGTTGGGTTTAAGGTTTAAAAGCGATTGAGAGTGTTTAGAATGAATTTGGATGAGTTAGATCGAAAAAATCGAGAAATTTACGGGTTTACATCGCGATTTTGCGATCGCGACGCTGACGTCACGATGAACACGCCATGGCGAAGCCAACCCGATCTGCGCGTTGCGACGAATTAAAATATTTTAATTTATGCGCCGCCAGGAGGAAGACAAGGCATCTGTATGACGAGCGTCTGCGTCGTCATGACGTGGGATCTTGGTTTCTTATGATTTCGAAAATGAATTTGAGGTTTTGAATTGGAGAATTTTGGGATCTAATTTGGATTGGTTATGGATCAAAATGGCATTTGAGAGAATAGGAATTGAATTTGATGATTATCGGAAATTGAGTGGTGGCGAATTGGAATGTGACCTTAGAGTAAGGAATTGAATTATGGCATTGAGAGCTGCTACGAATTAGGTGAGTGATCATATTGAAATTCAGGAATATGATTAGGAATGTCATAACATGTATAGTATTTATCGAAATTGCTATTGATTATTGAATTTGGCATGATTGGTAATGTGTGATTTATTTGATTTGATATAGAGGTTAGATGGATCGTCATTCCACAGACGATATTGGGACTTCAGGCGGTAGCTTCGGAAGTGCGGTGAAGTAACCTAGTTGGTTTCTCAACCTATATGTGTTACATTTGTGTACATATGCCATGTGGAATACGGATGGATATGTGTACTGTTTTGATTGATTTGAACCATGGGTGTTTGAAATATTAGATTGAGATATGGAAGTGCAAAATGTGAATAAATGTGCATAAATGCAATAGTGAATCGAATTGTAAAAGTGTTAGTGAAAGAAATGAGATATGGTATGAAATGTGAATGACATATGCACTCATGCATAATTAAATGATCGAGATAATGATAGTTGTTGACTAGAGGCATACTTGTATATTTGAGGGCCTTGGTAAAACCCATGAACACTGCATGTGATAAAACACGCAAACACCTACGGGGTGGGGTGTGGGGTCTATTATGTGAAAGGGATTAGTGCATACCAGTGAGCTCTCCTATCCCTAATGCGAGTGGGCGATAGTGCATACCAGAGGGCCCTCCTACTTGCCAAAAATGTGATTTCGATTTACGATTAAGCTCGGTCCAACAATGAAATGAAATGAAAGTGTCGTATGCATCTGCATATGTAAATTATTTAAAGTGAGCTGTGTGAAAGTGGCCCGAATGCATGTGAATATATGAAAGTGTGAATATGTGATTCAGTGTGTATATGAATTGTGAATGCATGAGTTGGGTGAACCATCGATGATGGTTTCTCACCGAGTTATAAATTCACCCAACATTGCAATTATTTTTAGGAAATGAAGAGTACCCGTTAGTGAAGCAGGGTATGTCTCTTGAAAGATGCGAATTCGGTCGATCGGTGTCGTCACATCCGCATTAGAGTAGTGAATTGTTTTAGTGGGCCCTTTTGATTTATGTGTACTTGTATGGTATAAGCGAAATTGGTTTATAATAGAAATTGTTTTGTAATTGCAAATGTTTTGTTATAATTGGGCCAAATCATTATTGTTTTCTTGACTCAACTGCTTTTAAGAAAAGAAAAATGTCATATCGAGTTTTAAAAGGTAGTGATTGTTCTAGCATGCACCCTCGCGGGTCACGGCTCGGATATCCTTTATTGATGTCGAGTTGGTCTAAATCGGGAGTGGGTGCTCTGAAATTTTTCTTAACGTGTGCGCTTAAGTAGAAGCGAGTGCGACAAAGTGCATGAATTACGACAGCAAAAGAAATGTGGGACACATTGTCCATTGCTCGTGAAGGCACAAGTCAAGTTAAGGAATCCAAGATAAATATTCTTGTACATCAATATGAACTTTTCAGGATGGAAGATGAAGAATCTATTGATCAAATGTTTGGAAGATTTCAAGCAATTATCAATGGATTGAAAGCTCTTGGAAGGACATACAATAATCAAGATCACGTTCAAGATTCTAAGAAGTCTTCTAAGAGATGGAGACCAAAAGTTACTGGCGGTCTGAAGCCAAAGACTTGAGCATATTAAAGCTAGATGAGTTCTTGGGATCCTTAAAGATTCATGAAGTTGAACTCAATGTCAAGATAAACCAATGAGAGAAGTCAATAGCACCGAAGGCTGGACAAAGAATCATAAGACTCGGAGAAGGAGAAGTCATCAAAAGCATTGAAAATTGAAGAATCAAGGGATGACAACTCTAGCCAATCGATTCATAATCGAGTGATGAAGATGACGAATTATCTTTCATTTCGAGAAAGATAAGGCGCGTATGGAAGAAGAAGCCGAAGTAACGGGACATTGGAAAGAATGGAAAAGATGAAGCTAAGCGGAAAAGTCTTCTATCATTTATTCTGAGTGCAATCAGCTGGACACACTGACAAGTCTAGATGCCCTACTCTCGAAGAAACCAAGAAGAGTAGAGAGGCAAGAAAAGCATGATGGCAACATGAGAGGACCTAGATTCATCAGAATCAGAATCTGAGCTCCGAGTCATCGAACATACAAACATTTGCCTAATGGTAGAGGAAGATAGTGATGAGGAGGTAAAATCCGACTCTGAAAATTTGCATGATGCATATTGAGGCTATTAGAAGATTCTCATGCTATTACGAAGCAATCTGGTTGTTGAAGAAAAAGTATCTGAAGAATATTAGAAATCTTGAGAAAATAGAGAGAAAATATTTGCTTAAAAAGGAGTTAGAAGTTAAAAGGAAACTTGTAGGCAGATCGGATGAGTAATCAACTCAAGCGAGGATCGAGAATCTATCGGTGATCTAGTTACTTTCTGAGAGAGTAAAGAAAATGAATGATTTGCTAGGAAAATGTAGACATCCTAGTGATAAAATTTGGATTAGGGTTTCTTTGGAAACAATACTCGATCTAAGTAATAAATTTGTCTCTCAAAAGGAAGAAATAGGATAACATATTTTAATCAACGTCAAGAGTAATTTGCATCAAAGATCATATCATGTGCATATTACTAACCATAAAGGAACCAAGAAAATTTGAGTACCGAAATAAAATAGTTTCTCCTGCGGATATCCTTCCTTGGAAGATATGGCAAGCACCATTAGTATTTAGGCAGTGGATGCTCGCGATATATGACGGGAAGAAGGTCTATGTTCTAGACCTTCATATAAGAAGGAGGATCGGTAACTTTCGGAGACAACCAGCATGAGGCAAAATCATTGGAATCGGGAAAATAGGTAAAGATTCCTTTGCATGCATAAATAATGTCTTTGCTTGTTGATGGTCTAAAGCATAACTTGATTAGTGTGAGTCAGTTGTGTGATTACGGGTTTATAGTTACATTCGATCAAAATCTTTGTGAAGTCGAAACAAAGATGGGTCTATACTTTTCTCCGCCAGAGAAGAAACAACCTTACAAAATCAACTTAGAAGATTTTCAAAGTCAAAATATCTCATGTTTTCTATCTTGAAGAAGAAAGACTAATCGGCATAAAAAGCTAGGTCATGTCTCTTTGAAACATATTTCAAAATTGGTAAAACATGATTTGGTAAGAGGTTTACCAAAATAAGTTTTGACAAAGAATTTTTACTGTGAAAATTGTTTGAAAGGAAAGCAGTTAAAACCTCTTTCTCTTAAAAATTTTGTAACTTCTTGAAGACCTTTAGAACTATACATATGGATTTGTTTGGTCCTACAAGGACATTAAGTCTTAGCGAGAAAGAAATATGGACTTGTCATTGTTGATGATTTTACTCAATTTTGTTGGATATTGTTTTTATCACACAAAGATGAGTCTTTTAAGTACTTTAGAACTCATCCGAAAGTTCGTGAATAAAAAGGAATGTCTATAGCTAGTATCGAGGAGTGATCATGGAGAATTTGAGAATGAGAAGTTTAGAGTTTTCTGTGAGGAGAATGGAATTTCCCAACTTCTTGGCCCTAGAACTCCACAACAGAATGGAGTTGTTGAGAGAAAGAATAGGGCGATTCAAGAGATGGCAAGGACTATGCTATGTGGACGAATCTTCCTAAGTATTTACGAAGCGGTGTGAATACAACATGCTATATTGAATAGGATCTTATTGCGACCTATGTTGAAGAAAACTCCTTACGAGTTATGGAATGGAAGAAGACCAAGCATATCTACTTTCATCCATTCGGTGCAAATGTTCCATTCGAATACGAGAGCTGTTGGATAAATTCGATTCAAAGACCTATCCAGAATATTTCTAGGTTACTCATTATCGCCTAAGGCATTTCGAGTTTACAACCTGACTTCAAAGATTGAAGGGCGATCCATGTCAAATTTGATGATAGTTCTCAAACCCATAAGGAAGATGACATGGAGATTGAAGGTCCTTCAAAGAACCTAGATGATGCCTCAGAAACTCCCTCGTCAGACACTCATGAGAATAAGATTGAAGATATTCCAGAAACTATAGAATTAAGACGAGATTGGAAGTATAAAAGTTCTCATCCGAAGAGTTAATTATCGGTGAGACCTCGGAAGGAGTTAGGACAAGGTCGATTCAGACGAGAAGCTAATGTAGCTTTTATCTACGAAGTAGAACCTAAGAAGGTTGAGAAGCTCTTGAAGACGAAGCTTGGGTGTTAGCCATGCAAGAAGAGCTGAACCAATTCTGAGGAATAACGTCTGTCCTTGGTTCCAAAACCTCTAAAAATCCATTATAGGAACAAGATGGGTTTTCAAGAATAAGTTAGACGAATAAGAAAGAGTGAGTCGTAACAAGGCGGATTAGTAGCACAAGGTTACAATCAAGAAGGAATAGACTACAACGAAACATATGCTCCAAGATGCGAGACTTGAAGCTATAAGGATTTTGTTGGCATATGCAATCTGTCACGATATAAAGTTGTTTGGATGGATGTTAAGAGTGCATTTACGAATGACTTTATAGACGAAGAAATCTATGTGAAACAACCTCCGGCTTTGAAGATGTTAAAATCCAGTTATGTCTATAGACTTCACAAAGCCTTATACGACCTAAAGCAAGCCCTAGAGCTTGGTATGATCGTCTGAGTACCTTCTTAATAGAAAATGGTTTCAGCAGAGGTCAAGTTGATAAGGCGCTCTTTAGAAAGAGTTTTAGAATGATTTTATCTTAAATACAGATCTCGTTGATGATATTATCTTTGGTGCTACTACAAAAGAGTTGTGTTTAAAGTTTGAGAGACTAATGAAAAGAGAATTTGAAATGAGTATGATGGGTGAATTAAAGTTCTTTCTTGGGTTGCAAGTTAAGCGGACGAAGAAGATCTTCATTCATCAACGAAGTATGTGAAAGAGTTCTTTGAATAAGTTTGACATGAATAATGTGAAGCCAATGGCAACTCAGATGCATCCTTCAAACCTTTTGTCGAAAGACAAACTTGGTAAGAAGGTGGATCAAACCCATATAGAGGATGATCGGTTCTTTATTGTATCTTACATCAAGTAGACACGATATTACATTGGGTGTATGCTTGTGTGCAAGATTCAAGCCGATCCTAGAGAGTCTCATTTTCTTCTTTGTTAAAAGAATTTTGAGATATCTCGCGTACTACTAATCTTTGCTTAATGTTTGAAAAGGTAAAGATTTCAGTTAATGGGATCTTGTGATGCGGACTATCTGGGAGATAGAATCGAAAGAAAGAGCTGAAGTGGAGGATGTCACTTTCTTGGAGGAAATCTAGTCTCGTGGTCAAGCAAGAGACAAAGTTCAATTGCTCTATCAATCGTTGAAGCAAAATACATATACGCATGAAGTTTGTTCTCGAATATTTGTGGATCAAATGTCGATTGAAGACTATTGATTAAGGAGGAGGAGATTCCAATTTATTGCGACAACACCGGTCTGATAAACACATCAAAGAATCCAATTCAACATTCGAGTAAAGCATATAGAAGTTAGACATCATTTCACGAGAGACTACGTTCGGAGAAAGGTGGTGCTTAAAGTTCGATTAAACAGAAGCTTCGATGGGCGGACATCTTCACTAAACCACTTTGAGTGAAGAGCGTTTTGAAAGATAAGACGCAATCTCAATATGGTGATGCTAAATGGCGGTTAGGCTAAAATAACGTGAGAAACTAACGGCGTTATACGGTGAGTCACGGTGGTAACTTTTCTCACAAGGAAGATTTTGGAGGAAATATCGATAAACTCGAGGTTCTTAATGATTCTAGAACCCATCAGTCCATAACCTATAAGTAGGTGAAGATGATATTATAGCGCCTCTTCATCATCTCTGACGGTTCATTTCTACTTTACCAATTCTCTCAAAATCTTCTCACTCAAAGCTTTCGAAGATAATCTTTACGCTCTATCTGATGGAAGCAACAATGATTTATGAAAGACTTGTGAACTTTGAATCACTAAGGGTGGCGGCATGGATGTAGAACCCGAGATTATAAAGGTGGCTGGAAGAACTTCTTTCGATACAAGAACACGTCTATATAAATGAGGTATATGAGTTACGGAAGAGCGGCAAATGCGATAGAAGACTATTGTATCCTCTGTGGATAGAATATCGCTTATTATCACAAAGTTTGATAAGGAAAATGGCGATTGCCCATCCGTTGGTGAAAAGCTGCTACCAAGGCGGATGGATGTCCTCGATTGGAATGAAAGAAGAAGATGTCAAGAGGCAACTCTATGGCACAAATGATTCAAGAGAAAGGAAGACATCAAATCGATTCCAAAGGCTAGGTTACTGCATGCAATCTGTTCAATTGCATTCTTCCTAGAGTTGGTTCAAGGCATTTGGTGACTACTTTGAGCGAACAATGTCCATTCTTTCTTCTCAATCGAAATCCTATAGATCTACCCTTCTTAATCTTTCACTATATGGTTAAGGGTTAAAGGAAACTTCAGTTATCCTTATGGTATGATTTTGACGAGGATCTTTATGGAATCCAATGATTAAATGCACTAAGGTATAAGACGAACTGCTCCAGTGAAGAGCAAGATTGATGCTCATACTATTCGGAGAATGGGTCTGAATACAGTAGACAAAGATCACGCGGTTCTTCAAAGAAACCAAGAACCGAGGGGAGCGTATATTGAAGAAGACTCTGTCTCAAGTTCTCAATCGCAGAAGTATCAAATCGCCTCTTTAATTAAGGAGAGTGCTAGGAGACCTCTCATGAAAATGGCGAGTCCTCTTGTCGCATGAAAGTCAATCTCGGAGAGGCAAAGCAAAGTCGCCAAAGAGACAAGGAGAAAGTCTCTTGGCGAAGTTGTGAAGAATGCAAAGAGATCTCAAGAATCGGGACTCGAGGCAACAGGAGAGAAGATTGTCGAGAACAAAGGCGAGAAGAAACTTCTAAATCTTGTGCAGCCAAAGCCACAAGATCCTTAGTCTCTATTCGGAAGAGGATACGGCCAAGATCTAAAGAGACGAGAGGAAGAGAAAAGCAACATCTGTTAAAGGAAAATTTCTTGTGAAGAAATCAAGAAAACTAAGCGAAGCGGAGAAAAAGACTAAGAAGGTTAGTCAAAAGAAGAGCATCTCAAGCTGCTGGAGGGCGTTAGTCTACAAAAAGGACCGATAATCTTGTTCAAGTTGAAACGAAGCTGAGCATTATACAGCTCAAGAAATTCCTAGTGCTCAACAAGAAGAACCAAGGATGAAAGCACGGCTCATGAGACACTGGCATTATAAAGGAGGAACCAGCAGGAAGAATGGCGGTTCAGGAGATTTCTAAGGAACACAACGGAAGCAAGCAGCATGCAGACGGCCGATGATGAACCAAGTCTAAAGGTATATAACTACCGAAGTTCTTGAGAAATATAGGCGGAAATCAAATTGGTAGAAGTTATTACCAATCGAGCAATGCTATTATAATCGGTGTTGAACCAAAGAAGAAAATAGTAGCTCTGTGCAACCTATATTGATTAATGGTATCACGTGGCAGTTACTAAATGAAAAGAGAAGTCTTTTACGATACCTTGAGGCTTATTGATCATTTGCCATATCCTCAAGACGCCCCCGCCACCGTGTACTATGTTCCCAATCACGAGAGAACACGAGATAAAGGTTGTTCCAGATATTCAACCAAGGTGTCCAAAAGATTTTACAAAGAGAAAGTCAAAATTATTTCGAAGATAATGTTGATAATGATCTCGTCCGCAGATCGATTGCGTAGATGCGGAAAATTGATGAAGCATGCATTCTGCACAAGACCTGAGATCAGCTTAGCCGCAGCCATACAAATCGTAAGGAAGACCGCCCAAGAGGGGAAGTATAAAACAGAACATTTATCGAGTTCCTTGTTCGAGACGCTTCTTCGATAGCCCTTTGTCTAATACATCGCTCATCGAAGAACATGCCCTATCCTGCAAGGAAGACAGCTTGTTGATGCCGCCAGCCTTTTGATCTAAATCTTCCTGAAGTCGCAACATTCATTCGCCCACCGACTTTTGAGATTAATGAAGACTACACTCCATCCTCGATGCCTATACTACTACAATTCCTTTCGCCTCCATCGCCAGAAGCGATCAAGCCTCTTCGCCGATGAAGTCGATGATTACGTGGTGAACTCAATGACATGAAGGAGACGATGAATGATCTAAAGAAGATGATAGCGAATCGCCAAGAACCGTAATCGATAATCATTTTGATTATAAAAAATAGGGGAGAGCAGGAAAGAAGAAAATAATCAAGAGGAGAGGATGTTCGATGAAGAAGGTGTGACCACAATGACGAAGACAGAAGAAGATAAGTTTTTTGCAACATCTCAAATTTTTTTGTTGTTTTGTTTTGTTTTGTTTTCTTGTATGTAATTTGTTATATTCAAAAGGGGAGATTGTTAAGTCAAAATGACTTTACATAAAATGATTTTGATGTATAACAAACATAGTGAGATCAAATACAAGAAAACAAAAAATCCTAAACGAGCATGTATTTAATTCGATGTATTTAAGATGACGTATACGAGGCGAAGTTGACATGAGACTAAGTTGAAAAGTCAACACGATTTAGATGACACAAAACAATAAAAGACGCAGACGCAGACGCAGACGCAGACGCAGACGCAGAAAAGAAACAGACGCAAGAGTCGATTCGAGTTGAATTCTGAAACTCAACTGATTAACCGTTTCTTTAAAGATTCAAGATTCAAGAATCAAGAAGCAGTTAGAGACGAAGGCTATAAATACAAGTCGAAGTCGAAAACTGAAGTGCTTGCTGTTTTGAGAAAAATTACACAAAGCGAAAAAGCGATTAAGTGCAAATTAGCTGAACGCTATCCTTCTGTAACAGAGTGTTCAAATATTTTCTGAAAAGAAAAGTTGTACAGATAGCCTGCAGAGGCTAAGTGTGAAAGAATACTGGTTGTAGAGACCTGAAGAGGCTCGTGAAAGAATACTGTAACGTTTGAAGAGATAGTGAAATCTCATAAGAAACTCTGAGGACTGGACGTAGCCCACGGTTTGGGGTGAACCAGGATAAATCTGCGTGTCTACTACTCTCACTCTCTATCTCACTTTTAGTTTCAAAGTTGATCTTTATTTACTATTCATATACTTAGCATTGAAAAGTTTGATCAATTAGGATTAATAAGAATTATGTAAAGAATCTTAATTCTAACAAGTAATTCTAAAAGATATTCAAAAAGGGGAATACACAATTCAACCCCCCCTTCTCGTGCATTCTATTGTGTTTTTAAGTGCTGTATTAACGTGTGATTCACTTCAATAAAGTGCTTGATGATCTTTGTTTAGAAAGAAATTTATGCAAGAATGGGTTACTTGGAGTTTAAGTAAGTATGAATTTTGAGGACGAAATTCTTTTAAGAGGGGGAGAAATGTTGGACCCCGATTTTGAAGTAAAAATAACAAATATTCAAAAGTGGATGAGTTGATTGAAATGAAGTTAAATGGCAAGAACTAAAAAGAGAAAGTGTGAAAATATGAAAAATTGAAAAAAATGTGACTTTTTGGCCTTTGAAGGTTGACTTTTGATTTAGGTAAAATTTGATAAAATGGTCTTCTAGAAACTTGTAGATTATGTTAAGAGCTTTCTGTAGCCATAAAGTTTTCAATTTTTTGATATCGGGAGTGGAAGTTATGATCAGTCAAAGTTTATGTGTGATAGGGTTGACTTTTGACTTTAATTATGACTAAAACTTTGACTGAGAAATTAACATAGTTAGAGGTTAATTGAGCTTTGATGTTCTTCATGAAAGTTGAAGGATTTGATTTGGTCTTTATTTTGACATAAAGTATGCAATTTTTCGATCTCGAAATAATAAGTTATGATTTTTACTAGTTTATGTTATGGTTTTAGCATGAATATTAGAGGACAGAATCTTTGACCAGAAAATGGACTCCCTTAGGAGTCGAATTGATTTTTATGTCCTTCATGGAAGTTGAAAAGCTTCCTTTAAGCTTTCTATAGAGACTAATTTTGTCAAAATTGGAGTTCGGGATTAAGAGTTATGAATTTGGGAAGTTTTGGATTTTTCATGTGAAAAAAAGAAAAAAGAAAAAAAGGGAAATGAAGTATCCTCGTCATTGAGGACGACGATCGCTTCTAGCGATGGCGAAGTCCCACCGCCGTCGCTAGGGCTGACGATCGCTTTAGCAATGGCGGCGTCCGGCTCGACGTCGCGAGGGCGACGCGTCGCCAGGGCAAGCTCGCCCTCGCCTCGCCCAAACGCGGGCGTTTATGCTGAAACGACGTCGTTTCTTTCGTATGCTATATGGCACCGTTTTGATTTCTTTGTTAGCTTCCTCCTCCAATCCGACCTTTGTTCACTATTTTGCTTATATCTTTTCCGTCCGACATCCGATTGAGTTGATTCTTGTGGCGTTGGATTCCTAAGACAATTCCCTACATCCTCATGGGAAATTTGTAATTTTATGAGATTAAATTAATGGTGATTAATTTAATCAAAGTGAGTCGGAAAATGTTCTGAATATAGTTCAGTATTTTGAGAAATTCGAGATCTACAGAGATCCAATTGAAGTGATTCTTAAGGAGAAATAAAGTTAAGACAAGGGGCTACAAGTCATATGAAGAAATGAAATGTCAAATTTGCCCCTAAGAGTTTCAATTTCTGAATTTAAGTTCGGATTTGTGTGTAGTTTCTGGATTGGGAACATCTGAGAGTATTTTGAGCATAACTTTTGACCTGGGAATCAAAATGAGGCGATTCTTGATTTGAATTAAACTAGAGACATAAGGCTACAATTTTTATGAAGACATAGAGTTTCAATTTTGTGATTAAGAATGTTAATTTCTGGATGGAAATAATCGTACATAGAAAATGTGTTAGAATATGGATATACCCGAACTGTTTTGGGTATAACTTTTGGTGTAGTGATCTGAATTGACCGCGGTCAGTGTCGTTGGATTCGTATGATTGAGAGGAACATTTCTTGAGAAGTAAGTTTTAATAAATTCCTTTAACTTGTTAGTGCGAATCAAACCCGCAAGTGGAAATAACTTAAAGTAAAGTGTAGGGGCAATTTTGGAATTAAGCTAAAGAGGAAGGGTAAATTGGTCAATTACCCCTCATTTTTAATGACTTGGCACCTTAAAAATCAGATGATGTCGTTGGAGAAGGGAGAATCACGATTATTCTAGAGAAAAGAAGAAGAAATAAGAGAGAAAAGGCAGGAGAGTGTGCCGTGATGGAGAAAGAAGAGAGAGAGCAATCTAAATTTCGAATTTTTGGGGTTTTGGCATGAGTTTTGAGTAGACTTCAAGAGGAAAAAGGTGGAAGAGCATGAGAGCTTCCTCAAGACCCAAGAAATTTCGAAAATGAAGAAGAAAAGAGGTAAGAGAAAAATTTGAGCTTTGAGTTTTTGATGAATTTTTGGTTGAGAAACATGGAAAATGATATGGGTATGTGATATATGAAGTCAATTTTGATGTATATGCCTTAGGTTGTGTTTAATTTTGGATGGAAATTTGATTAAGGTTTAGGCTTAATTTTGTGATTAAGAATTTTGTGAAATTTTGGTGTAGAATTATAGATGAGAATATGGGTTTGTGAAATATGAAAGCAATTTTGAAGAATTTGTGAATTATGATATTGAATTTAGATAAATTGGTTTAGGCCAATTTTGAGATTTGGAGATTTTTGAAATTGGTGGTTTAGATATCTTGAAAAGAGTATGAATTGATGAATTATGACATCAATTTTGAAAATTAAGTTATTTATGATATTGAATTTGAGTGAATTGGTTTAGGTCAAGTTTTGAATTTGGGGATTTTAGAAATTCTTGTTTTAGAAAGCTTGGAAAAGTGATGAATTTGGGTTCCCTATAGTTAATTTTGAGAATTATGCAAATTATGATGTAAAATTTGAATGATTATGGCTTAGGTCAATTTTAATTGAAAGAAGGAAAGAAGCAAGGATCATTTGGAGCTTGAAATCAAGTTTTGGGCATTAATTCGAGGTGGGTAGCATATTTATATTTTGATTTGTAAGCTATACATGCAATTTAGAAAAATTAAAGAAAGCAATTTTGAAAGATTTAAATAAAGCAAAAATTGGACTTTTGATAAATTATTGTTTTTGTAAATGTTTGAAAACAATGTTGATTAATGTTTGAAAATATGATTTCTAACGATTTCGAGAAATTAGTATTGTTTAAATTCATTTGTTATAAATGCATTATTGAATTATGCACATTGTTGAAAACATTGATTGAATGATTTGATTGTTGAAATTAGTATTTGAATGATGAATTGATTGAATTGTATGCACTTGGTGAAGGTATAAAATCAAATTTTGATTTGTGCCTTCTCAGCAATCCGAAAGTTTCAGCTTTTGAATTATGTGATTAAGTGGGTTTGGTCAGTCCTCTAGTAAGTCGATTGCATCGTCTCTATTCGCTTATAGCCTTTGTTCAGCCGCCTGATAGTGTACGGAGTCGATTCGACTCCCTTCACGGCTACAATCGACCGCTATCGCGAAAGTGTAATTCATTCTCGTTTTTGCACCGACATGATCTTGACGGAATGTGCGATCACGCTCGCTTTTGGACCGAACTGCACCATTATGATATGTTACGTGTTTTGATTTGTTTCGTGTGTTGCATTCATGTTAAAAATTGAGAAAGGAAAAAGTGAATTTTGTTATGAAAAATTTGAAAAATTGAAAGGTTTGAGGAAACCGCTTTGAAAAGTTACAAAGTTTGAAAAATTAGCAATTTTGACAAAAGCTTATGAAAATTAATTTCGCTTATTTGTCAATTTATAAATGTGTTATCCACGAAGCTCGAAGCTCTCCCCTTCATCACCATCTCCGTGTTTGACGGTGAGATCGGATGAAAGAATGTGAAGACGTTTAGTCCGATTTTGCATCGTTTGTATTGTTATGTGAATTGAGATTTGGAATATTTTGTAAATGGCTTGAATTGCCGTTAAGTAAGTGATTATGATGTATTTCAGAATGTATGAAGATTATGAATGAATGAATGAGAATATGAAATTGTGTATGAATTTGGAAATGAGATTGAGTTATGAGATCAGTATATTGAATTATAGTTATGAGAATGTTTTAGAATTAGGTTTGCGTTTGTGTGTGCTGAGATCCCGGACGGAGGGTTCGGTTGATTTTGATGATTGTATGATTGATTGGGCTTTTAGAAGTGTATTTTTGAACCATTTGCAGGTTTTGGGTTAGGTCAAAGGCAGCCGTTATTCTGCCGAAATTTCGACAAAAATTAGTACGAATGTGAATTTTGGGATTAATATGAATGTATAAGAAAGTGTGTATGAATTGAGAATTTGTTTAAGGATAATTTCCAAGACAAGGGAAATTGTAGGGATTTTGCATAAGTTTGATAAATGAGTATAAGAAAAAGAAAAAAAAATTATACCAAATTTTCGTATTGGATTAGTTTTAGGTTTCCAACACGACGCTTCTTTAAGATACTTTATGCACGGATGTCCGACATTTGTTATGCTATTCGATTTGCCCTCATTTGTATACTTTGATTGTAAGTTTGAATTCGATCCGTCTCAGTTTCGCCTTTGATTGTAACCGTTCCGATTCGCTTCTTTCGATTCTGTATTCGATTTATACCTTTGCTTAGCTTTAAACTTTGTTTGTCATTATCGAATTCCATTTATCCAATTTGAATTACCTCGTTCTTGATATCCGCTTCCTTTGGTTGGGATCCGGTTCCCGGATCGGGTCCCAACATTTATAATGGCTCAATGGTGAGAGGCGTCCACTTAAAGTGGAACAAAACCTTGGGGTCTTGGGTTCGAGCCGTGGCTCACCACGACCAAAGAGGACAAGATCGATTAAGGTTGGATGCCATGCAGATAACCCGCAAATACCCGCCGTGGTATAACTCGCAAGCACACGCTGGGTGGGAAATGTTAGCCCAGGTGTGGGGGTGGGGTCCAACACAACAACATGATGTATAATCGAAAATACCATGAATGTACGAAAATACCTTATTGCCGTGGATAAGTTGCTTCTTTTTCGGATTCCAAGACACTGCAAACGCGAATGCTCTCTACCGGTATCCACACGAGTATGCACGATCCGGGCTGCGACTGTGGTGTGCTAGCATGTCCTGAAACTCTTTCCGAACGCCGCACGATTTTCCTCTCAGATGGTGGCTAGGGTTTCGTGACAATTGTGTCTCCTATACCTAATGAGAACTAAGCTTCTCTATTTATAGAGAAACCTTAATCCCATTGAGGCCCTAATAAGTTTCGGCCCATTATATCTCATATAATAAAAGCCCGACAACTTAATTCAATCTAGCCCAATAAATATATCTACATATATTTATTCAATACCTAATAAATTAGGCCCAAGAGAATAAGCCGGATCACATCACTTCAGGTATGCGACCACAGAGCTCATTTGATGTTGGCAATGGGATCACACTTCAGGCCCATAAGTCATAAGCGGCCTCTATCAAGACATTATGACTACCCAAATCAAATGAGGATCGATAATCCGATTTAACCTGTAACCATAGTTATAAGCTCAATCCTTTTGTAACATGATATCACGATTAATCACAAGGCATGATATATTTCAACCTTTGATTAATCATAGTTTCTTGATCCCCAAGTTGACTGATTATAACAAATGACATTGATGACTCCTCATCAATTCATTTAAGCACGTCCATGCATTTCTTTAGTCACACTTGTCAAGAGGCCCAAATGATATCTCTCATTTAAGAGAGGTTCAAATCCCATCTACGTCATTCACATCCTCCGCATGATTCAGCTTGATGTCCAACATAAGACCGCTTGTTATTCGTTAAGAATAACTTCGCCTAATATCAAAACACCGAATTCCTCATGTAGGGAACCATGATGACTTCAGGTCAAAGGAATAAAGTCAAACCATATTAAGAATCACTAATGACATGAAACCATGTAGTATTCTTTATGTGGTCGGTCAAATATATGTTCTCTAACATATATCTATGTTTCGATTTGATATCTCATATCCATGATCAAGAAAAGCGTGATCATCAACAAGAACACATACTAGCCTTAATTCATTATTGTTCCACCAATAATGATCGACCGAGTGACGATCTAGAATAGTCTTATAACGCTTATGGTTTTACTATCAAGTCACATACTTGATGACATAAGTCTAAAACCATTCATGGAATGTAAATCACATTACATAAACGAAATACATGCATATATGAAAGGAATACCTCATAATATATTATTAACAAGTCATAATGTTAATACATGAATCACAACTATCCATTGGCCTAGGGCACACTACTAACAGTTTTATCATTTGTTATCAGAGCGAGGTTTCACAATTATTGTTCTTTACACCACGTGATCGATCATGGCAAATACCTTAAGAAGTTTTAAAGGACAATCCGTCTCAAAGCCTCCTTACTTCAATGAAAACAACTACTCATACTGGAAAAAGAGAATGACCATATATCTCCAATCTATAGATATCGAAGTATGGCAAGAAATTAGAGTTGGAGCTACTATTCCCACTTCTAAAAAAATAGAAGTATCGATTGGTGCTGCTAGGAGAAATGCACAACTAAACACTAAAGAAAAACATCATCTGATATGTGCATTATCTCTAAAAGAATAAGAAAAGATATCCTACTGCTTTTCAGCAAAAGAAATGTGGGACAAACTATAAGTCACATTTGAAGGAACAAATGAGATAAAAAAGCATAGAATAAGTCTTTTAGTACATCAATACAAAACTATTAGCATGAAATAGGGGGAGACCATAGATGAATTCTTCAAACGTTTCAATAACATCATCACAGGCTTAAAGAACTTGAAAAAAATATATCCCAATGACGAGCTTATAACGAAGATTCTGAGGTCACTACCAAAGGAATGGAGACCTAAGGTGATAGCTCTAGAAGTGACAAAGGATCTAAACACTATTTCACTTGACTGGTTATAAGAAAATCTAATGATCCATGAAACCGAGCTTAGATGAGATGAAGGATCCTCTTACAGAAAAGGAATGACACTAATAGCAACCGATTTAATCAAATAAAGGATGAAAGCAACACTGAGTTGCAAATAGACAGTGATGACAAGTTTAACATTATGGTCAGAAAATATGCTCGCTTCTATTAAAAGAAGCTGATGAACAAAAGAGAAGGAAACAAGAAAGTTGTAAACAACATGTTACTATCAAAAGGCAACAACAGCAATAACAATATAAAAAACAATCAAATCATACACTATCACTGCAAAAAACCTAGACACACAAGGCCATAATGTCCTTTGCTTCAAAAGGAGAAGTTAGAGAATAGAAAATTCAGAAAGAAAGTGACGACTATAGCCTAGTCGGATGAAGATTCTAAAAACTTTGAAGAAGAAGAACCAAAAGAAGTTAGCAACATTTGCTTCATTGCTGGATCAGGAGACGATGAGGTATATTATTTTAACTCTGATATTGAAGTTGATGGATTAAACATACATATTATAAATTGTATGATCAATATAAAAGGTTAATAGTGAAGTATTTCAAAGAACTTAAAAAGTCTAAAAGTAATGATGCATCTCTAAAAAGTAAGATTAAATCATTGGAATCTACGAATTAGAAGTTGACGACCAGGAATATGTCTTTTGAGGTTAACTATAAGCAAAATTGAAAAGATCTTATCTCCAGAAAAAGATCTGAAAAATTTCGTTGATGGAAGAATCTTGATGTATTGCTCAGAAGTGGTAAATGGATGTTTGGAAACGCCGAAATAGGATTAAAAAAAACAATATCAAGCCATACAAAAACTTCCTTATTAAATCCAACAATAGCTATAGCCAAGACAGCAAGAACCTGCTAGGTGGCAAAAATCATAACAACTATCATTTAACTATTTTTTGCGATTACTGTGGTAGACATGGTCACATTAGTCATGCTTGTAATTTTTGTAAAAAGAAATGATCTCATATGTATGTTTGGAGACCTAAAAAGTCAAATTACTGACCCAAAAAGACTCAGAGAATTTAGGTAACTAAAATAAGATAATATTTTTTTTGCAGATATGCTTCAAAACAAAGACAAGAGAAAATCAATGGATAGTTGATAACGGTTGTTCGAGACATATGATAGGTGAAATATCACATTTCAGCTATATTGAAAGGAAAGATGGAGGTAATGTTATCTTTGTAGACAAAAATAAAGCAAAGGTCACCATAATTGGCAAAATTGGTAATTTTGACACTACCTCCATTGATAATGTTTTCTTTATTAATATTTTGAAACATAACTTATTGAGTATGAGTCAGCTACAATGTAAGGGTTACAAAGTCATTTTTTATGCATCTCATTGTGAAATTGTCAATATTCATAATGATAATATTGTGTTTGTTGGTCCTATAAATTAGAATATATATTGTGCTCAACTGGAAGATATGTCCTCACAAAGTGTTAAGTGTTTTGTCTCTCTAGAAAAGGATTCATTTATTTGGCACAAAAGATTTGGACAGGCTAACATGAACTTTCTATCAAAATTGTCCAAAAATGAGTTAGTAAAAGGACTACCAATTTTAAAGTTTGAAAGCAATCAGCTTTGTGAGGCTTGTTTAAAAGGTAAATAAGTCAGAGACAACTTTCCTCCTAAAAATATTACGTCTACTGACCAACCACTTGAACTTGTGCATATGGATTTACTCGATCCCATTAGGACTCAAAATTTTGGTGGTAAACATTATGATTTTGCTCTAGTAGATGATTACTCCAAATTTACATGAGTTTATTTCTTATCAAATAAGGATGATACTTTTCAAGTGTTTGAGAAGTTTTGCAGAAAAAATTAGATAGGAAAAAGGTAATGCATTACTTCAATTCGGAGCGATCATAGAGGAGACTTTGATAATAAAAAATTTAAAGAATTTTCTTACAACAATGGTATAACACACAACTTCTCTTATCCAAGGACACCTTAGCAAAATGGATTTGTTGAGAGAAAGAATAGAAATTTGGTTGATATGGCCAGGACTATGTTGTGTGAAAGTGGACTATCTCATGGATACTGGGCATAAGCAGTATTCATGACATGTTATGTACTGAACAGATGTCTTATAAGACCTATTTTGAAAAAGATCCCTATGAGCTGTGGAAAGGAAGAAAATCAAGAGTTGCTTACTTTCGAGCTTTTGGTTGCAAGTGTTTCGTTTTAAACAATGGAAAAGACAACCTTGGAAAATTCAATGTGAGACCAGATGAAGCTATTTTATTGGGCTATAGTACCTCAAGTAAATGATTCAGAGTATATAATAAAAAAACACAGAAGATAGAAGAATTAATACATGTGGTATTTAATGAAGTACTACCTTCGACATCATCAACTGATTCAAATGATGAAGAGCATCCATTAGTACCTAAAAGTACATCAGAGATTCAAACTACACCTATAATACCTTCAAAATCACAAAATCAAGAAGGCTCCTTTGAAGCTAGAATAGAGCAGGCTCCTTCCTCTCAACAGGAGCCTATGTAAAGAAAAACACTGAGCGAATAGAGAGGTCAAGATACACATCAATGCATTCTGGGAGACCCCTATGAAAATATAAAAACAAGATCACTGTTTAAAATCATCTTTGTTGTGCTCATTGCATAAATAGAACCAAAAATTATTGAAGAGGACCTTACTAATGAAAACTAGGTTTCAACCATAAAAGACAAACTTATTCAATTTGACAAAATCAAAGTTTGGAATATAGTAACTCATCCTTAAAACAAGTCAATCATTAGGACTCGATGGGTTTTTCAAAACAAACATGAAAAAAATGGTAAGGTGGTAAGAAACAAAGCTAGACTTGTAGCTCAAGGTTACAATCAACAAGAAGTTATTGATTTTGATGAAACTTATGTACCTATTGCTAGATTAGCATTGATTAGAATTTTACTTGCCTTTGCAAGATAAAGAAATTTCAAGTTGTTCTTAAATGGTTACATTAACGAAGAAGTATTTGTTAAGAAATCCCCAGGTTTTGAAGATGAAAACTATACATATTACATGATGAAGTTATCCAAAGCTCTGTATGGTCTAAAGCAGGCTTCTCGAGCATAGTATGAGAGGTTAAGTAACATTCTGCTTGAGAATAATTTTGAAAGAGGAAAAATCGATAAGACTTTATCTATTGAAAAAAAGGAAAATGATTTACTGATAGTGCAAATATATGTTGATGACATAATATTTGGTGCTACTAATCTATCCTTCTGTGAAGAATTCTGAACATTAATATAGTGGGAGTTTCAAATGAGCATAACAGGAGAATTATCATTCTTTCTCAGATTATAAATTAGATAAACAGAAAAAGGAATCTTCATCAACCAAGACAAATACACAAAGAAACTCATCAAGAAATATCATTTTGAGAATGCCAAATCGGTTGGTACTCCCATGTACACTGAAGCTAAACTTGATAAAGAAAAAGAAGGAAAAGTTAAGGATGAGAAAAAGTATAGAGGAATATTTGGATCACTACTATATCTTACAAGCTTAAAACCAGACATTATGTTTAATCCGTGTCTTTGCGCATAATTTCAATCAAATCCGAAAGAAAGTTACCTTCAAGCAGTCAAAAGATTCTTTTGATATCTCCACGTGATAAGTGTGAATTGCATCATATTTTAGGCATAATTTGATATGTAATTAATTGTTAATTCAATCATTTAGTATGTGTTAGGTTAGAATTGTGTTTATTTGTTAATTATTTGTGTTTAAGTGTTTTTATGGGTTAGTACAAGTATTTGAGATTAATTATTACGTTTTTGAGGTACCTTGATGTGTTTCTTAGTATTTAAGGGTCAACATTGAAGAATAGACAAGTTTTGGAGACACTCGGGCCGAAACAATGACCATTTATCAGGGCAATAATAAAGCTACGCATTTTTAGGCCCCTAATTTTTTATGATGTCATTAAGCATGGATTGTGATAATTATGTGTTTATGGCTTAGTTTGATTAATTTGAGAATATTAGTGGATAATTGCGGTTTATTTGAGTTTAATATGGTATAAATGGATATTATAGGTAAAAGTTTATGAGGGCATTTTGGTCTTGGCACGTAAGATTTTAAGACTTAAGGCTTAAATGAAAGGGCAAAATGGACATTGCACAATTAAGTAGGATTAAAAGAAAGAGAAGGAAAATAGAAGAAGAGAAAGAAGAGAAAAGAGAAGAAGAAGAAGAGGAAAGCCGCCAGTGGAGGAGAGAAGAGAGGAGAAGAGGGATTTCGCTCTTTGAGGATTTCAAAGTTTGAAGCTATTGCTGTGTAAGTTTCGCTTGTTTAATCTTGTTTTGGTTGGATTAAACTTAAAGATAGGTTGGTTATAGCGTAATCGATGGTTTTAGGGTTTGAAAGTGGAAATGGCTAGATTTCGTGGGATTAGGCGTCAGGTTCGATTTTGAGTTGCTAATGGGTTAGAAATGTAGTATAAGACATGATCTAAGGCTTATGTGTGTTGTATTTGAGTTTGGGAAAGGATTGAAGTTGAAAATGCCGAATCGGGTTTCGAGTCGAGCCTGCACACACGCGCGCGATGTCGTATGAACACGCCATGACGTGGAGTTCGCCGCGACGATAATAATTAAATTCTTCGCGACGAAGGGAAGCGTCACCACGACGTGTGAAGGAGGCACGCGACGCTTAAGTGAAGCATTCGTCATGACGGGGGTAACGCCGCTGACGAAAGCAGCCACTTTCGTCAGGATTTGAGCTGGCTTCACCATGACGAGCCCCTCGCTTCAAAGAAAGAGAAATTTGGATATTTTGAGCATATCTTTGATGTAGGTGTCAAATGAGGTGATTTTGGACTCTGTAGAGCTAGAAATAAAGGACTACAAGTTTTATGAAGAAAAGAAGTTTTAATTCAGTCTTTAAGATTCTCAAATTTAGGTCGGGAGTTGAGAATAGATTCTTGTGTCAACATAAGAATAGTCTCAATATGTTTTGTGGTATAACTTTCGGTTTTGAACCTAATTGAATGATTTTGAGGTCAATAGAAACGTAAGGCAATGGGGACTTTATGGAAAAAGTGACCAAGGTGGGGACTTTTGGCAAAATTTGAGTTTGTTTAGAATTTATCTTAGTGATTATGCAATAATTGATCCTTAATTTGTATTCCTATTTGAATAGGAATTTGGCATGTGACAAAGGGAATCAAGGAAAGCAAGAGGATAAAGGAGAGACATCGATAAGCAATGGAATTCGTGGGTTTCATGTTTATAATTTAGTAATGAGCCACTAAAGTTTACTCCCAAAACAAGAATGATTTCAATTACTTCATAAATATCGCTTTTGTTTCTATTGAATGATTTGCAAAATTTCTACAAATTTCAGATATGAACTTTTCTCGATGAATTTCAAAATAAAGATTGAAATGCATTGAAATGCTTGATGTTATTCCTTGAAAATTCGTGGCATTTTGTATATTCTAAAAGAAAGAAAGAGCATGAAAAGCATGAAAGCTTTGAAAATAAGAACATGCTTTGAGCATGGAACCATTCTTATGTGCTTTGTTTGGGTAAGAGAGTTACGGATGGAGTCACGGCACGCCGACGATAGCCTTCTCCAGGGCTGCCCGCTGAGGCCACGAGATCCTCGAGAAATCGGACTGCTTTTGTTTACTTGGATTAAACTTCGATTTATCCGGATCGTTACTACGAACTCTCGAGCCATTTGGTCAGTGCATTGCATCGATGAATTGTCAAGTATGTGCATAAATAGAGCATTTGTATTGATAATTGAATAAACATATCAGGTTGATGTGATAACATTTTCACTATGAAATGACACTTTTCAAATATGAGTTTGAACTCAAGAATTTGGATTTGACCGAGAATATGGGAGCAAAGTGTTTTATGAATTGATTATGACTTTGTATAACAAACAAACTTTTCAACGGTTTTGCTTGTTCTTTGCTATAAACCTGTTACCCACGAGTTATAAGCTCACCCCCTTCATTCCCATCCATGTGATGAGAAGAAGATCGGGTTAAGGAAGTGAAGGTTTTGATTTGTATATGTATCTATGTTGTATTGTTCAAGTTAGATTGGTATTGAGAATTTTGGGAATCAGATATTTTTGTATATTCGGATTTTGATAGTAATATTGTATTGTGGCTTGGAATGCCATGTAGCTTGATCGATTGAGTGGAAATGTGGTATTCTCGAGAAAGTTATGGATTGGATATGAATATGTTTGATTGTGATTTATTGTTGATTTTATTTTATGGAAAAAGAGAACATCGAATGATATGAGACTTTAAGCTTCACGATTTCTTTGGATTGCGCCACGCTTATGGTTCAACGGTTGGACTTCGAGAGCGAGGCTCATCATGTATGGTAGCAGAGCAAGAAAGGATTTCAAGGAACCGCACTTCAGTATGATGATGTGTGTGCCAAGTTGGATCGCATTTGCAATATCAAAGCAAGAAGATGAATCAGGAAACTTCGTCGGAGTACGATATCGTCATAAGGTAATCGTTATAGAGTTGGGCTCTGGAAACGGGGTTCCAACATTTGTGGTATCAGAGCCCAGCATTATGATCTTGTATGGGCGCTTATGTTTGTAAAGTGTCTGAATGGCTGGTGAGAATGTGATTTTGCTGTGGAGGAATTTTCATGAATTACGTGAGGAACCAAGGTGCTTGTTTGATTTAGATTGACAAGAATGTTGATTCATTTGAGGAATGTGTTACGAAATTTGAGATTTGAATTTCGTGATGAATTGGGGTAAGTTGATGTTGAATCTCCATGCGTGAGATAAAAGTTTGAACGATGGGATGAAGAATGTGGAAGATCAATAGGTTGAGTATGAAATGATGATTGGTCCATATGGGATTCCTTACGAAATGGGATCATTAGCTAGTGAACTGTGTTAAGGAATCTTGAGTGGTGGATATGATTTGTGGTGGATGGGTAAACGGGACTGATAATGATTCAAGGCAATTGTTCTGGAGGATGTAGTATGGAACATGACGACAATATTGTACTGTGGTGTTATGTTTTCGAAAGTGATATAGATATGGATTGTTTGAGACATATAGGGATATGAGTATACACGATGAGATTAGAGTGTTCGAGTAGAGTGCAATGGAAGCATAACTTTGTTATGATCTTAAGACGAGGAAATTTGAAACCGAAATGGCTGTTTGATAAGACGAAAAGAGTGATGATCCGCAAGACGAGGACATTGGTGGAATTGAGGTCAAGTTCATGATGATTATGCATCGACAATTTCAATTTATCGAGGATCTACATGTGGAAGATGAAACTAATAGAAGGAAATGAAGTAGACATAAATGACCTTATATGAGACGAATGAAATGATATGTAGTATGGGGACAATCGCAATGTGTATAAGATCACGCATGAATGAGATTGAGGAAAAGAATAAAGAACTCCACTCGTAGGCGACGCGAGGAGTTCTGAAGGATTAGTTGATCCGACTCTCGACAAGAGAGGAGAGTACCGATGAATCGGTAGCCCCAGTGAAAGAATGAAGCTTTGTAGGGAAAAGAAGTGAGCCTTATGCACTCAATATGGTAATGGATCCATGATGAAATGATATAGTATAAGAAAAGTGAATTTTGAAAAACTAGCATAAAATCGTGTTAGTATGTTCGATAAGAAGCTTAACTGCTGTCAAGGTCAAGGTATTAATTGTGTAAGATAAATGGCATGACTTTGACGATGCCCAGCCAAGCATATGTGATAGTTAGTATGTTCAAGTACTCCTTTGAGTTTTGAGTGACTCGGACATTATCACCGTATGAGGACGAGAAAAGTTGGTATTCTCAAGGATTAAAGGTAACGATGATGTGATGATGATAGTAAGTGATTGATATGTAGGAAAATCCCGGTGTTCATCACATGAACACAAAGGCGAATTTAAAATTTTGAGTCCCGGACATTCCCAAAGCCGTGATCCAAGTGTATGTACAAACAATCAAACCATAACGACTAAAGGAGACCGCCTCTAATCAGATCCACGCAGAGGTCGAAAACCTAACCGAGACAAACCCTTTGACCCGGAATAGCTAGAACAAGGTAAAGAGTGTGCTAGCACTAACCTTGATCTTGGAGAGCAAGAGATTGAACCTAGGTGGAGCCTTGAGAGTAGAAACTATCGTGAGAGTAAGAGAGGAAGAAGATGAAAATCACATTTCAAAGCTTAACTATTAAGCATTCGCCCTCTCCTCCAAAAACCACCGAATAAGCTTGCTTCTCTAACCTTCTTATATGTATATTTAACTAATTAAAACATATGAAGGCATGGTTAGAGACTAGCCACGTTGGTGGCTTAAAAGGCATTGAAAATTAACTTAATCATTAAGTTTGACTTTTCAAACTCATTTTCTTCTCCATTTGCTTTACTCCATCAACACTCACATATATATATATAATTAATTAATTCTCAATTAATTAATTAATATATATATATTTGTCAAGAGGTCCCAAGCAAACCTGGGTCTACCTACCACTTATCGCCCCGCACGTAAAAAAAATCGCCGAGACGGTTTTCAAAGAATGTCGATGTCGCGATCTCATCGGACATATCCCAATCTCATCGGGATCCATTTAATCCTATTGCTTCCAGATATCTAACTCGTCCAAACTATTTTACTGATTCTCCGAGTCACTCTTATGCTGCAGACCCATTAGGTTCCCGCTATGTTGGCCACTTAGATTAACACTTAATCTGAGCAAGTCATGAGCGGTATCTAGCAACATATCACGACCCCAATCGACCGGAAAGTAATTGGTTTGACTAATGAAACCATATCACGAACCCTTCCATAGACAATTATCAGGCAATTCGCCCTTTCACCATGCTATACCCCACTTGGTTTGAGTATGGGCAATGTGTCAACTCTTACTAGACCGATCGATCAAATCTAGTCCAAGTGTAATCGGTTCTCGCCCTAGACTCATTACTTAATATGTCCATGAAGACCCTCTTCATGACACATGTGTCTCCGGCCAGAGACTTCCAAGTAATGATCCCGATAAGAGGCTACGGGTATCTCTTCCGCTATCACGTAAGTGGTGAATCCTCTATTGGCTACTCAATTACCTTCAATACCTCAAACTGCACTCCAATCACCACCCTATGAGCGACCTCCGAAAGGCAACAAGGAATGGAGTCAAAGCACGTAATCAAGATTCAAGATATCCTCGAGTACCTCAAGTCTAAGGATACTTGCACCATTGCATGATGAGATTATCAACGACATTTGTATAGACATCCATGTGATGATCTCATGGCAGTCATCCAATGTACTTACTACCATTAGTAAGCATCCACATGTCAAATCTAAATATCTCAATATTTACGGTTTTCTCGAGATCCACCGCTGATCCAATCAAGGAGTTTGACATATGCTAGTCTATCCGGATTAACGATGTCCAGCCTCATTAATCCTATGACTAGGATAATTTAGATACTAACATAATTGCACATGATAGGAATCTCGTAGTATGATCGCATCATAATTTCCTTCATGCTATGTCATATATCATGGACTTCATAAATTTGATTAAAGATCACAATCAATTCATAATAAAATGAACATCAAATAAATGAAATGTGCCTCGCTTTATTTATTCATAAAGTCCATGACATGACTATGAACAAACGCGCTAAAGGGATTGCCTTTAGGCACTACTCTAACAATCTTATGGTATCTGCATACATATAAGTCGACTTACAAGATCGAGCAAGCACAAGTCGCCTTTACACATGGTACAAGTCGACTTACACTTACAAATCTCCCACTGACCTAAAGCCAATCGCCTTGGTATCTAATACCATAAGCGAGTACATGAGAATCAAAATTCTTCCAGTGACAATGGCTTTGTCAACGGATCGCAATATTCTCGCTCTCGGAATTCTCTATCGTGACATCACCTCGAGCAATGATCTCCCAAATCAAATGGTATCGGCGGAGTACGGTTTGATCACCGATGAGACCTTGGTTCCTTTGCTGCGAATAGCTTCATTGTTGTCACAATACAACCGTATGGGTCCATCACAGCCTAGGAACCACACCAAGTTCAAGAATGAACTTCTTGATCCAAACGACTTCTTTGTTGCCTCGATGCGCAATGTACTTTGCCTCGGCCGTTGAATCATCACCGCCTCGCTTGAACTCTTCCAACCGATCGCCCGCCGCTCGCTAGTGAAAACATAACCGATTGAGACTTGGAATCGCCCTTATCGATTGAAAACTGCATCCGTATGCCCGCCACTTGAAATTTCCATTCCATATATCAAGAAAACATCCTTAGTTCTTCGTAAGTACTTTAGGATATTCTTGATACCACCCAAAGGACCTTCACCAGATCCGATTGGTATCCGCCGTAACACTTAGAGCATATGATACATCGGGTCTCATACATAGTATTATGTATATAATAGATCCTACCGCAGACTCATACGGATCATATTCATACGCATCCTCTCGCCCCGTGTCCGAGGACACATAGACTTCGAGAGTGTTATCCCATGAGCAATGGGAAGAAACCTCTCTTGGATTGCTCCATGCTAAACCTCTTTAGCACCTTGTCTATGTACGTTGACCGTGAAAGACCAAGCAACCTCTTCGATCTATCTCTATAAATCTTTATCCCAAGGATATAAGTTGCTTCTCTAAGGTCTTTCATGGAAAATTGTTCGACAACCAAATTTTTACAGTATCGCAAGATAGAGACATCGCTTCCTAGTAACAATATGTCATCTACATATAACACAAGGAATACGATTGCAGCTCCATTAACCTTCTTGTACACACAAGTGTTCATCCGGATTTTGTGAGAAACCAAACTCTTTGATTGTCTCATCAAAACGGATATTCCAACTCCCGATGCTTGCTTCAATCCATAAATGGATTTCAAGCTTGCATACCTTTTCGCCATCAGCGAAATGAAGCCTCAGTTGTGTCATGTACACATCCTCACCAGATTTCCATTTAGGAAAGTCGTTTTCACATCCATTTGCCATATCTCATAATCATAATGAGCGCAATGGCTAGAGTATCCTAATGGATTTAAGCATTGCTATCGGATCAAGGTCTCGCCATAGTCAACTCCTTGTCTTTGACGAAAGCCTTTAGCCACAAGCCTCGCTTATAGGTAATCACATTACCATCCATGTCGGTTTTCTTCTTGAAAACCCATTTGCACCCTATAGATTTTATCCTTCGTGCATCAACCAAAATCCATACCGGTTTTTCATGGCACGAAGCCATTTTTCGACATCAACTCTTCGTAACCTCTTCATAGGTCGTAGGCTCATCATCCTCTATGAGCAATACGTCATTCTGCTCACTTACGAAATCCATATCTCTCGAACAAAGGCGATCCTACTTGACCTACAAATTTTGTGTGAAGTAGAAGGTTGAACTGCTACCTCATCTCGTATGAGTTACGCTTGTGTTCGTGCAGCTGATTCAAGGCTCGTCCGAGCATCTTGAACTTCTTCAAGTTCAACTTGCTCCCATCGTCCTCTTTTAAAAGAAACTCTTTCTCTAAAAGACAGCATGCGTTGAAACAAACACCTTTGTTCCTCAAAGAGGTAGAATTGATATCCTCTTGTTTCTTTAGGATATCCTACTAACAAACACTTACGATTTTGCTTCAAGATTATCTCGACTTTGTCCGCTTACATAAGGTAGACAACCCCATACTTTCAAATAAGAAAGATAAGGTTTCTTGTTAGTCCACATCTCATTTGGAGTAACATCAATCGCCTTTGATGGAACTCGCTTAACAAGTAAACACTGCCTCAAGTGCATACCTCAAAAGGATTTTGTAATCGTAAAGCCCATCATAGATCGTACTATGTCCAACAAGGTTCGATTTCTCCTTCTCGCCACACCATTATGCTGTGGTGTGTAAGGAGGAGTCCACCGAGATAAAATCCCATTATCTCGAGATAATCCAAAACTCTTGGTCTAAGTATTCACCACCACGATCGGATCGTAATGTTTTGATACTTTTACCAAGTTGTTTTTCTACTTCATTTCAATTGTTTGAACTTTTCAAACGCTTCAGATTTGTATCTCATTAGATACGTATACCCATATCGAGAATAATCATCGATAAAGGTAATGAAGTAACAACAACCATTTCGCATGGATGGACATCGGACCACATACATCCGAATGTATTAGATCTAATAATCCACCACTGCTCACCCTTTCCCTTAAAGGTAATCTTAGTCATCTTGCCTAATAAACAAGATTCACATGTGTCATAAGATTCATAATCGAATGACCCTAAACTTCCATTCTTATGGAGCTTAGCGATGCGCCTCTCATTTATATGGCCAAGGCGATAATGCCATAAGTAAGTTGATTTTAAATTATCTCTTTTATGTCTTTTTAAGGCCATTGACATTCATAACCTGATGTGACATATCTAATATGTAAATATCGCAGCATAATGTACCAAAGACTATAAAGCATTCCATTTGAGCTAATAGAACAACCATTGTTACCAAAAGACAAATGGAAACCAAATTTATTTAAACAAGAAATGCATAATATGTTCTTTGTTAACACGGTACAAAATAACAATCATCCAAGTTAAGTACAAGCCCACTGGGAGTGTCAAAACATAAGTCCCTACTACTAATGCAGCAACTCTTGCTCCATTACCAACACGCAGTCCATTTCTCCCTTTATGAGTCGCCATCGTCCCCGAGGCCTCGTGATATATCATTGCATATGTGTGAGCCACAACCGTATCTAATACCCATATGTTATGATCGAAAAAAGATAACTCAATGACAAACATACCGAAGAAGTCGAGGCATCCGATGCCTTCTTCGGCTTCTTCCAGATAGACTTTGCGCTACGCCCAATGACCATTTTACCGAATGGAAGCAGTACCTTTTTGTGCGCTCTTTGGTCTTCTTCTTGCCTTTGGTCAGCTTCCTTTGATTTTCCTTGTTTCTTACCCTTCTTCTTCTTCTGCTTTTTCTTGGAACAAGAGGAAGAAGAATCCACCAATAAGAACGCCATATCTTGCTTGATGATTTGTTCGTCATTGCTCGAGCAGATTGATCACCAGAATTGTGGTGGATATTTGGTTCATCCGATAGTTCAACACAAACCGTGAATAACTATCCGACAAGCCAACAAGAATCAAGACTATACTTAACTCACAATCCATCACAAAACCTAAGACAACCAACCTCTCAATATAGCCATTCATCTTCAATGCATATTGCACCGCAGATGAACCAGAGTCATTTTCGCAGTAAAGAGCAACCTTGAGGTCTCGAACTGCTCGGACCGAGCTTGCTCATCAAACAACTCGAGATGAAACACTATCGCAGTGAGCATCCATAGACTGCGTCGCTTCGCAGCTCGTGTGACATCGATGCAAACATAATGCGTGGCTATGTCATCGCCTTTTAGATGCTATTTATATGCCTTCCGATCATCATCGAAGCTCCTTCAACAAGTGGATCCGTAAGCGGAAAATCAAGGATATATCCTAGATCCTCGATCGAGAACAATTCTCGATTTCACGTACCAATCAAGAAAATTTAGTCCAGCTAATTTGTTCGAGTCCATTAGTATGCCAAGATTCACAATCGGCTCCACATCTTCAACCAACCTAAAGATAGAGAGAGAAAGAAAGTTAGAATAGAATTAAATGTATGATCATAAGGACTTAAATGACATACATATGGCTCCCACTAGTTTCAATAGAATCCATAACCCTCATCATGAATCCAAGAAATAAATGGAACAATGACCTAGTGGGTCGATATCCCACATTGCTAAGAATGACCTCGTTAGCCCAACAAGCCACCTTAGGTCAATCGGTAGGTATCGGTCATACCAATTAAGCCACTTAATGCAACTATCGCCAGTGCTATCAACAAATTGATGTATGCACATACATTGAGTTATCAACACTTGATGTGTGTACATCCGATGTACACTACCCAATGTCGCCTCGTCCACGCTGACCTTGAGGTTAGCTCAACAAATCAACGCTTCTAGAAAAACCACCCATTAATCCGAAAATCACATTTTCATGGTTTGAACATATTCGTATAGAGTGAGCTTGAGGTTAGCTCAACAACCCAACCCTATAAGAACTCTGGTTCTTACCATATTAATGGAAGGCGTTAGTTTTCATATTTTAAGTGAGGGATTTTAGGTCTCATCTTTCTGATCTCATCCAAGCTATAGGATCATAGTCACCTTGACTATATGGACTGATTTAGGAAATTATATCAATCATATTGAATTCATACCAAAATCATCCATCATCCCACCTCGCCGATACAAGTCGACTTATTCTCGACATAAGTCGATTTATGTCAGTTGCGTATGTACAAGTCGCTTTATACCAAAGGTACAAGTCGACTTTATACGACTTTCACATGTAAGTCGACTTATCAACCTGCATAAGTCGCCTTACACAAGGAAATTTGCTATCTAGTAGGCTAATTTCAATCCAGCATTTCCAATTCACAATACCATATACCAAGTATATTATCCTTTATATTAATGTGCTAATGAAACATTTTCATTGAAACATGCATGCCATATAGTCAAACTATATATGAAAACCTTGAAACCGATTAATCCACCATTAATCACTAGATTTCCACATAATTCAAGGACACCAAATAATCATACTAAATAGCTCCAGATAGTCTACACATTATCAAGATTACTCCGCACTAGTCACAAAATTGCGACGGCCAAAATAAGCAAGATAATGGAATAAGCTAATAAGACGCTAAAGTAACCTATTCACCATCCGAAAATTATTGGAAACCCAATTTCAAGAATCTCATTTTGGGATGCATTCCACATCAATATAACACATTTTAATCACTATAAAAATGATTCAAGGCATTGGAACCGAAAATAACACAAGCAATCATTTCAAACAAAACAGCCCCAGCATGTTTCTCAAAACTGCCAAGCTCTGCCTTTTGCTCAAAATGATCATTGAAACAATTTCAATAAATTCTGAGAAAATTACAGAGGTTAAAACATGTTCCTAACATGCTCCATGAATTTTTCCAGGATTTATTTCCCACAAAAACTCATTGAACCTCAGCAATCTAGCTGAACCAGAATCTGTGTTTTTCAACACAGACATTCCCAGAAGCATACAAGAAATTCGGAAATAAATAGTAAATCACCTTGAAAACATTTTTCCATCCACAGAGACATTCACAAACATCTTAGGGACATGGTGAAAACCAATCCGAAACAACATTTTTCTAGAATTTATTCTCGAATTTACAAGCATACCTGCTTCGTAAACGCTCAACAAGACAGATCCAAACTTGAGGGAATTAAATAGCAAAACATATCAAACGACATCGATAAATTTTTCCTTTATAGACACATTCAGAAACATCTCATGAGCAGGTCTATGCAAGAAAATATTGAAAACCCTAATTCTACACTGGTTCGAATTGACACAACAAGATGCTACACAAATCAATTCACAAAGGAACTCCGACCTAGTTATCATTTCGATCGCTTATACAACACAACCTGGCTCGATACCACTGTAGGAAAATCCCGGGTGTTCATCACATGAACACAGTGCGGAATTTAAAATTTTGAGTCCCGGGACATTCCCGAAAGCCAGGATCCAAGTGTATGTACAAACAATCAAACCATAACGACCAAAGGAGATCGCCTCTAACTGGTATCCACGCAGAGGTCGGAAAACCTAACCGGACAAACCCTTTGACCCGGAATAGCTAGAACAAGGTAAAGAGTGTGCTAGCACTAACCTTGATCTTGGAGAGCAAGAGATTGAACCTAGGTGGAGCCTTGGAGAGTAGAAGCTATCGTGAGAGTAAGAGAGGAAGAAGATGAAAATCACATTTCAAAGCTTAACTATTAAGCATTCGGCCCTCTCCTCCAAAAACCCAAGAATAAGCTTGCTTCTCTAACCTTCTTATATGTATATTTAACTAATTAAAACATATGAAGGCATGGTTAGGAGACTAGCCACGCTGGTGGCTTAAAAGGCATTGAAAAATTAACTTAATCATTAAGTTTGACTTTTCAAACTCATTTTCTTCTCCATTTGCTTTACTCCAATCGAACACTCACATATATATATATATAATTAATTAATTTCACCAATTAATTAATATATATATATTTGTCAAGAGGTCCAACAACCTGGTCGGTCCCACCTACTATCGGGTTCACCGCAAAAAAATCGCGGAGACGGTTTTCAAGAATGTCGATGTCGCGATCTCATCGACATATCCCAATCTCATCGGGATCCATTTAATCCTATTGCTCTCCGATATCGTAACTCCGTCCAAACTATTTTACTGATTCTTCGAGTCACTCTTACGCTGTGACCCATTAGGTTCCCTGCTATGTTGGCCACTTAGATTAACACTTAACTGAGCAAGTCACGAGCGTATATCTAGCAACACATCACTGACCCCAATTGACCGGAAAGTAATTGGTTTGACTAATGAAACCATATCATGAACCCTTCCATAGATAATTATCTGTGCAATTCGTCCTTTCACCATGCTATACCCCACTTGGTTTGAGTATGGGCAATGTGTCAACTCTTACTAGACCGATCGATCAAATCTAGTCCAAGTGTAATCGCCTCGCCCTAGACTCATTACTTAATATGTCCATGAAGACCCTCTTCATGACACATGTGTGTTTTACCAGAGACTTCCAAGTAATGATCCCGATAAGAGGCCATGGGTATCTCTTCCGCTATCACGTAGTGGTGAATCCTCTATTGGCTACTCAATTACCTTCAATACCTCAAACTGCACTCCAATCACCACCCCATGAGCGACCTCTAAAAGGCAACAAGGAATGGAGTCAAAGCACGTAATCAAGATTCAAGATATCCTCGAGTACCTCAAGTCTAAGGATACTGCACCATTGCTATGATGAGATTATCACCGACATTTGTATAGGACATCCATGTGATGATCTCATGGCAGGTCATCCAACGTACTTACTACCACTAGTAAGCATCCACATGTCAAATCTAAATATCTCAATATTTACAGCTTCGAGATCCACCGCTTGATCCAATCAAGGAGTTTGATATGTGCTAGTCTATCCGGATTAACGATGTCCAGCCTCATTAATCCTATGACTAGGATAATTTAGATACTAACATAATTGCACATGATAGGAATCTCAAGAGTATGATCGATCATAATTTCCTTCATGCTATGTCATATATCATGGACTTCATAAATTTGATTAAAGATCACAATCAATTCATAATAAAATGAACATCAAATAAATGAAATGTGCCTTGCTTTATTTATTCATAAAGTCTGTACATGACTATGAACAAAACGCGCTAAAGGATTGCCTTTAGGGCACTACTTAACAATCTTATGGTACTGCATACATATAAGTTGACTTACTACATCGAAGAAGCACAAGTCGCCTTACACATGGTACAAGTCGACTTACACTTACATGATAAAGATTAGTTTGAATAGAATGGGTGGTATATATGATAGTAGCAAGAAATTCTCGTTTGAAGAAGAACTTCACTAAGTTCGATTAAGTAGATCAGATAGTTTATATGGAGAATGATCAATGAAAAAACTGACCAGAAAGGAATATGTAATGATTTGAAAGTGAGTATTATTCTATTCCAGCGGAGACTCAAGTAAAAGAGGTAAAAGATACTACTGAGAAGGTATGTATTTTTGATTTGATGTAAAGGATCTGACTATGAGGGTGGATTCCTAAAAGTGAGGAGGCATTAATTGCCAATATGAGGAGTATATAAGTTCACGTTATGTTCTGGGTAAGTATGTTTGGGAATTGCAAGTTTATCCGATGAAGGCGTGATAAGCTCAGGAAGCTCAGATAGCAAGTAAACTAGAGTGTATGGAGGAACGAGCATAAATGAGTAGACGTTAGAATACATCAATGTGAATTATGAGGAAATATAAAGAATGGAGAAAATCAGTCAAGAAAGGTAAGACAATTGGGAATTGGAAAATAACAAGAGGTGATATTATTTCATGGAGGAATCAGTTAATTGAGAAATTGTTAGAACCAATAGTGGACATATGGAGTTTTGACAATATTTGCTCAAGTTAGTATTGAAGATTAAAGTGATCCAAGTGAAGTTTCATGATATGTTATGTATTCAAGAGTCGAGAAGAATAGCTTGATTACTTGTGGCTAAATGAGTAAATCATACGTGGGACTAAGGTAAAGAAAATTTTGAGGAATTATATTACCGATATTCTTTATATCATCCGGACTTGGATATTCAGTTGTATGGTATATCGTGATGGTTGCATAAGAGATTAGAATAAGATTCAAAGCAAAGAAGTGAAGTGAATTGCAGTGCATGGAGACTATTGAAACCTCATAAGTCGAGTGTTGATACATGAATTGAACAGTGTTGCTATAGTGATTGCTTGAAAGTCGGAGACATTATATGTACGTAAATATTTTGATTGTGTGTAAAGTATACAAATCAGAACCGCCAGATCGAGACAATGGGTCATGCCGAGCAAATGAGAGCAAAATGATAAAGCTAATGTTGTAATCGATGTATTGCATAGAGAATTCAGTAGCTATGAAGTATGAATTCAGATATAGAGGTTATCCGATGTAGTGTAATAAAGAGGCCGAATGGAATTGAATTCAAGGCAAAAGGATGTTCCATTAGTCACGGAAAATGTAAGATCGGGCTTTACATGAACAAAGTGCAAATTGAGGATTCAGAATCAGAACCTTATCAAGAAATTGAAAACGAATGTGCATTTTGAGCTCGAGTAGGAAAAAGGATACCGGTGATTGAGATAAGTAGTATGTGTCCCTGCAGGATGATTGAGCAAAGAGGTCATGTCGTAAAAGTATAAGTGGTGATTTAAGCTATACGCCCTGAATTTCAAGTGACGGAAAGTTTGTATTGTCGACGATTTTAACTATCTGAGATATGCTTCAAGTTTATAGTTTGGAGTTTATATGGACATGAGACCAAGGTATGATTCTATTTGACCTAAGCATCACAATCGTTGTCATCGTGATTGTAATCGAACTTCGTATGAGGAGTTTGATGATAGAAAGAGTCATTGCTTTCAGATTATGTTGAGTAAAGCCATTGAAGACTAGAATTGGAAATGCTATGGACAGATATTATACAGTGATTCAAGAAAGATGGATGACTTAGGTGGATCCGTGCTAAGGACATGGAAAACAGTGAGATAATCGTAAGGGTTAAAGGTACTGATACTAAGTGATGTGAATTAGCAAGTGAAAGATGATTTGTCTCTGAGGGATCACCTTTCAGGGTGTGCTCAGGGGGTACAAGGTGTGTTTAAGTTATGACAAAGGATTTGCTAAGCCCAATATGATTAGACTGCATGAAATGATTATGAGTTAGTGATTTTGACAAGAGATGTCTTGGATTCGAAATGTGATATTCGTGAGTATGTTAAGGAAATATTGATATGATATGGTATTGGTGTTATCGACACATAAAGTGGAAAAGGTGTAAGTGATCCAAGAATACCGAGGAACGAAAGTTAAGACGGTAAATGGCCAATTAAGGGTTGAAAGACCGAGTGAGTCTGCTGACCACGGCCATTGGAAGAAAGTGTTAGAGTAATGAAGATTGATGAGAATCATGGAACATCCTCGCACTCTGCTCGATCAGATAAGAATTTCGAGGATCTAAATTTCTTTTAAGAGGGGAGAAATTTTAGGCCCGAATTTTTTTATGATGTCATTAAGCATGGATTGTGATAATTATGTGTTTATGGCTTAGTTTGATTAATTTGAGAATATTAGTGGATAATTGCGTTTATTTGAGTTTAATGTGGTATAAATGGATATTATAGGTAAAAGTTTATGAGGGCATTTTGGTCTTGGCACGTAAGATTTTAAGACTTAAGGCTTAAATGAAAGGGCAAAATGGACATTGCACAATTAAGTAGGATTAAAAGAAAGAGAAGGAAAATAGAAGAAGAGAAAGAAGAGAAAAGAGAAGAAGAAGAAGAGGAAAGCCGTCGGTGGAGAAGAGAAGAGAGGAGAAGAGGGATTTCGCTTTTGAGGATTTCCGACAATTTGAAGCTATTGCTGTAAGTTTTGCTTTGTTTAATCTTGTTTTGGTTGGATTAAACTTAAAGATAGGTTGGTTATAGCGTAATCGATGGTTTTAGGGTTTGAAAGTGGAAATGGCTAGATTTCGTGGGATTAGGCGTTTGTGTCGATTTTGAGTTGCTAATGGGTTAGAAATGTAGTATAAGACATGATCTAAAGCTTATGTGTGTTGTATTTGAGTTTGGGAAAGGATTGAAGTTGGAAAATGCCGAAATCGGGTTTCGAGTCGAAGTTTGCAGACTCAAGACGCCGCGACGTCATGATGAACACGCCACGACGTGGAGTTCGTCATGACGATAATAATTGAATTGCCGACGAGCGGGAAGCGCTCGCAGCGACGCAGGAAGGAGGCACGCCGACGTAAGTGAAGCGCTCACAGCGACGCAAGTGAGGGGCGACGCCGTGACGCGAATGGGGTGACGCCGACGAAAGCAGCTTCTTTCGTCATGACGAGCGACGCTCGCCATGGGGAGCCCCTCGCCCAAAGAAAGAGAAATTTGGATATTTTGGGCATATCTTTTGATGTAGGTGTCAAATGAGGTGATTTTGGACTCGTTGAGCTAGAAATAAAGGGCTACAAGTTTTATGAAGAAAAGAAGTTTTAATTCAGTCTTTAAGATTCTCAAATTTAGGTCGGAGTTGAGAATAGATTCGTGGTCAACATAAGAATAGTCTCAATATGTTTTGTGGTATAACTTTCGGTTTTGAACCTAATTGAATGATTTTGAGGTCAATAGAAACGTAAGGCAATGGGGACTTTATGGAAAAAGTGACTCAAGGTGGGGACTTTGGCAAAATTTGAGTTTGTTTAGAATTTATCTTAGTGATTATGCAATAATTGGATCCTTAATTTGTATTCCTATTTGAATAGGAATTTGGCATGTGACAAAGGGAATCAAGGAAAGCAAGAGGATAAAAGGAGAGACATCCGATAAGCAATGGAATTCGGTGGGTTTCATGTTTATAATTTAGTAATGAGCCACTAAAGTTTACTCCTAAAACAAGAATGATTTCAATTACTTCACAAATATCGCTTTGTTTCTATTGAATGATTTGCAAAATTTCTACATATTTCAAAGATATGAACTTTTCTCGATGAATTTCAAAATAAAGATTGAAATGCATTGAAATGTTTTATGTTATGCCTCAAAAATTGTGGCATTTTGTATATTCTAAAAGAAAGAAAGAGCATGAAAAGCATGAAAGCTTTGAAAAATAAGAACATGCTTTGAGCATGGAACCATTCGATTATGTGCTTTGTTTGGGTAAGAGAGTTACGGATGGTGTCACGCACGCCGACGATAGCCTTCTCCTACTGCTCGCTTGAGGCCACGAGATCCTTGAGAATCGGACTCGCTTTTGTTTACTTGATTAAACTTCGTTTATCCGGATCGTTACTACGGAACTCTCGAGCCATTTGGTTGTGCATTGCATCGATGAATTGTCAAGTATGTGCATAAATAGAGCATTTGTATTGATAATTGAATAAAAATATTGTGTTGATGTGATAACATTTTTCACTATGAAATGACACTTTTCAAATGTGAGTTTGAACTCAAGATTTCGGATTTGACCGAGAATATGGGAGCAAAGTGTTTTATGAATTGATTATGACTTTTGTATAACAAACAAACTTTTCAACGGTTTTGCTTGTTCTTTGCTATAAACCTGTTACCCACGAGCTATAAGCTCACCCCTTCATTCCCATCCACAGTGATGAGAAGAAGATCGGGTTAAGGGAAGTGAAGGTTTTCGACTTGTATATGTATCTATGTTGTATTGTTTAAGTTAGATTGGTATTGAGAATTTTGGGAACTGTATATTTTGTATATTCGATTTTGATAGTAATATTGTATTGTGGCTTGGAATGCCATGAGCTTGATCGATTGAGTGGAAATGTGGTATTCGAGAAAGTTATGGATTGATATGAATATGTTTGATTGTGATTTATTGTTGATTTTATTTTATGGAAAAGAGAACATCGAATGGTATGAGACTTTAAGCTTCACTTGCTTTTCGATTGCGCCACGCTTATGGTTCAACGGTTGGACTTCGAGAGCGAGGCTCATCATGTATGGTAGCGAGAGAAAGAAAGGATTTCAAGGAACCGCGCTTCAAGATGATGATGTGTGTGCAAGTCGATCGCATTTGCAGATCAAAGCAAGAAGATGAATCAGAAACTTCGCCGAGTACGACATCGCCATAAGGTAATCGTTATAGAGTTGGGCTCTGGAAACGGGGTTCCAACAACGATCATGACAAAAGCACTGGAGTCGGCCTACGATCGTCACCCATATGCCACAATCATGACAGAAGTCCAGGACATGTCCCACGATTGTGGCCTGCTTGCCACGATCGTGACACAAAGCTTAGATGTGATCTACGATTGTGGTTTGTGTTGGGCAGACATGCAAACACTAAAAAACATCAAGTTTTGAGAGAATTTTTGAACCTTTCAGACCCAAAAAAAACCCTATGGCTACCCAGAACATAAAAGTTATATAAAGAATAAGACCAAGAAGATGGGAAGTGTTGGAACTCATTTCCGGAGCCCAACAACTGGAGTTATAAACCTTGTGCTTATTACTCTGGAGGGTTATTGCCATCATTCCACAAGGTTGGTCTGCCCACACTAGTCAATCACTCGAAATACAACTTGACTTCTTCAAATAATTTGTAGCCCTAAGTCTCTAATTTGCTTTGAAGCAAGAATAATCTCAATCGGAGTTTTACAGCTCAAGATATACTTTAAAAAAACTAAAGCGTGTTCATACCCCAATTATGCTCTCCCAACCGACCTCTCACTTACTCTAATGCAAACTTTCTCAAAACAACTGAAAAAGGTAAGACGAAGCAAACTAAGACGAAGCAAAACTAAGACGAAGCAAAACTAAGACGAAGCAAACTAAGATGAAGCAAAACTAAGACAAAGCAAACTAAGACGAAGCAAAACTAAGACGAAGCAAACTAAGATGAAGCAAAAATAAAATGAAGAAAAACTAAGACGAAGCAAAACTAAGATGAAGCAAACTAAGACGAAGCAAAACTAAGATGAAATAAAACTAAGACGATGAACCGTGCATAAGAAGATGTTTCAACTGGGTCTTCCTCACATCCCCAAAGTTCTAAATCACATTATACACTCTCCAGGGCATCTCCACTCATAAAGAACATAACTTTCAACTTCGATGTCCAATTATTTCATGCTATATACCGTTGGAAAGATAAAAGAAAGACCTACAACTTTCCAGAAGATAACTTTGCCTAAATCAACTCACATCAACCCAAAAATATCCCTGAAGTCAGTACACGAAATTTTCCCCTATGTAACCTTGAGAATCATGGGCGAAACCAAAATCATAAACCATTAGTATCAAAAGATCGTAGTTTTACAAAGCTTTAGTGGCCATTTCAAGCCCCCAATACATGAATGTTTCAAAAATATCCCAAAATACAAAAGATACATGAACAATAAATTGCTCAAAATGCAATTAAAGTCTTGGTTTACTATATTTGCTTAAATTACAACAACATTTCAAAAGTGGAGTGACGCCTTGGTGTAACATCCCGCTACTGTTAGCAAGGGCATTCTGGTAAATTGGGACAGACTGATAGGTTTCATTGCATTCAACGATCGAACATGTTACTTGGCCTCTAATTATAGAGGAACAGATTTATTGATATGCATTTATTCATAGGTACATGCATTCATGGTTTTCCCAGAGCTAATCAGTGAATTAGAATTTCATCGAATCGATCAATTGATGGATCGTGACTGATTGAGAAATTAGGAGTTACCGGGTTCAAATGACTGATTTAGAATAATTTAAGAGTGATTGGTAATTGATGGTGACTTATAGGAAATTTTAGGAAATTCGGAGGAAATGCCTTGACCGAAATATTTGAGAGATCAACCGATTGATCAGATAAGATCGAAAGAATTGTCCAATGGAAATGGAAAAGTTAGAGGGGACCGTTAGGAAATAAATATGTTGAGCTACTGAAATTTAGAGATTGAAATTTGACTGATTTGGAGACCTATGCCTATAAATAGCAAGGTTTGAAGGAAATTGGGGAAATTTTTCCTAAGGCTATCATGAGCTTCTTCTCCTCCTCCCACGACGCTCTTCGCTTCCTCTCATGGGTGAGGATTCTTTGATTCTTTCTTGTGGTTTTCCTCTTATTGTAAGGCTAACAAGTTTATTGTGATTGATAAAGGATTGAGGAGCTTAGAGTGGGTCATCGCTGGATTTGAAACATTTAGGGTTTGTGGGCGCTTGAAGCGATCGTGGATTCGAGGCTTGATTGGTAAGTTTTAATGTCAATTATATAGTTATTGATGGTTTCTACTGCATTTTTGGCATTTATTATGGTAGTTGAGAGTGTTAATGGGAGTTTTAGAGAGACTAGATTGAAAACGATCGAGAAGACGAAGGATTCGTCATGACGCCGCGACCGCATATTTCAGTCTCGCCACGACGATTTTTATTCGCACATGGCGAAAGCGAGAAGGGACATCGCGCGAAGCGCCAATTGTTGACGCCAAGGCGAGCCTTTCGCCTCGCCGCTGGCTGAATTTGATTTTTCGCCATGCAGCAGACCTCACGCCATGAAGACAAGCCATTTCACACCATGGCGAAAAGCCTCTTGTCATGATGCGAAGGGACATTTCGATTGGATTTAAATTGGTTTATCAAGCATAACTTTTGGTGTAGACCTCCGATTGAGGCGATTCCAGATTTGTTATGAACTAGGGAAAGAGGTCTACAATTGAGGATAAGTGTAGGAATTTGAATTGATCTAAATGAAATTGAATTATAAGGAATTGGGTCGATTATGGTGCATAGTGTGACCTAAATGTCAAACCGAGACTATTGGAGTTTTGATTGGGATTTGTAATTGAGGTTTTGACCATATATAGGAAATGGCTATAGGGATTCAATTGAGGAAAATTGATCTGATTTTATGAATGGATCAAATAATTGTCGCACCCATTGAACAAAGAGATAGGATTGAGCTTAAAGCACCGAAATTGGGATTTAGCACCGAAAATCGTGAACATGCATCGTATATCATTTCATTGAGACATATGCATTCTCGAATCGCTTAATTGGGCAATTAGTAATGGTTTATATTTTATCGTTATAGAGGCACCGCTGACCGCTGCTCCACTTGATATTGCCGGACTTCCAGCAAGAGTTTCGGAAGTTACAGGTGAGTAACCTAGTTGGTTTCTCAAATTCTCGATTGTTTATATGCTTTATGCAATTACTTGCAAAGGTGAATCAGTATGATTACCGACGTGATTAGGATCGAATTGCATGCTACTATGAATTGAATCGGACTATTTCATGATTATCAAATTTATTGGATTGAATTGCATGCTTTATCAGAATCGAATCGGATCATCGCGTGATATCGAATCGATATACCGGGCTTTATAGCCATATACCGTAAATTGACTGAATCACCGAATAATCGAATTATCGAATATTGCACCGCATGCATAAATGCATGATCGATAATGGACGTGTCCCAAGTTGCTATTATCATCGAAAAAGAGCTTCGAGCTCGAATATTGTACCGATCGGGCCTAGCCCGCAGGAGAAATCTCGACGACGCCCCCATCGAACACCGACCGAGCACTTGGGCAATAATATCAATAATCGGAAAGAGTCTCATATGCATTATATACATGACTGATTGAACTACTAAATTGTGCGATGATTACTGAATTGTGTGATGCCATGATTTATCAGATATTGTGATGCGACATCAGAACTCGCTCTACGCCATCAGATATTGCCATCGACATCGCTTCATCGTTGTAAATGTTATAGAATCGTATACCGTATATAATCTGTTAATTGATATTATCGTGTCGTCTGCTGCAACTTTTTTTCGTGGATTGAAGAGTACCCCGTTAGACGAATCGGAGTATGTCTCATCGACCGAGTCGGAGGCTGTGGTCGGGATCGGGCTTAAGTCTGTATTAGTGTCTTTCGATTGATGTAAATTTGTGTTTCAGAATATTATTATTATTATTATAGGCCCCAAACCGACTATTAGAGTATCATGAATTGATTATTGAAATAGTGTTTTGATTGAAATGTTTCGTCATGGGCCCAAATGGTTTATTGTTTTCACAGACTCCAATGTTTTCAAAAGAAGAATGTTTTACTGTATTTGACCGCTTTAGATACCACCCTCATGGGTCACGGGCTCGGATGTCATCAGATGTTGGGTTGAATCTCAAGTGGGGGTGTTACACTTGGCCCTTGACTACTTAATCTCTTGCCTATCAACTGCTTATGGGGAGGAAAGTGGGGGTGAGCTTAAGACATTTTTGAAACATTTTTCATGCAGAAATTCATAGGTATGCAAATCATGAATGCATTACTCCAATCAACCTGTCATGAACATATAAACACATCAAATGGTTTGGGTAAGTCCGAAACATGACACATTACACATTTCCAATGAAATGGTCTTGTGTAGTCATAAATTCTTAAGGGAGTCCTTGAGGGAGCCCCATGCCACTAGCGGGCAGGCGGGAGAAGTCTATACGTGGGTCAATGTGCACGTGACAATTTTTGAGGGATTACCACAAATCCACATAACATAGAGATTTCAAAATCTTGTAAGCTTGGTGCCCAAAAAAGCACATTCTCTTGAAAACTTGCTTTTCATATGGTTGTTATATCTTAAAAACCATTTCCAAAAGTATGGTTTCATAATCATGCATCATTTCAAAGAATCATTTTAAAAAATATCTTTCCATAAATTATCACACAAATCATGTATATGCATGTAGGAAAATCTTGCAACATTTAATAACATTAAATACATATGAATGAGGTGGTTGCAAAATTAATTACAGTCATTTATTTACAGAAAACTTTTATTAACTTATAACCTAACTATAAAAGTGAAACCCACTTGACTATGGGTTGTTCAAATATGCCTCTCCTCTTGCTCCTCTTTTCCTTCTTGATTTTATTCAACATTGACAAAAAAAACCCAAATCATAAGAATTCAAAGAGGAAAACCCAAAGGACCCCATGCGTGAAATTGATCCTGGAATACTTATACCCATACCTTTCCTAAGCTCTTTGAACCACAAACCTTTCAAAACTCCAAAAGATTCAAAACACTTACCTTAAATCTTCACAAAACAATGATTTTCTTAGCTCTAATGGAAGCTCTAATCTTCCCCTTCCTTTTTCCCTTCTTGATCACTCTTAAAATCCCTCTTGAAAGGTTAAAAAAATCAAAACCTAGCTTGCTCTCCTTTCTTTCTCTAAACTCACGAAACTCTCTCCCTTCTTTCTTCAATTTCGTTTTTTTCCTTCCAAAAGCAAGACACCCCCTTTTCTTCTCTTTTACACCATTAATGATTGCCTTAAGTCCCTGTTTCCCTAACTTTAATGCCTTATGGTTTTTAAGCTTAAATGACTTGCCAAAATTGGTCTCACACTCTCCCACTACTTTAATAGTTCAAAACCCTTAGCCTATGTCATATTATCTTGCCCACATTAACAAGCTAATCAATTCCAACATAAATAATCTAGCAAGACCCCAAAATTAGTCTCATCATGCTAAAAAAATTTTCAGAGCCAACATTTCTCCCCTCTTGAAAATTTCGTCCTGAAATTCTTACCGAGTCGTTGAAAGGTGTGGATACTTTTCCTCATGGCCTCGTGAGCTCCCATGTTGCCTCTTCAATGAAAGTGATTTCTCCACCGACTTTGACCAGTTGAGTCGTCTTGTTCCTGAGGACCTTTTCCTTGGTGTTTAAGAATTCTACTGGAATCTCCTCATAACTTAGATCATCTCTCAAAAGAGCCTCAGTGGTTTGAATGATGTGGGATGGATCTAATCTGTACCTTCTCAACATGGACAGATGAAAGACGTCATGTATCTGTGACAATTTTGGTAGTAGCGCCAACCTATAGGCTAGCGGTCAAATCCTCTTTAGAATCTCATATGGACCCACATATTTCAGACTCAACTTGCCCTTCTTGTCAAACCTCATAACTCCTTTCCAAGGGGATGTCTTAAGAAAGACTTTCTCATTGAATTCATACTCCATCTCCTTTCGGTGTGCATTAGTACAACTCTTCATTCTATTTTGTGCTGCCTTAAGCCGTTGTTTAACTAGATTAACCTTATTGACTGTCATCTGATGTAGCTCTGGCCCTATCAGTTTCCTTTCTCTTTCATCCCAACATATTGGAGTTCTACATCTACTTCCATACAGTTCTTCATATGGAACCATCTGAATGCTCGAATGGTACAAATTATTATAAGAAAATTCGACCAATGGCAAATGCTCGTCCCAAGCTCCTTTGAAATCCATCATACATGCTCTAAGCATTCCCTCAAGTGTCCAAATGGTCCTCTCAAATTGACCATCCATCTGGGGATGAAAATTCGTACTAAAATTTAACTTGATTCCGAGAGCCTCCTGCAAGCTTCCCTAAAATCTCGAAGTGAATCGAGGATCCCTATCAGAGACTATTGAATCCAGAATCCCATGTGGTCGGGTCGGTCATGCTGGGCCCGATCCATTCATAACGACCTGTGGGCCGACCGATTCGTTCCTCAAAGAGCAGTCTTATACCTATGCCAAGTCCAAGCCCAATCCACGATCTCCTCGGCACATTCGCAGGTAAGAGTCTCCCATGCATACGTAAAGACTTAAATCTACGTATTGCTCCATATATATAAGGTATAATCCTGCCATAACGGAGGTAGGCAATCATAACCTAGTTTTCTCTGCATATAGCAATCTCACCTCGACCAAAAAGATTGACTTGAGCGTCGGAGGGGCTGATTGGGAAACAACCCCCGACGTGCCTTCTTTGTTTTGCAGGAACCTTCACACCAAAGTTACTACAGAAAGCTACCAACTCCATGGATGCAAGCAGCAGCGCTCGATTCACTTGAATCCCAGAACCAATTGGCTCCCACCGGGGGCCCGACATCGAGCACCACGTCGAAAACACACAGATCACCAAAGGTGACGGCCAATCTCGATCACAGCTACCGTCGCGGCTCTGGCATTACAACGGATGGATTTGCAGCTACCTGCAACCCTGTCGCCGGCTCATCATCTCTCCAACACGGAATCTTCGGACCTGAATGATCAACAGCAACCTCAAAACTTGGAACAGGAAGAACAGAGCGCAGCCTTGGAAGATAATGATGGAATCAATATGCGCCCAAATCTCTAGCACCAATTAGATGCAGATCCCCCTGCGCCTGTGCACACCTCCCTCACCCGAAAATAGATTAAGGAAGCAGCTGATCTATTAATTCGCCAAATTTTACAGTCTCAGCCAGCACAACAGTAGCCGTCTATGCGATAGACCAGATTGACAACCGGTCGCCACCCCGCTGAAGCCCTAGAAAAAATCGTGGACGATCGGATTAACGCAGCCATGAGTTTCCGCCTAGACCGCCTGACGGCACAGTACAGCTCTCCCTTTACTCCAGGAATCTTGGATAGCCTCCCGACGCCTGGCACCAAAATACCGACGCCTGAAAAATACACTGAAAAGACCGACCCCCTGGACTACCTACAGCACTTCTAGCCCATGATGAATCTACATTGCGTTCCGGACGCCATTCAGTGTAAGGCTTTCTGTACGACCTTCCAAGAGGGAGCTCGGCGATGGTTTAATAGCTTGCCCGAGCTATATCACATGTTTTGAAGATTTCAGGTTATTATTCCTGAACTAGTTCGCCACCAGTAAGCGGCCATAGAAGACAGCTTTGGAGGTGATGCAATTGACCCAAGGAAGGAACGAAAGTTTGTGGGATTTTATCACTCGGTTCAATAATGAAGCGGTCGAGGTCTCCGATCTCACTTGCTCGTCAATGTTGGCAGCGCTTATGAACAACACGAGGGATGAGGAGTTCAAAAAGTCGTTAGCCCTCGATCAACCTCGATCAGTTCAGGAAATAAGAAACAGGGCGGATAGGTACATTCAGCTCGAAGAAGTGCTGAAAAATACGAAGCGTCGGATGAATGATCGATCGCCAAACGACAGAGCGAGTGGTTCGCACAAGCGATAAAAAGGCCAGTCGAGCTGGAGAAAGCCAACCGATCGACAGGGATATCGACAAGAGTTCACCCCGCTCAACAGGCGATATGCAGAAGTACTGGCGGCCATGAGAGCGGATGGGGAAACTATTCGAGAACCAGATAAGATGAAGACTCCCTCCAAGGATAGGAACCCCAATTTATATCATTGCTTCCACAAAGACGCCGGTCATGATCTGTAAGATTCTTGGCAATTGAAAAGAGAAATCGAATTCCTCATACAAAGGGGAAGGTTAGGTCGATTTGTGGAGCACGCGTAAAATGCCGATCGAGATAACGAGCATAAGAGCGGTCGGCCCAACAACAGATGACAAAATTGGAGCCGGAATGATAGAAATGATGGAGGGAGGCAGAATGCAAATACAGGCGATCGACGCGAAGAGAGAGGACGATCAAGGGCAAGAGGTGACAGGAATGCTGGGCAACAAGACGACCGACCGACGGGGGTCATTAACATGATATTTGGTAGAAATGTAGCGGGGGGATCCACTACTAAAGGGAGAAAGAGATATGCCAAACAGGTCGGCAGAGACTCATCAACCAAAAGAATGAGGGAGAACGATGGGATGATATCATTCGACGAGTCTGACCTTGATGGTGTAAGCTGTCCTCATGATGACGCTCTCATTGTAAATCTGAACATAGACGGCTACGAGGTGAAGAGGGTGATGATTGATACGGGCAGCTCGGTCGACTTGTTGTATTATGATGCCTTCAAGCAGATGGAGGTACCCGAAGATCGACTACTGCCTATAGATAGACCTATCAAAGGGGTAACTGGAGCATCAGCCTACCCGTTCGCCCGAGTCTATTTAAAAGTGAAGTTCGGGCAAAAGCCGTGTCAAATAGGGAGGGACGTTGAATTCCTAGTCGTGAAGTTTCAAGGGGCATACAATGCAATAATTGGATTTAGCTACCCGTAACGCCTCGAGCGCGTCGTCTCCACCCATTACCAAGCGATGAAGTTTCCAACGCCTACGAGTTGGTGTTGTTAGAGGTCAACAAAGAATCGCTAGAGAATGCTATTTGGCAGAAACAAAGACATTAGATGGGGCGGTGGTATTGATGAGCTCTCTTGACGTGAGAGCTGATGAAGAAACAGAAAGAATGAACCCCATCGAAAAAATGCAGCGGGTCGCATTGGATGAAGCAGATCGCTACAAATTCACAAATATAGGTTCCGAGCTTCAGAAGGACCTAGTTAAAGAAATCACAGACTGTTTGGTGGAAAACAGATCGGTCTTCGCTAGGGTGCCGAGCGACATGCCTGGAATTTCTCGGTCGATCGCCTCGCACTCACTTGGTATACGACAAGATTACAAGCCGGTTAGGCAAAAGAAGCGATCGCACTGCAAGGAGCGACAGGTAGTGATCGAGAAAGAAATAGAGAAACTACTCGAAGCCGGGTTCATCCGAGAAGTCAAGTACCCCGAATGGCTCGCCAATGTGGTGTTAGTGAAGAAGAAAAATGGGAAGTGGAGAATGTGCATCGACTTCACTGACCTGAACAAGGCATGTCCAAAGGACAGTTTCCCCTTACCCAAGATCGACCAGCTAGTAGACTCCACCTCCGGGCATGAACTTCTCAGCTTCTTGGATGCTTTCTCGGGCTACCATCAAATTCAAATGAACCTCGAAGACGAAGAAAAGACTGCCTTTATAACCCACTGCGCATCTCGTTATCAAGTAATGCCGCTTCGTCCAAGAATGCAGGGGCCATCTATCAGCGGCTCGTCATGGAAGTTTTTAAGAAACAGATCGGTCGATCGGTCGAGGCCTATGTGGACGACATGGTGGTCAAAAGTAAGACGACCGCGGAGCATGTGGAGAATCTCAGAGAGGTCTTCCAGACCCTCAATAGATTTCAGATGAAGTTGAACCCGAAAAAATGCGTCTTTAGTGTGGCATCGGGAAAATTCCTGGAGTTCATGATTACTCAGCGGGGGATCGAAGCTAATCCAGAAAAGATCGAAGCCATCATCCAAATGGCTTCGCCGCAATGCTTGAAAGAAGTACAGATATTGACAGGTCAGATAGTCTCTTTAAACAGGTTCGTTTCCAGATTGGGAGACAAATGCCTCCCATTTTTGAAGATTTTAAGGAAAGTGAATGTAACCCAGTTCCAGTGGCCGGATGAATGCGAGAAGGCTTTTCAGCACTTGAAGCAATATTTGTCTAACCCACCTATCCTGCAAAGCCCGATTGAGGGGGAGAATCTGATTTTATATTTGGCGATTCTGTATGGTCGATCAACAAAGATTTGTTCGACCGGAGGGAAATGAGCAGCACCCGGTCTACTATGTTAGTAAGGTGTTGACCGGACCGGAAACGCGGTATGCGCCTATAGAAAAACTAGCCCTCTCCTTGATAACGGCGGCTCGGAAGCTAAGACCTTACTTCCAAAGTCATACCATCGAGGTATGGACCGACCAACCCCTCAGGTAGTGCCTTCAAAAGCCCGAAACCTCGGGTTGACTAATAAAGTGGGCGGTAGAGTTGGGGGAGTTCGACATACAATATAAGCCTTGGATGACGATTAAGGCACAGGTGTTGGCAGACTTCATTGCAGAAATGAGCCAGCCTAGCTTGCAGGATGAGCAATACCCTACCTGGAGCTTGTTTGTTGACGGGTCGTCTAACACTGAGGGATGCGGAGCAGGAGTAGTGCTGATTAGCCCGCATATGGAAGAAAAGGTGGAGTACGCCATTCGGTTAGAATTCAAGGCCTCTAATAACGAGGCAGAATACGAGGCTCTGATAGTCGGCCTCCAATTAGCTAAGGAAATGGAAGTAAAACATCTCAAGGTGTACAACGATAGCCAAGTAGTAGTTGACCAAGTTATTGGACAGTACGAAGCAAAGGGGAACAGCATGATCAAGTACCTGGAGGTGGTAAAGTAGGAGTTAAGTAATTTCGAACAGTACTCGATCAGCAGGATAGAGCGAGCTCAAAATGCTAAAGCGGATGTGCTCTCCAAAATGGCTTCCGACCTAGATGCCATAAACAATGTTCTGGTCGAGCGACTAGACCAGCCTAGCATTCATAAAGCCAAGGAAGTTCTCGACGTAAGTACTGGTCGATCGAGTTGGACGGAACCGATCAAATGGTACCTTTTAGAGGGAACACAGTCGGAAGAGGCGTTGGAGGCCAAGAAACTGAGAATAAAGGCGGCCGAATATACGGTCATTAACGGCGCCCTATACAAGCGATCTTATGATTGGCCATTGCTGCGATGCTTGAGCGAAGAGGAGGCAGAACAAGCAATGGCTGAAGTCCACGAAGGAATGTGTGGAAACCACGTAGGGGTAGAATATTGGCTCACAGGCTGATCAAACAGGGGCACTATTGGCCGACAATGAGGAAAGACTGCCAGGAGAAGGTCGACCAATGTGAGGCTTGCCAGAAGAACAACAACCTATCTCATCAGTCAACCAAGAGGATGCAAATCGTGAGTCATCCTATCCCTTTTGCTCAATAGGGATGGATATATTGGGCCTTTCCTCTCTATCCTCGGATGTAAGAAGTTCCCGGTAGTGGCGGTGGAGTACTTCACCAAATGGGTAGAAGGAAGCGGTCGCTTCAATTACCGAAAGGTAGGTGGAGAACTTCGTGATTAAAAATAAACTAACCCGCTTCGGATGCCTATGGTGTTGGTTACGGATAACGGTCGACGATTACGACAATGATAAGTTCGAGATTTCTACGACCGACTAAAGATCAAGTTCTGATTGACTTCGGTAGCTCATCCCCAAAGCAACGGTCTCGCGGAGAACACCAATAAAAAGATAATGAGTGCTCTCAAGAAGCGCCTAGATGGCCGAAAGACCTGGATGGAAGAACTAGACGAAGTGTTGTGGGCATACAGAACCACACCGAACGGAACCACAGGGGAAACCCTTTCAGGATGACCTTCGGGGCAGAAGCCCTAGTTCCAGTAGAAGTGGTGTTGCATAACCAAAGGATGTCGAGCTATGAAGAAGAACGGAACAATGAAGCCCACCGAGCAGAACTCGTGCTTCTTAACGAAGACAGGGATAGAGCAGCCGTTCGTTCGGAGGCCGTCAGGCAAAAAGCAACAAAGTTCTACAACCGGAGAATAAAACCGAATGATGTAAAGGTCGGTGGGTACGTCCTACGAAAAACCAAGGTGGCTGGCAAACACCCTGGAAAGCTCGGACAAGCGTGGGAAGGACCCTATCAGGTGATCAAGCAAGCCGGGCATGGCTCTTACATCTTACGGGATGCAAAGGGGAAGATTCTACCAAGGCCTTGGAACTCCCGAAACCTGAAAGCTTTCTACCAGTAGATAAGTTTTATCTTAATTAGTCTTTGTTTGTTATTGTTTTTGTAAACAATCTGTGGGTACCTTTTTCCTGTCCCTGCCAGACAGGTTTTTTAACGGCCCACGCCCTCACTATCATCAATAAAGGGGTTTTCAGATTTCTCAGCAAGAACGAATTCCATTAAAATTAGCAGAGTAGAAAATCCCATCGACATAGATCGACTACGGTCGGTCGGGTCGCCAAGATAAGATCCTTCGGACCCCTCGCTCGGCCTCGACATAGATCGACTACGGTCGGTCGAGTCGCCAAGACAAGATCCTTGGGACCCCTCATTCGGCCTCGACATAGATCAACTACGGTTGGTCGGGTTGCCAAGACAAGATCCTTGGGACCCCTCACTCGGCCTTGACATAGATCGACTACGGTCGGTCGGGTCGTCAAGACGAGATCTTTGGGACCCCTCGCTCAGCCTCGATATAGATCGAGTACGGTCGGTCAGGTCGCCAAGACGAGATTCTTGGGACCCCTCGCTCGGCCTCGACATAGATCGACTACGGTCGGTCAGGTCGTCAAGATAAGATCCTTGGGACCCCTCGCTCGGCCTCGACATAGATCGACTACGGTCGGTCGGGTCACCAAGACAAGATCCTTGGGACCACTGCTCGAACTCAACTATAGATCGACCTCAACGCCGGTCGGACAATGAGCAACTTTATCTAATCCAACTATAGATCGAAAATAAATAACATAACGCGATGAAGGGCAAAAAGTAAGAATTTCATTTTTCAATCTGTTTTGGTCACAAGCCCGACCAGATGAGCTTTACAAAAGGGAACAATCACCCCGACGCTTCGGGAGGAGGAAAGGAAGAACCAACAACCGGGTTGGCAGAGGAAGGGTCGACAGCAGGATCGGCCAAGAGAGAAGAGGGGCCGGTAATGGGAGCAGGAGGAGCTGACGGCGAAGAGACATCTTCTTCTCCTTCTTCCCAACTAAGATCCAACTCCTCATCCGGAACAACGGTCCGCTCCCCGGCGGCCCTCTCCTTGATTCCCTCCAACGAAAGGCCGAGAGCAGGAAGCAGCGGCTCGGCATATTCTTCAAATGAAGGTTGCTCTGACCCATCGGGAACGTGAACCTTATGGCCCTTCCTTAGGACCGAAAGGGTCACGTCATAGGCGAGCTCTAGGCATTCTGCATTCAGATTCCTTCTCTTCCACCGTTTGATCGCCTCGATTCTTTGCCTCTTAACGGAGCAACGCAACCCCCTCAACACATCCTCGATCCTGTGCCTACCCTCCACCGCTGTGTGGCAATCCTCGAGGTACTTCTTGCCAAGCTCCCGCTCCTTCTCCACCACTCTCTTCAGCTTGTCATTTGCTACGACCAGTTGTTTCTCTCCTCCTCCCCGTGGTCAATTGAATCCGTCGACGCCCATCACCTCCTCCTGGGATTTCTTCTCCTCCTCCAAGGAAGAGTTTTGAGCCTGGAGGAGGTCTCTCTCCTCCTTCACACTTGAAAGCTCGTCCTTCATAGCCTCCATCCGCTCATAGAGGTTCTGGACTTCCCGGTCCAGAGCCTCCAGACGCTGCACCACCCCGAAGGACATCACCGTATTCAGATATCGCTGCGGGAGTTGAGACCCCACCCAGACACTCTTTTTTTTCTATGGTCCGCCGTCGTCACGGGAACAATCCTCTCAGTAATATGGCGGGACACTTCGAGGTCCTCGATCGAGGCAGTCTTGGCCACCTTGATCAAAGACTCCCACTGCTCAGTGTTGGTCGCTCGACCCTTCCCTTTGCCCTTCTTCTCCTTCTCCTTCCCGCCTTGACCAGATGGGCCGGATGGTAGATCACCAACCCGGACCAATCTCTTCCTCTTAAGAGGAGGCTCCACTTCCTCCTCCTCCTCTTCTTTCGCACCTGCCCAGCCTGTACTCGCTGGTACGATCGGCAACAACGCCGACCCCGCAGGATTGTCCTCAGCAGGTGAAGGGGCCAGAAACACTGCAGACCTGTCTTCGCCTCCTTCCCCTTCTTTTTCCCCGCGGCCTGCTTTTTGGATTTAAGGGGAGCGGCGGACCCGGTATAATCCTCTATTCTCACCATGGCTGCATAGCAACAAACACAAGTCAGAAGGAGAAAGCAATAATCAAAAAACGCAGTAAGTAATTCAATTACGAGGGGTCAACCAGACGAGGCAGTTTCCTCTCCTAGCCCATTAATCCGTGGTGGGGGGTCGATTAGAAAGTATTCGATCGACGCCCCCTCAAAATATCCCTGAACGAGTCGAGCAAAGTCATATCGGTCGAGCTCTTTAATACTCCCAACCACCTCCTACTCCTCTCTACTGAGGGATATGCTCGACACGTCGTTCCACTGCTCGGCCAGAGGATACCTCCATGGCCGGTACTCGAAGGAGGATCCTGGGGGTCTCATAAAGAAGTACTTAGTTTGCCAAGAAGAGACTTTCGATGCTATTCCGACCGGGTGATGTCGGGAATCTCTATACAGCAGAGAGGGAACCCCAGCACCAGAGCTCGGACTTTGGCTCATCCTCAAAAAGTGACGCAAAATGCCAACAGAAGGCGAATGACCGAATTGATGGCACAGCAACGTCAGACCGTTAATAAATCTCCAGCTATTCAGAGGAATTTGGCTCGGCATCAGCTGATAGGCTGTGCACACCTCGTCGATGATCGGGGCGTACAAAAGCCTCATACCACCCACCTAGAAAAAACTATCGGAAATGGCGAAATATCCACTCAAGTTGCTGTGGATACGCTCGTTCCTCAGGGCCAGCCGGGGTCCCTAGGACTTGGGGATGTTATATCTAAGTATTGACCGATTTAGCTCCCCCACGGTCATCGTCGATTCATTGCTCGGCGGCGCCTCCACAACCAACCCATCCTTCCTTTCTCTCGTCGATATTTCTTCAACACCTTCTACCATACTTCTAGAACTGCCCGTCGACATGCTTACCAAGAAGAGATCTTTTGAAAAGAAAACTTTAGAGGAGGAGGTGAAGAAAAGGGACGTACCTATTTAACGATTTGAGAGGGGGAAATCGAACGATGGTTGAAGGAAATTTTCGGGAACTGAGAGCAAGAAAGACCAAATGAAAGCAGAGTGGAAGCAAGAACGAAACAAACGTGAAGAAAACCAAACAGCTCGTCGATCCTGAGCATTTATAAGGGAACAGTCGAATGAGCGATCCAATCGAAGTGCGACGCGTGGAGTAAATTCGAGTTACGCCTGGACACGCGAAATAATCCAAGTCAGGGGTAATTAGGGTTATTCAAATTCCGAAGCGACGCGACAGTTGAAAGGACGTGCCTGACAGCTGCACAATGGTTACAAGGACGATGCGTTTCAAATTCTGAAGATCTGTCAGAGGGCACGCATCGTCAATACTGATTAAGTAAAGTACCCTCACGTGCTTAGCGCAAGCGCTCGCCCGAGCTCCCCTGATACGAGCTGTCCCGCAACAAATGCCGATGTCGATCGATCAGGACATTCGACCGTTCGATCCTAATATTGTCAGCCAGGTACCACTCGTTAAGGCCAGACCGATCGATCCCAATGCGAATGATCGCATGCCACATCTTAATGCGCGACCGATCGACCACCATACGCGCCACCTTACGGACAAGCTGTAAGATCACAGACGAGCTACAAGATCCTAACATACTCCTTCGACCCTTCTCTACGCTCAGACTCGAGGAGTAGGGGAGCTTATGGTCGGGTCGGTCGTGCTGGGCCCGATCCAGTCATAACGACCTGTGGGCCGACCGATTCGTTCCTCAAAGAGCAGTCTTATACCTATGTCAAGCCCAAGCCCAATCCACGATCTCCTCGGCCCATTCGTAGGTGAGAGTCTCCCATGCATACGTAAAGACTTAAACCTAGGTATTGCTCCATATATATAAGGTATAATCCTGCCATAACGGAGGTAGGCAATCATAACCTAGTTTTCTCTGCATATAGCAATGTCACCTCGACCAAAAAGACTGACTTGAGCGTCGGAGGGGCTGATCGAGAAACAACCCCCGACGTGCCTTCTTTTTTTTGCAGGAACCTTCACACCGAAGTTACTACAGAAAGCGACCAACTCCATAGATCCAAACGACAACGTTCAGTTCCGCCAGAATCTGGCAAAACCACCATGTAATCTTACTATCTCATCTATATACTTCTTGGCAAGCATATGTAGAGAGTCAGTCTATTTAATTGCCAGAAAATGGGTTGACTTTGTCAACCGATCGAAAATGACCCATATGGCATCATGTTTCCTACTAGTCTTAGGCAAACCCATCAGAAAATCCATAATTATCCTTTGTCACTTCCACTCAGGAATGGACAATGGCCTTAACTTGCCTAAAGGTACATGATGCTCAACCTTGACTTGTTGACACGCTAAACACTTGCTTACATATTCTGCTACATCCCTCTTCACGCCTTTCCACCAGAAATGTTCTTTCAGATCTCTGTACATCCTAGTGCTACCTGGGTGCATGGTATAAGGTGCATTATATGCCTCATCTAGTATTTCATCCCTTACTTCCTTGACATTCGGGATACAAAGTCTATTTCCTATAACCATAAGTCCATCATCCCTCACTACCACTTCAGAGTTCTTGCCATTCAAAATTTCTTCTCAAAGCTCACTCAATTCTGCATCCTGTGCTTGTAACTCCTTAAATTTCTCCTTGAGTATTGATCTCACTCTAAAGGTAGCAATAATACAATCAGGTTCCTCCTATTTCAAACTTATCCTAAGCTTAGCCATCTCCTCTAATAGTGGCAGATAAACTGTTTGAACATGAGCTATAGAGGATTTCTTGCTCAAGGCATCCGGTACCACATTCGCCTTTTCTAGATGGTACTCAATCAACAGGTCATAACAACTCTAAACACCTTCTTTGTCTCAAATTCAATTCCTTTTGGCTCAACAAATACTTAAGACTTTTATGATCAGTGAAAATCCTCGTTTGAACCCCATACAGATAATATCTCCAAATCTTCAGGGCAAAAAATATTGCTACTAACTCCAGATCATGGGTCGAGTAATTCAGTTCATAAGGCTTTAATTATCGGGAGGCATAAGCTATTACCTTATCTTCTTGCATCAACATACAACCCAAACCCTTCCTCGAAGCATTACTGTATATTGTATGACCCTTATCTACCACAGGCAAAATCAAAATTAGGGCACTTGTTAATCTACATTTGAGCTCCTTAAAACTTTTCTGGCATTCCTCACTCCAGATAAATTTCTGATTCTTCCTCAATAACTTAGTCATCGGAGCAGTTATCATAGAGAATCCCTCAACGAACCTCCTATAATATCCTGTCAAACCCAGAAAATTCCTTACCTCTGTCGTTGTCTTGGGTGCACGCCAATTTACCATTGCTTCAACCTTCCTTAGATCAATATGTACCCCATCTTTCAAAATCACATGCCTAAGGAAAATCACTTCATGAAGCCAAAACTCACATTTTCTAAATTTGACATAAAGATTCCTCACCCTCAATGTCTGCAATACAATCCTGAGATGCTCCTTATGTTCCCCTTCACTCTTGGAACATACTAGAATGTCATCAATAAACACTATGATAAACTGATCTAGATATTTCTTAAAGACCCTATTCATAAGATCCATAAAAGCAGCTGGAGCATTGGTTAATCCAAAAGGCATGACTAAAAACTCATGATGTCCATACAGTGTTTTGAAGGCTGTCTTCTTACATTAGACTCCTTGATTCTAAGCTGATGACAGCCTGACCTGGGATCCATCTTGGAAAACACCATTGCTCCCTGAAGCTGGTCAAACAGATCATCAATCTGAGGTAGAGGATACTTATTCTTAATAGTCACCTTGTTGAGTCTCCGATAATCAATGCACATGCGCCATGTTCCATCCTTCTTCTTAACAAACAGAACTGGCGCTCCCCAAAGTGACGAACTCGGCCTTATGAACCCCTTCTCTAGTAGTTCTTCCAATTGTTCCTAAAACTCCTTCAGCTCCATTGGAGCCATTCTATAGGGTGGTATAGAAATGGGTGTGGTTCTGAAAATCAAGTCAATGGCGAACTCGATTTCCCTCACCGGTGGCAAACTAGGTAAATCCTCTAAAAATACATCTGGAAACTCCCTCATAATTGGAAAATCTTCTAATTTTCCTTCACTCCCATCAGTGTCCATAATATGCGCTAAGAAGGCTTCACACCCCTTTCCCATCATCCTGTCAGCTAACAAAGCAGAAATGATTCTTGGTGATGGTATTTTCCTGTCCCCTCTGAAAATCACCTTCTCACCATTGCCCAAGTCAAATTCCACCTCCTTAAGGCTATAATCTAACTTTGCATGATACTTCTCTATAACATCCATTCCTAATATGACATCTAGCCCCTTTAACTCTAGGGGTAGCAAGTCCACCACCAGTTGAGTACCCTCGAAGAAAAGTTTACAATCTTTATACACTTGACTTATAATCACTTGCCTCCCTAGAGGAGTACTAACAATTAAAGGACTTCTAAGTGGCATCAAAATAACATCATGTAATATCATGCTTGCTGAAACAAATGAATGCGTGGAGCCAGAATCAATCAACACATATACAGCAGAATTAAATAACCGAGCCACACCCGTGACAACTTCAGGTGTGACTGCAACTTCCTATCTAGTCATAGCAAAAACTTTGGCCTGTGCCTGATCCCTTGGCCTCCCTAGAGAAATAGTCTTCTTTGTAGTTCTAAAGCTACCCACCTTCAGGACTGGTCCGTTCCCACAGCCGCTCTCCTCGAGCTTGATCCGAACCCCTCTTGTCTTGTTACATGGGGACAGTCTTTGATCAAGTGTGCCTTCTTTCCATATCGAAAACATGCTCCAAGTAGCTTAAAGCATTCTCCCTTGTAAAGCTTCCCACAATGCTCACATTGAGGGTTTGTGTATTTACTCCTCCCCATCCTTCCAGTGCCTTCTACACTTGAGGCTTGTCTCGAGACTGTTCTTGCCTACTTGTCCTTGATAGGACCACTGCTCCCCACTTCACTCTGAATATGGTAACTCCTTGTGCTCCTCTCATGCCTTAGAGTACTCATCCCCTTTTTAGAAGACTGCTCCCTGTTCTTCGTCTTCCTTCTCACTTCATTTATGATATTCTCCAGCTTCTCAGCCTGAAATGCAACATCTACCAATTGTCGGTAGTCACAGAAATTATGGATCAGGACCTTCTCCTTGATCCCCAAACGCAGTCCTCCCTCAAACTTGCGGCACTTATCCTCCTCATTAGCAACAATGTTGGCCGCATACCATGATAGCTGGGTGAACTTCAGCTCATATTCACTCACACTCAGGTCTTTTTGTGTGAGATTTAAAAACTCTCTAGCCTTCCCTTGGATATACACCCTCGAGAGGTACTTCTTCCCTAACACTTCCACAAAATCTCTCCAGATAACACCGGAGGCATCACTGACTGGTGGGGCACTGATTCCTACCATCAAGAGCATCTCCTCAGCAAGCTCATCAGATAATCTAACTTCTCCTCATCCGAGCTTCATCTCGAATCGTAACCTCTCTGCCCCTGCTCAACCAAAGCTTCACCTCTTTGGGATTTGTAGTCCCATGGAAATCTACAGCACCATACTTGCTGAGTTTATCATACCGACCACTCTTCCACTGGGCTCTGATCGGGCTCATGCGACCTTGGCCCATGGCATACGTGAAAGCCTGGGAAAAGGCCTGAAGGAACTGTGGGTCCATAGATGGCATAGGAGAAGGAGGCGGTGGCACTTCATGTTGCACACTAAAATTAGGAGCAGGGTGTGTCCCAACATCTTGCGGGACATAAGATTCATTCGTGCTCCCTTGGCGAGAGCCATATCGAGTCAGAGCTCCTTGAGTTCTTTTTTGAGGCAACATTTTTCACTTCTTGAATAAAAACCATTTAAATCTTTAGTTTATACAAAACAAATTTTAAAGTACGTAAAACGGTTCAAATCGTATAAAACAATTTAAAATCATGAGAAAAAAATTAAAACTTTCATGTCTTAAGCTACCCATTTCATACTTAGGATACTCCAAAACCTAGTCCCAAACTTGGACCTAAACCTAGTCGCTCTGATACCATAATGTGTTGGACCCCGTTTCTAGAGTTCAACAACTGGAGTCATAAACCTTGTGTTTATTACCCTGGAGGGTTATTGCCATCATTCCAAAAGGTTGGTGTGCCCACACCAGTCAATCACCTGAAATACAACTTGACTTCTTCAAAGAAATTGTAGCCCTAAGTCTCTAGTTTTCTTTGAAGCAAGAATCATCTCAATCGGAGTTTTACAGCTCAAGATATACTTTAAAAAAACTAAAGTGTGTTCATACCCCAATCATGCTCTCCCAATCGACCTCTCACTTACTCTAATGAAAACTTTCCCAAAACAACTTCAAAAGGTACCAATTTTCATGTAAAGACAGTAAAAGATGTTAGGAATCCATTGCTTTAAGAATCACTTCATTTAGAGGTTGGATGAGGAAGTTATACCCTAAAGAATCAAACACGTTTATACCATCAATCAATTTGTACCTATCTTGGCGCAATTGCCATAACTTCCACTACAAATGTCGAATTGACTTTGTTTTTAGACGGCTTTAAAAAATACTTCTATATAAACAACTTTTCTGAAGATTACGAAGACAAATTCTATCTTTTGAAAGATAAAAAATAAAACAGAAGATGACAATACAAACTAAGACGATGCAGAAGGTCAAACTAAGACTATGCAGAAGGTCAACCTAAGATGATGCAGAAGGTCAACTAAGACGAAGCAAAACTAAGACGAAGCAAACTAAAACAAAGCAAACTAAGATGAAGCAAAACTAAGAAGAAGCAAACTAAAACGAAGCAAAACTAAGACGTAGCAAAACTAAAACGAAGCAAAACTAAGATGAAGCAAAACTAAGACGAAGCAAACTAAGACGAAGAAAAAATAAGACGAAGCAAAACTAAGACGAAGCAAACTAAGACGAAGAAAAACTAAGACGAAACAAACTAAGATGAAGCAAAACTAAGATGAAGCAAAACTAAGACGAAGCACTGTGCATAAGAAGATGTTTCAACTGGGTCTTCCTCACATCCCCAAAGTTCTAAATCACTTTCTACACTCTCCAGGGCATCTCCACTCATAAAGACCATAACTTTCAACTTAGTTGTCCAATTATTTCATGCTATATACCGTTGGAAAGATAAAAGAAAGACCTACAACTTTCCAGAAGATAATTTTTCCTAAATCAAACATCAACCTAAAAATATCCCTGAAGTTAGTACACGAATTTTTTCCCTATGTAACCTTGAGAATCATGGGCGAAACCAAAATCATAAACCATTAGTATCAAAAGATCGTAGTTTTACAAAGTCTTAGTGGGCATTTCATGTAGCGCCCCCTTATCGCGGGGTACACACCAGGACACCCGCAGGTCATTCCGGTACATATCCTCCGATAAGGGTGAGCTACGAATAATCACTACAAACACTCCACTTGGCATCATAATAAAACATTAATATAAAAATCACAATATTTTTGAAACCAAAATTTTCCTCATTTCATTTCATCAAAACCAGAAGTTTACACATCTGTCATCTTTTACTGTCTGTACATCAATTCCAAAAACCTAGTACAAATGCTACATGAAAGAGGAAAAATACAGCATATCTATCTAGGTCATCCCAAAAGTTCCAGCTAACTGACATGTGAGCCATGACTTCTCTCACCAACACAATCTACACGGCAGGAAAAGTCCCTCAGGAGCTAGGAGTCTACTCTCGGTCCTAAAAAATATGTTGAAATTTTAGGTGAGTTTGCGAACTCAGTGAGGTGACCATCAATGATGGTTCACTCAATTCATGCAACAATCAAGCATATCACAGGTATTTCATAATTTCACATAAATTAGAAGTATCACTTGGTCCCACAATTAACACTTTTATTTTCACATAAGTATAAGACATTTTGCCTTTCACTCAATCAAATAGATTAAACCAAATGCATATGAAATGCGCATGTGACACTTTTCCAATTTATTACGGTGTTGTGATCGAGCTCGAATCGTCCTAATATAGGCACATTAATCGCTGAGCTCAAGCTCAATCGTGGGGCTCGAGGCCCGAATACAATCGTTGAGCTTTTAGCTCTCTATGGCTACTCCGGCTACAACTGTCATTATCTGATCATGCATTCATGAATGAAATGCATATGTCACAATTATGCACGTATGCATATGTCACAATTAATCACATTAAAAACACGATCATAATTAATCACATTAAAACACATAGGTCACAAATTCACATACAAGTAGCACTTCTATGTCATAGCTCCCCAATACTCAGTCATCATACTTTCTGTCCGGAATCCACAATCAGACACAAATTACAATCCACCATTATTCACCGCAAAATTATAAGCAATTAATAATTCAGAGAACCATCTAGGTCACTCACCAATAGCTTCTGAATCTAATGCCTGGAAGTTTCAGCAATGTCTGTGGGTTGACGTTCCAAACGTGCCTCTATAACAAGCAATTAATAATTCAGAGAACCATCTAGGTCACTCACCAATAGCTTCTGAATCTAATGCCTGGAAGTTTCAGCAATGTCTGTGGGTTGACGTTCCAAACGTGCCTCTATAACAATTAAAATACACCAATATTACCAAGTGTACAATCAGAAATATTTAATAATGCACATGTAGAAATTAAAATGTGTACAATGCATGTTCGTGACATTCCCGGTATTATTTCATAAATATTCATCACATAAATTTTCTCTAAATTTTAGTAATCTAAAGACACCAAAATCACTCAATTCGGATCTCTATAGGTCTAATTGTTGCTAAAATACGGACTAGAAAATAATCGCTCGGTCCTCTAACTTTGATTTAATCCAACACTTTCAATTTAATCTCCAAAATTCACAAATTCTCATGGAGAGCAATTAAATGATTTATGAATCCGACGCCTTGAAAATCGAGTCAATCGGAGGTCAGATGACAAAATTATACACAAAAGAATGGCAAAAGGGTCAAATTAGAACAAAAAAATACAATTATAAGAAAATCACATTTGTATCTATTTCCCTCTCTTCTTTCATAAAACCTAACTTTTCACACAAGTGTCCAAATGTGACAAATTTGGTATCATTAGAAAGATCACAGAAAACACTATAAGTTCCTTCAGGGACTCACAAACCAATTTCATCCCTAAGGGTGTCAAAAATTCAATCAAAGTTTTTGCCTAATCACAATTTTCCAAGCTGTACAACATTCTTCCGAAAATCATATCTTCCCATTCCCTTTGCCAAAAATTCCAAGCTTTGTATCAAAAGAAAGATCAGAACATATTATACAACTTTCATGAACAACTTGAAAGCAAATTCAACATCTAAATGGGTCAAAATCTCAATCAAAGTTTCTGCCCTGCACATGTCATCCTAACAGTACCACAATCTTCTCAAACTCATAACTTCATATCCCATTGTCCAAAAATTCCATGCTTTATATCAATGAAAAGATCAGAAAACATGTTACAATTCTTATGAAGGACTTAGAAGCACATTCCAACTCTTACTAGGTCAATTTCTCACATGATTGTGGCTGCCCTGTTAAAGATTGTTAAATAAAGATATTACCTAAACCATATCCATACTTTAAAAATCCATAACTTACAATTCTTACATCCAAAAATAACATATTATACATCATTACAAACCTAAGACATTTCTCTACAACTTTCCATAAGACCACTTGAGCTAATTTAAACCATAACAGTCCAGAATTGGCTTCAAAGTACAGTAATCACAAAACTCATACTTAGAGACATTTCACGCACAAAGCACATCAATACTTTGAAATACCATCTGAAAATTGACAAGTCATAACTTTCAACCTCAAAATCGAAAAATGTCATACTTAGTGGTGATAGAAAGCTAACAAGAAAATCTTCAACTTTCATGAAGACCAATTTTGCAAAATCTGTCTTATTTAGCCTAGAAAAATTCTCCAAAGTTTTAGGTCACAAATTTTCAATGTTAGGATCACAAACATGACATTATCCATCCTGCACATATTGCCCACTTTCAAGGCAAAATTCAGAACCCTTCAAGTCAAAATTGGACAGCACTTGCTTCATAAGAATTCTATCAAAACTTCTCAAGTTTAGTTCAAGCCAAACCTCATCTCAATAGCATAACCATATAAAAAGTTATGACCAAATCATTGGAACATACACAAAGCAAAATTTCCAGATTCACAACCTAACATCTTTCATACCATTTCTAACCTACTTCTCACTCGATTCACTTCATATATCCATCATGACTAACTCACAACCTATCCTTGAACATTAGTCCACAAAATTGCAACACACACACTCAATCATTTTTCTTTAATAAACACTCATCTAACATCATTAAAATCAATCCAAAACACTCAATTCACCTATACCACATGACATATCATTCATCCTCAATCAATCATAAATCAACCTATGAAAATAACCTACCCATAGAATCAAAGCACAATCCCATGCAATTAGTTCACATAACACCACAATTAATGCATTTAACTACCAATTGAGAACATAAAACACAACCTTACCTACTTAAGCTTCCACATTCTTCAATTCTTTAACAAGACACCAACTTCTCTACCTTCCAACACATATACAATTATTATCATCACAAAGCTTAGGTTTGGATTTGTGTGTGAATAAAGGAAGAGCAACCAAGTAACAAAGAAGAGTTTCTTGTATGGTGGATGGAGAACCAACGAAAGAAGAGTAAGGAAGAAGCTACGGATGAGAAGGAAAAACTTTTATAAAAGTGATTTTAACTCTTTCTAAGGAAAGCATCGCGAATCACTTGGTTTTTAGTAACCTAAGCAACTAAGGTGGCATGTTAGGCAAGTGACAAGTGTCACTTGCCACATGTCACCTTCTTAAGCCTCCATTTATTTCTTTTCCAAAACATTTCAATTTCTACTCCTATTTTTTCCCAAAATTCCAATGGCTCAAATAAAAAATTCCTAAAATCATGTATCTAATTTTCAGTGCCATTGGACAATAAATTTTTTTACCGGTAACCAGTCAGTCTACCACTTGGCATTTTTTCTAGTCCGGAAAAGTACCCCGAAAATTTTTAAAAAAATTTCTAAAATTCTCCCAAAATTTAAAACACACAATGACCCACTCCAATTAATTTTCAGGCACAAAAATCATATTTTTCACAATAAACACATTAGAGACACATATACCGGGAAATGCCATGAGTGCATGTACAATCATTACATGTGCAAAATTTACTACTCACGTGCATATATGAATGCATGAACATAGCAAAACAATGTTAAACACTCATAACCCGTTTCAAATTACTATTTTACCCTTCCCCTCAGTGATGAGATGTTACATTTCAAGCCCCCAATACATGAATGTTTCAAAAATATCCCAAAATACAAAAGATACATGAACAATAAATTGCTCAAAATGCAACTAAAGCCTTGGTTTACTAGATTTGCTTAAATTACAACAACATTTTAAAAGTGAAGTGATGCCTTGGCCCTTGACTACTCAATCTGTTGCCCATCACCTACTTATGGGGAGGAAAGTGGAGGTGAGCTTAAAGCCCATGGGAAACAATTTTATAGTTTGCAACAAGCAAAGACATTTTAAAAACATTTTCCATGAAGAAATTCATGGGTATGCAAACCATGAATGCATTACTCCAATTAACTTGTCATGAACACATAAACACATCAAATGGTTTGGGTAAGTTCGAAACATGACGCACTACACATTTCTAATGAAATGGTCATGCGTAGTCGTGAATTCTTGAGGGAGCTCCACGCCATTAGCGGGCAGGCGGGAGAAGTCTATAATTGGGTCAATGTGCACGTGATGATTCTTGAGGGACTACTACAAACCCACATAACACAGAGATTTCAAAATCTTGTAAGCTTGGTGCCCAAAAAGACATATTCTCTTAAAAACTTGCTTTTCATATGCTTGTTATATCTTAAAAATCATTTCCAAAAGTATGGCTTCATAATCATGCATCATTTCAAAGAATCATTTTAAAAACAACTTTCCATAAATTATCACACAAATCATGTATATGCATGTAGGACAATCTTGCAGCATTTAACAACATTAAATGCACATGAATGAGGTGGTTGCAAAATTAATTACTGTCATTTATTGACAGAAAATTTTTATTAGCTTATCACCTAACTATAAAAGTGAAACCCACTTGACTATGGCATGTTCAAATATGCCTCTCCTTTTGCTCCTATTGTCCTTCTTGATTTTTTTCAACATTGACCAAAAAAAACCCAAATCATAAGAATTCAAATAGGAAAACCCAAAGGACCCCATGCATGAAATTGATCCTGGAATATTTATACCCATACCTTTCCTAAGCTCTTTGAACCACAAACCTTTCAAAACTCCAAAAGATTCAAAACACTTACCTTAAATCTTCACCAAACAATGATTTTCTTAGCTCTAATGGAAGCTCTAATCTTCCCCTTCCTTTTTTCCTTCTTGATCACTCTCAAAATCCCTCTTAAAGTTAAGAAAAATCAAAACCTAGCTTGCTCTCCTTTCTTTCTCTAAACTCACGAAACTCTCTCCCTTCTTTCTTCAATTTCGTTTTTTTTCTTCCAAAAGCAAGACAACCCCTTTTCTTCTCTTTTACACCATTAATGATTGCCTAAAGTCCCTTTTTCCCTAACTTTAATGCCTTATGGTTTTTAAGCTTAAGTGACTTGCAAAAATTGGCCTCACACTCTCCCACTACTTTAATAGTTCAAAACCCTTAGCCCATGTCATATTATCTTACCCACATCAACAAGCTAATCAATTACAACATAAATAATCTAGCAAGACCCCAAAATTGGTCTCATCATGCTAAAAACTTTTTCAGGGGCCAACAAGGAGCTTCTTGCATTAGCCACTTTTGAGAGAAACCCTAGAGAGGATTGTTGAGAGATTGAGAAAAAGAAGAAGGAAGAGAAAAGTGGAGAAGAAGCCAACATTGACGTACTTTCCAAATCAGGAGTTTCCTGACATCGCTGCCTCCCGTCTCTATTCAAGATCATATTTCCTATTATTTTATATTTTTATTATTGTATAGAGTTGGGAATAACAGTTTGATGATAGGATTTGTAAATGTTAAGATGTTCTAAACTCACCTTCGGGTTTTTATCTTTGATATCTGATTGTTTTTTATATATTTATTGGATTTATTGTGATTGATTTTTGTGATTGCATAATTTGGTAATAAACTGAGAGGGTGAATCGAATGAAAATTTATTAAATTAGGTTAATGAGAGTTAGGTGATTTAATAAGAACGAGAAATTAATCAAATCGGTAATTGTGTGAAGAGAGATCACGCATAGGTTCTAGATAGTTATCGATCAACTTCAGCCTCTAACTGTGGTTTTGATATAGTTGTTAATCGAGAAATTGCAATTTTCCATAATTTGATTAGGTTTATAATTTAGGTTTAATAGTTATAACTAGAGAGAGAGTAATCAACCCTAAGATTTTCTAGAACCAATAATCTGGTAATTCATAATCGATTACGTTAGCGTTAAAGATAGGTAAAATTCTCCTTTTTTTTAATTGATAGTTCCTTTAGGTTAATTATTGAGTGTGTTGCAATAGCTAAATTGTTAATATTTTCGTAATTTATTCTTGGATTGAATTACATGATTGAATTGAATTCTTATTTTAGTTTTGCTATCTTTTGAATTTCTACGAATTATGTTGGCCTTACATTTAGGACTAGCTTATCCCTCCTCGTGGGATCAACACCTTAAGTACTACGCGAACAATCTGTGCACTTACGGATTATCAAGGTAAATCATTAGAACTTATATGCATGCAAAAACCATGACCAAGTTTTTATTACCGTTGTCGGGGAGGAGATTAGTTTAGTTCTATAGTTTAAGGTGTTTAGTTAGATTTTCATTTTTTTGTTCTTTCTTTCCATTTCTAAAATCGTGCTCTTGCATGAACATAATAGTAATGAGAAGTTCAAGTCATGGAACTAAAACTGTAGATTTAGACATCACTCGACTAAAGCGATCCATTAGGAAAGCTTGGTGTGAAGAAGAAGAAGAAATCGCGAAAGTAACAATGGTCGAGAAATTTCAACAAGATTTGGACAATAGAGCAAACTAAGGACGTCAACATTGGACCCTTATGGACTTCATAAGGCCAGGGTTCAATGTGGATAACTAAGGAGTAGTTAGGACACCCGTACAACTAGTATCATTTTAAATCAAACCAGCCCTCCTAAATATGCTTCAACAGAGCGTGCAGTTTTATGGACTAACGAATGAGGATCTTAATGCACATATAGTGAATTTTTTTGAAATTTGTGATACCTTTTAGTACCATTAGATGTCAGAAGATGCAGTCAGAATTAGGCTTTTCCCTTTTAGCCTTAGAGATAGAGCAAAAGTTTGGTATCATTCCTTTAACCTAGCCAATGTCACAACGTGGAGTTAATTATTTTGTGCCTTTCTAGACAAGTATTTCCCCTGAATAAAACCACTAAGATCATCAAGGAAATTACCAATTTCCAACAAAGTGATGACGAATTGATTTATGAAGTGTGGGAATGATGCAAGGATTTGCAACGAAAATGACCACACCATAACTTACCCAAAGGATTCTTGTTGCAAACATTCTATAACAGAGTAACCCCACATACAAAAGGCATGACCGACACAGCTTCAGGAGGATCATTGATGAAAAAGATGGTTGATGAAGCAGAAGAGTTGATAGAGGAGATGGCAAGTAATAGCTACCTGTGGATGAACGAGCAAAATAGACAAACCATTGCCTTCCGATAACAAAAAAGAACTATAGTTGTTGATGAAATGAAGAAAATGTAAGTAAAAATTGATAACTTGACTCAACAGCTCAACAATATGAAGGTTTCATCCTCAGCTCCGATAAAAGCCATGCAACTCAAGTGTGAACTCTGTGGACAAATAGACCATGATACGGTGGACTGTTTCTTGATGAAGGAAAACAATCTAGAGCAAGTAAATTATATGGGTGTTTAATATGGACGAGGAGGGGGAAACAATCCCTACTCCAACACTTATAACCCTGAGTGGAAGAATCACCCTAACTTCTTTTGGACGAATAATGCCAAAGGACAGTTTAGACCTTAAGGACAATCAGGTTTCCAACAAGATAAACCAAGCTCAAGGGAGTCCAAGTTAGATAGGATTTTAGATAACTTTAGAACTTTAGATGATGTACCAAAGAAGATGGAAGGCAAATTTAAACAAGTAACAAAGAACCATGCCTCTTCAATCCACAATCTAAAGGCCCAAGTAAACCAATTGTCAAACGCTTTCTCTATGCAAAATTTGGGAAGTCTTCTTAGCACTTCGGGAACAAAACCAAGGACGCAACTAAAGGCTATTATACTTCAAAGTGGGAAGCAACTTGAACCACCCACAAAGACAATAGAGGAGCCCGTCCAACCTATTGAGAAAGATCAAGAAAAGGAGAAAGAAGTGAATATGGACAAATAACCTCCTTATGTTGCCCCTCTACCATATCAACCCAAAGTCCCTTTTCCTCAATGATTACAAAAGAAGCAGTTAGATGCGCAATTTCCACAATTTGTTGAGAAATTAAAGACACTACAGATAAATCTTTCCTTCCTATAAGCATCTTCATAACTTTTCATTCTGTCCTGAGCTGCCTTCAGCCTTTGCTTAATCAAATTGACCTTATCAACCGTCATCTGAATCAACTCTGGACCCAATAGCTTCCTGTCTCCTTCTTCATCCCAACACACTGGAGTCCTACATTTCCTCCCATAAAGAGCCTCATACGGCGCCATCCTAATGCTCAATGATATGAATTATTATAGGCAAATTCGATCAGAGGCAAGTGCTCATCCCATGCTCCTCTAAAGTCCATCACACATGCCCTGAGCATTCCTTCTAAGGTCCAAATGGTCCTCTCAGATTGACCATCAGTCTGAGGATGGAAAACAGTACTGAAACTCAACTTAGTACCTAAAGCTTCCTGCAAACTGCCCCAAAATCTCGATGTAAAATGAGGATCTCTATCAGATACAATTGAATCCGGGATCTCATGCAATCTTACAACTTCTTCAATGTACTTCTTAGCTAGCACGTGCAGAGGATCAGTCTGTCTGATTGCCAGAAAATGGGCTGATTTCGTCAATCTATCCACAATCACCCATATGGTATCATGCCTCCTACTGGTTCTAGGCAATCCCATCAGAAAATCCATCGTCACTTTCTACCACTTCCACTCTGGAATAAGTAATGGCCTCAACTGACCTGAAGGTGCCTGGTGTTCAGCCTTAACTTGTTGACATACTAGACACTTACTCACATACTCGGCCACATCCCTCTTCATACCTCTCCACCAGAAGTGTTCCTTAAGATCCCTATACATCCTGGTGCTACCTGGATGCATAGCATAAGGTGCATTGTGCACCTCATCTAGAATCTCATTCTTCACCTCCATGACATCTGGAATACAAAGTCTATTCCCGACTGTCAGGAGTCCATCATCACTTACCATCATATCGGACTTCTTACCCCTTTGAATCTCTTCTCGCAGCTTTCCTAGTTCTGCATCCTGAACTTGTAACTCTTTCACTTTTTCCCTGAGGATTGGCCTCACTCTAAATGTAGCAATCATACCATCAGATTCCTCCTGCCTTAAACTGATCCTGAGCTTAGCCATTTCTTCCAATAGTGGTAGATACATCGTTCTAACATATGCTATGGAAGACTTCCTGCTTAAAGCATCTGCAACAATATTTGCCTTACCTGGATGATATTCGATCAACAGGTCATAATCTTTAAGCAGCTCAATCCACCTTCTCTGTCTCAAATTTAGCTCCTTCTGACTTAACAAGTATTTGAGACTTTTGTGATATGTGAAGATCCTAGTTTGAACTCCATACAAGTAATGCCTCCATATCTTCAAGGCAAATATCACAGCTGTTAACTCCAGATCGTGGGTCGGATAATTCACCTCATAAGGTTTTAGCTGCCGTGAGGCATATGCTATCACCTTATCTCCTTGCATAAGCACACATCCCAACCCCTTTCGAAGCATCACTATACACAAGATAACTTTCTTCTCCTGTAAGCAAAGTCAATACGCAAAGACTAGTCAATCTATGCTTGAGCTCCTCAAAACTCCGCTGACACTCATCACCCGCATAAACTTCGGTTCTTCCTTAATAACTTGGTCGAGGAGTAGCTATTATCGAGAATCCTCTACTAATCTCCGATAATAGCCGCTAAACCCGTAAAGCTCCTCACTTCATCGCTGCTGGGACATGCCAATTCACCACCGCTTCAATCTTCTTTGATCTAAATGTACCCCAGCCTCGTAAATAATGTGGCCAAGAAAAACTATTTACGAAGCCAAAATTCACATTTAGTGAATTTGGCATGAGCCTCTTTCTCTCAACCGCCGCAATACAATTCTCAAGTGTTGCTCATGTTCTCCCACATTCTTTGAATACACCAGAATGTCATCGATGAACACGATAACAAACTGATCCAAAAACTCCTTGAAAACTCTATTCATCAGATCCATAAAAGCAGCAGGAGTATTGGTCACTCCAAAAGGCATAACCAAAAATTCATAATGCCCATACCTTGTTCTAAAAGCTGTCTTGCTCACATCAGACTCCTTAATCCTGAGTTGATGGTAGCCGACTGAGATCGATCTTAGAGAAGACCGTTGTTCTCGCAAATGATCAAACAAGTCATCTATCCGAGGTGAGGATACTTGTTTTAACGGTCACCTTGTTAATCCTTCCGTAATCGATGCACATCCTACAAGTTCCATCTTTCTTTCTAACAAACAAGACCGGTGCTCCCCAAGGTGAGGACCTAGGTCCGATAAACCCTTCTAATAAATCCTCTAACTACTCCTTAAGCTCCTTCACCATTGAGCCATCTTGTATGGTGGAATAGATAGAGTCATCCGGAACCAAGTCAATAACAAACTCAATCTCCTCTCGTGGCAAACCGCAACTCCTCTGAAATACATCAGAAATTCCTCACAATGGGAATATCCTCCACCCCGCCTCCTTCACACTAGTATCTATGACATGCCAGAAGGCTTCATGCCTCTTCCTAACAGCTTTATCGCCTAACAAAGTCAAACAAGCCTTGGCGGTGTTAACTTTCTATCCCTCCAAAATCACCTTCCCACCTTCACCCATATCAAACTCTACTTCCTTTCGACTACAATCAAGCTTCACCGATACTTTTCCATTACATCCATTCCGATAATAACGTCTAATCCCTTCAGATCTAGAGGTAGCAGATCTACTACCAAACTAGATCCTCAATCACAAGCTCACAATCTCTATAGATCCACCATAATGACATTTCTCCCCAACGGAGTGCTAACAAGTAGAAAATTATCTAAGAGAACCGACGCATATCGTGAAAAATCACACTTGCGTACACATAAGAACGTGTAGAACCGTAATCAAACAAAGACACACACATCGAATGAAAGAGTCGAGCCATACCAAGAATAACCTCCCAAGCGGCCGCAGCTTTCCTCCTGTCATGGCAAACACTCTAGCCTCAGGTTGCCCTCTTGGTCTCCCTGGAGGCATGGGCTTTTCATCGACCCAAAACCGCCGAATCTAGCAGCTTGGTCCGTTCCCACTGCCTCTCTGCTTCTCCTCTAAGCCCTCGTGGTCGAGATCCTTCCCTTTCATCATAGGCAATCCTCGATCCGATACCCTTTTCTCCACACCGTAAACAGCACCCATAAGTTTATTTACACTCACCCCGATGCATATTCCCACAAAGGCTCGTGACACAGGTTCTCGATTCTGCGCCTCTCTATTCGATCGCTTCCTTCCACCGAGAAAGTCTGCAGACCGATCCTCGCCTCAATCGCCGCTCGCCGAGGGCACTACGCCACCCCGACTCGAGCACGGAAACTCTTCTCACCCCGACAAATGCCTCACACACTACCCCCTCTCTTGAAGACCGCTCTCGCTTCTTCCTCTTCCTACTCACCTCCTCCGATGTTCTCCAACTTCACTGAGTGCAAGATCCACCACCGCCGATAATCATGGTTATGAGGATCACCTTCTCCTCGATACCCAGTGGAGACCTCCTCAAACTTGCGGCACTTATCTTCTTCATTCGCCACAATATGAGGTGCATACCGAGATAATTGAGTGAATCTCAACTCATACTCACTCATAGACATCTCCTCTCAATCGATTTAAAACTCTCGAGCCTTTTCCGATGTAGACCCGAAAGGTACTTCTTCTGAACAACTCTCAAAGTCCCTCCATGTGAGTACTGGTGGCTCACCTTGACTCGTGGCAATGATTCCCACCAAAGGAAGAGCATCACCAGTAAACTCACCGTGATACTCCATTTTCCTCATCGAGCACTTCATCCGACCAAGACTCTCTCTCGTCCTCTTCATCCAAGCTTCACTTCCTCTTGATTGGTGGTACCATGGAAGTCCACCGCCCAAACTTCCTCACTTATCGCATCGCCTCGCCCCTAACCACTGGAGCTGGCATCGGACTGAGACCTTGACCCATGGCGAAGGTGAAAGCTCGGGCAAAGGCCTGGAAAATCAAGGGTCCATCGCAGCATGTATGAGGAGGAGGAGGAGGCTCTCAAAGTTGCACACTAGGTGCTTCAACCGGGGCGAGTATGTCCTCGCTTCATGGGACATGAGACTCATCTGTGCTCCCCGGTGAGAGTGAGAACGGTCGGCCTCGAGCTCTACTCCGAGGTGGCATAATACCCTTCAAAATAAAACCAATGAAAACTTTAGTTCATGCAAAACAATTTGTCAAATTGCATCATATGATTTAAATCATGAAAATCCGTCAAATCATGCAAAATCAACATTTAGTTAAAATCATCATGTAGGCATGTGAAATCAATTAAAACAATTTAAAAGAGCACAAATCATGCAATGTTTGATGGCTATCATGAAACCCTAAAGTTCTCCTTCACCCAACCTTAACCGAAAGCTCGATACCATAAGTGTTGGAACCCCACCCAGTGGATCACGGGTCCCACATCCCACGTGACGCCTGGACACGATCTCACGAGGGAGGATTCCTCACCACAATAATAGACTTGTTTCGACATTAAAACCGATAATCATAAACCTTGTGCTTATAACCTTGCGGGTCCTAAGTCAGTACCTTCACATTCGTGGCGCAGCGACACTATGCAAACCTCAAAATCAAAAGCTGACTTCTTCATATAAATTGTATCCCTAAGCCTCAAGTTCGTTTTGCAACAAGAATCACCTCAAATGGAGTTGTATAACTTAAGTTATGCTTTAAAAACCTAAAAGAGCTCATACTTCAAATATGATCTCCAAACCGACCTCTCACTTGTTTCAATGTAAACTTTTTCAATTTGACTCCAAATGATACCAATTTTTGTGAAAAGAAAGATATATGTCTTAGGAATCTAATGGTTCAAGCCTTGCCTCAATTGGAGGTCGGATGAGGAATTTATACCCAAAAGAATCCAGTATGTTCACATTCTAAATCAGTTTGAAACTCTTTTGGCGCGATCACCATAAGTTTTGATATATAAATCTGATTTCTTTCGTTTTTGTACCATTAGAAATTAGACATCTAGATATACAACGTTCATAAAGACCACAAAACGAGACTCGGCCTCTAAAAATTCGAAAATGCATCATCTTTCTCAGAGTCGTCCGTTAAACGGACAGAGATGTCCGTTTAATGGATGTGCACGGGTGAAATGGTACCAAATGGCTCGCAAATGTCCGTTAAACGGACATGCTGTAGGTGTAAGTCGACTTGTATACCCGTGTAAGTCGACTTATACCAGTTCGGTACTATAAGTCGACTTGTATACCCGTAAGTCGACTTATGCGTACAAGCATCGTGAGATTGTTAGAGTAGTGCCCTAAAGGCAATCCCTTTAGCTTTTTGTTCATAGTCATGTATGAATTTATGAATAAATAAAGAAAGGCATGTTTCATTTATTTGATGTTCATTATGAATTGATATTGATCTTTAATCAAATTAATGAATTCCATGATATATGACATAGCATGAAGGAAATTATGATGTGATCATAATCCCGAGATTCCTATCACGTGCAATTATGTCAAGATTCAAATTCTCCTAGTCATAGGATTAATGAGAATGGAAATCATTAATCCGGACAGACTAGATATGTTATACCCTTGATTGGATCAAGCAAAGGATCTCGTAAACCGTAAATATGAGATATTTAGAGTTGATATGTGGATGCTTACTAGCGGTAGTAAGTACATCGATGACCTACCACGAGATTATCACATGGATGTCCTATTCTAATGTCGTGATAATCTCATCATAGCAATGGTGCAAGTATCCTTAGACTTGAGGTACTCAAGGATATCTTGGATACCGATGTCGGCTTTGACTCCATTCCTTGTTGCCTTTCAAAGGTTACTCATAGGGTGGTGCTTGGGTACAACTGAGGTATTCAAAGGTAATTGAGTAGCCAATAGAGGATTCATCACTTCTATGATAGCGTAAGAGATACTGCCTTCTTGTCGATCATTACTTTAAGTCTCTGTCAGAGATAAATATGTCATGAAGAGTGTCTTCATGGACATATAAAGTAATGAGTCCCATGACAGAACCGATATCACTGGGCTAGACTTAGTCTAGTAAGAGTTGACACTTTGACCATACTCATAACCAAGTGGGGTATAGGATGATGAAAGGACTAATTGCACAAGAATTGTCTATGGAAGGGTTCGTGATCCGTTCGTGATGAATTCATCAAACCAATTACTTTCCGGTCAATTGGGGTCATGATGTGTTCTGCTAGACGCCGCCATGACTTGCTTCAGATTAAGTGTTAATCTAAGTGACCAACATAACCGGAACCTAAAGGGTCACACGATAAGAGTGTTTCGAGAATCCATAAAATAGTATTGGATGAGTTCCAATTATGGAGAGCATTAGATTAAATAGATCCCGATGAGATCGAGATATGTCCCGATGAGATCGCGACATCAATATTATCAAAAGGTTTTCGAGTTTTTCCCATACCGAGACCTTGTAGGACCGAATTCCAGTGTGACTGGACCACTTCAGTAATATATATACATATATATATATATGATTAATTAATTAAATAATTAATATATATATATATATATATGTTGAATACGTGGAAAGCATGAAAGAAGGAAATGGAATCTTCCATTTTACATGCTTAGTCATTAAGTAATAAATGACTAAAAGACAAAACTAAGAAGATAAAAGATGATGATGCTCGAGATGAGAAAAGAAGTAGGTTTTGGAAGAAAACCTATGAACTTGAGAAGTGTTCTTCGTGGGTTGAAAAGGAAGAAGGAAAAGTGATTTTTCATCTTTCAATCTCTCATCAAGCTCATCTTCATCTTTCAAGCTTCTCCTCCATCATTTTCCAAGCTCTCCAGGACAAAGGTAGGGTCTAGCAGCCTTTACTTTGTTGTAGCTATTCCCGGTCAAAAGGGTTTGTCCCGTTAGGTTTTCTCGATCTCTGCGTGGATACCTTTAGAGATAGTCTCTATTGGCTATTCAGGTTTGAGTCTTCATACCGACACATAGATCCTGGCCTTTGGGAAGGTCCCGGTAACAAAAATTTTTGTTTTCCGCACCTGGTACATGTGATGTACCTCCCGGGATTTTCCTACAGTGGTATCAGAGCCACTTGTGTCGTGTATGAAGCTAAAACCCTAGCTAGGTCGGACTTCCTATTTGAATTTGATGTTGATGCATGTATGCTGTCCAAATTTCGAATTAATATAGGGATATGTTTTTCGAAATTTTTCTGCCCAGAATTGTTCATAACATGTTATAGAATATGTCTGTGAAATATGAGAATTTATCAATTTGTTTTGATATAGTTTTGCTATTTTATTCCCTAAGGTTCTAGATGCTGTTTTGTGACACATTCTGTGAACAGGCATGTGTATAAATTCGATAATAAATTCTAGAAATTTTTTTTTTCGGATTTTCCTTCACCAACATGTCCCTAAGATGTTTTTTAATGTCTATGTGGATGGAAAAGTGTTTTCAAGGTGATTTTCTATTTATTCACGAATTTATTCTATGCTGTTGGGAATAGCTGTGTTGATGAACACAGATTTTGAATCGGTTTTGTTGATTAGGTTGACTGAGTTTTTGATGGCTATAAATCCTGAAAGAATTCATGAGGCATTTATGAACATGTAGTAACCTGTGTAATTTTCTCAGAATTTATTGAAATTTTTTTAATGATTATTTCGAGCAATGTGTAGTACTTGGCAGTTTTGTGAACATTGCTGGGACTGTTTTGCTTGACATAATTGAATGTGTATTTTTCAGTTCCAATGCCTTGGACCATTTTTAATGTGATTGAAAATGAGTTATCTTGATGTAGTATGCTTGCCAAACTGAATTGCTTGAAGTTGGTTTTCCAAGAATTTTCGGATGCCGAATAGGTCACATTAGCGTCTCGTTAGTGTATTTCATTATCTTGCTTGTTTTGGCCATCATAATTTTTGTGACTTGTGCCAAGTAATTTAATAACGTATGGACTAGCTAGAGATGCTTAGGATGATAATTTGGTGTTTCCTGAATTGTTTGGATATTTATGAGTAATGACTCATTTTCAAGCTTTTCTTGTATGGTTTGATCAGATATGGCAATCATGTAACAATGAAGTGTTCATTGGTACATCAAATTAATGAGATATTACCTTAGGTATGTTGGTATTGTGAATTGGGACTACACGGATTGAGAAATTAGCGATTAGATGGCAATTTCGCTTGGATAAGTCGACTTATTACAATATACAAGTCGACTTGTCTGCGCAATCGTAGACGATAAGTCGACTTGCAGACATGGTACAAGTCGACTTGTTCATGCACGCTTGCACAAGTCGATTTTATTAGAGGCATAAGTCCACTTATACATACACAAGTCGACTTATAACATGCAAAGGAGGGATGATGGATGATTTTAGGTATAAATTCAATGTGATTGATGAAGTACCCTAAGTCATGCCATATAGTCATGGTGACTATAATCCCACGACTTGGAGAAGAAGAAGATGAGACCCGAAACCCTCAAATCATATGAAAACTAACGCCTTCCATTAATATGGTAAGAACCAGAGTTCTTATAGGTTGGGTTGTTGGGTAAACCCAAGCTCGCTTCTATACGGATATGTTCAACCATGAAAATGTGATTTTCGGATTAACGGGTTGGTTTTCACTAAGCGTTATTTGTTGAGTAAACTCAAGGTCAACGTGACAGAGGCGAAATTGGGTAGCATACATCGATGTATGCGATCAAAGAGTTGATAACTCAATGTAATGCACGATCAACAAGTTGATAGACCGATCGATAGTTGTGTCTAAGATGTAATTGGTATATCTCATACTCCCGAGACATAAGGTGGCTTGTTGGTAAACCCAAGGTCATGCTTAATGTCGGCTATCGATGATGCAATTGGTATGTTCGATACCTACCGATTGACCTAAGTCAGGCTTGTTGGGTAAACCCAAGGTCATTCTTAGCAATATCGGATATCAACCCACTAGACATTATGTCATCTTGTTTCTTTGGATTCAGAATGAGGGTTATGGATTCTATGAAACTAGTGGAGCTTTTTGCATATCATTCAAGTCCTTATGATTATGCATCTATTCCTATTCTAACATTCTTTCTCTCTTTCCGCTTAGGTTGGTCAAGATGTCTTCCAAGGTGAACTTACGCCGCTAATGGATTCCAACAAGTTAACCAATCGAATTTTCTTGATCGCAAGGAATCGAGAATTGTTCTCAGATCCGAGGAACCGGATACATCCTAGATGTTCCACTTCCAGATGCACTCGCCGTCGATGCTTCCGATGAGGATCAAAGGCATATCGTAAGCATCTAAAGGATGCGGACATGGCTACTTGCATTATGCTTGCCTCGATGTCACCAGAGTCGCGCATAAAGACGAGTCCATGGATGCTCACACTATAGTATTTCATCTTAGGGAGTCGTTTGATGAGCAAGCTCGGTCTGAAAGGTTCGAGACCTCAAGGATTCTCTTCACCATTAAAGATGGATCTGTGGACATCTCGCGTGCAAGATGCCCTCAAGATGAATGGCTATATTGAGAGATTGGCCGCCTTAGGTTTTGTAATGGATTATGAGTTAAGTATAGACTTAATTTGGTTGGATTGTCCGAGAGTTATTCACAGCTAGTGTTAAACTATCGGATGAACCAAATATCCACAACAATACATGAGTTGATCAATCTGCCAAGACAAATGAGCGTATCTATCAAGAATGATAGTAAGCAAGTTAATGGTGGCTGCTTCTTCTTCGGTTCAAAGAAGAAAAGAACCCAAAGAAGAAGAAGGCCAAGAAACCAAAGGGAAGTGCCATCAAGAAGAAGACCAAAGAAGTCACCCGAAGGAACTTGTTTCCATCAGGGTAAAGATGGCCATTGGAGGCTTAATTGCAAAGTCTATTCGAGTCACCAAGCGTAAGAAGGCATCGATGCCTCAACTACTTCAGTATGTATGTCATCGAGGTTAATACTGCTTCGATCACAACATTTGGGTATTTGATATCGGGTTGTGGCTCACATATGTAATGATATGTACCTAAGGGATGAGAGATGCCTCATGAAGGAGAAGTAGACTGCGTGTTGAAATGGAGCAAGAGTTGCTTTGCATTAGCCGTAGGAACCTATATTTTGTCTCTCCCCACCGGGCTTGTACTCGAATTGATGATTGTTATTTTGTACCTGCTTTGACAAAGAACATATCAGATGTTTCTTGTTTAAATAGAGTGGTTTCATTTGAATTTTAATAGCAATGGTTGTTCTATTAATTCTAATGGAATGCTTTATGGTACTGGTACATTATGCAATGGTATTTACATATTAGATATGTCTCATCCAATTATGAATGTCAATGACACCAAACGGCATAAAAGAGATAATTTAAAGTCAACTTACTTATGGCATTGTTTGGCCATATAAATGAGACACGATCGCTAAACTCCATAAGAGTGGCGGTTTAGGTCATTTGATTATGAATCATATGACACATGCGAATCTTGTTTATTAGGCAAGATGACTAAGTTACCCTTCAAGGGAAAGGGTGAACGAGCGATCGAGTATTAGACCTAATACATTCAGATGTACGCGGTCCGATGTCCATCCATGCTGAAGTGGTTGTCGTTACATTTCATTACCTTTATCGATGATTATTCTTGATATGGGTACTTGTATCTCGATGAGATACAAATCAAGCGCTTGAAAAGTTGAAACAATTCGAAATGAAGTAGAAACCAGCTTGGTAAAAGTATCAAGGCATTACGATCCGATCGTGGTGGAGAATACTTAGACCAACAGCTTCGGATTATCTCGTAGATAATGGCATTTTATCTCAAAGGACTCCTCCTTACACACCACAAAGACAATGGTGTGGAAAGAAGAAATCGAATCTTGTTGGACATGGTACGATCAATGATGGGTTTCGCAAAATTACCAAAATCGTTTTGGGGTATGCGCTAGAGACAACTGTTTACTTGTTAAACAGAGTTCCCTCTAAGACAGCTTGATGTTACTCTATACGAGATGTGGACTAACAGAAAACCTTATCTTTCTCATTTGAAAGTTTGGGGTTGTCCCGCTTACGTGAAGCGGATTCACCGATAAGCTCAAGCAAAGTCCGACAAGTGTTTGTTTGTAGGATATCCTAAAGAGACCATGGGATATCAATTCTTCCTCACGAGGAACAAAAGGTGTTTGTTTCAAAGCACGCTGCCTTCTTAGAGAAAGAGTTTCTTCCGCAAGAAGACAAGGTGCAAAGTTGAACTTGAAGAAGTTCAAGATGCTCAAATGCATACGCATCAACCGCTCAACTGACCGCCACTCATTCAGATGAAGTAACAGCTCAACCTTCTACTACACACGAAGTTCAGAGGTCAAGAGGATACGACCGCTCCTCGAGAGATATGGATTTCGTAAGTGAACAGAATGACGATTGCTCATAGAAGATGATGAGCTGCTACCTATGAAGAGGTTCTAAAAGTTCAGAGTTTGAAAATAGCTTTCGCCATGAAAGTCGAAATGGATTCCATGTACGAAAACCAAGTATGAACTTTGGTGATCGCACTCAAGGAATCATGCCCATAGGTGCAAATGGGTTTTCAAGAAGAAACCGACGTGGATGGTAATGTGATTACTTATAAAGAAGGCTTGTGGCAAAGGATTTCGCCAAAGACAAGGAGTTGACTATGACGAGACCTTCACCAGAAGTAATGCTTAAATCCATTCGGATACTCCTAGCCATCGCCGCCATTATGATTATGAGATATGGCAAATGGATGTGAAAATGACTTTCCTTAATGGAAATCGCCGAGGATGTGTACATGACACAACCAGAGGGCTTCACTTCCATCGATGGCGAAAAGGTATGCAAGCTTCGTAAATCCATTTATGGATCAAGCAAGCATCCAGAGTTGGAACATCCGCTTTGATGAGTCAATCAAAGAGTTTGGTTTCTCACAAAATTTGGATGAACACCGTGTACAAGAAGGTTAATAGGATCGCAATCGTATTCCTTGTGTTATATGTAGATGACATATTATTACTCTAAACGATGTTTCTATGTTGCAACCGCTAAAATTTGGTTGTCCAAACAATTCATGCGATGAAAGACCTTGGTAAAGCAACTTTTATCCTCGGGATAAGAATCTATAGAGATAGATCAAAGAGGTTGCTTGGTCTTTCACAATCATCGACATAGACAAGATGCTAAAGAGGTTTAGCATGGAGCAATCCAAGAGAGGGTTTCTTCCCATGTCTCATGGGATAACACTCTCGAAATCTATGTGTCCCAAGACACAAGATGAGAGGATGCGCATGGATCGGATCCCGTGATGCGTCTCAGTAGGATCGATCATGTATGCTATGTTATGTCAAGGCCCGATGTATCGTATGCTCGAAAGTGTCACGAGCAGCATTCCAATCGGATCTCGTGAGGGTCATCGGTGGTGCCAAGAATATCCTCAAGTACTTGCGAAGGACTAAGGATGTTTTCGATATATGGAGATGGAAATCTCCAAGTCGTGGGCATACGGATGTCGATTTTCAACTGATAAGGATGATTCAAAATCCCAGTCAGTTATGTTTTCACATCGAACGATTTGGAGCGGTCATTGAAAGAGTTCCAAACAAGAGACAAAGACCCATTCAACAACCGAGGCAGTACATTGTCGCATCGAGGCAAGAAAGGAAGTCGTTTGGATCAAGTTCATTATCGAACTTGGTGGTTCCTAGTCGTGATGGGCCCATACGGTTGTATTGTGACAACAATGGGCTATTGCTCAGCAAAGGAACCAAGGTCTCACCAACGATCTAAACACGCATCTCGCAGATATCATCCGATTCGAGATCATTGCCAGAGGTGATGTCGCGACGAGAGAATTCCCACGAGCGTAACATTTCGATCCGCTGACGGCCATCACACGTAAGAATTTTGATTCTCATGTACTCGCTATGGTATTAGATACCAAGGCGATTGGCTTTAGGTCAAGTGGAGATTTATAGGTGTAAATCGACTTGTAGACCCCGTGTAAGTCGATTTATACCGATTCAGTACTCATAAGTCGACTTGTAGACACCGTAAGTCGATTTATGCGCAGTACAAGATCGTGAGATTGTTAGAGTAGTGCCCTAAAGGCAATCCCTTTAGCGCTTTTTGTTCATAGTCATGTATGCATTTTATGAATAAATAAAGAAAGGCATGTTTCATTTATTTGATGTTCTTTATGAATTGATATTGATCTTTAATCAAATTAATGAAGTCCATGATATATGACATAGCATTTAGGAAATTATGATGTGATCATAATCCCGAGATTCCTATCATGTGCAATTATGTCAAGATCTAAATTCTCCTAGTCATAGGATTAATGAGAATGGAAATCATTAATCCCACAGATCTAGATATGTTATACTCCTTGATTGGATCAAGCAAAGGATCTCGTAAACCGTAAATATGAGATATTTAGAGTTGATATGTGGATGCTTACTAAGCGGTAGTAAGTACATTGATGACCTGCCATGAGATTATCACATGGATGTCCTATTCTAATGTCGTTGATAATCTCATCATAGCAATGGTGCAAGTATCCTTAGACTCGAGGTACTCAAGGATATCTTAGATATTGATGTTGTGCTTTGACTCCATTCCTTGTTGCCTTTCGAGGTTACTCATAGGGTGGTGCTTGGTACAGCTTGAGGTATTCAAGGTAATTGAGTAGCCAATAAAGGATTCATCACTTTGTGATAATGTAAGAGATACCGTTCTTCGTCAGATCATTACTTTAAGTCTCGGCGAAAGATAAATATGTCATGAAGAGTGTCTTCATGGACATATAAAGTAATGAGTCCTATGACAGAACCGATATCACTGGGCTAGACTTAGTCTAGTAAGAGTTGACACTTTGACCATACTCATAACCAAGTGGGGTATAGGATGATGAAAGGACTAATTGCACAAGAATTGTTATGGAAGGGTTCGTGATCCGTTCGTGATAAATTCATCAAACCAATTATTTTCCGTCAATTGGGGTCATGATGTGTTGCTGACGCTGCTCATGACTTGCTCAGATTAAGTGTTAATCTAAGTGGCCAATATAACCGGAACCTAAAGTGGTCACACGATAAGAGTGTTTCAGAATCAGAAATAGTATTGACAGAGTTCCAATTATGGAGAGCATTAGGATTAAATGGATCCCGATGAGATCGAGATATGTCCCGATGAGATCGCTACATCAATATTGCTGAAAAGGTTTTCGGGTTTTTCCCATACCAGACCTCAGACCGAATTCGCAAGTGACCGACCACTTCAAGATATATATATATATATATATATATGATTAATTAATTAAATAATTAATTAATATATATATATATATTGAATACGTGAAAGCATGAAAGAAGGAAATGGAATCTTCCATTTTACATGCTTAGTCATTAAGTAATAAATGACTAAAAGACAAAACTAAGAAGATAAAAGATGATGATACTTGTAGATGAGAAAAGAAGTAGGTTTTGGAAGAAAAACCTATGAACTTGAGAAGTGTTCTTCGTGGGTTGAAAAGGAAGAAGGAAAAGTGATTTTTCATCTTTCAATCTCTCATCAAGCTCATCTTCATCTTTCAAGCTTCTACTCCATCATTTTCCAAGCTCTCCAGGACAAAGGTAGGGTCTAGCAGCCTTTACTTTGTTCTAGCTATTCCCGGGTCAAAAGGGTTTGTCCCGGTTAGGTTTTCTAATCTCTTCGTGGATACCTTTAGAGATAGTCTCTATTGGCTATTCAGGTTTGAGTCTTCATACCGACACATGGATCCTGGCCTTTGGGAAGGTCCCGGTAACAAAAATTTTTGTTTTCCGCACCTAGTACATGTGATGTACCTCCCAGGATTTTCCTACACATGCAAGTCCGTTTAACGGACACGGGCAAGGGAAGGGGTGTTTTTGCACCCGAGGCTGTCCATTTAACGGACATTCATGTCCGTTTAACGGACACGCAAATTCCCAAAACTTCAAATCTTCATCCAATGCATCTCAAACTTCAACCTAACTTCATAACCATTTATACACTTCCAAATATACTCATTCCAAAACCTAAACACTTCATAACATCTTAAACTTCAAGTTTAATTCATCAACTTCAAAATCTCTAGCTCCATTGATTCATCAAATCATGGATTTCAATCATTTTCATCAAAGTTATCATAAACTAATAAGCTACATGAACAACCAAAATGGACCTTAGTCATATCTTCCAATTCTCATAACTTCTTACTCCCAATTCTAAAATTACATATTATATCCCAATTGAAAGATAACAAGATGTTCTACAACATTCATGAAGGATGAAAATGTTAACTTCATCATTAAGTAGGGTAAAAAGCCACTCAAAGGCACTACCCATAAGAGGTCCAATGAAACAGAACTTAGCTAATCGAATAAAGGATGAATGTGTTTCTAACCTCATAACTTCTTAACCCCAAGTCCAAATGAGACAAATTATATACCCTTAGAAAGCTTTAAACTTCTACTACAATCTTCATGAAGACTCTTTGATCCAATTCAAACCTTAAGAGGACCTAAAACTAAAGAGAAGTTTTGGTCCAATTTACAACAATTTTGACAAAGACTTCTCCTAAAACTTTAACTAACCAATCATCATTCCTAGTACCTCCACCTGCACAAAACTTAACATCCAACCTCATATATCATAACTCAACCACAAGAGTATCTCCATACTCAATTCAAGGCAACAATCCACACCCTAAACATCCATTCCATTCCAAATGCAAAACATGCAAACTCAATCCTTCTTTTTGTCAAGTATAGTTATACAATGATGCATGTGTATGAAACATGTGTAAATTACATCAAATACAATTAAAAGTCAACAAGCTTGCATTTACATGAAGTTCAAAGCTATTACAAAGCTTTAGAGGCATTTAGCCCAATTACATCATAGTTTCAAGGAACAAAATACAAAATACATCCTTAGTCCCAAAATGCTATCTAAAGCCTCGGTTTCTAAAACATGATTTCAAAACAAAACTTGATCGGAGTAATGCCTCATTCCGATGTGGTGTCTCGATTCGTCAGAACCTGTGGAGGGAAAAATGGGGTGAGATCGAGCTCAAGTGGGTAAAAACTTAATAACTAAGAATAAACATGCCAAAATCCTTTATCAATTTATTTTCAAACAATCAACTAAATCATCTTTAACATAAGCCAATTCTTCATTTATATCAAATCTAAGGATCAAAGGCAATTACAAGACATTATATCATACAAGAACAACATAAACAACATATAATGTAGCCACACATAAATTGGCTTGGGTGGGTCCAACAGACGCACTACACATTTCAGAAATCATGTGTAGTCAGTGAACACACGAGGAGTCCGTGAGGAACTCCATACCACTCATGGCAGGCGGAGAAGCCTATATAGGTGCACCTATCACATAAAGGACCACCCTAACCCATAGAAAACATGAAATTCACATTATTCATGTATTTCATACACATTAATCCTCAATGAGTCTTAGAACATTCATCTTCACATAATTGCCTAAAATCACTTATTCAAATCTATTTTCACTTGTTCAACAATTATATACACATTTTCATATTTCATATATATTTAAACTATTCCAAGAAATACAAGCAACATTAATAAATCATTTTAAAGTATTCAATAGCATTTATTATAGAACTTTAACAAGTTCATTAACTCAATTATTAAGAAATTACCCACCTTAATCCTTTAACCTTGAATTTGATCACTGATCTTGCTTCTTGTTCTACTAACCTCTCTTCACCTTCATCAAGCAAGTAATAACCCAATTACCAAGAGATATCCCAAAATTAAACAAACCTAGGATAGAAAAACATGGAATCAAACCTATCTAACCTTATCCAAACCTTACCCAAGCTTTAAGCATCATAAATCACTTATAAATCCAAAGAAATCTACATTTTCTTACCTTGAAAGGAGACCCACGAAAATTCCTATCTCCCTTGGCTTTGTTGAAAACTCTAAACCTTTCTTTCTACTCCTTCTTAAACACTTTCCCACTCTTCTAAGTAAGGAAAACTCAAGACCTAAACCCTTCTTCTTCTTCTTCTTCTTCTTCTATACGACTCTCACTCTCCTATTCTAGAATTTTCAAAATCCTCTTCTATATTCCCTAACATAAGGCTTTTAACTTATAACTTAAGCTCCACTAACCAATACTACGAGTTTCACTTAAAAGCATTCCTTTCCTTAAAATTTACTCTTCTCTCTTACATGGACGATTCCTCTATGCATTCCACTTCTCTTTATTTTTAATTGACTTAAAAGGACCAAAATAACCTTCCATCTTAGCCTTAAACTTTAAAACCAATAAATAAATACCTAAATTGCCCCTAAGTCATTTTATTCCTTTCAACTTCTAACAACTATTCAATTCTAATTTAAACTAATCCTTCATTTAATTTTCATTCCTCTCAACACTATAAACCTTAATTTATGCCAACTAAAAGGAAAATTCAAATTTAACCACAAAAATACATTAAACATGTTTAATGCGATTCGGGGCCCAACATTTCTCCCCCTCTTAAAAGAATTTCATCTTCGAAATTCGTACCTGACATACTGAAGAGATGGGGATACTTTTCCCTCATAGCTTCCAATGGCTCCCACGTGGCCTCTTCCACTGAATGATTCCTCCATAAAACCTTGACTAGCTGCACTGTCTTATTCCTCAAAACTTTTTCTTTAGTATCCAAGATCTGCAAGACCGAAGCTCTTCATAACTCAAGTCATCACTCAACTGAACTTCACCAGCTTGAATGACATGAGAAGGATCAGATCGGTATTTCCTCAACATAGAGACATGAAAGACATCATGAACTTCAGGAGAGCTCGGTGGCAATGCTAACTTATACGCCAATGGACCAATTCTCCGTAATCTCATAAGGTCCCACATACCTGGACTCACCTTACCCTTTCTCCCAAATCTAAGAATCCTTTCCACGAGAAGTCTTTAGAAAAACTTTCGCCTACCTCATACCCATTTCCTTCCTATGAGCATCTTCATAACTTTTCATTCATCCTGAAATGCTTGACCTTTGCTTAATCGAATTGACCTTATCAACCGTCATCCGAATCAACTCGACCCAATAGCTTCCTGCTCCTTCTTCATCCCAACACACCGAGTCCTACATTTCTCCCATAAAGAGCCTCATACGGCGCCATCCTAATGCTCGAATGATATGAATTATTATAGCAAATTCGATCGAGGCAAGTGCTCATCCCATGCTCCTCTAAAGTCCATCACACATGCCCCGAGCATTCCTTCTAAGGTCCAAATGGTCCTCTCAGATTGACCATCACCGAGGATGGAAAACAAGATCAAACTCAACTTAGTACCTAAAGCTATCGCAAACCGCCCCAAAATCTCGATGTAAACGAGGATCTCTATCGATACAATTGAATCCGGATCTCATGCAATCTTACAACTTCTTCAATGTACTTCTTAGCTAGCACATGCAGAGGATCAGTCTGTCTGATTGCCAGAAAATGGGCTGATTTCGTCAATCTATCCACAATCAACCATATGGCATCATGCCTCCCATCGGTTCTAGGCAATCCCATCGAAAATCCATCGTCACTTTACATCACTTCCACTGAATAGGTAATGGCCTCAATCGACTTGAAGGTGCACGGTGTTCACCTTAACTCAATACATACTAGACACTTACTCACATACTCGCCACATCCTCTTCATACCATTCCACCGTATGTTCCTTAAGATCCCTATGCATCCTGGTGCTACCTGGATGCATAGCATAAGGCGCATTGTGCGCCTCATCTAGAATCTCATTCTTCACCTCCATGACATCTGGAATACAAAGTCTATTCCCGACTGTCAGGATTCCATCATCACTCACCATCATATCGGACTTCTTACCCCTTTGAATCTCTTCTCGCAGCTTTCCTAGTTCTGCATCCTGAACTTGCAACTCTTTCACTTTTTCCCTGAGGATTGGCCTCACTCTAAATGTAGCAATCATACCATCAGATTCCTCCTGCCTTAAACTGATCTTGAGCTTAGCCATTTCTTCCAATAGTGGTAGATACACTGTCTGAACATATGCTATGGAAGACTTCCTACTTAAAGCATCTGCAACAATATTGCCTTACCTGGATGATATTCGATCAACAGGTCATAATCTTTAAGCAGCTCAATCCACCTTCTATGTCTCAAATTTAGCTCCTTCTGACTTAACAAGTACTTGAGACTTTTGTGATCTGTGAAGATCCTAGTTTGAACTCCATACAAGTAATGCCTTCATATCTTCAAGGCAAATATCACAGCTGCTAACTCCAGATCGTGGGTCGGATAATTCACCTCATAAGGTTTTAGCTGCTGTGAGGCATATGCTATCACCTTATCTCCTTGCATAAGCACACATCCCAACCCCTTTCTGGAAGCATCACTATACACTGTATAACTTCCTTCTCCTGTAGGCAAAGTCAATACTGGAGCACTAGTCAATCTATGCTTGAGCTCCTCAAAACTCCGCTGACACTCATCACCCGCATAAACTTCGGTTCTTCCTTAATAACTTGGTCGAGGAGGGTAGCTATTATCGAGAATCCTCTACGAATCTCCGATAATAGCACCGCTAAACCCGTAAAGCTCATCACTTCACATCGCCGCTGGGACATGCCAATTCACCACCGCTCAATCTTCTTTGGATCTACATGTACCCCGGTCCTCGTAAATAATGTGGCCAAGAAAACTATTTACGAAGCCAAAATTCACATTTAGTGAATTTGGCATGTAGCTCTCTTCTCTCAACCGCTGCAATACAATTCTCAAGTGTTGCTCATGTTCTCCCACATTCTTTGAATACACCAGAATGTCATCGATGAACACGATAACAAACTGATCCAAAAACTCCTTGAAAACTCTGTTCATCAGATCCATAAAAGCAGCAGGAGCATTGGTCAGTCCAAAAGGCATAACCAAAAATTCATAATGCCCATACCTTGTTCTAAAAGCTGTCTTGCTCACATCAGACTCCTTAATCCTGAGTTGATGGTAGCCAGACCTGAGATCGATCTTAGAGAAGACCGTTGCTCCCTGCAGCTGATCAAACAAGTCATCTATCCGAGGTAGAGGATACTTGTTTTTAACGGTCACCTTGTTAATCCTTCTGTAATCGATGCACATCCTACAAGTTCCATCTTTCTTTCTAACAAACAAGACTGGTGCTCCCCAAGGTGAGGAACTAGGTCTGATAAACCCGTTCTCTAATAAATCCTCTAACTGCTCCTTAAGCTCCTTCAGCTCAGCTGGAGCCATCCTGTATGGTGGAATAGAGATAGGAGCTGTCCCGGGAACCAAGTCAATAACAAACTCAATCTCCCTCTCAGGTGGCAAACCGGGCAACTCCTCTGGAAATACATCAGGAAATTCCTCACAATGGAATATCCTCCACCCCGCTCTCCTTCACACCGGTATCCATGACATGCCAGAAGGCTTCACGCCTCTTCCTATCGCTTTATCACCTAACAAAGTCAAACAAGCCTCGCGGTGTTAACTTTCTATCCCTCCGAAAATCACCTTCCGACCTTCACCCATATCAAACTCTACTTCCTTTCGACTACAATCAAGTCTTACCGATACTTTTCCATTACATCCATTCCGATAATAACGTCTAATCCTTCAGATCTAGAGGTAGCAGATCTACTACCAAACTAGATCCCTCAATCACAAGCTCACAATCTCTATAGATCCAGCTTACAATGACATTTCTCCCTAACGGAGTGCTAACAAGTAGAAAATTATCTAAGAGAACTGACTGCATATCGTGCAAAATCACACTTGCGTACACATAAGAATGTAGAACCGTAATCAAACAAAGACACACACATCAGAATGAAAGAGCTGAGCCATACCAGTAACAACCTCCGGTGCGGCTGCAGCTTCCTCCCGTGTCATGGCAAACACTCTAGCTTGTGCTTGCCCTCTTGGTCTCCCTGGAGGCATGGGCTTCTTCACTGACCCAGAACTGCCGACTCCAGCAGTTGGTCTGGTTCCCACTGTCTCTGCTCTCCTCTGAGCCTGTGGCTGAGATCCTTCCCCTTTCATCATAGGGCAATCCCTGATCTGATGCCCTTTTTCTCCACACCAGAAATAGGCACCCGTAAGTTTACGGCACTCACCCCGATGCATATTCCCACAGTGCTTGCATACAGGGTTCTAATTCCTGCTCCTCTCTATTCGATTGCTTCCTTCCACCGAGGAAGTCTGATCATCCTCGCTCAACTACTCGCTCTGTTGAGGGCACTATCGCCACCCCGACTCGAGCACGGAAACTCTTCTCACCCCGAGCGGTCCAGCACACTACCCCTCTCTTGAAGATCGCTCTCTGCTCTTCCTCTTCCTACTCACCTCCTGCCTCGATGTTCTCCAACTTCTCAAATTAGAGTGATCCACCACCATCGATAATCACGGTTATGGAGGATCACCTTCTCCTTGATACCCAGTGGAGACCTCCCTCAAACTCATGGCACTTATCTTCTTCATTCGCCACAATATGAGGTGCATACCGAGATAATTGAGTGAATCTCAACTCATACTCACTCACGAGACATCTCCTCTCGAGTCGATTTAAAACTCTCGAGCCTTTTCCGGATGTAGACCCGGGAAAGGTACTTCTTTCTGAACAACTCTCCAAAGTCCCTCCATGTGAGTACTGGTGGCACAGCTTGACTCTGTGGCACTGATTCCCACCAATGAAGAGCATCACCCTGCAGTAAACTCACTGCATACTCCAACTTTTCCTCATCGAGCACTTCATCTGACCAAGACTCTCTCTCCCTCTTCATCCAAGCTTCACTTCCTCTCGATTGGTGGTACCATGGAAGTCCACCGCCCAAACTTCCTCGCCTTATCGTCTCGCCCCCCTAACCACCGGAGCTGCACCGACTGAGACCCTTGACCCATGGCGAAGGTGAAAGCCTAGGCAAAGGCCTGGAAAACTGCAGTCCATCGCAGTACGTATGAGGAGGAGGAGGAGGCTCTCAAAGTTTGCACACTAGTGCTTCAACCGGGCGAGTATGTCCTCGCTTCATGGGACATGAGACTCATCTGTGCTCCCATGGTGAGAGCGAGAATGAAGTCGGGCTCTCGAGCTCTACTCCGAGGTGGCATAATACTCCTTCAAAATAAAACCAAGAAAACTTTAGTTCATGCAAAACAATTTGTCAAATTGCATCATATGATTTAAATCATGAAAAATCCGGTCAAATCATGCAAAATCAACATTTAGTTAAAATCATCATGTAGGCATGTGAAATCAATTAAAACAATTTAAAAGAGCACAAATCATGCAATGTTTGATGGCTATCATGAAAACCCTAAAGTTCTCCTTCTACCCGAACCTTAACCGAAAGCTCTGATACCATAAGTGTTGGAACCCCACCCAGGTGGATCACGGGTCCCACATCCTACGTGACGCCCAGACACGCATCCCACGAGGGAGGGATTCCTCACCACAATAATAGACTTGTTTCGACATTAAAACTGCATAATCATAAACCTTGTGCTTATAACCTTGCCGGGACCTAAGCTGTACCTTCACATTCGTGGCGAGCGCACACTATGCAAACCTCAAAATCAAAAGTTGACTTATTCATATAAATTGTAGCCCTAAGCCTCAAGTTCGTTTTGCAACAAGAATCACCTCAAATGGAGTTGTATAACTCAAGTTATGCTTTAAAAACCTAAAAGAGCTCATACTCCAAATATGATCTCCAAACCGACCTCTCACTTGTTTCAATGTAAACGTTTTCAATTTGACTCAAAATGATACCAATTTTTGTGAAAAGAAAGATATATGTCTTGGGAATCTAATGGTTCAAGACTCGCCTCAATTGGAGGTCGGATAAGGAATTTATACCCAAAAGAATCCAGTATGTTCACATCCTAAATCAGTTTGAAACTCTTTTGGCGCGATCACCATAACTTTTGATATATAAATCGGATTTCTTTCATGTTTGTACCATAAGAAAGTCGACATCTAGATATACAACTTTCATGAAGACCACAAAACGAGAATCGGCCTCTACAAATTCGAAAAAGCACCATCTTTCCTGTAGCTGTCCGTTAAACGGACAGCCATGTCCGTTTAACGGACAGGTACGGGTGAAATGGTACCAAATGGCTCGCAAATGTCCGTTAAACGGATATGCAAGTCCGTTTAACGGACACGGGCAAGGGAAGGGGTGTTTTTGCACCGAGGCTGTCCGTTTAATGGACATTCATGTCCATTTAACGGACACGCAAATTCCCAAAACTTCAAATCTTTATCCAATGCATCTCAAACTTCAACCTAACTTCATAACCATTTATACACTTCCAAATATACTCATTCCAAAACCTAAACACTTCATAACATCTTAAACTTCAAGTTTAATTCATCAACTTCAAAATCTCTAGCTCCATTGATTCATCAAATCATGGATTTCAATCATTTTTCATCAAAGTTATCATAAACTAATAAGCTACATGAACAACCAAAATGGACCTTAGTTGTTATCTTCCAATTCTCATAACTTACTCCCAATTCTAAAAATTACATATTATATCCCAATCGAAAGATAACAAGATGTTCTAAAACATTCATGAAGGATGAAAATGTTAACTTCATCATTAAGTAGGGTAAAAAGCCACTCAAAGGCACTACCCATAAGAGGTCCAATGAAACGATAACTTAGCTAATCGAACAAAGGATCGAATGTGTTTCTAACCTCATAACTTCTTAACCCCAAGTCCAAATGAGACAAATTATATACCCTTAGAAAGCTTTAAACTTCTACTACAATCTTCATGAAGACTCTTTGATCCAATTCAAACCTTAAGAGGACCTAAAACTAAAGAGAAGTTCTGGTCCAATTTTACAACAATTTTGACAGCACCTCTCCTAAAACTTTAACTAACCAATCTTCATTCCTAGACCTCCACCTGCACAAAACTTAACATCCAACCTCATATATCATAACTCAACTACAAGAGTATCTTCATACTCAATTCAAGGCAACAATCCACACTCCTAAACATCCATTCCATTCCAAATGCAAAACATGCAAACTCAATCCTTCTTTTGTCGTATAGTTATACAATGATGTATGTATGAAACATGTGTAAATTACATCAAATACAATTAAAAGTCAACAAGCTTGAATTTACATGAAGTTCAAAGCTATTACAAAGCTTTAGAGGGCATTTTAGCCCAATTACATCTAGTTTCAAGGAACAAAATACAAAATACATCCTTAGTCCCAAAATGCAATCTAAAGCCTTGGTTTCTAAAACATTATTTAAAAACAAAACTTGATCGAGTAATGCCTCATTCCCGATCGCGGTGTCTCGCTTCGCTCATGACCTGTGGAGGAAAAATGGGGGTGAGCTCGACGGCTCCGTGGGTAAAACTTAATAACTAAGAATAAACATGCCAAAATCCTTTATCAATTTATTCTCAAACAATCGAACTAAATCATCTTTAACATAAGCCAATTCTTCATTTATATCAAATCTAAGGATCAAAGGCAATTACAAGACATTATATCATACAAGAACAACATAAACAACATATAATGTAGCCACACATAAATTGGCTTGGTGGGTCCAACAGACGTACTACACATTTTCGTAAACGGTTATGTGTAGCCGTGAACACACGAGGAGTCCGTGAGGAACTCCATAGCCATCATGGTAGGCGGGAGAAGCTTATATAGGTGCACCTATCACATAAAGGACCACCCTAACCCATATAAAACATGAAATTCACATTATTCATGCATTTCATAAACATTAATCCTCAATGAGTCTTGCAACATTCATCTTCACATAATTGCCTAAAATCACTTATTCAAATCAATTTTTCACTTGTTCAACAATTATATACACATTTTCATATTTCATATATATTTAAACTATTCCAAGAAATACAAGCAACATTAATAAATCATTTTAAAGTATTCAATAACATTTATTATAGAACTTTAACAAGTTCATTAACTCAATTATTAAGAAATTACCCACCTTAATCCTTTAACCTTGAATTTGATCACTTGATCTTGCTTCTTGTTCTACTAACCTCTCTTCACCTTCATCAAGCAAGTAATAACCCAATTACCAAGAGATATCCCAAAATTAAACAAACCTAGGATAGAAAAACATGGAATTAAACCTATCTAACCTTACCCAAACCTTACCCAAGCTTTAAGCATCATAAATCACTTATAAATCCAAAGAAATCTACATTTTTCTTACCTTAAAAGGAGACCCACGAAAATTCCTATCTCCCTTGGCTTTGTTGAAAACTCTTAAACCTTTCTTTCTCTACTCCTTCTTAAACACTTTCCCACTCTTCTCTAAGTAAGGAAAACTCAAGACCTAAACCCCTTCTTCTTCTTCTTCTTCTTCTTCTTCTTCTTCTTCTTCTATATACGACTCTCACTCTCTCCTATTCTAGAATTTTCGAAAATCCTCTTCTATATTCCCTAACATATGGCTTTTTAACTTATAACTTAAGCTCCACTAACCAATACTACGTAGTTTCACTTAAAAGCATTCCTTTCCTTAAAAATTTACTCTTCTCTCTTACATGGACGATTCCTCTATGCATTCCACTTCTCTTTATTTTTAATTGGACTTAAAAGGACCAAAATAACCTTCCATCTTAGCCTTAAACTTTAAAACCAATAGCGAAATACCTAAATTGCCCCTAAGTCATTTTATTCCTTTCAACTTCTAACAACTATTCAATTCTAATTTAAACTAATCCTTCATTTAATTTTCATTCCTCTCAACACTATAAACCTTAATTTATGCCAACTAAAAGGAAAATTCAAATTTAACCACAAAAATACATTAAACATGTTTAATGCGATTCGGGGCCCAACAGCTGATCAATCCATTAAATGGCCGTTTGTAATAATGGAACACATTTTAATGCGAGTGGACAAGTTCATTATTCCTGTAGATTTTGTGGTTCTTGATTTTGAAGAAAATAAGAACTGTCCATTGATCTTCTTCAAAACCAAAAACCATAATTAACGTTCACGAAGGGAAATTAACACTTCGAATAGGTGAGGATCAGATAGAATTTAATATGAATAATGTATAATGTAATATCCTGCCTCCTAAAATTGTTAAGAAATTAAACTGTCAAATTGAGTCACACAAGTTATTTCATTTAAGAATTTATGAGGTGCATGTAATTCACATGCATAATATTTGTAGACACATATGAATCATGATTTAAAAAATATTGCAAGATAGTATATACACTCAATTGACATATTCTAGGGTATGGAACGAAAATGAATGTGATATGAATGTGCATTCCTAATATTTTGCATTTTGATTTACCAATAACATGAATTGATGGATTATAATTAGTGAATTGGGAATTTATTATTATAATTGAGTAATTGATGACGTGATATGTGCATCTAGCCTAAGAAAAATGTGAAAGAGCAAGAAAAATTAATATATGAGAAATTAGGTTGATTAGGAATATGAAATGGTGACATGTGGCTTTGGGAATAAGTGACAAATGGCTCAGATAAATGGATGACAAGTGGCTTGAGTATAATTGTGATAAGTGGCCCTTTAAGTTTGTGACAAATGGCACTTTAGACTTGTGACATGTGGAGCAATAGAATGGTGAAATGGTGACATGTGTAGCCTTACAATTAGTGACATTTGTAGCCTTACAAGTAACGACATATGAAGGCTTAAAATGAATGACATATGGAGCCTAAAATAAGTCACACATGGACTAATAGGATAGTAACATATGGACCAATAGAAGGATAACATATGTACCAATAGAATGGTGACACATGGACTAATGGAATGGTGACACATAAATTATTTTGACCTTCTTAAATTTTCTAGAGAAAATGAATGAAAAGGAAATAGAAGTAAGAGTGGAGTTTTTCTATAAGGTTAGAAGAGGGAGAAAAACAAAAAAGAGAAGAGAAGGAGAGAAAAAGGGGAAGAGAAGAGAAGGAAAGAAGTTATCAAGGTAAGTGGAAATTCTGGTTTCAATTTCATCTTTCTCTTTTGATCTATCTTTCATATTCTTAGAGCACGAATTTGAAGAAACTCAAAGAACGGAATTTGTAGATATAGCTCTTAGTTTGACTTCTGTGAAAGTGTCTTGACAAAATAGTGACTAGAGCTCAAGTTATGCTTGTTTCCCTAATATTGCCCGTGATAGACCCCTATGCAGGAACCTTGTATTATTTCCTGATTTTTGAGGACCTTAGAGTCCGAATTAGTGAAAGTATAAAACATTAAAAGTGATTATTGATGTCTGATTAATGTTTCTGTGAAACAATTTTGTTAAGAGATATATTGATAATGATTTATTGAGGGTTGAGTATTAGTTGCCAATTTGTTTCTTACCAGAAACAGGACAGAGTTTGAATGGAGATTATATTTTAAAGGGAGATAAAGTTTGTGTAATTTTTAGAAATATTAATACTAATGAAAGTCTAGTTTTATGGGGCAAAAAAATCATGGTATTTGGATTTTTGTAAAGAGAGTTATGATTAAAAGAATACGGCTTGTTTATAAAGGAACATTAGGAAGAAAAGGATATAAACATTACACATAGGGTTAGGTTAGCTTGATGGTTGATGAGACATTGAGATAAATTAGTAAGTGAATTATTGACCTATTGACATATGTTAGAATAAGATTTATGATGATTGATTAGGGATGAATTTGGTTGTGGTGGTGTATGAAAATGAGATACATGTTTGAGTAGTAAATACATTGTATATTTTTATATATAAAAGCTCGAGAGATGTGAATCAAGGAGCTCGTACTGAAGATTGTTAAAGTCAAGAGAATGTATACCTTCTTTGGATATGAGTTGAGGAAACCATATCTCTCAAATGGAATTAGGACATCCCAAGATATGTATGATGACTTGTATGTGAACTTTGAACCTAGGTAATGCATAGTAGAATTGAATCTCAAATGGATGTTAGTATACTTGTGTATTTAATAAGTGGCATTGATTTAAATAACTTTTTTTTCTTAGAGTGCAATTGATGTTTTTATTACGTATTTTGAGAAATTATATTGTTTTCAACAAACATGCACTTGAAGTGCAAAGGATAATATTTTAATTTCTCAAATTACATTTTTGAACAATTTTGCACTTGGAGTGCAAAAAATGACTTTTATTGCATGAAATAATGTTTTGGAACTTACATATGCATAACCGAGTCATGTATGCTGTGTGTATGTGTTCTCTCTTGGCTTAGAGCCATAGCAAGGTTTCATTTTATCGATTAGACCGATAAATAAAGGCATGCTGCCTTACTTGATTTTAGTACTTAATATTTGTATATAATTTTGTGATTGATGAGGTAACGATTAGTCATTCGTGTGCTAGGCACAACAGATTAAGCGACCCCTATACCCTTGATGTTGGTACATAAAAGTCGAGTCCCCGTATCAACACTTTTCTATGAGACTTGCGAGTGATTGCACACGTAGAGGTCTGGTCACCAGCGAGGTCATCACTTAAGGTCATGACGCTTTTGTCGATCGTAGTCTGGACTCACCACGAATGAAATTTGAGCCAACACTAGGAATCAGTGGGTGTGCACACTAGTTTGGCCGACTAGTGGCGACACACATGATTTTTTTGGCTTATTCTGATATTTATTTTTTGACGAGATTTTATTTATACATCTGGTATTTTTCTATTTTTTTGTACTAGAACTAGAACCTATGTTCACCGGATGAGTGATTAATAGGGTAGGCCTATATGATTCCTAACTAGTATACGTTAAGTTATAGGCTAGGCCTATGTGTTTCTATGTCATGTATGTTCACTTCATAGGGTTATTTACACCGCCTTGGTGTGTATCAAGTTTTATTTGCAATATATGTTTTTCCTACTCATTGAGTACATAGTGAACTCATCCCCTCTGCGTTCTAACTGTAGCACCCCCTTACCATAGGGTATACACCGGGACGCCCGTAGGTCATCCTGATACATATCCTACGATAAGGGTGCGCTACGAGCAATCACTAACATTTCATATGGCATCAAATCATAAAGCATCAATACTAAAAATCACTAATTTTTGAAACCATAAAATTTTCTCATTTCATATCATCAAAAGCAAATTTACATAATCTGCGGCTTTTCCTTATCATACATTACTCCAAAAGGAAAACAAATACAAAACCCTAACTAGGTCATCCTCAAAAGTGTCACCGACCGAATTCATGAGCCATGACTTCTCATTAGTAGTGCCCTAGGCCAATAAACATTTTTGATTCATGATTAACATTATGATTTGTTAATAATATATTATGAGGTATTCATTTTATATATGCATGTATTTCATTTATGTAATGTGAGTTACATTCCATGAATGGTATTAAACTTATGTCATCAAGTATGTGACTTGATAGTAAAACCATAAGTGTTATAATACTATTCTAGATCGTCTCTAGTCGATCATTATTGGTGGAACAATAATGAATTAAGGCTAGTATGTGTTCGATTGATGATCACGCTTCTTCGATCATGGATATGAGATATCAAATCGAAACATAGATATATGTTAGAGAACATATATTGATCGACCAAAAGAGAATACTACATGGTTTCATGTCATTAGTGATTCTCAATATGGTTTGACTTTAGTCCTTCGACTGAAGTCATCATGGTTCCTACATACGAGGAATTTAGTGTTTTGATATTAGACTAAGTTATTTTAACCGAATAACAAATAGTCTTATGTTGGACACTAAATGAATCATGGAGGGATGTGAATGACGAGACGGATTTGTACCTCTCTTAAGTGAGAGAGATATCATTTGGGCCTCTTGACAAGTGTGACTGAAGAAATGCATGGTCGTGCTCAAATGAATTGATGAAGAGTCATCAATGTCATTTGTTATAATCATCAACTCATGGATCAAGAAACTATGATTAATCAAAGGTTGACATGTACCATGCCTTGTGATTAATCTTGATATCGTGTTACAAAAGGATCGAGCTTATAATCATGATTACAGGTTAAATCGGATTATCGATCCTCATTTGATTTGGGTAGTCATAATGTCTTGCTAGAGGCCGCTTATGACTTATGGGCCTTGAAGTGTAATCAAGCCCATTGCCAACATCAAATGAGCCTCAGGTCGCACACAAAGAGTGATGTGATCCGGCTTACACTTGGGCCTAATTTATTAGGTGTTAAATAAATATATTTAGATATATTTATTGGGCTAGATTTAATTAAGTTGTCGGGCTTTATTATATATATGATATAATGGGCAAACTTAATAGGCCTGAATGAGATTAGGGTTTCTATAAATAGAGAAGCTTAGGTCTCATTAGGTTAACGAGACAACTGTCAAGAAACCCTAGCCACCAAGAGAAAGATCGCATGCGGCGTCGAAGGTTTTCAGACGCTAGCACACTACAGCCCAGCAGCCCGATCGTGCATGCTCGTGTGGATACCTGTAGAGGACATTAGCGATTTGCAGTGTCTTGGAATCCAAAAGAAGCAATCCATCCACGAAAATAAGGTATTTTCATTAATCCTCGTGTTTTCGATTATACTTGATAATTTTGTATGGTCTCTTCCGCAGCGTATTGTGAATACTCGGACCATACGCGATCCAACATTCTCTTTCCAACTCGATCTACACGGCAGGAAAAGTCTCTCTGGAGCTACGAGTCTACTCTCTCGGTCTTGAAAAATAATTTGCAATTTTGGGTGAGTTTGCGAACTCAGTGAGGAACCATCATCGATGGTTCACCCAATTCATGCATAGACAAACAAATCACAGTATAGCCTAATAACTCATTCATATGTACCACATGATTATTTACATGAACACAAAGCCTTTGGCTTTTTACTCAAATCACAGATATTCAGTCAAATGCATGTGTAATGCGTATGTGACCCTTTTTCCAATTTATTACGTTAAACTGTCCCAATAAGGGCGCATTATTTGTTGAGCCTAAGGCTCTGAAGCACTGTGGGCTCGAGGCCTAAATACGTTGAGCTTTAAGCTCTCGGTGGCTGCTCCGGTCACAACTGCCAATTACTGATCATGCATTATGCATGGAATGCACATGGCAATATAAAGCAAAGCCTACATCATATTCAGTCTCAAATTACCACATTCACACAAGTAATTCACAATTAATCACATTCCAAATCACATATAGCACTTCTATGTCATATTCTTCCAATATCTCGGACACCTTCAGTCCGGAACCAACATAAACAAACACAAAGCCACCATTATTCTCCACAGTGTTATAAGTGCAAAATATAAACAATTAATAATCGAGAAACCATCTAGGTTACTCACCAAATAGCTTTCGAGCTAATGGGGGGAAGTCTCGGCAACGTCCGTGGGATGACGTTCCAACTGTGCCTCTATAATAATCACAATATTCACATGTCACCAAATGCACAATTAGAAATATTAAATAATGCACATGTAGCAATTTAGATGTGTACAATGCATGTTCGTGACATTCCCGGCATTTCCCATAATTCACATTACAAAAGATTCCCCTATGTCTTAGGAACCTATAGACACCAGAATTACTCAATTTGTACCTCTATAGGTCTGGATATTGCCAAACTTTACTCAATTCTCTCACTTGGATTCAATCCCTAAATCTCAATTAAAATCCCACAAGTTCACAATTCCACATGGAGAAGTAGATCATTGACTTATGAATCCGACGTCTCGAGAATCAGGTCAATTGGAGGTCGGATGACGAAAATATAAGCAAAAGAAGCTTTAAGACAAAACAAAAGATAAGAGAGTTTGCCCTATTTCCATCTCTTCCACCATCTGAATTTCTAACATGCATAACTTTTTACACACTTATTGAAAAATTACAAACAAGATCTCATTGGAAAGATAACAAGAAACCCTACAAGTTCCATGAAGGGCTCACAAACCAATCTTACTTCTAAGGGTGCCAAAAACTACTTCAAAGTTACTGCCCATAAATGACCATATAAACAGTAACTGTGTTCTTCCAATCCTCATAACTTTTTACTCATAACTCCAAATAAGGTACATTATACACCATTAGAAAGCTCCAAATATTTTATACAAACTTCAAGAAGACACCCCAATCCAATTCAATCTATAAGAGGGTCAAAAACACAAACTAAGGTTCTGCCCAATGAAACAGTAAAACTGCCATATAAACAGTAACTGCACTCTACTTCAAAAATCCTATATTTCCATTCCTTATGCAAAAAATTCCAAAATTTATGTCAAAAAAAAGATCAAAACATGTTCTACAAGTTTCATGAATAACTTGGAAGCAAAATAAACCTATAAACAACTCAAATTCTCAAGCAAAGCTTCTGCCTATATAAGTCTCATTCTCACAGTAACAGAATTTTCCAACATTCATAACTTTCCAACCCATTGTCGAAAAATTACATACCATATAGAAATAAAAAGATCAGACAATATACTACAATTCTCACGAAGGACTTCAAAGCAAATTCCCATTCAAACTAGGTCAAATCCTCTCACTAAGGTGGCTGTCCTGTTAGGGTTTAAGAAATCAGCATTTAACCCAAACCATAACAAAACTTTACAAATTTATATCTAAAATCCTTACATCCAAAATTCGCACAAAATACCTCATTAGAAAGCTACAACAATCCTCTACAATTTTCCAGAAGGTCACTTAAGCCAATTTCACTACTAACAGTCCCAAATAAATACCAGAACATGAATAACACAAAACCTATACACTCAGAGTCACTTACACACAAAACACATTTTCAGTTGAATGACCATCTGAATATTAACACACCATAACTTCCAACGTACAAATCAAAAAAATTCATACTTAGTGGCGTTAGAAAGCTAACACAAAAATATTCAAATTTCATGAAGACCAAATTAGCAAATTCAATCCAATTCAATCTTAAAACAAATCATCAAAGTTTCAGGTCACAAGGTTCGGATACTGTTCACACGGCACCTAACAATTCACTTTGGATGCCAAAATTAAAATCCTTAAGATCAGAATTGGACAAAACTTCCTTCATATGAAATCTAGCCATACTTCGTAAGTTTAATTTAAAACAAACCTCAGCTCAATTGGACAACCATATCAAAAGTTATGAGCCAAAATATGAAACCTACACAAAGTCACATTTTCCAGATTTCCTCCCTACCCCAACTCTTTTCATTTCATCACTTTACCTACATCAATATGCATCCATTTGGACCTCTAATTCAGCCATAAATTCATCAAAACAATTACTTGAGTAATCCATCACAATTTGGCAGCAACAACATACAAGGTTTTCTTACTTGAATTCTCCATTATTCAACATCAAAATCAATCAAACTAATCCAAAGCATGTTAACAATTCATCTTTTACCAAACATAAACCAATCAAAGAAGCAACCTACCCATACAATTAAACCATAAGCTTTATGAAATTAATGAACCAACAAGCTCAAGAAATGCTTCTACCTACTAAACAAAGGACACAAAACAAGATTCTCACCTAAACAAGCTTTAAGCTCTTAAATTCTCCACTTTTCAAATCACTCCAACTCTTTACCTCTCACCCAAGCCTATGGTCATCACTTCACACATACACAAATCATCATCTTCACAAGGCTTGAGTTTGGTTTTGTGTGAGTAGGAAGGAGGAGCAAGCAAATGAACAAGAAATTTCTTGTATGAAGAAAACACCAATGAAAGAAGGAGAAAAGAACACCAAGGGAGAAGAAGAAGCAAAGCTACGGATGAAGAAAGGTTAGGCTTTCAAAGTGATATTTTTCAATGTTTCAAGAGGAAGAGTCGTAGGTAATGAATGAAATAAGACAAAAGTATTAAATGAGGAGGACACTTGGCTCTTTAATTGGAAAAAAACAAAAAAATCTATTTAATCCTATTTAATCATTTAATCAAAGAACCCTAATCTAAATTAATCTTGAATCCATCTAGAACAATCCCAAAAATCATTTATCCAATATTTCAATGCCTTTAGGCAGTACTTTTCAGTACGGGAAATCCACTTAGTCAACCAGTTGGAAATTTTCCGATCCGGGCAAGTACCCCGAAAAATTCCAGAAAAATTTCCACAAATCCCTAAAAATGTAAAACACACCTAGAGCACTTCAATGCATTTTTTCAAACACAAAAATCACATAATTCACAAAAAGTTTCATTTAGACACATATGCCGGGAAATGTCATGAATGCATGCACAGTCATGTGCATGTGCAAAAATTACCATTCATATTTATATAGAGGCTATAAGATGCATGTGCATGCCGAGATATATTTAAACATTCCTAACCCGTCCCAATTTACTAAAATACCCTTCCCATCGGTGATGGGATGTTACACTAACCATGTAGGTTAATTTGGTGAGCTTGAGGCTCTGAGTGTATCGTTCGATCTTTTGACATTTTCAGGGCATTACCGCACGTAGGTATTCTCTATTTTTTTTTTGTTGTATAGTGGCTTATGAACTATTCTTTTATTAGGTTGGTTATGTTGATATACTTTATGATTTTTATAAATTAACTTTTAACTGTCTTGTAGTTTATACAAGACCTTATGTATGAACCTTTGGTTCTGTTGTTGAGATTGCTCTTGAGTGGACTTAAAAGTCCAAAAGTTATGGTAGAGTTTTAAATGTGAATATAAAAGTGTGCTTTAAAACTAATTTATAAGTATTTTAATTGAGTTTTGGGATTTTCAAAATATAGTCGTTGTGTTGCCCAAATTAAAAAAACATATTCAATTAGCCTTGCATAGTTGGATTAAGGATACCGTGACTATCCTTAGCCCGGGTATATGGTGGTTATCATGTGCCCAATATAATTTCGATTCGTGACAAATAAGACATTAAAGAATCCAACAACAAGCAGCGCATGCTTGAAGGTTGAAATTATGAATCAAAATTTGCAAGAACAAGTTGAGAGTTGCATCACAAAAGTACAGTTAGTGGAAGTAGAGACACACAAGGCATGTTAGAAAATTGAGCTTAAACCTTTACCTACATATCTCAAATATACTTTTCTAGGTGAAGGTCAAACATTACTGATAATCATCTCTAATAAATTGAATAAGGAACAAGAAAGTAAGGTGGTAGAAATTGTTAAAAAGCGAATGAAAGCTATCGGATGATAGATTGCTGATATTCGAGGTATAAGCCCAAATGTTTTTGTTGGGACCCGATCCGGGAACTGGATCCCAACTGAAAAAGTGAAAGAACGGAGGAAACGAAACAACCGAAGCGGAATCAAAGCAGAAGCAAAGCGAATGCGGAAGCGAAAAAATACGAAATATCGAAGCGGAAACAAAATACGGAAACCAAAAACGGAATCAAATGAAAGCGGACGCAAAGCAAATGCGAAGCGAATACAGAATCGAAACGGAAGCGAATCGGAAAGCGGAAGCAATAACTAATCGAATCAAACGAATAGATTTCGAAGCGAAACGAAATCAAGCAGAACGCATCCGACATCCGGAAACAATAATCAAAGAAAACAATCGAATGAACATAATCACGTTGGAAACCTTAAGACGTTCCAAAATCCGGAATAATTTTTCTTTTCTTCTTTCTTATTCTTATTCTCATTTTCTCATCTTATTGATCTCATGCAAAAACAAATAATACAAATCCAAAATCTCATTTTCATCCAATTTTATCAAAATTTCGGCAAAGATAACTTGCGCCTTTATCCTAACCCAAACCCGCAAGGTAAAGAAATACACTTCTAAATGCCAAACAGATCTCAGAATCATCGGACTCTTCCGTCCGGAACCCAAACACCAGCAAAATGCAAACCTAAATCTAATACTTCCATAATTCTCAATTCAATACCAAACTCATAATTCAATCAAATTCCCAAACCAATCATACATATATATTCCCAAATTATCCATAATTTCATTTACAAATTTCACAATCATTCATAATTCTCAACTGAAAATCCCCAATTTTCAAAATTAATTCCATATTTCATCAATTCATGCTATTATTGATGATTCTACACCTTTAATTTACAAAATTTGGGAAAACCCCCAAATCTCTAATTTGGCCTAAACCCCCCCCCCCCCCAATTTTTTAAATTGGCTCAATGGTGAGAGGCGTCCACATAAAGTGGAATAAAACTTTGAGGTCATGGGTTCGAGCCATGACTCACCTATGACCAAAGAGGACAATACTGATTAAGGTTGGATGCCGCGGTATAACCCGCAAACACTCGCCGCAGTATAACCTGCAAACACCTACAGGTGGGGGGTGGGGTCCAACAGTTTTCATGCATCGAATAAACTTAAAGGAAGGATGTAGGATAGTGAGGGAGCGTCAACGAAGGTTGAACCCTAACATGAAGGAGGTGGTTAAGAAGGAGATAATCAAACTCTTAGATGTAGGGATAATTTATCCCATCTCCGATAGTGAATGGGTCAACCCAGTATAATGTGTACCTAAAGAGGGTGGAACGACGGTAATAAAAAGGGATAGTGGAGAAGTAATTTCAACAAGAAAGGTCACATGATGAAGAGTATGTATAGATTATTGCAAACTCAACTCAGTGACTAAGAAAGATCATTTTTCTCTCCCGTTTATAGATCAAATGATATAAAGGATAGCTAGTCATTTGTTTTATTACTTCCCAGATGGATATTTGGGATATAATCAGATCTTCATCTACCTTGATGACCAAGAAAAGACTACATTCACCTGCCCTTATGGTACTTTCACATACAGATAGATGCCTTTTGGACTATGCAATGCCACGACTATATTTCAAGATGTATGATTTCTATCTTCGCCGATATAATAGGAGATATAACGGAGGTGTTTATGGATGATTTTTTAGTTTTTGGAGATTTTTTTGAAATGTGTTTAACTAATTTGGACATAATTCTTCAAAGATGTGAAGAGTCACACTTGGTGTTGAATTGGGAGAAATAAAATTTTATGGTGCAAGAAGGGATAGTGCTAGGGCATAAAATCTTACACCAAGGATTTGAGGTCGACAGAGCAAAAACAAAAGATTCGAGGTCAACAAAGCAAAAATAAAAGTGATAGAGAAACTTCCACCACCAAGTAATGTAAAAGGTGTGCAAGGATTTTTAGGTCATACATGATTTTATCATCGATTCATCCAAGACTTTTTGCAAATCTCAAAAACTTTGTAAAACTTTTTAGTGAAGGATGTGCCCTTCTTGTTTGATGACAAGTGTATATTTGCATTCAACTGTGATTCAAGTTACCAAGCTATAGAGTGTGAATTGGGCCAAAGGAAAGCTAATAGGTTACATGCAATCTACCATACCAGTAACACCCTTACAGGACCTCAGCTGAATTACATTACTACGGAGAAGGAATTACTCGTAGTAGTGTACACATGTGATAAGTTTTGATAATACCTTTTGGGATCAAAGGTAATTGTATTCACCTATCACACAATGTTAAAATACCTTTTTCAAACAAAAAAGATGCAAACCAAGGCTCATTCGATAGGTGTTACTTTTACAAGAATTTGATATAGAGGTGAGAGAAAAAAAAAGGAAGTAGAAAATGTGGTTGCAGACCATTTATCCAGACTGGTAGAAGGGGAATGCAAGTCAAGCAATGATATTAATGAAAATTTTTCTGATGAAACCCTGACGCTACTCAAAAGTTTGACTACATCATAGTTTGTTGATATCACAAATTATGTTGCCAGTGGTAAACTTCCTTTAGATGCATCTTACTAACAAAGAAATTCTTGCATGATTGTAACTGAAATAAATGGGATGAGCCAATTTTATATAGATCATGCTTTGATGGGTTAATGCGACGATGTGTTCCAGAGGAAGAAATGTTGGACATCCTAAAGCATTATCATGAAGGTCAATATACTGGATATTATGGATCCAATAAAACAACCACTTGGATACGCGAAAGTGGATTTTATTAGCCAAAATTATTTAAGGATGCTCAGACTTTTGCAGCACAATGTGATCGATGCCAAAAAATAGGTAACATCTCCAAAAGAGATGAGGTGCCTTTATCCAACATTTTAGAAGAGGAAGTTTTTGATGTATGGGGCATCAATTTTATGGGGCCTTTCCCATCTTCAATGGGAAACATGTACATTCTAATGGGAGTGGATTATGTTTTGCATTGGGTCAAAGCAGTAGCATCTCAACTAATGATGGAAAGATGGTGCAAAGGTTCATTAAACGGTTATTCAACCAGTTTGGAGTGCCAAGTACGATAATAAGTGATGGAGGTACATATTTTTACAACAGATCTTTTAATGCTCACTTGAAAAGATATGGAGTGCACCACTGTGTTGCTACACCCCACCATCTGCAGACATGGCAAGTGGAAGTTGTCAACCGGAGTTAAAATAAATTTTGGAAAAGACGGTGAACAACTCCAGGAAGCATTAGGCAATAAAGTTAGACGATGCCTTATGGGCTTATAGGACTGCTTTCAAAACACCTATCAGAACAACTCCTTATAGGTTTGTATATGGAAAAGCTTGTCATTTGCTGGTCGAACTAGAACATCAAGCGATTAGGTGATTAAAGCATTAAATTTTGATTGGAAGGAAGCGAGCTGAAAAGAGACTTACTGAATCGACAAACTTGAAGAGTTTCGTTATAATGCGTATAAAATGCTACAAGGACAAGGTAAGGAAATGACATAATTCTTGTCTTAAGCAAAAGGAATTTAAAGTGGAGACGTGGTTTTGCTATATAATTCAAGGTTGAGGTCTGTTTCTAGCGGTTAAAATCTCGATGGAGTGGACCTTTATGGTCATCTAAGTTTTGATCATGGAGCTCTCAAACTAGAAAATGCTAACAAGGAAACTTTTAAGGTCAACGGGCATCGTTACATAAGCTATATCTCGAGGACCGATTCCCAAGGACAAGGAAGTGATTTCTTCTATTCAACAATTAAGATGCCTCCATGAATGCAAGGTCAAGCTAAGGACCATAAATTAGCACGTTTAGTAGTTTGATTGAAATTATTAGGCTTAGTTAGAGTTTTTTTACTTCTAGTAAAGCTTTAGTAATTTGAATTGATATGGGATTATTAATTCCCTCACTCTTTTCAAGCAATTCCTGATAATACAACAATCTCAGGGCATCCAACTGCCACCCCCAACAACATCCCCGCCTCCATCACCAAAAGACTTTGTTATAACCCCTTTCTTTTTAAATTTAGCCTTTATTTTATTTTTGTTTCACTTTAATTTATTTCTTGTCGTTCCATATGTGTTTTTCTGTTCCCTTCTCACATTGAAGACAATGTGTTGTTCAAGTGTGGGGAGAGTTATGTGATTGCGTTGAATGTGATTTTGCATATTGTATGATAGTTTGCTAGGTTGCATTTTATGAATCGTGTGAATATGCCAATGGCTTAGTTAGATTGAAATTGATTTAATTTTGAACACAATCCATTAGGTTATGAAGAATCATTAGCTCACAAAATTAGTGAATAGGGATCTTTGGCTCAATACGAAACTTAATTAGGATTTAGTGTTAGTTTGCCACCCTCTAAATTGTCACATTCATGAATAATTTGAGGCCTTTCAACTTAAGTAGCTTTGCTAGTATTTTTTTCAAGGAAACAAGTAGCTAAAGCAATAAGGTAGGCAACAAAAAAATCATGTTTGTTAATTTTTAAAAAATAACTATTCCACTAGCCTTCGGGTTATGAATCAAGCTAATAGCAAGTTGAGAACATGATGTAGCTGAGTAACCAGATCGACACACATCACAAATGCGTGCCTTTGCATAAAAAGGTTATAATGACATTCCAACCAAGCAGCTTAATAAAAAAACATGACTTAGTTGAGTAACTGGATTGACATTCATTACCAATGTTTGCCTCTATGTAAAAAGACTAATTGCCTATTTGGTTCATCTTTTGAAGGGTAAATAAGAACTTTTTTCAACGCAAAAGTTGTTTTTAAGAAAACTAAGTATTTGGCTGTAAAATCCAAAAGCACTTTTTTAACAGAAATGGTTTTTTTGGAAGATAAAATACAACTTTTTGACAAGCTCAAATTTGGAGCTTTTCAAAAAAGTACTTTTTTAGGTAGATTTTTAGATCAGTTAATGAGCCTATTTTTTAGTCTCATTTACCTTTACGCTTTACACATAATTCTAAAATTCCATAAACACATCTTCATCTTTATTTTGAGATTTATATAATATTATTTGAATTTTTAAAATATATTTTAATATTTTTATATTAGTTTTACTTATATTATAATCCATATAAAAGATTTGGTTAGATATATTTTTATTTTATTTTTATGGTTTAAAATTATATAATAATTAATACATTGTGCTTTGCATATTGTTTAATATATTTTAAATAATATTTATATTTTAAATAATTTTATTACAAAATAAAATAAAGTTAAAATTAAAAGTGTTTTATTTTTATGTTGTCGATAGTCTATTGTATGAAGCTCTTTCAAAAGTTCTTTTAAATAACACCAAACAATCAATTGACTTCTTAGAAAAGCTCTTTTTTGAAAAACTATACTAACAAAAGCTCTATTGACAAAAGCTCTACTGATATAAACTCATCCAAATAGGCATTAAGTCCATGTTCACAAAAAGAAAATAAAAAATATTTTTTCAAATAAAAACCTACCAAACTTGTAATAGTTTGACTTTTCATGAAAGCGTACTTAGGAGTAGTAACAGAGTTTGAATGGCCAAAGAATTATTAATTTGTGTGTGCAATTGAAAAGAGTAAACAATTTAACACTTGAGTCTGGACTAATATGTATATTTAGTTCAAAGCCCCAAGACATGAATTTTGCATGTTAATGATTTGATATAACTTGAATGATTGTGTTTAAAATTAAACTTATTTTATCAAGTTGAAGTCATTTTCTCATTATTGTATTATAAGTTATGTGATTTTGTGTGTTTGTTGTTTTATTTGCTTGAGGACAAGCACATGTTTAAGTGTGAAAATGTTGATAAGTGTGAATTGCATCATGTTTAAGGATTAATTTGAAATGTAATTAATTGTTAATCCAATCGTTTAGTATGTGTTTAGGTTAGAATTGTGTTTATTTGTTAATTGTTTGTGTTTAAGTGTTTTTATGGGTTAATACAAGTCTTTGATCTTAATTATTATGTTTTTGAGGTATCATGACGTGCTTGTTAGTGTTTTAAGGTCAACATCGAAGAACAAAGAAGTTTTAAAGACACTCAGGCCCAAACAATGACCCACGGTCATGGCATAATAGGCCACGATCGTGACGAAAGCACTGGAGAGTCAGCCGATCGTGGCTCATATGCCACGATCATGACAGAAGCCCAAGACATAGCCCACGATCATGGCCTGCTTGCCATGATCATGACATAAGGCTCAAATGTGGCCCACGATGTGTAGACACTAAAAAAATGTCAAGTTTTGAGGGAGTTTTTGGACCTTTTGGACCCTGGAAAAACCCTAGGGTTGCCTAGAGCATAAAAGATACATAAAGAATAAGACAAAGAAGATGGGGAGCTTCTTCCATTAGCCACTTTTAAGAGAAACCCTAAAGAAGATTATTGAGAGATTGAGAAAAAGAAGAAGGAATATAAAAATGGAGAAAAAGTCGACATCGCATACTTCTCGGATTAGGAGTTTCTCTACGTTGTTGCCTCCCGTCTCTATTCAAGATCATATTTCTTGTTATTTTCCATTTTTATTATTGTATAGAATTGGGAATAGTAGTTTGATGATAGGATTTGTGAATGTTGAGATGTTCTAAACTCACCTTTGGGTTTTTATCTTTGATTTAATGAAATTTGATTGTTTTTATGTTTATTGGATTTATCGTGATTGATTCTGTGATTGCATATTTTAGTAATAAACTGAGATGGTGAATCGAATGAAAAATTATTAAATTGGGCTAATGAGAGTTAGGTGATTTAATAAGAACAAGAAAATAATCAAATTGGTAATTATGTGAAGAGAGATCTCGCATAGGTTCCTGATAGTTATTGGACAACTTTAGATATAATTAGGGTTTTGGATAGGTTATTAATTAAGAAATTGTAATTTTCATAATCTAATTAGGGTTTATAATTTAGGGTTAATGGTTATAACTTGAGAGAGAGTAATCAACCCTAGGATTCTCTAGAACCAATAATCTAGTAAATTATAATCGATTAAGTTAGAGTTAAAGATGGGTAAATTTCCCTTAAAGATAGGTAAAATTTCCCTTTCTCTCAATTGATAGTTCATTTAAGTTAATTCTTGAGTGTGTTGCAATAGCTAAATTGTTAATATTTTGTAATTGATTCTTAGATTGAATTGCGTGATTGAATTTAATTCTTGTTTTAGTTTTGCTATCTTTTAAATTTCTACGAATTATGTTGGCCATAGATTTAGGACTAGATTATCCCTTCTCGTAGGATCGACACCTTATGTACTACGCGAACGACCCTTGTGCTTGCAGATTATTGAGGTTAATCATTAAAACTTACACATATTGAAAAACCACGATCACCACAGAACTATGGATTTTGGACTGTGGTATCCAAAAACTAATTCATGTGACATTGTAGCCTATTGTGATGTAGATTATGTAGGTGAAAAATTCAATCGAAAAAACACAAGCGGTCACTATCAGTTTCTTGGAGGATGTCTAGTTTCTTGGTCCTGTAAGAAGCAAAACTACATAGCGCTTTCGACGACTGAAGCGGAATATATAGCAGCTGCTAGCTATTGTGCTCAAATCTTATGGATGAAGCTTTAACTTTAGGATTTTTCTCTAAACTTTTTTCATATTCCTCTATTATATGATAATACAAGTGCTATAAATCTTTTTAAAAATCTCGTGCATCATTCTAAATCTAAGGATATAGAAATCAAACATCATTTTCTTAGAGATCATATTTTAGAAGGAACCATTGATCTTTTGCATATTAATACTGAGACTCAAGTAGCTAACATTTTCACCAAGTCACTCTCTAAAGATAGATTTTGTGTGTTAAGAAAAGAGTTTAGTATGTGCAAACTCTCTAAATTTTTGCATGAATATTCTCTACTACTTGTCTTTACATTTCATTCAGCATGCAATTTGACTTACTACCACGATGTCTTGTATCATTATCAGCTACTTCTATTTTCCCCAATAGTAGTGCTATTGAAAAGTGCAGTTTGCTGGACATTTATGTAGTGTATAATTCGCTGAAAGGAAACATAATGAATCTCTCTGCAATGATTTTAAGATTTATGGTGGATAAAGGGAATCATAAGAATACCATTGGTTATCTACAGTATGGGACGTTACTCACTAAGATTTTCCACTATTATGGGGTACCTTTTGCAAATCTAAGTTGGCATGCACTGGCTAACTTTCACCCTTCCGTTCCTTCAAGTTCGGGTACAAATTGCAAAACAATGTCTGGTTGGAAAAGAAATCTGAAAGAGAAGCAAAAATCCGAGGCTTTTCTCCAGATCAACGAGCTAATATTCCTACTTAAGATAAAAATAGTGCAAATATTCAACAATAAATGAAGGATATCAAGCCAATCAAGAACAAATGCGAGAAAAAATAGATAGCATGCATAATCAACTTCTTGACATGCAAATTTTGCTCAAAAGAATCCTTAAATCTCTTAAATAAATTTGCTGCTATTTTCTTTCTGCTTGGCTTATTTATACTAATGATTTTGTTTGATGCAATATTTACTCTTTCCTCTATTTCATTTTTTTATTTCACTTCCTCCCTCATTTATTATATTTTGATAATGACAAAAGGAGAGAGTTTGTTGTGGATATATTTTACATATTTTGCATTTATATATGATATGATTTCTCAAAGTCATTAATTATATCTGTGATAGATTATGTTATTGAACTTTTGAAAATCTATGATATATAAACAATAGGTTCCTTTATTAAGAGATAAGCTCTTTCTAATTATGTATGAACACATAAAGTCTCGGTATCTTTCAAATCATCTATTAACTTTTTAAATTTTGAAAATATATCTATTATTGCTTGTCATCATAAAAATGGGGAAGATTTTAGCTCAAAGATTATGATTAACAATTTTGATGATAACTATATAATATTTCAAAATTCAAATTGGATTTTTTCCTTATATAATTAACGGTCTTATTCTTAAAAGGAAATAAAATCATAAGAAATAAACTTTCTTTCTTACAGGAATCTTCATTGTGAACTTACATTATTAGAATTGGTTTATCCGAAAGGATCCTACTAATTATGAAGGACAAATATTATCCACATGATTACAGGAAGTTTTTTTGGTAAAAAAGACAGAAGTTATTTAGATTTAGTTGACTAAGGGTGCAAGATGAAGCAACGGGTAGTTGAAGAAATTGACTACTTAAGGAAGATTCAATGTAAATGTGAAGAAGAAGAATGAAACGATACAGAAGCTTGCAAAGCTATATTGTCAAAAACATTTACATTCTAGAAAATGATTTCTTTGTAAAAAATTATCTTGTGCATTAAAAAGTCAAATTCTATTAAGAGAGATTACTGAAACTCATATTAAGCAAACTTCATTTTCATTTGACAACTTGTAGAGGCTAGTGAAAAACTATTAGTGTGGTTCAACCTTTAAAAATATTAACTTGTGAGCTTGGAGAGGCTCGTCAAATTACTACTTGATTTTATAGTGAAACATTCAAGTTGGATATTTAAGGACTGGATGTAGGCTTGGGTTGTAAGCTAAACCAGTATAAATCGATTACGTCCTTCTTCTCTCCCTCTCCTTATCTTTTATATTTTCACATTATATTGTATGTATTCATTTCAGCAAGAGGCTTCTTCACTTTTATAATAGGATCCTTCTGTTTTTGATTTGTTGACGGTTCCTTTCATTTTAACAGGCGCCTTCCTTATATTGTTTCAATAGGACTCATACTTTAACAGGCTCCTATTATTCAACAGGCCACTATTATCTAATAGACTCCTATTATTTTAATCTTTAATGACACTGCCTTTATACGAATTGAAAATAACTTATTATTTTGTTTTAAGTCACACACAATTCAAACCCCCCCCCCCTCTTGCATGTATTTATTTTATCACAAACATCCTAAAATGTTCAAAATATCACATAATCATAACAAAGAAAAATATCTCCACCTCCACATATATTTAAAACATTATCCCTAGTGTTTAACAATAAAGCATAAAAATTAAAAAATAGGAAATAAAATAGAGAAGAGAAAGAAACTGAGCTATTTTCTTTTCACTTTAGATGGGAAATTTAACAAGGGGGTGGCACTACTATAAGTGTTGGGTGTTACTGGGTGGCTCACCTAGGCGTGGCTTAAGTGGTAGGTGTATGAAAAGAGGAGATTTTAGAGTTTTTTTGGGTTTGGCAAGGTTATGTACACAATTATATTGTAGACTGTGCCCCTCAATTTTTTTATCAATTTATCGTACTAACACATAGTTTTAAAGAAGTACATAGTCTGGGTATACAAACAAACCCATATTTACATAGGTTTGTCCAAGTTTACATAGCTATATATATTCTTAAGTCAACTCCTTCATCTCCACTCGTGTACAATTAGATACACGTTTAATGGATAAGGGCGTGTCCAATACATACATGATCATTTAGCATTCCACACAGGTGTGTCCATAAAAATAGCTCAATCCTCTTCCCCCCAAATTTGCCTAAATTTTGCTCCTTTTTAGTCCTGAAGGCAAATAAAACCTAAAATACTGAAAGATAATCCAAATATGATTTAAATTATACAAAACAAAAGATAAATTTAGGGTGCCTTCTAAGAGTGCTTTGGTTTAATTTTGTTAGCTTGACGATGCAACTGTTCATTTGTTGGCAATTTCTCCCATCTTAAAAACATCCTGCACTAATAAATTAAAAGACTAGTTGAAAATATATGAGAATCTACATTAAGAGATTTAGTCATATAATGATTTTGAAATGTCATCACATCTTCATCAAACTCCATTGTTAGAGCTCTATTATGCACATCAATTTTTGTCGTTAACATTTTCATAAATGGTGCTGAATTTTTTGTCAAGGATTATGTGAGTTTAGGTGCTATTTTAATCGTTTATTGTAAGTGATTTTTATAACTACGTATTCTCCAGTTTTTGAATCACAATTGTGGGGTTGTATTGTTTATTGAATACGTTGAATTTGGCAGCTAGTTTTCTGGTTTTTGCATGATTCTTTGTTGGCTACCAATTGTTTATGGAGAGCTAATTATGTGGCCATAGGTTGTGAGTTGTTGTGCGCAAAAACTCCAAAAGTTTTCATGATCTTTGCAACTGTTATTCTTGGTTGATGACGTGATGTTTGTTGGGCTAATTGGTTAATGATCGTATGAGTTTTGGTGGCTGTTGATAGTGGTGGTGATGTGTGAAAAATTCCAACAATTGTTGTTAATTTTATAACTCTAACGTTTGCAACATTTCGATGAATAAATGTTTTTTTGTTGATGATTTTTTAATTGTGTATTGGGTGTTCCGAAGATAATGTCAAAAGACTTCAACAATTTAATTGGTGAACAACTTTCGATATTTCGTTGAAGAAGGTGGAATTATTAAAAAAGTTGTCTTTCTTATCTCAAGTGTATTTGTTTATGTTTTTTATTGTTTAATCACTTGAGGTGTTTATTTCTTATCTTTATTATCAAATGTTGTTGAGAAAATTCTCTGTTGAGATTAGCAAGATTCGGTCGTGTTATCGGGTGTGATTTATTTTCACCAGTTATGAGGATGAGGGATAATGTCAAGGGATGAATGAGTAAGCTCAGTAAAGCTTTGTATAAAACTATCGTCGTTAGTGAAAGTATTAAGCTGAGAAAGGGCCCACAAATGTAGGCAATGTGTGCTAAACTACATTAACAAATTTCGAATGTTAATTTATTATTTCATATTTGATTTTTTTTCATATTTGTCAAAAAACTTATAGCTATTGCAAGTGATTCATAATTTGTGTGAAACTATATCCTTCAGGATTTTCAATTGGTATCAAAGCATGTCACTATATTAGAACTTTGTAAGTCAAGTTGGTGCCGATCTGTGTTTCGTAATTATAGCTATAAGAGTAGGAGCATCAATAATCAGGCCACCATTGTTAAATGGTTCAAATTATCCTATGTGGAAATCATAATGAGAGTGTTCATTCATGCATAAGGAACAAAAGCATGGAACTCGATTTTAAATTGTTCGACATATCCAATGAAAACTGATGAAAAGGGAGAAGTAGTGTTTAAAGATGCATCTGAGTGGACAAGGGCTGTTGAAGAGAGAGCATTTGAAAATTCTCAAACGTTGCATGCCATCTTCAGTGTAGTTGATAAAGGTCACTTTACTATGATATTAGCTTATGAATCGGCGAAAAATGTATGGGACACTTTTCAAACTATATATGAGGGTTTGAAATTTGTGATAGCTTTGAAACTTTTTATATTGGTTGCAACATTTGAAGAGTTGAGGATGAATGAGAATGAAACTATTAGAGACTTCTATGCGAGACTGTGTGATATAGCAAACCAAACACATCAAATTAAGAAGAAGTATTCAAATCTGAAACTTGTTAAGAAGTTATTGAGATCACTACCTCCAAGATTTATACCAAAATTGTAGCCATCGAAGAAGCCCATAATACTAATGAATTATCTTTGGATAAGGTAAATTAAGATTCTTACCAACTTTGAGAAGATTTTGTTAAAGGATAAATGAGAGAATAACAAAAGATTGGCATTGCAAGCCAAGATTGGTAAAGTTGTGAATGACTTAGAAGATGAATCCAATGAGAATGAGGATATGAAGTTATTGACAAGAAATTTTAACAAATGGTTAAAGAAACTGAAGAATGATAGACCCGAGTTTAGGCAGAACATTGGGAGTTCATTGAACAACAACTTTAAACAACAAGCTAAAACTCAAAAGGGTGAAAGAAAAGTGAAGAAAATTCAATGTCATGAATGTCAAGGCTTCGTACATGTGTAAGTAGAATGTGCTCACACTTTGAAGAAGAGAAAAGGAAAGTCTTATACGAGCATTTAAAGTGAGAATGAATCCAAAAGTGAGTATGGTAGTGAAGAGGAATTTGTGAGTAATGCTACATTGGTTGCTTTATATAGAAAAATTCTAATTGTTTGTTTAACAACAATGAAGAAAGACGAAACTGACGATGAAATCGTGGATAAATTAGCCCAAAGTTTAATTTCAAATTATGACAGTGATGACAGTGATTCAGATTATAAGAGGGAGGATGTAGCACCCCCTTACCGTAAGGTACACACCGGGACCCCCGCAGGTCATTCCGGTACATATCCTACGATAAGGGTGAGCTACGAACAATCACTACAATTACTTCACATGGCATCACAATAAAACATCAATATAAAAAAACATGATCTTTTAAAACCAACTTTTCCTCATTTCATTTCATCAAAATCAAACCGTTTACATGTCTATCATCCTGTACTGTCTGTACATAAATCCAAAAACCTAGTACAAAATGCTATATGAAAGAGGAAAAACATCAGATCTATCTAGGCCATCCCAAAAGTCCCAGCTGACCGACCTGTGAACCATGACTTCTCTCGCCAAAACAATCTACACGGCTGGAAAAGTCCCTCTGAAGCTAGGAGTCTACTCTTGATCCTGAAAAGACAACGTTGCAATTTTGGTGAGTTTCGTGAACTCAATGAGGTAACCATCATTGATGGTTCACTCAATTCATACAACACATTAAAAATAGCACGATTTTCCATCGATCAAAAGTCACACATTTTTCACATAAGCAACACTTTTGTTTTCACATAAGTATAAGGCATTATGCCTTTCACTTAATCAAGCATATTTAATCAAATGCATATGAAATGCTTATGTGACACTTTTCCAATTATTACGGTGTTGTGACCGAGCGCCTGAATTGTCCCATACAAGGCACATTAAACATTGAGCCTGAGGCTCTAAATCACTGTTGAGCTCGAGGCTCAAATACACTCGTTGAGCTTTAAGCTCTAATCGGTGGCTGCTCCAGTCACAACTGTCATTATCTGATTATGCATTCATGAATGAAATGCATATGCCACAATCAATCAGCATATCTCATATTCAATCAAATATGTCACAATCAACCACATATGTCACAATTAATCCCATCATAGACATGTAGGTCTCCAATTCACATACAAGTAGCACTTCTATAACACAACTTCCCAGTACACAATCATCAGACCTTCTATCCGAAATCCACAATCACAAGCAACACATAACCCACCATTATCCACCACAGAATTATAAGCAATTAATAATGGAGAGAAATCGTCTAGGTTACTCACCAATAGCTTCCGAAGCTAGTGCCTGGAAGTCTCGACAACGTCTGTGGGTTGACGTTCCAAATGCACCTTTATAACAATTAAAATACACATATATTATAAATTGTACAATCAGAAATGTATAATAATGCACATGCAAGAATTAAAATGTGTACAATGCATGTTCGTGACATTCCCGGTATCATTCCATAAATTTTCATTTTTCATGTTTTTTTTTATTTCTATAGGTCCAGATATTGTCAAAAACACTATCCAGAAAAATAATCAATTCCTACTCTTTTAATTGGTCCTCTCATTTTGATTTAATCCATCATTTTCAGTTTCATCACAAAATTAACAAATTCTCATAAAGAGGTAGCTAAATGGCTTAGGAATCCGACGCTTTAAAAATCAGGTCAATCGGAGGTCGGTTGGCCAAGTTATAAGCAAAAGAAGGGCAAAGGGTCGGTTTGGAAAAGAAATAACAATAAAAGCACAAAAGGCCTCCTCGCCTACTCCAGCAACCAATTTCAAACAGTCAGATCTTTTGGTCCCGAACTCCAATTTTTACAAACTTAGTATCAATGGAAAGATCCAAGAAAGTTATACAATTTCCATGAAGGACTCAAAAACCAATTCCACCTCTAAAGGAGTCAAAATCTCAATCAAAGTTACTGTCCTATAAATCTCATTCTAACCAATCACACAACTTTACAAAAATCATAACTTCCTATTTCATTAGCTAAAAATTCCATGCTTGATATCAATGAAAAGATCAGAATACATTCTACAACTTTTATGAAGCACTTAAAAGCAATTTCAACCTCTAAATGGGTCACATTCCCACATGATTATGGCTGCCCTGTTAAATATTATTAAATATCACCTAAACTATATCCACATTTCAAACATTCACAACTTTCACTTCCTACATCCAAAGATGGCATATTATACATCATTAAAAAGCTATAACATTCCTCTACAACCTTCAATAAGGCTACTTACTCCAATTCAAATCATAATAGTCCAGAATTTACCTCAAAGCACAGTATCCACAAAACCTACACTTATAGGCATTTTCACAAACAAAGCACATTAATATTTGGATTACATCCTAAAGTCAACAGATCATAACTTTCAACCCTGATATCAAAAAATGTCATACTTTGTAGCGATAAAAAGTTAACAAGAAAAGCTATAACTTTCATGAAGACCCCTTTAGCAAAATCTGCTTAAATCAACCCAGAAAAATTCCCAAAGTTTCAGATCACTAAAATGCAGTTTTCGAGCTACTGTTCATCCCTACACCCTTTCTCACATTCTAGTCCAAATTTGGAACTCTTCAAGCCAAAATTAAACATCACTTCCTTCACAAGAATTATATCCAAACAACTCTAGTTTAATTCAAGCTAAACCTCATCTCAATTGCATAACTATATAAAAAATTATGGCAAAATCATTGAAACATGCACAAGTCAAATTTTCCAGATTATCATCCTAACCTTTCTCCTACCTCTTCCACACCATTTCCTCATCTATAACCACTCAATTCACTCAAGATTTCAACCACCACAAGTCAAAACATCTACTTGAACATTAACCTACAGCATAGCAGCAACACACACTCAATCATTTTCCTTTTTATACACTCATCTAACATCCTTATATTCAATCTAAAACAACTCTTATTTACCTACACCACCTTCAACATCATTCATCCTCAATCAAACAAGAATTCATACCCATACTTAAAACACAATTCCCATGAAATTAGTTCACATAACATCACAATTAATTCTTTTAACTAATAATTCATGATATAAAACACAATTCTTACCTACTTAAGCTTCCACTTCTTCAACTCTTCAAAAATACCACAAATTCTCTACCTCCCAACACCATACACGATCATCAACCTTCAAAGCTTAGGTTTGGATTTTTAATGAACAAAGAAGAGCAAGCAAAGAGAAAGAGAGTGAGAATGATGGTCAAAATTTCAAAAGGAGCAAGGAAGTAAGTAGACTACGAAAGTGGTGGAGGAAAATCTCACAAAAATCACCAAGCACCTTAGACAAGAAGAAGCATCGAGAATGACCAAAAGATGGGTGGGTTTTATTAAACAAACATACATGGTGACATGTTAGGCAAGTGACAAGTGTCACTTGCCATATGTCACATGCTTAGGCCCTCTTTTATTTCCTTTCCAAAAACAATTCAATTTTTACTCCAATTTTTCTCCAAAATTCCAATGGCTCTAATCAATAATTCCTAAATTCATGTATCTAAATTTTCAGTTTCATTGGATAGTAATTTTTACTACCGGTAAACCATTATTCTGCCACTTGGCATTTTTCCTAGTCCAAAAATTACCACGAAATTTTAGAAAATAATTTCTAAAATTCTCCAAAAATTCAAAACTCACAATGACCCACTCCAACACAATTTTCAAGCACACAAATCACATTTTTCATATCAATTAAATTTATGACCAAATAGACTGGGAAATGTCATGAATGCATGTACAATCATTTACATGTGCAAAATTTACTATTCACGTGTATGTATATGCATGAACATATCAAGGAAATTCTAAGCACTCATAAAATATTCCAAATTACTATTTTACCCTTCTCATCAGTGATGGGATGTTACGACTCTCCCCTCCTAACAAAAAAAAATTCATCCTCAAAATTCTTACCTGTAAGATCGAATAGGTGAGGATACTGCCTCCTCATATGCTCCTCTGTCTCCCAAGTTGCTTCCTCAATTAAGTGGTTCCTCCATAGGACTTTCACTAATGGAATGACCCTGTTCCTCAACTACTTAGTCCGCAATCCCACAATCTTGATCGGCTCCTCAACATAGCTCAAATTGCTAGCAACCTCAATCTCCTGAGTCGGTATCACATGCGTTGGATCCGATCGGTATCTTCGGAGCATACTCACATGAAAGACATTTTGCAACTGAGACATCTCATTCGGTAAAGCCAACTTATAGGCCAAAGGTCCTATCCTCTTAATGATCTCATAAGGACCAATGTACCTAGGGCTCAACTTGCCCTTTTTACCGAATCTCAACACTCCTTTCCACGGTGACACTCGTAGGAAAACTCTATCTCCTACACTGTACTCTATATCCCTCCGATGCTGATTCACATAACTCTTTTGTCTATCTTGAGCCGCTTTAATTCGGCTCTGGATCAATTTCACCTTATCTACTGTATCCTGAATCAACTCTGGGCCCTCAACCATTCTCAAACCCTCTTCATCCCAATACAGATGTGATCGACACTTCCTTCCATACAATGCCTTGTATGGTTCCATTCTGATGCTACTGTGATAATGATTGTTGTAGGCAAATTCAATCAAAGCTATATACTGATCCCATGCTCCTCTACACTCCAATACACAAGCTCGAAGCATATCCTTAACAGTCTTGATTGTCCTCTCACTCTGTCCATCTGTCTGAGGATGAAATGCTATACTGAAATTCAACTTGGTACCCATAGCAGACTGCAAACTCTTCCAAAACCTCGAAGTAAATCTGGGATCCCTGTCCGATACTATAGACACTGGAACCCCATGCAGTCTCACTTCCTCATTCACATACTTCTGGGCTAACTGATCGAGTGAATTATTCTCCCTCACTGGCAAGAAATGGGTCGATTTAATTAATCAGTCCACTATGACCCAGATAGCATCATGTTGCCTCAGAGTCTTGGACAATCTCATGATAAAATCTATAGTGATTCGTTCCCATTTCTACTCGGGAATAGGCAATGAATGGAGCTTCCCTACTAGAGCCTAGTGCTCAGCTTTAACTTGCTGGCACATCATACACCTGGATGCATATTCTGCCACCTGTTTCTTCATGCTAGACCACCAAAAATGTTGCTTTAAAGTGTTATACATCTTGGTAGTACCAGGATGCATAGCATAGGCGGCTATATGAGCTTCCTCCAAAATCTCCCTCCTCAGATCATCCACGTTAGGCACACATAGCCTCTGTCTCAACCATAATGTCTCATCTCTTGATTCAAATTCAGAATTCAGATATGCCTTTACTTTCTCCATAAGTTTCACCATATCAGGGTCTTTGCTCTGGACTCTCTTAATTCTGTCATGTAGCATCAGTCTGAGCTTCAATGTGGCAATCAAAGCCCCATCCTATTCCATATTTAACTCCACATTTAAAGCTCTCAAATGTATCAAATTTGGTAGCCTCAATACCTGAATCTGAGCTGTACTGATATGAGACTTCCTGCTCAAAGCATCTGCCACCACATTAGCCTTCCCAATCATAATCTTTCAGCAGCTCAATCCATCTCCTCTGCCTCAAGTTCAACTCCCTCTGACTCAGCAAGTATCTTAAAGTCTTATGATCAGTAAAGATCTGGAAGGTCTCACCATACAAAGAATGTCTCCAAAGTTTTAGAGCAAAGACAACTACAGCTAGCTCTAAATCGTATACTGGATAATTTACCTCATGAGACCTTAACTGTCTCAAGACATAAGCAATCACCCTGCCATGATGCATCAGGACACACCCCAATCCCTGATGCGATGCATCACTATACACCACATAACCTCCAGTCCCTGATGGAATAGCCAACACTGGTGCAGTAGTCAACCGATGTTTCAGCTCCTCAAAGCTCTTCTGGCACTCCTCAGTCCATCTAAATACTACATTCTTCCTCAGAAGTTTTGTCAGAGGGGCTGAGATCAGTGAAAATCTCTCGATAAACCTCCGGTAATACCCAGCCAATCCTAGGAAGCTCTAAATTTTCGACACATATCTTGGAGATTCCCACTTCATCACTGCCTCTATCTTCTTCGGATCTACCTGTGTACCATCTCCAGTCACTATATAGCCCAGAAATACTACCTCAGTCAACCAAAATTCACACTTACTAAATTTGGCATATAGCTGCTTTTCTCTCATAATCTGCAAAATAATCCTCAGATGCTCCGCATGATCCTGTTTGCTCCTCGAATACACCAAAATATCATCAATAAACACAATCACAAACTGATCAAGGTAAGGCTGAAACACCTTATTCATCAAGGCCATGAATGTTGCCGGGGCATTAGTCAGTCCAAACGGCATCATTAGAAACTCAAAATGTCCATACCTGCTCCGGAATGCGCTCTTAGTTACATAAGCCTCAGCTATCTTCAACTGATAATACCTTGACCTCAAATCCAGCTTAGTGAACACCTGAGCTCCCTGCAACTGATCAAATAAATCATCAATTCTAGGCAGTGGATACTTATTCTTCACTGTCACCCGATTCAACTGCCTATAATCGATGCATAGCTTCAAAGTCCCATCCTTCTTCTTCACAAACAACCAAGGAGCTCCCCAAGGTGAGACACTGGGTCTAATAAAACCCTTTTTCAGTAACTCCTGCAGCTGAGTCTTCAACTCCTTCAGTTCCACAGGTATCATCCTATATGGAGGAATAGATATAGGAGCAGCTCCTAGAATTAGATCGATCGTGAACTCTGTTTTCCAATCCGGTGGTGCAGTGCTCGGCCTCTACCGCCATCACTCCAAGTATTGCCCTCTTTGGCACTTTGGTGAGCCACTGCTCGAACCCAGGACCTCAAGGTTTTGTTGCACTTTAAGTGCACGCCTCTTACCATTGAGCCAATGGCTAAATGTAGCGCCCCCTTACTGTAGGGTACGCACCGGGACGTCCGTAGGTCATTCCGACGCATAACCGACGATAAGGGTGCACTACGAACGATCACTACTATACTTCACATGGCATCGCATACATCAAACCATATATATATATAAATCGTTATATTTTAAAACCAAGATACTTTCTCGTTTCAAAACATCAAACAGAAATATAGACGAGTCTATCAGTTTTCCCCGGTCTAAAAACATTACTCCAAAAAGGAAATCTGATACAAAAGTCTATACTAGGTCATCCCCAAAAAATCAATCCCAGCTGACCGACCTGTGTGCCATAACTTCTCTTGCCAACGCGCTCACACGACAGGAAAAATCTATCTCTGGAGCTAGGAGTCTAATCTATCAATCCTGAAAAATAGATGCAATTTTGGGTGAGTTTGTGAACTCAATGAGAAACCATCATCGATGGTTCACTCAATTCATGCATTACGCAAATAGCGTACAACATAACACAATAACACATTCAGAATACCATATAACAGTTTATAATTTCTCATACAATCACAGAACTCATAAACTTCGCAAATCAGTTATCCCAATTATAGCATGCACTCTTGCCTATTTTCCATTCACTGAATTCAATCCATCATAATGTGTATGTAATGCATATGTGATTCTTTCCCATTTTATTACAGTGTTGTGACCGAGCGCTTAAACAGTGTACAGTGTTCAGTAGACGCGTCTAGGGAGTAGGAGAGCCCTCTGGGTATACACTAACTCCCTTCAAGCTCAAGGCTCGTTTCAGTATCAGTGGCGAATCAGGTCACAACTATCATTATCTGTTCATGCATTTGTGTATGAAATGCAAAATGCCTCATAATTCACAGTCACATTGCCATTAAAACCTATTTATCACTATTCTTCAGAATCACGTAACAGTCAAGTCCGATTTATCAAAAGTAAACGTATCGATCCTAATCATTCACATGATCATACAATTCACATTTGCAGACAGTTTACAGAGCATTTAACAATTAAAAATTGAGGAACCAACTAGGTTACTCACCTGTAACTTCCGAGCTACTACCTGAAAGTCCCAGCAATATTCGTGGAATGACGATCCAACTGTGCCTCTATAACAGTTAAATAATCACCCATTACTAAATGCTCAATCAGAACAATTCAATTATGCACATGTCTTTATTTAAAAGATGTACGATGCATGTTCATGACTTTCCGGCGCTATATCCCAATTTCGCTATCTTTGTCCGAATCTAACTTTTCACTCAATTGATCAATAAAGACTCATTGCATTTCTAAAATTCAGTTCAATCCACCATATCAAGCACCCTAGAATAATCCCAAGAAAACCTATTCATTTGGTCAAATTCACCCATTGAAGACCCCAAGTTATACTCCAATTAACATGAAACTATCCTTAGGTTGCAATAGGAAACCATATTCGACTTTCTTTCAATAATTGAGGTCCTACTAATTTAAATTCAAACTTTCATTCTTTACCTCAATTTTAGACCTCTCTCTCTAGTTCATAACGAATCAAGAATCACCTCAATTAGAGGTATACACCATTAGTTATGCCCCAAAAACTAAAATACTTCACTTCAGAAAAATGGAGCTCGTCGCGGCTAAAGGACTCTCGCCGCGGCGTCAAGGAGGTCGCTCGCCGCGACGCACAGAAAGGACTCGTCGCGGCACAAAAACTCGAGCTCGTCACGACGTGGCCTTTCAGGGCTCGTCGCGGCGACCCTCTCTACGCTCGTCGCGGTGAATTAACATTAATTCGCCGCGGCGAGGCCCTCACGCCCGCCACAACGAGGACATAAATCCTTGCCACGACGTGGCACAAGCACGCCGCGACGTGTGAGTCGCAGGTCGCCTTCTCTGACCGATTTTTTGCCAATTCTCTCTCTAAAACCAGTAATAACTCCACTCAACTACCACAATCTTTAACATTTAAACCCATTAATGCATTTCAACAACAATAAAACAACATTAAAGCCAATTTACTTACCAATCAAGCCTCAAATCTTCAAATACCCAAAAATCTTCTCCAAGCCCTAACACCCACGGTTTTCACCTAAAGCCATATAAAACTTTATCTTTTCTTAAGGTTTAGACTTGCTCTTTGACAAGGAGAAGCAAGCAAATAATTTGACAAGCAAGGATCGTGAAGGGGAAAGGAAGCGAAAATCACCAAAGAAGGAAGAGGAAACTTGCCTAGGTGAAGGAGAAGAGATTTTACTACCAAAATTCAAAACCTAAAGCTTTTAAAGGTTGATTTTAAGCTGGGGCTCATAAGACATAAGTCCTCAAATTCATTTAAATTTCAGTCTCTAAATTCCAATGGCTCAACATTTTTATTCCTAACATCAAGTATCTATTTTTCCCATTACCATTGGATATTTATTTCAGTATCAATTAGTCAACCAGTCCATCACTCGAAAAATTTCGGTCCGGACATTTACTCCCAAATTTTCAGAAAAATTTCCCATGAGTCGCTATCAACTGACAATCACTCTTAAGACATTCTAGTTTAACTATTCAAATCCAATTATTCCATAATTCCCAATAAATCATAATCAAACATAATTATCTCAAAAATTCACCAATCATATCATATTCACAATTAAATGCCGGAAAATGCCATGAATGCATGTACATATAAATGCATGTGCAAAAAGACTTATTCCTCTAAAATTAGAGGCCAGAAAAATGCTCACATCAATAATATGCAATGCCAAATCCTAACCTGTCCCAATTTACCAAAATAACCCTCCCATCAGTGATGGGATGTTACAATTCTCCCCTCCTAATAAAAATTTCGTCCCGAAATTTCATACCTGTCTGATCGAATAGATGAGGATACTGCCTCCTCATATACTCCTCAGTATCCCAAGTTGCTTCCTCAGATGAGTGGTTCTTCCAAAGGACTTTTACCAGTGGAATAACCCTGTTCCTCAACTGTTTGACCCGTGATCCTACAATCTGAACCGGCTCCTCAACATAACTCAGATTACTGGCCACCTCAATCTCCTGAGCCGGAATCACATAAGTCGGATCTGATCGATACCGTTGGAGCATACTCACATGAAAAATATCGTGCAACTGGGACATCTCACTTGGCAATGCCAATCGATATGCCAATGGTCCTATCTTCTCGATAATCTCATACGGACCAATATACCGATGGCTCAACTTGCCCTTCCTGCCAAATCTCAAAACTCCTCTCCAAAGTGACACTCGGAGGAACACTCTGTCTCCTACACTATACTCCATCTCCCGCCGATGCTGATCCACATAACTCTTTTGTCTATCCTGAGTCGCCTTAATGCGACTCCAAATCAGCTTCACCTTATCTACAGTATCCTGAATCAGCTCGGGACCCTCAATCGTCCTCACTCCTTCTTCATCCCAATACAGAGGCGATCAGCACTGTCTGCCGTACAAAGCCTCATACGGTGCCATCCTAATACTGCTGTGATAATGATTATTGTATGTGAACTCAATCAGGGCCAAATACTAATCCCATGCTCCTCTGAACTCCAATACAGAAGCCCAAAACATAGCCTCAACAGTCTTAATCGTCCTCTCACTCTGCCCATCTGTCTGAGGATGAAAAGCTGTACTGAAATTCAACCTAGTACCCATAGCAGACTGCAGGCTCTTCCAGAACCTTGAAATAAATCTGGGATCCCTGTCTGAGACTATAGACACCGGGACCCCATGTAGTCGCACAATCTCTGCCACATACTTCTGGGCCAACTGATCGAGAGTATTATTCTCCCTCACTGGCAAGAAATGAGCTGATTTAGTCAACCGATCCACTATGACCCAGATAGCATCATGCTGCCTCAGCGTCCTAGGCAGCCCCATAATGAAATTCATCGTAATTCGCTCCCATTTCTACTCCGGAATGGGCAACGAATGCAATTTTCCCACTGGAGCCTGATGCTCAGCCTTAACTTGCTGGCACGTCAAACATCTGGAAACAAACTTTGCCACCTGCCTCTTCATGCCAGGCCACCAGAAATGTGGCTTAAGAGTATTATACATCTTGGTAGAACCAGGATGCATGGCATACGCGGCCATATGCGCCTCCTCCAAAATCTCACGTCTCAGATCATCCACATCTGGCACACACAGTCTCTGACCCATCCATAAAGTCCTATCTCTCAACTCAAACTCAGAAGTCAGATCAGATCTCATTCTCTCAATCAGTCTTACCAAAGCAGGATCCTTGTCCTAAACTCGCCTGATCCTGTCATGCAACATCGGCCTAAGCCTCAGAGTGGCAATCAAAGCCCCATCCTGATCCAAAACCATCTGTACATTCAGAGCTCTCAACTGAATCAAACTAGGCAATCTCCCAATCTGAATCTGAGCTGCACAGATGTGAGACCTCCTGCTCAACACATCTGCCACCACGTTGGCCTTTCCTGGGTGGTACTCTATCGTACAATCATAGTCCTTAAGCAGCTCTATCCATCTCCTCTGTCTCAGATTCAACTCTCTCTGACTCAACAGATACCTCAAGCTCTTATGATCAGTAAAAATCTGGAATGTCTCACCATATAAATAATGTCTCCAAATCTTCAGGGCAAACACAACTGCAGCTAACTCCAAATCATGCACTGGATAATTCACCTCGTGAGACCTCAACTGTCTCGAGGCATACGCTATCACTCTACCATGCTGCATCAAAACACATCCCAGTCCCTGATGCGATGCATCACTATACATCTCAAATCCTCTAGTCCCAGATGGAATACCTAATACCGGTGCAGAAGTCAACCAATGTTTCAACTCCTCAAAGCTCTTCAGGCACTCCTCAGTCCATCTGAACGGCACATATTTCCTCAGAAGTTTTGTCAGAGGGGCTGAGATCAACGAGAATCCCTCGACAAACCTCTGGTAATAACCGGCCAATCCTAGGAAACTCCGAGCCTCAAACACATTCCTAGGGGCCTCCCAATTCAACACTGCCTCGACCTTGCGAGGATCCACCTGAATACCCTCACCAGTCACAATATGCCCCAGAAATACAACATCATTGAGCCAAAATTCACATTTACTGAATTTGGCATACAACTGCTTCTCTCTCATGATCTGCAAAACAATCCTCAGATGCTCAGCGTACTCCTGCCTACTCCTCGAATACACCAATATGTCATCAATGAATACTATCACAAACTGATCCAGGTAGGGCTGAAAAACCTTATTCATCAAGGCCATGAAAGCTGTCGGGATATTAGTCAACCCAAACGGCATCACTAGGAACTCGAAATGTTGGACCCCAATTTTTAAGTGGAATTTAGAAATAAGAAATGATATAAAATAAGTGTTATATCTATATATGTTGTATGTATGCTTTAAGGAAACTTATGAGAAAAGCATTATTGGATGTTGATGTATTTGATAATTGTGGAGATTGGTATGGTTTATAAAAGTTCTAGTGGATGAGTTGATTGAAATGAAGTTAAATAGCAAGAATTAAAAAGAAGAAAGTGTGAAATTTTGAAGAATTTAGAAAGTTTGACTTTGGGGATGAATAGTAAAAAAAATATTTGACTTGAGAGTTGACTTTTTGATTTTGGGAGAATTTGAGAAAATGATCTTCTGAAAACTTGTAGTTTATGTCCAGAGCTTTCTGTAGCCATAAAGTTTGATATTTTTCGATATCGAAAGTGAGAGTTATGATCAGTCAAAGTTCGCTTGAAATTTGACTTTTTGATTGGCAAAATTCGAGAAAATGATCAACATAAAAATTGTAGCCTCTGTCGAGAGCTCTATGTGGACATAAAGTTTGCTATTTTTCGATGTCGAGATTGAAAGATATGATTTTCTGAAGACTTTGTTTTGAAAATCTTTGATTGAGTTTTCAACCTCTTTGAAGACCTAATTTGATTTTGAGTTCTTCAGGCAAGTTGTAGAGCTTCCTTTGATCTTTCTATTGACATTAAATTTGTCAAATTCCGAGTTCGGTATCGAGAGATATGATTTTTGAAAAGTTCGGTTTTGAAGTTCCGATACTTTGTTCTTAATCCGATTCCTTTCGTAATCTTTTGCTTATAATTCCTTCGTCCGACATCCGATTGATTTGATTCTTAAAGCGTTGGATTCCTAAGACAATTATGTTCATTTTTATGAAGAATTATGATTTTTAGGAGATTAAATGGAAAGATATTGATTGAACCAAAGTAAGAGATTTGGTTATAGGTTATAAGTTGGATAATTTTCTGAACATGGTTCAGTAGTTTACGATTTTCGGGAGTTGTACAACTCCGATTGAGTTGATTCTTGAGGGAAAATAAATTTAAGATATAGGGATACAACTCTTGTGAAGGGATCGAAATTTAAATTCATCCCTAAGATTGTTAATTTCTGGACTGAAGTTATGTTAATGTTCAGTCTCGGATTTTGTGAAGGTCCGATAGTATCTTGGCTATAACTTCTTCGTTTCTGATCCAAATTGAGCGCGGTCAGTGGCGTTGGATTCGTATGATTGAGAGGAACATTTCTCTAGAAGGAAGTTTTAACAAATTCCTTCAACTTGATAGTGCAAATTAAACTCGCAGGTGAGCATGTCATAAAGTAAAGTATAAGGGCAAATTTGGAATTAGGCTAAAAAGGTAAGGTATTTTGGTCTTTGATCAATTTTTAATGACATGGCATTAGATATTAAAGATGATTGTCGTTTGTCAAGGCTGAAGATTCACGATTTATCTAGAGAATTAAAGAAGGGAATAAGAAGAAGGAATAAAAGAAGAAGGGAGAAGTGAGGAGCCGATGGTGAAGAGAGAAGAGTAGAGTGGGTTTTTGATGGGTTCCAAGGAGACTTTTGATGCTTTTTCAAGAGGAAAGAAAGGGAAGAGCGTGAAAGCTTGTTATGGAGTCAATAAATCCGAAAGTTGGAGACTTAAAGGGGTGGAGTTGGAAGCTTTAGGTAAGATGATGGTTATGTTTATGTTTTACTTATGGTTTTAATGCATGAATTCATAAGATAATGATTGAAAATAGGTACTGAAATTTATGGATATATATTGACATGAAGGTCTTGATGACCTATTGGCATAATTCTTGTGTTATTAGGATGCTTATGCATGTGGAATTGGTGTTAGAAGTGATTGTATGTAAGTTGAAGATGAAAGCTGGAAAATTGGTTTTTGACCTACTATACTGTTTTGAGCATAACTCATTGTGTGATTATGAAAATGAGGCAAGGTTTGTGCCCAATGAAACTTTGGTTTGTTGACTACATTTTTGTGTGAAATAGGTATTGTCTAATGGTAACTCTAAGAGGTTGAAATTTGGCTTGGAAAGTTGCTGCTGGGACTTATGTGAACAGTAACCGAGACATAGAACCTAGAGTTTTACTGATTTTTCTAAATTAATTGATATGGAATTAGGGAAAATGGTCTTCATGAGAGTTGAAGCCTACATTGTTATCTTTCCATTGCCACTGATCTTGTAATTTTTCGATCTGTATATTGGGAGTTATGCATTGTGGAATGTTGACTGATTTTCTGTCATTTGTGGAAACCTAGCCTAATTGTCGATTTTGTGAGCTTTCTGATTGGAAGCAATTTTAGCAATTTTTTTGGCTGGAATTGGCTTTGGTGATCTTCTAAAAAGTTGTAGAGAAAGAAATTATCTTTAAAACTATATATTGCATGTAATTTTTGGATGTCAGATTTAGGAGTAATGAATTTGCAAAAACTGAACCTACATTAGGTTTCTCACTGCTGCCCTGATCAGTACATTGGTTGGCAGATTTGAAATTGTTAGAGGTTGAATTGAAATTTGGGTTCTTCATGAAAATTGAAGATTGAGATCTTATCTTTTCAGGGATATAAAGTAGTGATTTGTTTGACATTTGTGCTAGGAGATATACTGGTTGGAAATTTACTGCTCAGATTGGGACAGTTTAGTAGACAGATGCTTCGGTGAATTATTTGACCTAGTTAATAAATGAATTGGGATTTTGGTTATTCATGAAAGTTGTAGAAAACATTGTGATCTTTCTAAACATATTTATGGTATAATTTTTGACTGAAGATAATGGAAGTTACTGAATTTACCAAGTACTGTTATGTTTTGATAGGTTTTTGTTAAATTGGAAGAATAAAGGAAGCGTTGGTCAAATTGATGATCGGGACGAGTTCCTAGCATCATTTCGAAGTGGGTAGCATGTTTATATTTTGATTTATAGGCAATCTACGAATTTTCAAAAATGAAAGAAAGCAAATAAATTATTGTTTTGTAAAAGTTTGAAAATAAGAATTGACTAAAAGTTTGAAAATAAGAATTGATTAAAAGTTTGAAATTATGATTTCCAAATGATTTGCTAAATCGCTAGAATTTCTGAAACTGCATTGATTGTGTATGCATTGATAAATTGTGCAATTGTATGATATGTGTGAATTGCGAATTTGTGGAAGTTCGATGAAATAAAGTTGAGAAAGACAAGATTTTGAAAAGTGCCTTCGGGCAATTTGAATCTCTGCTTAAACTACGTGTTATGTGGGTTGGTTAGGTCCTTTGGTGAGTCGATTACTGTCTCTATTTGTTACAGCCTTCTCCCGGCTGCCCGCTAGTGGCACGGAGCTCCGATTTCGGACTCCCTTCATGACTACACTGGACCGCTATGCGAGAAAAGTGTAATGCGTTACATTCCGATCGCATTGCAGGACCGCTTATGCAGAAATGTGCGATGCGTTACTTTGGACCGAACCGGACCATTCGATATGTTATGTGTTTGATTTATTTTGTATGCTGCATTCATGTTTAAAAAATTGAGAAAGGAAAAAAGTGACTTTTGTTATGAAAAGCTTGAAACAAATTGAAAGGTTTGAGAAACCGTTTTGAAAAGTTACAAAGTTTGAAAAATTAGCCCTTTGGCAGAGTTTATGAAAGAAATGATTTACGCTTGTTGTCATTTTATGAATGTGTTATCCACGAGCTTCGAGCTCACCCCCCCTTTCATCCCCATCTCCAGGTTTCGAGCAGGAGATCGGATAAAAGAATGTGAAGACGTTTGGTCCGACTTTTGCATCGTTTGTATTTTTATGTGAATTGAGTTTTGGAATATTTTGTAAATGGTGTGAATTATCGTTAAGTAAGTGATTATAATGTATTTCGAGCATGTATTTCTGAATGTATGAAGATTATGAATTAATGCATGAGAGTATGAGATTGTATATGGAATTGTGTATGATTATGATGATGCAAGTAAACTATGGGTTGTATATGAGTGAATTGAGATATGGATGTTTTTATGATGTTTGAGAATTATTGGAGTGTTTAGAACTAAGATTGTGTTTCTGCTTGGTGTTGGATGCGGACGGGAGGTCCGATGTTGCCTTGCTATTGGATTATGTATTAGCGTGCGTTTCTTTGGTTTTAAATTTTTGGGTAAAAATACGGTAGTTATCTTTATAGAAATTCGGTAAAATGGGTTTAAAGAAATGAGTTTGAGGATTTATATGATTGTATAAGAAATGATTAAGATGAATTAAGTGAATTGAAATTTGTGAGGATGAGTTTCCAAAAAGGGAATTGTATGGAATGGTTATGATTTGAATGAGATTGATTAAAGAGAAAATGACGGAATAAAAGAAAGAAAAAAAATTTCATACCGGATTTTGGAATGTCTAAGGTTTCCAACGCGTCTCGCATAGTTGTTTCATAATTGTGTTCGGATGTCGGATCCGTTGTTGCTTTATGTTTTTGTTTCAGAATTTGAATTTCGTGTCTGATACTTGGTTTTCGCCTGCCGATTAATTTGCTTCCGTTTCGTTCCGCTTCGAATTCGTTAAGAACTCCGTTCTTTCTAATTTTGTTTTCCGTTTTTCGGTTGGGATCCGGCTCTCGGATCGGGTTCCAACATTTATGGTATCAGAGCCCAGTATTAGGATCGTATCTGGGCGCAGGAGATTGATAACAGATTAAGATCGAATTGCATTAATGATAGTGTGATTTGATGTGAGTGACCTATCATGACTTTAGAAATGTATTAAGGAAAATGAGATTGAAATTTTTAATGATTGGGATGAATTGTGTATGATTATATATTTGGGAGATGAACGAATGAAAAGTTGAAAGACGAGTTTGATGATGGTATTGATTTGCACGATGATTGATCCATTCTAAGGTTTAGTAAGACTGAACCTTTGATGCATGTAAATGGATTGAGAAATCTTGATTTGTGGTGATTGTGCGTTAATATGATCTTAAGCGTTCCTTGTGAAGAAGTGAAAATATGTATGATGAAGAAAAATTAGATAAGAAGAGTGATTATTTGATTAAGGTTAAGGATTATGATTGAGTTTAGGTTTGAGATTAAGACATTGTGATTAAAATTTTATGATGAATTTTGATGACTATTGACTTGTGAAAATGTGTTAAGAAATATTCTATTTGAGACAATAGTGTTACGATATAAATGAGAAGTGAAAATAGTGATTAAGTTAAGAATAAGAAATTGATAAGAAAGTAATTTGACTATTATGAGAAGGATGTGTTACTTGATGACTACGTTTGAATTTAGAGGACGAAATTCTTTTAAGAGAATTGAAATGTTGGACCCGATTTTTAAGTGGAATTTAGAAATAAGAAATGATATAAAATAAGTGTTATATCTATATATGTTGTATGTATGCTTTAAGAAACTTATGAGAAAAGCATTATTGGATGTTGATGTATTTGATAATTGTGGAGATTGGTATGGTTTATAAAAGTTCTAGTGGATGAGTTGATTGAAATGAAGTTAAATAGCAAGAATTAAAAAGAAGAAAGTGTGAAATTTTGAAGAATTTAGAAAGTTTGATTTTGGGGATGAATAGTAAAAAATATTTGACTTGAGAGTTGACTTTTGATTTTGGGAGAATTTGAAAAATGATCTTACGGAAACTTGTAGTTTATGTCGAGCTTTCTGTAGCCATAAAGTTTGATATTTTTCGATATCGGAAGTGAGAGTTATGATCAGTCAAAGTTCGCTTGAAATTTGACTTTTTGATTGGCAAAATTCGAGAAAATGATCAACATGAAAATTGTAGCCTCTGTCGAGAACTTTATGTGGACATAAAGTTTGCTATTTTTCGATGTCGGGATTGAAAGATATGATTTTCTGAAGACTTTGTTTTGAAAATCTTTGATTGAATTTTCAACATCTTTCAAGACCTAATTTGATTTTGAGTTCTTCAGGGAAGTTGTAGAGCTTCCTTTGATCTTTCTATTGACATGAAATTTGTCAAATTCCGAGTTCGAGATCCAGAGATATGATTTTTGAAAAGTTCGGTTTTGAAGTTCCGATACTTTGTTCTTAATCCGATTCCTTTCGTAATCTTTTGCTTATAATTCCTTCGTCCGACATCCGATTGATTTGATTCTTGAAGCGTTGGATTCCTAAGACAATTACGTTCATTTTTATGAAGAATTGTGATTTTTAGGAGATTAAATGGAAAGAGATTGATTGAACCAAAGTAAGAGATTTGGTTATAGGTTATAAGTTGGATAATTTTCTGAACATGGTTCAGTATTTTGCGATTTTCGGGAGTTGTACAACTCCGATTGAGTTGATTCTTGAGGGAAAATAAAGTTAAGATATAGGGCTACAACTTTTTGAAGGGATCGAAATTTAAATTAATCCCTAAGATTGTTAATTTCTGGAATGAAGTTATGTTAATGTTCAGTCTCGGATTTTGTGAAGGTCCGATAGTATCTTGGCTATAACTTCTTCGTTTCTGATCCAAATTGAGCGCGGTCAGTGGCGTTGGATTTTTATGATTGATAGGAACATTTCTCTAGAAGGAAGTTTTAACAAATTCCTTCAACTTGATAGTGCGAATTAAACCCGCAGGTGAGCATATCATAAAGCAAAGTATAAGGACAAATTTGGAATTAGGCTAAAAAGGTAAGGTATTTTGGTCTTTGATCAATTTTTAATGACATGGCATTAGATATTAAAGATGATTTTCGTTTTTCAAGGCTGAAGATTCACGATTTATCTAGAGAATTAAAGAAGGGAATAAGAAGAAGGAATAAAAGAAGAAGGGAGAAGTGAGGAGCCGATGGTGAAGAGAGAAGAGTAGAGTGGGTTTTTGATGGGTTCCAAGGAGACTTTTGATGCTTTTTCAAGAGGAAAGAAAGGGAAGAGCATGAAAGCTTGTTATGGAGTCAATAAATCCGAAAGTTGGAGACTTAAAGGGGTGGAGTTGGAAGCTTTAGGTAAGATGATGGTTATGTTTATGTTTTACTTATGATTTTAATGCATGAATTCATAAGATAATGATTGAAAATAGGTACTGAAATTTATGGATATATATTGACATGAAGGTCTTGATGACCTATTGGCATAATTCTTGTGTTATTAGGATGCTTATGCATGTGGAATTGGTGTTAGAAGTGATTGTATGTAAGTTGAAGATGAAAGCTGAAAAATTGGTTTTTGACCTACTGTACTGTTTTGAGCATAACTCATTGTGTGATTATGAAAATGAGGCAAGGTTTGTTCCCAATGAAACTTTGGTTTGTTGACTACATTTTTGTGTGAAATAGGTATTGTCTAATTGTAACTCTAAGAGGTTGAAATTTGGCTTGGAAAGTTGCTGCTGGGACTTATGTGAACAGTAACCGAGACATAGAACCTAGAGTTTTACTGATTTTTCTAAATTAATTGATATGGAATTAGGGAAAATGGTCTTCATGAGAGTTGAAGCCTACATTGTTATCTTTCCATTGCCACTGATCTTGTAATTTTTCGATATGTATATTGGGAGTTATGCATTGTGGAATGTTGACTGATTTTCTGTCATTTGTGGAAACCTAGCCTAATTGTCGATTTTGTGAGCTTTCTGATTGGAAGCAATTTTAGCAATTTTTGTGGCTGGAATTGGCTTTGGTGATCTTCTGAAAAGTTGTAGAGAAAGAAATTATCTTGAAAACTATATATTGCATGTAATTTTTGGATGTCAGATTTAGGAGTAATGAATTTGCAAAACTGAACCTACATTAGGTTTCTCACAGCTGCCCTGATCAGTACATTGGTTGGCAGATTTGAAATTGTTAGAGGTTGAATTGGAATTTGGGTTCTTCATGAAAATTGAAGTTTGAGATCTTATCTTTTCAGGGATATAAAGTAGTGATTTGTTTGACATTTGTGCTAGGAGATATACTGGTTGGAAATTTACTGCTCAGATTGGGACGGTTTAGTAGACAGATGCTTGATGAAATTATTTGACCTAGTTAGTAAATGAATTGGGATTTTGGTTATTCATGAAAGTTGTAGAAAAATTGTGATCTTTCTAAACATATTTATGGTATAAGTTTGGACTGAAGAAAATGGAAGTTACTGAATTTACCAAGTAATCTTGTTATGTTTTGATAGGTTTTGTTAAATTGGAAGAATAAAGGCGTTGGTCAAATTGATGATCGGGACGAGTTCTAGCATCATTTAAATTGGGTAGCATGTTTATATTTTGATTTATAGGCAATCTCGAATTTTCAAAAATGAAAGAAAGTAAATAAATTATTGTTTTGTAAAAGTTTGAAAATAAGAATTGACTAAAAGTTTGAAAATAAGAATTGATTAAAGTTTGAAATTATTATTTCAAATGATTTGCTAAATCGCTAAATTTCTGAAGCTGCATTGATTGTGTATGCATTCATAAATTGTGCAATTGTATGATATGTGTGAATTGCGAATTTGTGGAAGTTCGATGAAATAAAGTTGAGAAAGACAAGATTTTGAAAAGTGCCTTCGGGCAATTTGAATCTCTGTTTTCGCTTACGTGTTATGTGGGTTCGGTTAGGTCCTTTGGTGAGTCGATTACCTTTGTCTCTATTTGTTATAGCCTTCTCCGGCTGCCCGCTAGTGTACGCACGGAGCTCGATTCGGACTCCTTCACGGCTACACTTGGACATTATGCGAGAAAAATGTAATGCGTTACATTCCACATTGCAGGGGACGCTATCTGGAAATGTGCGATACGTTCTTTCGATCGAACCAGACCATTCTGATATGTTATGTGTTTTGATTTATTTTTTTGTGCTGCATTCATGTTTAAAAAAATTGAGAAAGGAAAAAAGTGACTTTTGTTATGAAAAGCTTGAAACAAATTGAAAGGTTTGAGGAAACCGTTTTGAAAAGTTACAAAGTTTGAAAAATTAGCCCTTTTGGCAAGAGTTTATGAAAGAAATGATTTCTGCTTATTTGTCATTTTATAAATGTGTTATCCACGAGCTTCCGAGCTCACCCCCTTCATCCCCATCTCCGAGGTTTGACGGGAGATCGGATGAAAGAATGTGAAGACGTTTGGTCCGACTTTTGCATCGTCTGTATTGTTATGTGAATTGAGTTTTGGAATATTTTGTAAATGGTGTGAATTATCGTTAAGTAAGTGATTATAATGTATTTCGAGCATGTATTTCTGAATGTATGAAGATTATGAATTAATGTATGAGAGTATGAGATTGTATATGGAATTGTGTATGATTATGATGATGCAAGTAAACTATGGGTTGTATATGAGTGAATTGAGATATGGATGTTTTTTATGATGTTTGAGAATTATTGGAGTGTTTAGAACTAAGATTGTGTTTCTGCTGGTGTTGGATGCCGGACGGGAGGTCCGATGTTGCCTTGTGCTATTGGATTATGTATTAGACGTGCGTTTCTTTGGTTTTTAAATTTTTTGGGCTGTCAAAATACTGGTAGTTATCTTTATAGAAATTTGGTAAAATGGGTTTAAAGAAATGAGTTTGAGGATTTATATGATTGTATAAGAAATGATTAAGATGAATTAAGTGAATTGAAATTTGTGAGGATGAGTTTCCAAAAAGGGAATTGTATGGAATGGTTATGATTTGAATGAGATTGATTAAAGAGAAAAGGACGGAATAAAAGAAAGGAAAAAAATTTCATACCGGATTTTGGAATGTCTAAGGTTTCCAACGCGTCTCGCATAATTTTTTCATAATTGTGTTCGGATGTCGGATCCGTTGTTGCTTTATGTTTTTGTTTCAGAATTTGAATTTCGTGTCCGATACTTGGTTTTCGCGTGCCGATTAATTTGCTTCCGTTTCGTTCCGCTTTGAATTCGTTAAGAACTCTGTTCTTTTCAATTTTGTTTTCCGTTTTCCGGTTAGGATCCGGCTCTCGGATCGGGTTCCAACACGAAATGCCCATAACTGCTCCTAACAGCACTCTTAGGCACATCGACACGCTATCTTCAGCGATAATAACCGGATCGCAGATCAACTTAGTGAACACTTGAGCCCCTGGTCGATCAAACAAATCATCGATCCTAGGCAGTGGATACTTATTCTTCACTGTTACCCGATTCAACTGCCTATAATCGATGCACAGCCTCAAAGTCCCATCCTTCTTCTTCACAAACAGAACTGGAGCTCCCCACGGCGAAACACTGAGTCTGATAAATCCCTTATCCAAAAGCTCCTGCAGTTGAGCCTTAAGCTCCCTCAGTTCCACCGGTGTCATCCTATATGGAGGTATGGATATAGGAGCGGTACCTGGAATGAGGTCAATCAAGAACTCCGTCCTCCGATCCGGTGGTAAACCCGGTAACTCGTCAGGAAACACATCTGAAAATTCCCTTATCACGGGAATATCTTGCAACCTCTGCTCAACTCTAGAATCAATGACGTGGGCCAGATAGGCCGCACATCCTCCCTGCATCAACCTCAGGGCACTCAGAAAAGAAATCATACGGGCTGGCACTACCTGACTAACTCCTCGAAAAACTGCTCTAGACTGACCAGGAGATTCCAAAACGACCTCCTTGGTATAATAATCCATAACAGTCCTATGTACAGTAAGTCAGTCCATCCCTAAAATCACTTCAATCTCCCTCAGAGACAGTACAATCAAGTCTGCACTCAATACCGCTTGATCTATCTGAATCGAGCACTCCTTGTAGACCTCTCCTAATACAATCATACTACCTAGAAGTGTACTCACCTCTAGCCCATACTGTAATCTCTCCCTATCCCCATGCAGTCTACATGCCAAATGCGGTGCAATAAACGAATGAGTGGATCCAGGATCCAACAATGAATATGCCTCAAGCGGAAATCGAAGCATACCAGCCAATGACATCAGGAATCCTAAGCCTCTGCCGAGTCATGGCATAGACTACTACACAGGGGCTGTGGTCTGCTGCTCTGTCCCTCTGCCCTCACAACGGACCCCTCAGCTCGACCTCGGCCTCTACCTCGGCCTCTCAGTCCAGATCCACCTCCACGGCTCTGCTGCACCGTGGTATTACTGTCTGATCTCCCAGTCATAGTAGACTGAGCTCCCAAGGTGGCGGGACAACCCCTGACCTGGTGGTCCTTTAGTGCCAAAGAGGACAATACAGGTGATGGCGGTGAGGCGGGCTCTACATAAAAGGCGCCTTTTTAATGTAGAGCCCGGCCTCTACCGCCATCACTCCTCATATATCCTCTTTAACACTTAATAGCCACTACTCGAACCCAGACCTCGAGTTTGTTGCACTTAAAGTGCACGCCTCTTACCATTGAGCCAATTTTTTTAATGTAGAGCCCGACCTCTACCGCCATCACTCCAGGTATTGTCCTCTTTGTCACTTACGTATTGGCTCAATGGTAAGAGGCGTCCACTTAAAGTGGAACAAAACTTTGAGGTCTTGTGTTCGAGTCGTGACTCACGCAAGTGCCAAAGAGGACAATACCTGGAGTGATTACGGTAGAGGCCGGGTTTTACATTAAAAAAGGGAACAAAACCTTGAGGTCTTGTGTTAGAGTCGTGACTCACGCAAGTGCCAAAGAGGACAATACCTGGAGTGATGGTGGTAGAGGTCGGGCTCTACAGGTGGTAAACCCGGTAACTCATCAGGAAACACATCTGGAAAGTTTCTAACCACTGGAATGTCCTTAAGCTTCTTCTCAACTCTAGTATCAATGACGTGGGCCAGATAAGCCTCACATCCTCCCTGCATCATCCTCAATGCACTCAGGAATGAGATCATCTGGGTTGGCACTACCTGACTAACTCCTACGAACCTTTGCTGGGTGACCGGGAGATTACGATACTACCTCCTTAGTGTAGCGGTTCATAACGGCCCTATGGGCAGTGAGCCAGTCCATGCCTAGAATCACATCAATCTCTCTCAACTGCAAGACTATCAGGTCTGCCTTCAACTCTGCTTGATCAATCATAATCGAGCACCCCTTGCAGACCTCTCCTAAGACAGTATTACTACCTAGGGGTGTACTCACCTCTATCCCATACTGTAGTAGCTCCCTATCAAAATGCAGTCTACATGTAACATCCCGTCATCGATGAGAAGGTTATATTGGTAAATTGAGACGGGATAGGATTTTACCGCATAATATTGACTGAACCTTCATTTGGCCTCTAATTGTAGAGGATCGAGTCATTTGGCACGTGCACTGATAGGTACATGCATTCATGACTTTTTCCCGACATTTAATTGTGATACGGTTATGAATTATGAAATAGTGAATAATTAGGTTTGATTTCGAATTATGGAGAATTGTGGAATAATTGGGATTGAAAATTGATTAGGAAATGTTTTAGAGTAATTGCTAATTGGTAGTGACTCTTGGAAACTTTCGAAAATTAGGAGAAAATGTCGACCAAAATTTTTCAGTGGCGAGACGATTGGTTTGTATAATCCAAAATAATTGTCCAATGGCTATGGAAATTTAGAAATATGATTTTAGGAATTTAATATGTCGAGCCATTGAAATTTGGAGACGAATTAGACTGGAAATGAAATTGAAAAGAGAAAGAGATTTAAATGTTGTATGAGGAAATGTGACAAATCTCTTATAAAATGTCTTAGGTTTCAAATGGAAGAAGGAAAATCCTCTTCTCTTCTCTGAGGCACGATTGGTTCTTCTCCTTGGTGATTTTGATTCTTCCTTAGAGATTTGTGTTTGTTCCTTCCTTGTGGTTAAAGATCAATGAAAACCCTTGAGAAGAAGAAGATTTGATGAGTTTATAGGGTTCATCGTCGATTGTGCGAGAAGAGGAAGGGTTGGAGCATTTCGGTAGATTTGAGGATTTGAGCTTGATTTGGTAAGTAAAATGGTTTAATGTTGTTTATTATTGTGTTAAATGCATTCATGGGTTTAAATATGAAAGATTGTGGTAGTTGGTTGTGAGTTATGGTTGATTAGAGAGAAAAATGGGTAAAATCGATCGGAGAAGATGACTTGCGACTTCTGCGTCATGGCGTCTTGTGAAACCTCGCCACGGCAATTAACATTAATAAGTCACGTGGCGGGAAGGAAGGCGTCGGCGAGCTTAAAAAGGTTGGACACATGGCGAGCTCCTCTCGACGTCGCGGCGAGCGTAAGTCTTCCACGTCGCGACGAGTCCTCTCTCGTGCATCGTGGCGAGCCCCAGGAGAAATGTTCGCCGCGGCGAGCGACATCACACGTCGCGGCGAGGGATGATTTTCAGATTTGACTTAATTTGGTTTATGGGGCATAACTTATGGTGTAGACCTCCAATTGAGGTGATATTTGACTCGTTATGAACTAGAGAACGAGGTCTACAATTGAGGAAAAGAATGAGAGTTTGGATTTGGATTTTTGGGATCTTAATTAATGAAAGAAGGTTAAGGATGTGATTGTATTGCAACCTAAGGATGGTTTCTGATAATTGGGTTATAATTGTGAGAATTATGAATGCAAATTTAATGTAATTGGAGTCTTCAATAGATGAATTTCATCTAGTTCAAATGATATTGGTTTTGAGATTTTTGTGAGATTAGCCTAGTGTATATAAATTGGCAAATGGGACTAAACAGCAGAAATGAATCTGGTGGAGTTCTATGATATGTTATTGAATTGAAATCAGTCATTATTGATAAATTGAGTGAAAAGTTAGAAATTAACAAAAGAAAGTGGGAAATGGGATTTAGCACCGGGAAGGTCATGAATAGGCATAGTACATCTTTTTGAGTAAGACATGTGCATCATTAAATTATTTCTGATTGTGCATTTTAGTATTGGAAATTATTTGATTGTTTTAGAGGCACCGTTGGAATGACGATTCCACGGACATTGCTGAGACTTCCAGGCAGGTAGCTCGGAAGTTCAGGTGAGTAACCTAGTTGGTTCCTCAATCTTGATGTGTTTAATATTACGCATTGATGCCAAGTGGAATAACGGATGGATATATGTGTATTTGATTTTGATTGATTTGGGACCATGGGTGTTGAAATATTAGAAATGTGATATTGAAGTGCTATTGTGTGTGGCGATTAGGAATGCATCAATGAAACAATGGTAAATGCATATATTGAAATATCGGACCGAAGGTCGAAGAAACGAAATTGGTTATTGGAATGTAAATGGCTGTAAATGAGAATTGGAGCATATGCATTCATGCATAAGAGCATGATCAGATAATGACAGTTGTGATCGGAGCAACCAATGTTAGAGCCACAGGCTCACTGTATTAGGGCTTTAAGCCCACCGAAACACTGTTACTGATCCGAGCCTCGAGCTCGAGGGGAGTTAGTGCATACCCAGAGAGCTCTCCTACTCCCTAGACACGTCTAATTACTGATCACTAATAGGCGCTTGGTCACAACACTGTAATAAATTGGACGGTGTCACATGTGCATTGCATATATAAATGATTAAATGTGGATAGTGTGATATATGCGGAAGTGATATAGGTGATCTTGTGAACTGTGTAAACATGCATGAATTGAGTGAACCATCGATGATGGTTTCTCATTGAGTTCGCAAACTCACTGACATTGCAATCATTTTTAGGAATTGAAGAGTACCCGTTAGACAAGCGGGAGTATGATTCTTGCAAGAGTGATGGAGTTTGAAGTTGGGATCGGTTTCATATGCGCATTTGAGTCATTCGATTTATATGTGAAAATTTGTATTTTTGGATAAATCTTTATTATGTCGGCCCAATTTGGCTATGATTATATGTATATGAACTGATTTGAGTACTAAAATAGTATTTGATTGAAATATTTTCATATTGCGGGCCCAGATTGTTCTTGATATTTGCGCTCTATTGTTTTCAAAAATAAAAAATGCATTACAATTTTTGAGCTGCATTGGCCGCTCTAGCATACCACTCTCGTGAGGCACGGGCTCGGATATCACCCACGATCTGGGTTGAATGCAGCGAGGATGGAGTGTTACAATTAATGGTATCGAGCCCGTAAGTACAATCTTACATGGGCATTCTGAGAAAAATGTGTCAAGTACATGCATTTAAGTCATGTCATGACAGACAGTGACAACTGATCCCCAGTCTAGCATATGAGTCACATGCATGGGCATGTATTAGTCGTTTAAGCGGTTAGAAATAGTGAGGAAATGAGGATAAGTTAGAATGTGACAAGAGGAAGTTGTGAATATTGTGGATTGATAGAGGAAAATAGAGATGTGTTAGAATTTGCAAGATTTCAAGTGTATAAAGTGGATGAATATAAAATGTTCTATGATCTAGAGAAGGTACAATTAGGTTTAATTTATGTGACGAGAGTTATGGATAATGATTTACGACCTTGAGTCAAATAGATAAAGAATGATTGTATATCTATGATATTGATTGGAGTGTGAAAATATGTGGGTATGATGTAGTAATGAAAGGACTTAAATGTAAGACAACGATAATGTGAGATGAAAGAGTTGCCAAGGTTTAGTTGATTTGCCCGAGTAAATACACACTGATTATGGGAGCCCATGACAAGTAAAATATTAAGCAATTGTCTCATATGTGTAGAGATGACATGGAAAGAAATTGGTGAGTTAAGTGGCTAATTGTTAGTCATAGTCCCTATCATTTAAAGTTCAATATGAGTTAGAATAAGAAGCGAAAGTGATTATAGTGATCAATTGGAAATAAATGGAGAGTGTTTATGATCCTCACGATTGGGAGCATTGCAAAAGGAAAGTGTTGTCAAGATTGAATGAAAATAAAGTATCCTTAGCGTAAGTGACAAGCGGTATATTGACGTAATGATTTTCAATGGTATGTCTGTTAGGGTATGTTCTTGGTATGTGGATTATGGCATAGATTGATCTACATGGGATAATGAGTATAGCTGGAATTGATTTTCTATGGTATTGAAAATGATTGACTAGAAATAATGGAAATAGTTGATGAGTGGAAATTTCATAAATGGTATCGATGAAAATAGTAAGAAATCTTCTTTCAAAGGCGATTTGACTGAATTAGGTACAATGATCGGATGATCCGATTTGCAAGTGATTCTTGAAAGGACAATATAGGGATAAATCGAAATGAATTACAGTTAACTTGGGAGTCATAATCTTAATGAGACTCTAGTGTAAGAAATAAAATATACTCTTGAGAAGATATACCTATGTTAAGTGCAAGGAATCCGATTTTGTAATAGGATTATTGATCATTAAAGAGACATTATTTGTGAATTTGAGGAGAATATTGGTTCATGAATTATTGGTGTAAAATTGATCGGGAAGTAGAAAGTCAATGCGATGAATGTTTATTCAACCAGGGAGTGCTCAATAGTAAATAAATTGGGTTATGTGGAGAAATTAGTGCAAAGGAACAGACATTAAAACACGTCATTATGGAACTGAGAGATTCCTCATTGGGAAAAATCAGATGCATAAAGAGTTATAAAAATCAATTATGGGTATAGGGAATTTTGGATTGAAATTGTCAAAGATTTCAAGCCCCGGTAGTGTTATATTGTCGAAGAGTAAAATGTTTTGATTATGTTTAAATTGGATAATGACTATGATCAGTAATGATGTATTTATAGTATGTGAAAAGTGGAGAAGAATTTTTTTCATGGATAGGGAAATCTTTCATATCATGAAAGCTTCAAAAAGGTAATCTTAGTTGATCAAATAAATTATGAATGAATTAGTATTTGGACATGGCATATTGGGAGACTTAATGATGCTAGAGGTAACGATAAAATGCAAGGGGAATATATATGGGATCTGGAGTTATTTAAATTAGTTGAATACGGGATACGTCCAAAAATTGTTTGAGGAAAACGTGTGAATCATATGATTGATGAGTGTAATAAGGAAACATTTGGAAAAAATTGCAAATTAAGTATTGATCATATAAGCTTTTAGTGGAGATTTTGCAATATATGTACGAAATGTCGATAAAGGTTAAGATGCAATTTAATGAAATTGTTATCGGGATATTTCTTAAAAGTTTGGAGATTTCATTTGTACAAAAATATTTATGGATATGTCTATGAATATATAAATCGATAATGGTCACGAGATATTTCGGGAATTTGAAAGAGTTGAAAAGGGTTTTTGCGATTGAGTATTTCACAATTAAGCTAGTGATGCAATTGACTGGATTGAATAGAAAATTCAAGGGCAGAAGAGCATGAATTGAGTGATAAGGCTATTAAACCTATTGTATTACTAAGTGTAATCTGTCGAGCTAGCAAAGGGGCAAAAAGAAAGTATTATTCGTTTTTGGAATCTCAAAAACTGGTGTGTATAGAAAGGATGAGTAAAACCTGAATTGGGGATTTAGAATTTGCAAACCTTATAAAAGAATTGTGAATGAATCCAATTTTTGAGTGAATGATATTTAGGATTGAATAAAGAGATATGGGTGTTACCACTAAAGAAATTGTTAGAGAAATAACGAGGATCGATCAGAGCCTTATGGTTCAGTAAGAGTGAATTGATGGGTTATAGGAAAAAAATCGAATGATTAGATGTGTGACTAACCAACAACCTTGATTGTTGGAGACAAATATAAAACTGGTACTTTTGGAGTTCATAGGGACATGAAATCAAGGTATAGTTCAGATTGATTGTGGTTATATCAATTGTTTTATTGGTGACACCATTTGAATAGTGTACAATATTAATAAGTAAAATGAATCTGTAATAGGGATTAAGAAATCCAAGGTAATGACAATGAGTCGAGTTGATTATTATCGAGATTATTAGAATCTTATGAGATTAGTGTTTTAATACTAAAGTGGAGGTAATCTGATATGTAACAAATGAAATGCTTCGTAATGTATCGCCTCGACCAAAATGAATAGATGGAGATAAAGGTAAATGGGGAAACTAAATTCGTGATTAAATGACCTCGATGTGATTGTGGTGTAAATAGATGGGTAAGACAACTTAAAACCAAAAAGATGATTCAGATTTGTTAAGTGTTACATGGACAGGATTAGAAAATATTGTTATAAACTGGTATATGTATTATTGATACCGAAAGTAAAGAATTGCGAGTAATCATGAGGAATCAGTTATGATAGTGTAAAGATTGAGAAAGGAAAAAGAGTGATCGATTGTAATGATTCAGTATATTTGACAGGAATTGGTCATGTAGTGAAATTAGTGGAACACAGTATATAGTGATAGAAACAATTCCCCTGTTTCTCGGATCAATCGTATATGAAATTTTCGAGGATGAAATTTTTATTAGGAGGGGAAAATTGTAACATCCCGTCATCGATGAGAAGGTTATATTGGTAAATTGGGACGGGATAGGATTTTACTGCATAATATCGACCGAACCTTCATTTGGCCTCTAATTGTAGAGGATCAAGTCATTTGGCACATGCACTGATAGGTACATGCATTCATGACTTTTTCCCGGCATTTAATTGTGATACGGTTATGAATTGTGAAATTGTGAATAATTAGGTTTGATTTTGAATTATGGAGAATTGTGGAATAATTGGGATTGAAAATTGATTAGGAAATGTTTTAGAGTAATTGCTAATTGGTAGTGACTCTTGAAACTTTCTGAAAATTAGGAGAAAATGTCGGACGAAATTTTTCGAGTGGCGGATTGATTATTTGTATAATCGAAATAATTGTCCAATGGCTATGGAAATTTAGAAATATGATTTTAGGAATTTAATATGTCGAGCCATTGAAATTTGGAGCAATTAGACTGGAAATGAAATTGAAAAGAAAGAGATTTAAATCTTTGTGAGGAAATGAGACAAATCTCTTATAAAATGCCTTAGGTTTCAATGGAAGAAGGAAAATCCTCTTCTCTTCTCTGAGGCGCGATTGGTTCTTCTCCTTGGTGATTTTCGATTCTTCCTTAGAGACTTGTGTTTGTTCCTTCCTTGTGGTTAAAGATCAATGAAAACCTTGAGAGAAGAAGAAGATTTGATGAGTTTATAGGGTTCATCGTCGGTGTAGAGAAGAGGAAGGGTTGGAGGATTTTGGTAGATTTGAGGTTTTGAGCTTGATTTGGTAAGTAAAATGGTTTAATGTTGTTTATTATTGTGTTAAATGCATTCATGAGTTTAAATATGAAAGATTGTGATAGTTGGCGTGGCGAATTAACATTTAATAAGTCATGGCGAGCGGGAAAGAAGACGTCGCGGCGAGCTTAAAAAAGTTGGACGCCATGGCGAAGCTCCTCTCGGCGTTATGACGGCGTAAGTCTTCCGCGTTATGACGAGTCCTCTCGTCGTCGTCATGGCGAGTCCCAAGAAAATGTTAGCAGCGGTGGCGACATCACACGTCACGTGGCGCTGCAAGACGCTTGTGGCCGACGGCTTGAGGTCGCGGCGAGGGATGATTTTCAAATTTGACTTAATTTGGTTTATGGGGCATAACTTATGGTGTAGACCTCCAATTGAGGTGATATTTGACTCGTTATGAACTAGAGAGCGAGGTCTACAATTGAGGAAAAGAATGAGAGTTTGGATTTGGATTTTGGGATCTTAATTAGTGAAAGAAAGTTAAGGATGTGATTGTATTGCAACCTAAGGATGGTTTCGATAATTGGGTTATAATTGTGAGAATTATGAATGCAAATTTAATGTAATTGGAGTCTTCATAGATGAATTTGATCTAGTTCAAATGATATTAGTTTTGAGATTTTTGTGAGATTAGCCTAGTGTATATAAATTGGCAAATGGGACTAAACAGCAGAAATGAATCTGGTGGAGTTTTATGATATGTTATTGAATTCAAATCATTCATTATTGATAAATTGAGTGAAAAGTTAGAAATTAACAAAAGAAAGTGAGAAATGGGATTTAGCACCGGGAAGGTCATGAATAGGCATAGTACATCTTTTTGAGTAAGACATGTGTTGGAACCCCTCCCCGGTGAGTCGCAGGCTCGACGTCCTACGTGACATCTGGACGTGCATCTCAGGAGGGAGGAATTCCTTACCACGAAAGAAATCTCAAATCGAACTTATTTTAATGTCATCCGAACAAAACTTGATAAGTTCACCCTAATTATCACCCAATAAAATTTATCTGCTTATGGCCCATAACTAAATTCTAAACCTAAGCTAAAATGAAATTTCATATCTCTCGATCAATTAGAATCAGAAATCGCCTCAATCGGATCCCTATAGTTCACAAAATCACCGAAAATGGAATTACATTCAAAATCGTCACGTAATTGACTCTCTTTAATATAATCCAGTGCATTAGACCCAAAACCGACACTCTCATTTTGCTAAAAAGGGTATAAAATTTTGGAAAAAACCAATGCTTGGCCGAGGTGAATCGAGACCAAGCGAAAAAGTTACAAGCAAAAGAGTGAGGGATATTCAGAGATTAGGCGAGGCACGTCTAAGAGGCTTAGAGACTAGGCGTGGCCCGTCTAAGGATGAAATCTAGATTTGTAGGAAAATTTCAGAATATGCAAACATCATAACTTTTGCTCCCAAAGTCTAAAATTCGTAAATTTGGTATCAATAAAAAGGTAAAAGGGAGCCCTACAACTTCATAGAAGGATTTAAAAACTACTTTAGTCATTAAGAGGGTCAAAACTTGCTTTAAAGTTTCAGCCCAAAACTCAATTTTCCTACACAATGTCAAAAGTTTGAAAATTCTTATCTTTTAGCATACAAGTCTAAAAATAACACATTTTACCTCATTGGAAAGATAAAAAGATGCTCTACAAGTTTCATGAAGGGTGTAAAAATCAAAACAATCATTTAGAGGGGTAAAAACACAGCCAAAAGTTCAGCCTGAAAACTAGCCAATGAAACAGTAAATTTACCTAAATGAGCAGTGGCATCAACTTCCAAACCTCATATCTTTTATTCTTAGCTCTAATAATTGCAAATGATACCTCATTGGAAAGGGGAAAAGATAATCTACATGTTATTTGAAGGATGGAGAAACCAAAACAAGCTCGAAAGGGGTGTAAAACCCTCCCAAATGTTCTGTCCAAAATTACCAAATGAACAGTAACTGAACTAGGTCTAATCCCCATAACTTTTTACTCCTAACTCGAAATAAGGCATGAAATACCTCGATAGAAAGAAGAAAGGATTATCTACAAGTTTCATGAAGTAAGCAAAAACCAGATCAGCATCTAAGAGGGTGAAAAAGCCTTCTAAAGGTGCTGCACAACTTCAGCCCTCATCAACAGTAGCTGAAACCTTTCAGCTCTCATAACTTTTTCATCTTAAGCTCGAATGTGACAAACTTTATGTCATTGGAAAGATCTAAACATATTCTACATTCTTCAAGAAGACATCTCATTTAAAATCAAACTCTAATAAGGTCAAAACATCAATTGAAGGTTCTGCCCATTTTTAAGAAAAATGGACAGCACCTCCCCTAAAAATGTAACTAGCCAATTCTTCAATCCAAATCAACAACCTGCATAAAAATTCATTCTTCCAGTCTTCCACAACTCAATCCAATCTAGATATATATATATATCCTCAAATGGCAGCAACCACACTTTTAGGCATCTATTTGTTTCCAAAACATAAATTAATCCAACTTTACTCTTTCTTTTGTCAAGATTAACCATACAACCATACATTCTTGGAAAGTGTATACAAAATACATGTAAACTTCAAAACCCTTATATTTACATCAAAACAAGTCAATAAAAAACTTCAGAGGAATCTAGCGATTACATCCAAAAAGCAAAGTGAAAGTACAAAGAACAATGATTATCCAAGATGTTAGCTAATGCTTTAAACATGACTTCAAAAGAAATAGGCATCGGAGTATTGTCCCAATCCGATCACGGTGACTCGATTTCTCGCTTGACACTGTGGAGGAGAAATGGGGTGTGAGCTCGACGGCTCGATGGGTAACAACAATAATCAAGGAATAAGCAAAATCGTCATTCTTTTCTTCATTTTCAAAACAATGTCACATTAATAAAAAGCATTCTTACTTTTCAAATCTTTTCACAAAATTTATCCCATCAAACAATTTACACACTTAACACATCACAAAACAACCAAACATTTCATAAAAGCACAAACAAAGTGGTTGGTGGATCAAAGCGAGCGTACTACACATTTCTGAAGCGATCATGTATAACCATGACAAATAAGGTCCTTGAGAGAACTCCACGACCACTAATGACGGTAGGAGAAGCCTATGGGTGAGCAGTGCACCTGACTCAGATGGGACCACCACAAACCCAAAGAAAGCACATAATTCACATAATTTGAAAACATTAGTGAAACGGCCTTTACAAATTCACTTCGCATAAGCGAGCCAAATCGGCAAATCTTTGTCGAATCATAAATTCTCGTCTTTTCACATAACAAAGCAGATTCAAATCATTTCAACATGAATTCATAATCAAAGTGTCTCACATACAAGTTAAACATATCAAAAGAGTAATTCATACACAAAATCGAAGTCATTGAAAAGCATTTATTATAAAAAGTTCATTAAGCCTATAACTCAATTATTAAGGAATCACCCACCTTAATTCCTTTAGCTCTAGGATTGATTAATTTGCTTCTCCTCGACTTCAATGGCCTCTCTAAACCTTCATTAAGCATAATTATCCCATAAGAACATAGGATATCAAAATCGGACAATTTTAAGGATAGGAAAACTTGAATCAACACCTACCCAACTTTACCCATAACTTAACTAAGCTTTTAGCATCAAAACCCATCCATAAAACCATAAATTTCGAAATTTTTCTTACCTTAGGAGGTGACCCACGAAATTTTCTTCTTGCTTTTCTTGGAAGATTCATCCTTCCTTTCCACTTTCTTCTTGAACAAAACTCTTAAACTCTCCTTTCTAAGCATAGAAACCTAAGCTCCAACTCTTTTCTTCTTCTTCTTCTTCTTCTTCTTCTTCTTCTTCTTCTTCTTCTCCTTCTTCTTCTTATCTCCACCGAAACTCTTCTCCCTTCTCTTTTCTATGTAAGCTTCAGATGACACTTGAAAGACTAAGGAAATTGTTCTAACTTATAACCTATGGCAAAAACTCGTAGTTTCATTTAATTGCCTCCTCTCCTTGCTATTTTCGTTTCCCTCTTCATGTTTTAAGGCTACATCATCAAACCTTTCCTTCTTTTCTCCTTTAATTGCACTTATATGGACCCTAGCCCAAATGCTTCCTTTCTTCTTCATTTACATGTTATTTAAAAGGGCCAAAAGCCCACTTTATTAACCTTAAGCCTTAAACACACATATGATCTTCCTATCATGCCCTTATTCCATCTTAATCTTTTAATTTATAAAACTTATCAAACTCAATTTTAACTAAATACCTCCAATTAAAATTCTATTAATCCTCAATTAATTCTAACTAAAAGAAAATTAGTAAACTAATCCTCAAAATACATAACACATGCTAAATGCGAATCGGGGCCCAACAACATGTGCATCATTAAATTATTTCTGATTGTGCATTTTAGTATTGGAAATTGTTTGATTGTTTTAGAGGCACCGTTGGAACGACGATTCCACGGACATTGCTGAGACTTCCAGGCAGGTAGCTCAGAAGTTCAGGTGAGTAACCTAGTTGGTTCCTCAATCTTGATGTGTTTAATATTACGCATTGATGCCAAGTGGAGATAACGGATGGATATATGTGTGTTTGATTTTGATTGATTTCGGACCATGGGTGTTCGAAATATTGGAAATGTGATATTAAGGTGCTATTGTGTGTAACTGATTAGGAATGCATCAATGAAACAACTGGTAAATGCATATGACTGAAATACCGGACCAAAGGTCCGAAGAAACGAAAATTGGTTATTGAAGTGTAAATGACTGTAAATGAGAATTGGAGCATATGCATTCATGCATAAGAGCATGATCAGATAATGACAGTTGTGACCGGAGCAGCCAACGTTAGAGCCACAGGCTCACTGTATTAGGGCTTTAAGCCCACCGAAACACTATTACTGATCTGAGCCTCGAGCTCGAGGGGAGTTAGTGCATACCCAGAGGGCTCTCCTACTCCCTAGACGCGTCTAATTACTGATCACTAATAGGCGCTTGGTCACAACATAGTAATAAATTGGACAGTGTCACATGTGCATTGCATATATAAATGATTAAATGTGGATAGTGTGATATATGCGGAAGTGATATAGGTGATCTTGTGAACTGTGTAAATATGCATGAATTGAGTGAACCATCGATGATGGTTTCTCATCGAGTTCGTGAAACTCACCCACATTGCAATCATTTTTCGGGAATTGAAGAGTACCCGTTAGACAAGCGGGAGTATGATTCTTCAAGAGTGAAGGAGTTTGAAGTGGGATCGGTTTCATATCGCATTTGAGTCATTCGATTTATATGTGAAAATTTTTATTTTCTGAGATAAATATTATTATTATCAGACCCAATTTGACTATGATTATATGTATATGGCGATTTGAGTCTTGAAATAGTATTTGATTGAAAATATTTTCATATTGTGGGCCAGATTGTTCTTGATATTTGCGCTCTATTGTTTTCAAAATAAATAAAATGCATTACGAATTTTTTGAATCTGCATTGGCCGCTTCTAGCATACCACTCTCGTAAGCGCGGCTCGGATATCACCCACGATATCGGGTTGAGTGCTGCGAGAATGGTGTTACACTACATGCCAAATGCGGTGCGATAAAGGAGTGTGTGGATCCTGGATCTAGCAGTGTAAAAGCTTCAAAGTTAGAAATAAGAAGCGCACCTGCTACCACATCTGGGGAATCTTGGGCCTCCTGCCTAATCATGGCATAGACCCTGGCCTGGGACTGCACTCGACTGCCTCCCCCCTCAGTCCTTACAACTAAACCCTCAGCTCTACCTTTGTTGGGCCCCGTTTCCTAAGCCCAACAATCGGACCGCAGACGAAACATATGCGAATTTCCAAGTTCCTTAACCTGGGAACCATCAAAGAGAAATTCCTCCTTGGCATGACATCTCAAGCCCAAGGGCGAACCCACATGACGGAAACATAAAATCCCCCAAAGATTTCTTCACAATGGTAGTTATTAGTCTCTAGTTCAATAAAAAACAAGAGCCACCCCAAACAGAGCTCTATGGGCCAAGATATGCTTAAGAAATCGAAGTTGGTTTATAGCCCAATCATGCTCTCCAAATCTACCCATCACTTACCTTGCATCAAACTTTCTGGATTTAAATCCAATGGTTACCAATTTTTGTGGAGAGGTAGCTAAACATGTTATAAATTCAATGCTTCAAGCATCGCTCGATTCGGAGGTCGGACGAAGAAGTTATGATCGAAAGAATCCAATATGTTCATGTCCTCATTCCAACAGAACATGTTTTGGCGCAAATGCCATAACGTTTTATACAAATGTCCAATTGCTTTCGTTTTTACACCATTGAAAATAAGACATCTAGATTTACAACTTCTATTAGAGCCCTCAAGGTGAGCTTCAGCCTCTAAACTAGTCAAAATCGCAAATTACTGTAGCTAACCCGAGGCTGTCCGTTAAACGGACATGCATGTCCGCTTAACGGACACAGACTGGCAAGACAGCCCCAAAATGTCCGAGAAAGTACGTTAAACGGACATCCATGTCCGTTTAACGGACATACACTGGACAAAGGGTCCTTTTCCACCCGATACTGTCCGTTAAACGGACATACATGTCCGTTTAACGGACACGCGCATCCCAAAACCCCTTCCAAGCCTCCCAATGCTTCCAACCATTAATCCTAACACCATAAACCATCAAACCTTCCCAAATTAAATCCTTCAAGTGTAATCACTCTCCTCAAATGATCAACTACCAATTGGGATGCACTAAACTCCCAAACATCAACTCAAAACTCATTCAACACACACATTCTCAACATTTACCAAAGTTATCACATTCGAGCTTTTCATACAACATCATCACTTGCAAAGCCCATAACTCTCAATATTGATATCTAAAATTCATAAACCTTATACCATTGGAAGCTAAGAGGATAAGAAACATAATTCAAGAAGATCATTTAGCCCACAATGGCCTAAATTAACCCAGTTTTCCCTCAAAGTTCAACACACAATTTACCTCTACAAAACACAGAAATTAGCATTTCACACAAGATAGATAAGCACATGCATAAAGAAATCTTCCCAATCTTCAAATTCAATTCAAAGCCCAAAATGGAGTTCATACAAGCTTTCATACATAGCTTTAAATACATATCGACATTACACAAGTCGCAAAATACATTCGATGCTCAATGTTCAATATCTTTATTAAAGCTATTCAAAATCTAACTCTAACTTAATCAAAGCTAAGTCTCTCAAGACCATCCAAATGCCGAAGTTTCTTGATCTTCTCGATCTGCACTTTGAGGAGGAAAATCGTGGGTTGAGCTATACAACTCAGTGGCTAAACCATTTGTAGTCAATGGCATTGAGCCACACAAATAACCAAATACATATACATACTAGCATGCTTAGGCATAAGTATTTAACAATAAGAATTCAACATTCACAAGCAATTGCCAACTCATAATTCCAAATCATCTTCACACACTAAATATGATTCATTTCAAGGCAACTTAGAACATCAAATGCAATGCACATTTCAATGGCTAGAGGGTTCCGTGAACAAAACGATTTAAACCGAAGTTTCTGCTGTGAATCAAAGCGAGTCCATTCTCGGATCTCATGGGCCCTGGCGGGCAGCCGGGATAGGGCTTTAACGTCGACAAGCACGCGTGACTCAAAGCAGTTCCTCTCAGCCCAAATAAAACACATAATCCAATTCAAATGTTCATATAACAAAATGCCATGCTTTCATTCAATGGCATACATTCTTATTCAAATGTCAAACATTAATTCATACATAACATGGCATAATCACATTTCTATGGTTTAATCATCATGATATACATCATATCAACATAACAACATGCAACAAGTCACGTGCAATGCATATACAACATTTGCCCATTTTGCACAAAAACTATAAATAATTTACCCACCTTAGCCTTGCAATCTCCAAAATCAATGGTTTCTTCCTCCTTGCTCTAGGGTAGCCCCTTGATTGCCTATACACAACCAAAATTTCATCATTTACTCTCAAATTTTCAAAATCCCCCTTCAAAACCCTAGAAATATCATAACCCAAATCAAGCCTCCATATAACCCATTCATAAACCCTATAGGTTAGAAACTCAACCCCTAGGTGAAAATCCAACAAAACTTATGAATCCTTATTTATCTTCTTCTTCCTACCACTTTCTCTCACTAGAGTTTTCCCATTCACAACACAACACCCATTTCCTTCCACTAAAGCAAGAAGAAGATGAAAACTTACCTTAAAGATCTTGAATCTTCCCCTTTCCACGAATTTCTTCCCCTTTTTCCTTGGATTTTTCGATTTTTCTCTTCTTCCTCTCTTCTTCTCCACTTTTCCCTCTCTCTTTGACTCTTTCTCTCTCCTCCCTTTGGCTTGCACGAAATCTCCCCTTCCCTCTTCAAATTTTTGTCTTTTATGCCCCTCATTAATATGGACCTTCCAAAAATACCCCTCCTTGTCTTATAAGGCCCTACTAACCCCTTAAGCCCACTTAAATACTAACATCCACCTACTAACTACTTACATTTACTACTCACTTACCATATTAATCCCATTTCACCTACTACCTTAATTCAAATTCAATTTCTATTCCTTTTCTCAACTTCTAATTAGAGACCAAATAAATAAATAATTAAACCATAAATCAAGCATAAAGAACCAATTAGGAAATTAAATCATAATTAACAAATTGAACAATTCAAGCAAATAAGAACAAGGCCTAACAACCTCCCTCTACCTCGACCCCTCATCTGATCCACCACCTCATTTCTGCTTTGAGCTGTGGTGCTACTCCCAGATTGCCCACTAATAGAAGACTGAGCTCCCAAAGTAGTCGGGCAATCTCTGATTTAATGGTCCATGGAGCCGCATTTAAGGCAAGCTCCAGTCAGGCGCCAACACTCACCACTATGCCTCTTCTCAAAGGTGCTCTGGCTGGAACTGAGTCATCCCTGCACCGCTTCCATCGCATCGCTAGTTTGTGTAAACCTCCGTCTCTGCCCAAATCTGGACTGCCTGAATCCACCTACTGATCTGAAGGCTCTATTCTGGCACTTACTGTTAGACCCCGTCTCCGAGGCCCAACATTCGGAAACACACAAGCATAGAAGACCCAATATGACAACATACTGGTCACAAATTGGGAAGCCTCCAAATGAAGGATTCGGGTCGGCTCTAAAATAAAATTTATTCCTCATGATCTAACGATCCTAACGTCACTGAAATCACTCAATTCGGATTAGGAATGAAAGAGCTATGCCCAAAAAACTTTTTAAAGAAAATAGTCAAAACTGAACACTGTACTGACTTCACGTCAGAATTTGAAAACCTTAGAGGCTAGATTGCAACTCGACACCTTCATAAAACTTGTAGATTTATGTCTCTAGTTTAATTTAAAACAAGAATCACCTCGATCCGAGCCTAGAGTTCAAGATATTTTAAAATTAGTAAAGTATATTCAGACTTTGTCAACCGATCGTCATACTTTGTTTCAAACCACCTTTTTCAATTTAAAAGCAATACTGATAAATCAGATGTAAAAAGATAGAAAATTTTCTTAGGAGGTCTACACAAAAAGTTATGGCCAAAGAAGGAGAGAGGTCGGTGGTAAAACCGACCCCCAAACGCTGAAGCTCGCTTCAAGAGGCGAGCATTGGCGCTTCAGCGTCTGGAGTGACCTTCCCAAAGATAATCCGACTTATCAGACTTCTAACCTTAATAACTTTTGACTCCGAGCTCCAAATCAGACGTGGTTTCATTCGTTGGAAAGCTAAGAGAAAAATCTAAATTTTTTAAAAAGGATTCAAAGACAAGCTTAGACACTAAGGAAATCAAAAATTTACTCTAAGACCGATCGACTAGCTCTCCACAAACAGTACCAAAACTTACAACTACCATAACTTTTGACCCAGGACTCCGAATTTAGCAAACTTAGTGTCTATGGAAAGGTAAAAGAATTATCTACAATTTTCATAAAGATCACCGACCTAACCTCTAACTCTATAAGGGTCAAAAGTTGGCTCAAAGCTTCTGCCTGACATCTACCATTTAGACAGCACCTGCACTTAATTCTAACAACTCACACCTACCAATTTAACACATCATAAATAGCTCATAAAACATCATAGGAGAGCTCTGCAGCTCACTACAACCACACATAAATTATAGCAAATTTCCAGCGAGCTCTCCCAAAGTCAAAAACCCAACAGCAACTCAATAGTTAAAAATACCCATACACATACTATTTCAAGGCCATACACAGATCGTAAATCAACAATTTCACATGATGGAGAGAGTGCTAGAGCTCTCATACATCTTTCCAATCATAAGAGTTCGATCATAGCTTTAAGTACATATCGGCATATCCATCAAAAGTCAAGTACAAAATACAAAATACATGAGATGCTCGATGCTTGATATGCTTATAAAGCTATCCAAGAGCTAGCTACTAACTTAATACAAAAGTGCCTAAATCTTGGAGTTATGCCCGATGCCTTGCAAAGGTTCCGAGTTCAACTTGAATTTTCACCTGAGGAGGGAGAATGGGGTGAGCTAACACGGCTCAGTGGCTAACATGTTTATAGCCATCAAGTAACGAACCACACACAAAACATACAATTACAAATCCAAAACAATGGCAATTTATCATATAAAACGCCAATAACCCAAAATCATCACATAAGGCATAGCATGAGAATTTATATCAATCAAACATATATTATGCATCATAAACACAATTAAATGCTAAAATGCACACAATTGGCCCGAGAGTTCTTTAAACACGACAGAAACTGAAGTTTACCGTAAACACGACGAGTCCATTTTTCGGATCTCGTAAGCCTCAGTAGGCGTACCGGAGAAGGCTAAGGGGTCAACGTGCGTGACTATCGAAATAGGTTCTCTCTTGCCCAATCACAACCAATTTACGCTCACACATTAATGAAGTGAATCACACGTTAATATATTGAACAATAATATGATCAAGATACACAAGAAGGGGGTTGAATTGTGATAAACTTTTCGTTAATCCCTTTAGAAATTACTTATTCTTTCAAAACTTATCGTAAATCAATTGTGTAACTAGTTTAAAAAAACTTTGTTAATTTTGAAAACTACGATATAAGTAATATGAGTAGAAAGAAAAACACGACAATTTATCTGGTTCACCCCAAACCGTAGGCTACGTCCGATCCTCGATATCCTTACGAGATTTCACTATTTTCAGGCTGCTTACAAGTATTCTTTCGATTGAGCCTCTCGGGTCTCTTTGACAAGTATTCTTTACTCTTAGCCTCTTGGGCTATCGTAGAACACTTTCTAATTGAAAGAATAGTAAAGAGCTTATTCTGATAGAAATGCTCTTAACTTCGCTTCACTCGAAATATCGTTCACAATTTTTCTCGGATAATCGAAAATCAAAAGTTGAATATTCAAGGTTTCATGAAGTTGTGTCTTCTTCAATCTCGACTCTTATTTATAGTCGGGTTCTTCATTTATTTCTTGAATATCGCTTCTTGAATCTTGAAAAGCGGTTATTGGTTTGACTCAAGTAACTAACTCAAATGATGTTTCTTTCTTCCGTCGATATTTTGTATCATTGCTTTTCTCATGTAAAGCTTTAATCGCTTTTCTCTTGTAAAGCTTTAGTGCTTTTCTCTTGTAAAGCTTTAAATCACTTTTAAACCGGTGATTCTTACTTCGACTGATTTTTCTCCTTCAGCTGTTTTTTTTACTTCTCATGCGTCCATCTACTTTTCATTTGTATATTTCTCTTTGTTTGTCATCAAAATTATTTAATACGTGAAGTCTGGTTTGACTTAACATTCTCCCCCTTTTTGATGATAACAAATATTGTGAAATAGAGAAATATGAAAGGTATCAAATATACAGAAGTATGAATAAATCAAAAATAACTTCTGCTTTCAAAATTTCTTCTGCCTTTTCCTTTCAGTTGATTCTCCCTTCTCATTCTTCCTTCTCCCCCTATTTGTTATTAATCAAAAAAATTATTTCCCAAACTGTTTCACCAACTTTTTCAGCATCTTCTTAATCTTCTTCATATCCTTATCAAGTTTTACGATCGAGGATTACTGCTCAACAACTTATCATCAACAACAACAATCGTTGTTGTATAAGCTTCCACGTTTGAGACATGTGGTTCAATAATTTGTAGGAGAGGCGAGGAACATATACTGACTTGATCGGGAATATCAAGATCATAGGAATCAAGTATCACGTTGAAATGTGCTTCAAGCCAAGGCATAACTTCTGAATCGAGTTGATCTCCCACGAGGTCGATTTTGCATAATGTTACGTAAAATACTATAAGAACATTTAAGTTGCCAATCGGAAGAAACGACATCTGACCCTTTACGATAAGTGCCTCCACATGGATCATCTCGCTGTAGCCTTAGTTTGGCTTGTTCTGGATCTTGATAAATGCGAGATAGAACTTCCACTTCTTTTCTCTTCACATGCTTCATCAATCAATTACCTTTACGCAATCGATCGAAGTCATGTCATCAAAATCGGTTACGGTTGAACTTTCACTTCAGCTTTCTCTTAACACTTACGTTCAACAAAATTTGGTGGTTGTAAATCGGTACCACCTTGATTCTTGTCTTGTCTAGTATTGGATAAAAGTAAGGCGCTCTCAAATGGCTCGGTGGATATGGTTCTCTTCCAACTCTCTTGAGTTGATCATAGAAATTTTGTAACCCCTATCCAACAAATGTAGAATGTTGTTATCAAATTCAACTTATTTGAAGAAGGCTTTCACAAATCTCTTTGGTTTGTCTCGGATGATGACAGATTTGGTCTTCTTCTCTCTGTGACAACCAATCTGTGTTCCCAACTTTCTCTTTGAAAAGTTAAATATTTGGATGGAACATTAGTCATCACACTCGAAGACTTTTGAGTAACCTTTTGTCTCATAACATGTGTAGCAATTTGCTTGCGAATAAGTGAAGGCGAAAAGTAGTAAAACTACTTCTTCAAAATTGGATTATCAAGGACATTGTGAGTATCCTTAAGATTACCAAGAATAACTTCCATATTTACTTGACAATATCAACCGTATCAACAACAGACTTTTCGTAGTATCAACAACGATCTTTTCTTGCCTTACCTTCTTAGACTTTGTTTACATTGTTGGACTTCCTTCTTTTATCGCACTCATTTTCTTTCCCTTGGTGACTTTTAGGTTGCATTTTTTCTTTTGAGTTCTTCTTTCCTTTTCCTCCACTTCCTTGAGGCCGAGTTTACGAAACTTTTCAAGGATTGATGTCAACGACTTTGTAGCTTTGATCTTTGCGATTCGAGAATGCTTTGATTGACTTGATTCTCTGGATTGGTAGCTTCTTTACATTGCACGTTTTAAGCTCTGGGTGACCTTCATGCTTGCTTTGGAATGTCACTCAAGTAGTGGTTCCTTTACGCTTCAAGTCACTGATTCAAAAATTGAACACTTCTCGACTTTGATTCACGAGAATGTGATCTTGTTTCCTTCATAGAAGACTTCTTGATATCGCTCCCCTCGATTGTTGCTTTCCTTGGCGATTACTGCTCCTTTTACGTCTAAAATCTCATACCCATTTTAGCAATAGATGTTGAATCTATATAGCTTTTAACGGATATCTTACATCTAATTCCCGATCAATCGATGCGATTCTCTGAACACTCTTGTCAACAACATCCCATAAGGACAAGTGTTTGTATCCTTTATTGATTTTACCATGTCTTGATAAATCAAATATGATAAATCTATTGGGTGATGATTAGAAGATGAAGAATACATTGTTCATCCGGGTAGTGACGATGTCGTGAACCTATTCTCGGTAAAACACGATCCACGTAGAACCTTGAACAATACCCTTGCCTTTGGTACCAGAGAGAGGCTCTCCTTTCGATTAGGTTATTTTGACCATAAAGTTGACGACTAACTTCATCTTCGTTCATCTTAAGCTTAGTCATCCATTTCGCCATATTAGTGAGTTGAACTCCATCCATCGGACATTCAGTGACTTTCTCCAGTAACTCCATCGTTACTATAACAGAGTGTGTGTCTACATACGACACGATTGTATCGTCTACTGACTTAGTATTCTTCCAGAACTCATAAACTTCTTGGAGATAGACTTCATCTCGTACTTGAAAGAAGTTTCTCCAACCTACCGCTATTATCTCCGGCTCTATATCCATCTGTTCTTTTCTTAGTTCTTCGAAGTTTACCAATCTTCCCGGCTAAATGATCCTGGATCAACTCGCAAATGGGCTTGACATTCATCTTGCTGATTACGATTGGTAGGAACTTGCTTGAAGAAATTTGAGAGATTTAAGAGAACTAGCAATTTCAATTCGGTAGAAATCCCAAAAGTCGGTTTTAGGGAATTTATAGCGAATTCTAGAACTATTGTACTTCTCGATGATCGTGACTTTTCCTCTAAAAATTTTCTTGTGAAAGAAGTTTTATATCAAACCGTCTAGCCGTTAACTCCACCGTTCCTTGTCTTGTCTTTATAAAAACTAGATGAATGGTGCATTAACTCCTCCGCTATCTGTCTTGTCTTTATGAAAACCGGATGAATGGTCCGTTAACTCCTCCGTCTGCATGCATCTTGTCTTTATGAAAAACCAGATGAATGGTTCGTTAACTCCTCCGTCTGTCTTTCTTGTCTTTATGAAAAACCAGATGAATGGTCCGTAACCATCACTATAATGAGGTTGCGTCTGATTTCTTTAAAGCGATCTTCACTTAGTGGTTTTGTGAAGATATCCATGCTGATATTTTGTTTCTCTGAATTGTGGTAGACGACTTTCTTGAACGTAATCTCTCAAGAAATGATGTCTGACTTCTATGTGCTTTACCCTTGAATGTTGAATTGGATTCTTTGACAAGCTGATGGCGCTGGTGTTGTCGCAGTATATTGGAATCTATTCCTCTTGTATTGAGTAGTCCTCTAATTGATACTTGATCCACAATATTTGTGAACAACAACTTACGGCAGACATATATTCAGCTTCGGCAGTTGATAATGCAATCGAGCTTTGTCTCTTGCTTGACCATGACACCAGGTTTGGTCCAAGAAAGTGACAGCCACCACTCGTGCTCTTCCTTTCGATCCTATCACCGGCATAGTCCGCATCGCAATATCCATTCAACCTGAAATTTTTACCTTTCTCATACATTAAGCAAAGATCAGTAGTACCTGCGAGATATCTCAAAATTCGTTTCTGACAAATATAATGAGATTCTCTAGATCGGCCTCGAAACCTTGCACACAAGCATACACTGAATAGAATGTCAGGTCTACTTGCTGTAAGATAAAGCAAAGAACCAATCATCCTTCTAAATAGGGTTTGATCCACCTTCTTACCACTTTCGTCTTTTGACAACAAGTTTGAAGGATGCATCGGGGTAGACATATATTTAACACTGCACATATCAAACTTAGACAATAATTCTTTAAGATATTTTTGTTGATGGATAAAATCTTATCCTCGGTTTGCTTTACTTGCAATCCAAGAAAGAATTTTAACTCACCCATCATGCTCATCTCAAATTCATTTTTCATCAGATTTTCAAAACTCATGCATAACCTTCTTGAAGTTGCACAAAAATAATATCATCAACATAAATTTGCACAATAATGAAATCATTACTCAAGTTCTTCCTAAAAGAGTTTTTTCTACTTTACCTCTAGAAATCCATTTTCTATAAGAAATGAACTTCAGACGATCATACCATGCTCTAGGGCCTGTTTCACCCATATAAGGCTTTATGAAGTCTGCAGACATGATCTGGATACTTTATGTCCTCAAATCCGGAGGTTGCTTAACATAGACTTCTTCATCTATAAAACCATTCAAATGCACTTTTTACATCCATCTGAAAAAGCTTTATGTCATGGCAAACCGATATGCAAGCAGATCCTTATTGCTTCAAGTCTTGTTACCGGAGCATATGTCTCATTGTAGTCTATTCCTTCTTGCGATTATGGCCGTGTGCTACTAATCTTGCCTTGTTCGACTTACTTTTCCTGATTAAGTCTAGTTTATTCTTGAATACCCATCTAGTACCAATAATGGATTTCTTTTCAGGTTTAGGAACTAAGGACGAGACTTTATTTCTACAGAATTGATTCAACTCCTTTTGCATAGCTAGTATCCATGCTTCATCTTTTAGAGCTTCATCAATCTTCTTAGGTTCTACTTCAGATATAAATGCCACGTTGGCTTCTCTTCTGAACTTGGACCTTGTTCGAACACCTTCTGAGGTTTCTCCAATAATTGACTCTTTAGGATGAGAACTTTTGTATCTCCAATCTTTCTTTAACTCCAAATTCTTCGAAATGTCTTTCTTTTAGTCATATAGTGTTTCGATGAAGATACTTCTTTGTACTCCGTCAAAGGCAATCGTGAATATCATTATCGATTCCTCTTCCTTATTGGGTTGAGAGCTATCATCGAACTTGACATGAATAATTTCTTCAGATCTTTGAGGTGAGGTTGTAGACTCTAAATGCCTTTGAGGTGAGAGAATAACCTAGAAATATTCCTGAAAGTGTCTTTGCATCAAACTTGTCCAGAACTTCCTTTGTGTTCAGAATAGTGCACTTGCAACCGAAAGGATGGAAATAAGAAATGTTTGGTTTCCTTCCATTCCACAACTCATAGGGAGTTTTCTTGATATTAGTCGCAAGAACACTCTATTCTAAATATAGCATCTTTGTATTGACGACTTCCTTGAAATATTTAGGAAGATTCATAATCGACGACATTGTTCTTGCCATCTCTTAGATCGTCCTATTCTTCCTTTCAACAACTCCATTCTCATGAGTCCTTGGGGCGAGAAGTTATGGAAAATTCCATTTTCTTCGCAGTAATACTCTAAATTTCTCATTCTTGAATTCTCCACCATGGTCACTCCTTATATTGGCTATAGACACTCCTTTTCATTCAGAACCTCATGGAAAGGTTTCTAACGCACTTGAAAGACTCATCTTTATGTGCGGAAAAGTATCCAACAAAACCTTGTAAAATCATCAACAATGACAAGTCCATACTTCTTTCCACCAAGACTTATTGTCCTTGTTGGACCAAATAAATCTATATGTAACAACTCTAGTGGTCTAGATGAAGTTACTAAATGTTTTGAAGAGAAAGAGGTTTTAACTTGTTTCCACTTTCGACAACTTTCTGAAAAAGAAATCTTTGTCAAAACAAATTTGTGGCAAACCTTTTACCAAATCATGTTTCAAAGTTTTGAAATATGTTTAAAAGCGACATGACCAAGTTTTTAATGCCGATCGTCTTTCTTCTTGATGAGCTAAAAAACATGAAATATTTTGAGACTGAAAATCGTCTAAATCAATTTTGTAAAGATTGTTTTGTCTTTCGCCCGAAAAGAAGATAGAACCATCTTTTTTTCTGACTTCACAAAAGTTTTGGTTGAATGTAAATTCAAACCGTAATCACATAATTGACTAATACTTATCAAGTTATGCTTTAGACCATCAACTAGCGATGCGTTGTTAATGCATGCATAGGAATTCTTACCAATCTTACCAATCCGATTATCTTGCCTCGCTTGTTGTCTCCAAAAGTTACAGAACCTCCTTTCTTGTCTCAAGATCTAGGAACATAGACCTTTTTCCGTCATGTGACGCGAGCATCCATCATCCAAATACCAATGGTGCTTGTTGGCTCTTCCAGAAGGATTTACATGGGAGATATTATCTTCTTTTAGGTACCCGATTCTCTTGGGTCCTTTAGGGTTAGTATGGTGTAATGAATGATAATAAGAAGTAGAATGAAAACGTTGATGACCTTTTGAAAACTCGATTGATATTTTTCTTATCTTTTTGAACAATTGATTTCACGTAATCTTTGGGACTTATTTTTAGTAAATCCTAATCCAGTTTATCACTTTCGGATATACGCATTTTCCTAGCATTTCATTCATCTTTTTGTACTATCTCAAATTTAGCTAGATCAATCGAGAGATTATTGATTCTCGCCAATTGCTTAATCTCTTCGGATCTATCTATAACTTTGTTGTTATTCGTTCCTCAACTTGTTTTCTCGGACTTATATTCTCACTCTATCTCATGAGTATGTTTGAGGTTTTCTACATATTTCTTCTTCAACGGCTTCTGTTGTTTGAGAATAGCATGAGAATCCTCTAACAATTTCGAGTATGCATCTTGTATATTATTATAGCTAGAAGTTACCTCTTCATCACTTTCTTCTTGACTACCGACATATGTTAGTATGTTACGACGCTTCGAGCTTATGTCGATTCCGATGAATCCAGATCCTCCCACGTTGCCATCATGCTTTTCTTGTTATCCCTACTCTTTTGGGTTTCTTTTCAACATTGGACACTCTGGACATGTAATGTGCGGCTTATTGCATTCATAACATGTAATAGATGCTTTCTCGACTTTTCCATCATCTTTGCCATTGTTCCTTCCGAATGTTGAATTTCCTTTGGACTTCTTTTCCACATTCTTCTTATCTTCCTTGAAATGAAAGATAGCTCATCGTCTTCATTACTTGATTCAGATTCTGACTTGCTGGAATCATCATCCTTTGATTCTTCAATCTTTAATGCCTTTGATGTATTCCTCTTTGTCTTTTTCTTCTGGATTTTGTGATTCTTTTGACCTACTTTGAGCGCTATGGACTTCTCTTTCTTGGGCTTATCTTCTGCATCAAGCTCTACTTCATGTATCTTCAATGATCCAAGCAATTCATCAAGCTTTAGTACGCTTAAGTCTTTGGCTTCTTGTCAAAGCAGATTACTTTGGGTCTCCATCTTTTGATGACTCCTCAAAATTTTCAAACATGGTCTTGACTGTTATGCGTTCTTCCAAGAGCTTTTAGCCCATTAACAATTGTTTGAAATCTTCCAACATTTGATCAATGGTCTCTTCTTCTTTAATTTTGAACAACTCATACTGATGCACCGAATGCTTATCTTGGACTCCTTGACTTGATTTGTTCCTTCATGTGCAATTGATAATGTATCCCACATTTCTTTGGCGAGTGTCGCATCCATGAACTTTGTCATACTCGCTTCGCTTTCAATGCACAACTCAAGAAAATTTCGCCATGGCGTTTAGTTGAAATCTTGCTTTCGCTCATTGTCCATCTTTCTCGTGGAATTGGATTTTTATCATCATCTTCAGGTGTGTATGGTCCGCTCGATGATGTCCCAAAGGTCAATGTGAGTAGATTCGATAAACAATCTCATCCGGTCCTTCCAATAGTGGTAGTCTTCACCATTGAATCTTTGGAGGTCTAGTGATGGCTCCTTCGACAATATACATGTGTGATTCCACCATTTTCTTTAATTCACACTTTATTAAAGTGATTCTTGAACACCAGGCTCGATACCAATTAAAGTGAATCACACGTTAATATATTGAACAATAATATGATCAAGATACAAGAAGGGGGTTGAATTGTGATAAACTTTTCGTTAATCCTTTAGAAATTACTTGTTCTTTCAAAACTTATCATAAATCAATTCGTAACTAGTTTAAAAAAACTTTGTTAATTTTGAAAACTACGATATAAGTAATATGAGAGTAGAAAGAAAAACAGCAATTTATCCTGGTTCACCCCAAACCGTAGGCTACGCCCATCCTCGAGATATCCTTACGAGATTTCACTATTTCTGAGCTGTTTACAAGTATTCTTTCGATCGAGCCTCTCCGTGTCTCTTTACAAGAAGTATTCTTTTACTCTTAGCCTCTTCAAAGCTATCTCGTAACACTTTCTAATTGAAAGAATAGTAAAGAGCTTATTCTGATAGAAATGCTCTTAACACTGCTCACTCGAAATATCGTTCACAATTTTTCTCTCGATAATCTGAAAATCAAAAGTTGAATATTCAAGGTTTCATGAAGTTGTGTCTTCTTCAATCTCGACTCTTATTTATAGTCGGGTTCTTCATTTGCTTCTTGAATCTTGAAGAAAGCGGTTATTCAGTTTGACTCAGAATTAACTCAAACCGATGTTTCTTTCTTCCGTTCGATATTTTGTATCGATTGCTTTTCTCGTATAAGCTTTTATCCTTTTTCTCTTGTAAAGCTTTCGTCTGCTTTTCTCTTGTAAAGCTTTCGTCTGCTTTTCTCTTGTAAAGCTTTCGTCTGCTTTTCGCTTCAGCTGATTCTTACTTCGGCTGATTTTTCTCCTTCAGCTGTTTTTTTACTTCTCATGCGTCCATCTACTTTTCATTTGTATATTTCTCTTTGTTTGTCATCAAAATTATTTAATACGTGAAGTCTGGTTTGACTTAACAATTAAGACACAAGCATAGCATTTTATGCTTCTTTCATTCTATCAAATCATCATAGTTTCTTTCTTTTCTTGCCAACCGAATGAAAACACTTTCAATATACACAAAATTTTAACAAAGATAGCACACATAGGGCATTTGCCCATTACACAACAACTATTAAACTGTTACCCACCTATTGTCAGAATCCGAATTCAAGATTGCCCTTCCTCCTTGTCTTGAGTGGGGTTCTCTTGATTTCCTTCAGTAAAACATACTCCATTCAATAAATACATTTTAAAGGAAAGCTATAATATTCATAGATCAAGCAAAGATGAAAATAAACTTTAAACCTAACCTACCCATAGGACATTTATGCTAGAATAACCATAACCTTACTCAGAAAGTCCCAAAAATCCATAGATCTCACCTTCTCTTCTATCTTTCTACAAACCCTAACTTCCATTTCATCCCATTTTCGAATCCAACATAAACAAAGATGGAACTTACCTCTCACAAGAAGTTTTCCTCTTATTTTCTCCTTCTTCCAAACCTCCTACGGCTCTCCTTCCTCTTGGCCGAAAGCTCCTTCTTTCTTCTCTCACGATTTTGCTTCTTCTCCTCTTCCTTTAATTCATTTAAGTCTCAACTTAAAACCCTACCTCAAAACTACATAGTTTTGAGCTCTCCTTAAAATCCCTTTTTGGGCTCTCCTCCTCACAAGCCCACTACACACTAAAGCCCATTCTTCCAACAAAAATTCTAACCCTTCATTTAAATTTCAAAATTCTAATTCCCAACCATACTAACTAATTTCAAGACTCAACAAATACATATATATATATATACACATAATTAAAACAATTAAAGCAAAAATAAAGAATAAGTCAAATAACCAATAAATCAATAAAAAAAAATAAAAATAAAAATAAAAAATTTTGGGGCCCAACAATTCTCCCCTCCTAAAAGAATTTCGTCCTCGAAATCCTTACCTGAGTCCATGAAGAGATATGGGTACTTCTCCTTCATGGCTTCCAAAGGCTCCCAAGTCGTCTCCTCGGTCGAATGGTTCCTCCACAAGACCTTTACCAGCTTTACAACTTTATTCCTTAACAGCTTTTCCTTTGAATCTAAAATCTCCACTAGTTGCTCCTCATAAGTTAAATCCTCTCTCAACTAAACCTCTGAAGGTCGAACTATATGCGAAGGATCCGATCTGTACTTCCTCAGCATCGACACATGGAACACATTATGAATCTTAGACAACTCCAATGGCAAATCTAGCTTATATGCCAAAGGCCCAATCCTCTCAATGATCTCATATGGGCCTATATACCTCGGGCTAAGCTTGCCCTTCTTACCAAACCTCAAAACACCTTTCCATGGAGAAGCTCTAAGAAACACCTTCTCTCCCACTTCAAATTCCATCTCTTTCCTATGGGCATCCGTGTAGCTCTTCATCCTATCTTGAGTTGCTTTAAGCCTCTGCTTCACTAACTTAACTTTATCCATTGTAACCTGTACTAACTTACAAGCTTCCTTTCACCTTCCTCATCCCAACATATAGGAGTTTTACATCTCCTACCATACAAGGCCTCATAAGGTGCCATCTGAATTCCCGAGTGATAGGAATTATTGTAAGCAAACTCAATCAAAGGTAGGTGATCATCCCATGAACCTTTGAAATCCAAAGCACAAACTCTCAACATTGCCTCCAAAGTTCGTATCGTCCTCTCTGATTGTCCATCAGTCTACAGATGGAAAGCCATACTGAAATACAATCTAGTTCCCAAAGCCTCCTGCAAGCTTTCCCAAAACCTGGAGGTAAACCTAGGATCCCTATCAGAAACTATCGAACTCGGAATCCCATGAAGTCTAATTACCTCATCCACGTACTTCTTAGCCAAAACATTCAAAGAATCCGTCTGTCTAATTGGCAAGAAGTGTGCTGACTTAGTCAGCCTATCCACAATCACCCATATAGCGTCATGCTTCTTGCTAGTCTTCGGTAATCCCATCAGAAAATCCATGGTAATCTTCTCCCATTTCCATTCCGGAATCGGCAAAGGATTAAGCTTGCTTGAAGGTGCTTGGTGTTCAGCTTTAACTTGCTGACACACTAAACATCTTTTAGCATATTCTGCCACATCTTTCCTCATTCCCTTCCACCAAAAATGCTCTTTTAAATCCCGATACATCTTAGAACTCCCTAGGTGCATTGTATAAGGAGCATTATGCGCCTCATCTAGGATCTCATCCTTCAACTCTAACATGTCTGGAACACACAATCTATTGCCCATAACCATCAATCCATCTTCCTTTACCTCTACTTCAGAAGGTTTTCCATTCTTTATCTCTTCTCTAAGCTTACTCAAGTACTCATCCTGTTCCTGCAATTCTTTAATCTTCTCTTTCAATACTGGTCTCACTCTGAAATTTGCCAAGATACAATCAGGTTCAACTTGTCTCAACGTCACATCAAGCCTGACTAATTCCTTCAGCAAGGAAAGATACACCATCTCCACATGTGCCATAGTGGACTTCCTACTCAAAGCATCTGCTACCACATTAGCTTTCCCTGGATGGTAGTCTATCATCAAATCATAATCCTTTAACAATTCTAACCATCGCCTCTGCCTCAAATTCAGCTCTTTCTGAGTCAACAAGTACTTAAGACTCTTATGGTCTGTAAACACCCTAGTGGTAACTCCATACAATTAATGCCTCCAAATCTTCAATGCGAAAATTATAGCAGCCAATTCCAAGCCTTGTATAGGATAGTTCATCTCATAAGGCTTTAATTGCCTAGAAGCATAGGCAATCACTTTCTCTCCTTGCATCAATACACACCCTAAACCCTTCCTAGAAGCGTCACTGTACACAATGTATAAATCATCACCATAAGGATGTCAAAATCAGCGCAGTAGTAAACCTACTCTTTAGTTCCTCAAAACTGCTCTGGCACTCCTCAGTCCACTCAAATTTCTGATTCTTTCTCGTCAATTTGGAAAGTGAGCAGCTATCAAAGAAAAGCCCTCCATGAACCTCCTGTAATATCCAGCTAGTCCCAAGAAACTTCTCACTTCAGCCACATTCTTAGGCGCTTCCCACTTAACCACAGCTTCTATCTTTTGTGGATCCACATGCACTCCACGCTCTGAAATCACATGCCCAAGAAATACCACTTCTCTTAACCAAAATTCGCACTTGTCGAGCTTGGCATACAACTCGTTCTTTCTCAAGGTATCCAAAGCAATTCTCAAATGATCCTCATGCTCCTTATCACTCTTAAAATAGACCAATATGTCATCAATAAAGACAATGATAAATTGATCTAAGAAAGACTTGAAGACTCTATTCATCAAATCCATAAAGACTGCAGGAGCATTCGTTAACCCGAAAGGCATAACCAAAAACTCAAAGTGGCCATACCACATCCTAAAAGCAATCTTAGACACATCGGTCTCCTTAATCCTCAACTGATAGTAACCCGATCTCAAATCTATCTTGGAAAAGACTCTCGCCCCTTGCAACTGATCAAATAAATCATCTATGCATGGGAGCGGATATCTGCTCTTAATGGTGGCATGATTCAGCTTCCTATAATCCACACACATCCGCAACGACCCATCTTTCTTCTTCACAAAGAGAACCGGGGCTCCCCAAGGCAAAGAGCTTGGCCTAATATAACCATTCTCTAACAGATCCTCAAATTACTCCTTAAGTTCCTTCAATTCCGCCGGAGCCATTCGGTAAGGCAGAATTGAAATCGACATAGTACCTGGAAGAAGCTCAACGGGAAACTCAATTTCCCTAGGTGGAGGTAGTCCTGGCAAATCCTCGGGAAAGATGTCCGAGAATTCCCTAACTACAGGAATGTCTTCCAACCTTCCTCTATCTGCCTTCGTGTCTAACACATAGGCCAAATATGCTTCACACCCCTTACTCATCATTCTCTCTGCTGTCATCGCCGAAACAATCCGAGGCGGACTGACTTTTTTATCTCCCATGAACACCACTCTTCTTCCATTCTCTAACTCGAACTCCACTGTCTTCTGCTTGCAGTCTAAATTGGCATGATACTTCTCTAATGTATCCATAACTAGGATCACATCCAATCCCCCCATCTTCAAGGGCAACAAATCCACCACAAACATTCCTCCACTAATCTTTATCTCACACTCTCTATACACTTGACTGATAATAATATACTGGCCGATTGGAGTACTCACCATCAACAGAGTATCTAATGGGCTCAAATTCCTCTTAAGCACAGTCCTACCCAAAGACACAAAGGAATGGGTAGAACCCGGATCAATCAAAGCAAGCACACAATCATCAAACAATTTTATCATACCCGTTACCACTTCTGGAGCGGTCTCTGCCTCCTCTCGAGTCATTGCAAGCACTTTAGTTGGTGCTTGCCCCCTGGATCTGTCTGGAGGATGAGCTCTCTTAGGTACACCAAAGCTACCCACTTCATCCACATGTACCTTCGTCCCACCGCCTGGCCCCTCCCTGAAGCTTGCATCTATGATCCCTCTCTTCTATCCGGCTTAGGACACTGTCTGGCTATATGTCTTCTCTGCCCACAATTGAAGCATTCTCCTGTCAATCTACGACATTCTCCTCTATGGAGATACCCACAGTGCTCACATTTGGGAAAAGGTGGCCTCTCCCCATCACCTCTTCTACTGCCGCCCACCGTTGAAGCTTGGTGAGAAACAGTAGGGGTCCTCGTAGGTCTAGGCCGGCTTCCACCGCTGCTCCTCTCCTCAGACTGCACAGGAAAGGCTCTGGCACTTCTCTCAAGCATAGAAGTACCACCTTCCCTCTTCAACTGCTCTCTTCCTTTTCTTTTCCTGTTGACTGCACTCTTGATGTTCTCGATGTTCTCTACTCTCAACGCTGCTTCAACCAACTGTTGAAAGTCGCCAAAGTTCTGCACTACCACCTTCTCTCTGATAGCTAGGTGCAGACCCGATTCAAACTCATGGCACTTTGCAACCTCATCAACATCACTCAAGCATATCTTGACAACCGAGGAACCAGGCGCTCATATTCAATGAATACATCTCCTCTGGGTGAGACTCAGAACTCCCTCGCCTCACTGAATATACACCTCAGACAGATACTCCTTCCTGTAAATAGCCAGGAAGTCTTTCTATGTCAACCCTGTCGGCTTCAGCTGACTACCCGGTACACACTCCCACTAGTGCAAGGCATAACCTTGAAGCAAACTGGCAGCATAGACCACCCTCTCGTCATCCTCACACTCCATCTGATCGAAGACCCTCTCGGTCTTCCTCAACCATGTCTCGGCTTCCTCAGGGTCCGAGGTCCCATAGAAGTCCACCACTCCATACTTTCTCAACTTGTCAAACTGCTCCCTTCTTAGTCAATAAACAGAAGCCTGGGCATTTGACCCATAGCCCGAACAAAGGCTTGGGTAAATGCACGAATAGTCTCAGTTCAGAGCAGCACTTGCTCGGATCGACCAGCGACGGCCGAGTCCGAGATCTGAGGGCTCACTACTCGCCCTAGAGAAGCCTCACCTGGGCCACTCCCGGCTACGGACTCATCCGTGCTCTCCTTTCTCGGAGAGTCAGTGCACTTGAACTCTGCAGAACTCCTCGTGTCCTTCTACGAGGTGGCATCTTACCCTTCAATAAAAACAATTATAATTAGTTACAATTGCTTTAATTCGTTTATATGTATGCATGACATGCATGTCACTTAATACAAACAATCAACTCATAATGCAAGAATTTAATCATATAGCAAAACAATTCACTACTATGCATCCTAAGCCTAGGAGTGAACCTAAGCTCTGATACCAAACAATGTTGGACCCCGTCACCGAGGCCCAACATTCGGAAACACACAAGCATAGAAGACCCAAAACGACAACATACTGGTCACAAATTGGGAAGCCTCCAAAAGAAGGATTCGGGTCGACTCTAAAATAAAATTTATTCCTCATGATCTAACGATCCTAACGCCACAGAAATCACTCAATTCGGATTAGGAATGAAAGAGTTATGCCCAAAAAACTTTTTAAAGAAAATAGTCTAAACTAAACACTACACTGACTTCACGTCAGAATTTGAAAACCTTAGAGGCAAGATTGTAGCTCGGCACCTTCATAAAACTTGTAGATTTATGTCTCTAGTTTAATGTAAAAAAAGAATTGCCTAGATCCGAGCCCTATAGCTCAAGATATTTTAAAATTAGTAAAGTATATTCAGACTTTGTCAACCGATCGTCATACTTTATTTCAAACCACCTTTTTCAATTTAAAAGCAATACTGATACATCAGGTGTAAAAAGATAGAAATTTTTCTTAGGAGTCCAACGCTTTGAAAATTGGCTTAATCGAAGGTCTACACAAAAAGTTATGGCCAAAAGAAGGGAGAGGGGTCGATCGGCCAAAATCGACCCCCAACGCTGAAGTCACCAGGCATGAGCATTATCCTTCAGCGTCTGCGAGCGTAATGCTTAGCAGTGGGCGAGCGCCTTCCGCCTGGGCGAGTGCTGGCGCTTCGGCAGCGGGTCGAGCGCCCAGGTCGAAGGCCTGGGCGCTCAGCGCAAAGCGACCTTCCCATGATCCGACCTATCAGACTTCTAACCTTAATAACTTTTGACTCCGAGCTCCAAATCAGACGCGGTTTGATTCGTTGGAAAGCTAAGAGAAAAATCTAAATTTTTCAAGAAGGATTCAAAGACAAGCTCGGACACTAAGGAAATCAAAATTTTACTCTAAGACCGATCGACTAGCTCTCCACAAACAGTACCAAAACTTACAACTACCATAACTTTTGACCCAGGACTCCGAATTTAGCAAACTTAGTGTCTATGGAAAGGTAAAAGAATTATCTACAATTTTCATAATGATAACTGACCTAAACTCCAACTATATAAGGGTCAAAAGTGGGCTCAAAACTTCTGCCTGACATTTGCCATTTAGACAGCACCTGCACTTAATTCTAACAACTCACACCTAGCAATTTAACACATCATAAATAACTCATAAAACATCCTGGGAGAGCTCTGCAGCTCACTACAACCACACATAAATCATAGCAAATTTCCAGCGAGCTCTCCCAAAGTCAAAAACCCAATAGCAACTCAATAGTTAAAAATACCCATACACATACTATTTCAAGGCCATACACAAATCGTAAATCAACAATTTCACATGATGGAGAGAGTGTTAGAGCTCTCATACATCTTTCCAATCATAAGAGTTCGATCATAGCTTTAAGTACATATCGGCATATCCATCAAAAGTCAAGTACAAAATACAAAATACATGAGATGCTCGATGCTCGATGCTTGATATGTTTATAAAGCTATCCAAGAGCTAGCTACTAACTTAATACAAAAGTGCCTAAATCTTGGTGTTATGCCCAATGCCTTGCAAAGGTTCCAAGTTCAACTTGAATTTTTACCTGAGGAGGGAGAATGGGGTGAGCTAACACGGCTCAGTGGCTAACATGTTTATAGCCATCAAGTAACAAACCACACACAAAACATACAATTACAAATCCAAAATAATGGCAATTTATCATATAAAACGCCAATAACCCAAAATCATCACATAAGGCATAGCATGAGAATTTATATCAATCAAACATATATTATGCATCATAAACAAAATTAAATGCTAAAATGCACACAATTGGCTCGAGAGTTCCTTAAACACGACAGAAACCGAAGTTTACTGTAAACACGACGAGTCCATTTTTCGGATCTCATAAGCCTCAAGCAGGTAGCCGGGAGAAGGCTAAGGGAGTCAACGTGCACGTGACTATCAAAATAGGTTCTCTCTTTCCCAATCACAACCAATTTACACTCACACATTAAGACACAGGCATAGCATTTTATGCTTCTTTCATTCTATCAAATCATCATAGTTTCTTTCTTTTCTTGCCAACCGAATGAAAACACTTTCAATATACACAAAATTTTAACAAAGATAGCACACATAGGGCATTTGCCCATTACACAACAACTATAAAAATGTTACCCACCTATTGTCGAAATCCGAATTCAAGATTGCCCTTCCTCCTTGTCTTGAGTGGGGTTCTCTTGATTTCCTTCAGTAAAACATACTCCATTCAATAAATACATTTTAAAGGAAAGCTATAATATTCATAGATCAAGCAAAGATGAAAATAAACTTTAAACCTAACTTACCCATAGGACATTTATGCTAGAATAACCATAACCTTACTTAGAAAGTCCCAAAAATCCATAGATCTCACCTTCTCTTCTATCTTTCTACAAACCCTACACAAACCCTAACTTCCATTTCATCCCATTTTCGAATCCAACATAAACAAAGATGGAACTTACCTCTCACAAGAAGTTTTCCTCTTATTTTCTCCTTCTTCCAAACCTCCTATGGCTCTCCTTCCTCTTGGCCAAAGGCTCCTTCTTTATTCTCTCACGATTTTGCTTCTTCTCCTCTTCCTTTAATTCATTTAAGTCTCAACTTAAAACTGTAACATCCCGTTACCGATGCGATGAGCATATTGGTACGGGCAGTTTTGTTATTGCATGAATTGTGATCGAGTGCTTTGTGGCCTCTGATTATAAAGAGATAGATCATTTTGCACATGCATATTCTTAGTGACATGCATTCATGATTGTTCCAGCATTTAATTGTGATTTGGTTGAGAATTTGAGAATAATTGGTTTGTATGGTTGAATTAGAGTGAAAATTGAATTTTGGGAGTTGGAAATTGAGAATTGAGTATAGGACTTTGTGTTTTGTATTTTTGAGGATTTATGAGAAATTTTTTGGAATTTTTAGAGTTATGAGTCCGGACCGAGAAAATGCTTAGAGACTGATGATTGTGATTCCGGTTCCGAAAGTGAGTGATAAATGGCTTGGAAAATTTAGATTTGTGAGTTTAAGAATTATTGTGATGAGCCATTGAAATATAGAGACTGAGATTGAATAAATTTGGGGACTGTGATCTATAGGTTTAATCCAGCCATATATATATAAATGTCTTATGCTTGAAATTGGAAGACAAACTTTCTTAGGGCTCAAATCTTCTTCCTCTTCTCGTGGGTGTCGTGATCCTCTTTCCTTGGAGATTTTGCTTGCTTCCTTTTCATTGTGGTTGGAGAGTTGTTAGAAGATTGGATTAGATGATGTTTAGCTTGGGTTTGGAAGAAAATCGTTGGTGTTAGAGTTTGAGAAGTTTTCGGAGATTTTAGGGTTCCGTTCGATTCTGTGATTTGGTAAGTTTATTGTGTTTTAATGTTGTATTTATGGTTGTTTATGGAATTTATGGCATTTAATGTGTTAGTATGGGTAGTTGAGAGAGTTAATGGAGGTTTTTAAGAGTATTAATGGAGGAAAATGACGATCGGAGAAGATGTAGTGGTCGCACGTCGCGACGTCTGTAATGGGGCCACGCCGCGGCGAGCCGCTTGAGACGTCTGATTGAACCCAAGTTTATTACATAAATTGGCCACACTTTTTCTATCCTTAATGTACTTTTTGACTCTTAATTTTTAATTTTGGTGCTTTAGTTAGTCCCTTATATGAGTTCACACTTTATACAATTTGACAGTAGATTCATCACAAATTGACATTGATTTTTTTTCTAGTAACATTGATACTGCAAATTGTCATTTGATACTGTATGGGAAAAGAGAGTCAAAAGCATCAAGGAAGTAGCACGCCGCGGCCTCAAACTTTCCACGCCGCGGCGAGGATATAAGACGCGCACGCCGATCGATGTTGGAAAAGAGAGTCAAAAGCATCAAGGAAGTAGCACGCCGCAACCTATATCGCAATCTTGGAATCTATCTCTGTCGATGCAATCTTACGATCGATCCTTGGAAACCGGTCAAATAAATAGATTCTAAGATTGCGATATAGGTTGCAATCCTCGGGTCGTCTCACTTAATTGGAACCGAATGAAAAAGGTCTAAACTAGCCTAAATGTCAAAAATTGCAATGAAAGTTGATAAAACAGGGGTTTGGTATTTTGGTCAAAACTAATAAAGTAATCAAAATTCAACAAAAAGTATAAGAGAATATTTTTGGAATTTTTTTGGAAATAATGCAATTAACAAAATTGGATCGAAATCAAATTGATAAAATCCTCTTGAAAATGAGCGCAGGCTATCACAGTTCAAAAATGATTTTTAGGGACACAATCCACTAAGTTTCTAAAGATCAACCCTAAAGAACTCTTTAGGTCCAAAGATTTAATTAATGAACTCCATTATTTAAATCTTTGTTAAAACCTATAGTGTGAAATGGACAAATTAATGCAATCGCTCAAATGGATCAAGAATAATTTCAATATCAAACACAACTAGGCGATAAAGAAGGTTAACACAATCACCATCGACATATATGAGATTTCATATATTAAGCACCAAAGTTCTCCATTAATCAATCCATAATACAAGACATCGTTAAACACCTTATTAAACTATAACCAAGCTAATTTAAATACAGACAGTAAACCCTAACTCAGGCATTTACAACATATAAATAAACATAGACGATCAACTCCCTTTTAGAACCGGTGAACTCAAGCCCCTTGCTTCATTTCCAAGAAGAAGTGTGGTTTAGCCACTCATGACTTCGGGCTGTCTCTCTACTGGTAAAGGCTGGACATCACCCATGGTAGCTGGCAAGACTGGCAGTGGCGATAAAACGATGTTGACGAACGGCGATGACAGAAATGGATAATGATGGTGGAAGATTAATCGTCAGTCGCAGCCTCTACAGTGTCCTCCGAATGTCTCCTCCCTTTGACCTAAAAATAGCATCCCTTATAAATGATTGACACGGGTCGGGTTAAAACAGTGAGAGGGATTCCGAGAATTAATTTGCTCGCCCATGCGTGAGGTGATATTAGAGCCAAGGCGTTTTATCTCGATCTTCTTGCCGCGATCGCGTTTTATATCCTCGCCATGCGTGGAAAGTTTGAGGCCACGGCGTGCTACTTCCTTGATACTTTTGACTCTCTTTTCCCCTATAGTATCAAATGACAATTTGCAGTATCAATGTTACTAGAAAAAAAATCAATGTCAATTTGTGATGAATCTACTGTCAAATTGTATAAAGTGTGAACTCATATAAGGGACTAACTAAAGCACCAAAATTACAAATTAAGAATCAAAAAGTACATTAAGGATAGCAAAAGTGTGTCCAATTTATGTAATAAACTTGGGTTCAATCAACGTCGCGGCGAGCAAGTAATTTGGACGCCGCGACGAGTGATTGGTAGGCGTCGTGGCGAGGCACAAAGGAATGTTCGCCGTGGCGAATGTTTCCCACGCCGCGGCGAGGGGTGAAATTTTGAAGTGAAATGGTTTAGTCTTTTGAGCAGAACTTTTAGTGTAGACCTCCTATTGAGGTAATTCTGGAATCGTTGTGAATTAGAGAAAGAGGTCTACAATTGAGGTAAAGACTGAGAGTTTGAATTTTGGTTAGAGGTATCGTAATTATCGAAAGAGAGTCAATTTCAGTTTTAATACAACCAAAAAGTTATGTTTTGACTGATTAGAGTTTAAATTGGAGGTTTGAGAAATCAGTGGATATTATTGAGCTAGTGAATAGTGAATTTTGGGTTGTGAAGCGAGAGATAGCGAATCAGGTTCAGAGCGATGGAAAATCATGATCATGCATTATAAAATTTCAAGTTAAGACATGTGCATTAGTGAATTTAATTGATTGAGCACCTAGTGATGAGAATTGCTTGATTTGTTATAGAGGCACCGTTGGATCGACAAATCCACTTGATATCGCTGGGACTTCAGCATGAAGAGCTCGAAGTTACAGGTGAGTAACCTAGTTGGTTCCTCGATCTTTGTGTGATAATATGTACTGTGAATGTGTGAATTAATTGACAATGTGAGTGATACAAATGTGAAATAAATGTGTTGCTGGCGTGAGTAAGCGTGCCGATTGTGAGTGATTGTGTGGAATGTGATGCAAATGCTAATGCTTATGATTGTGAATCGATGTATAGAACTATAAGTGTTCGGTTGTGAAAACGAGTGAAGTGATATATATATATGTGCTAGTGATCATGCAGTGTTAGTGCATGCTAGGCATGATTATAAGCGGTAAATAAACAATTGATCAAGATTTAGTGAGCGAGCTTTAGCTCGAACATCGTTGAATGGGCCTAAGGCCAAAAAGGGAAATAGTGCATACCCAGAGGGCTCTCCTATCCCTAATGTGAGTGAGCAGTAGTGCATACCCAGAGGGCTCTCCTACTTGCTAAAAATGCAATTAATGCGAAAAGTGCCCGGATCGGGATAGTGTTAGCACGCCAACACAACAAAGACATAAAATGAGAATTTGCATACATTATGCATATGACTGTGTAGTGAAATTGAAAATGCGTGTGATGTATGACAATTGTGAAGTGACATGTTTGAGCTATGTTATCGTATAAATATGTAAATTGTGTACAGTGTTCTAAAATGCGTTACAATGTACTATGCGATATATTATGTGTATATGCATGAGTTGGGTGAACCATCGATGATGGTTTCTCATTGAGTTCGCAAACTCACCCAACATTGCTAATATTTTTCAGGGCAGCGTTAGTAGGTTTCTAGCTCCCGAGATAGACGTTTTCCTGTTGTGCGAGTGCTTGGTCAAGTGAAGCGATGGCACATGCCTCGGTCACCGGGGCGATTTTTTAGGATGACCTAGTATAGACGTTTTTATCAGTTTCCTTTTTGGGTTATTGTATTGAGACTTTAGGGACCGATAGACTTGTCTATATTTTGGATTGATGTTATGAAATGAAAGATTATTAGTGTGGTTTTAAATTTTAGCGATTTGCATATTGCGGTTTAATTGTATTGATGCCATGCGAGTATTTAGTGATAGATGCGAGCGTAACACTTCCTTGCTGTGGGATATGCGTCGGAACGACCCACGGGCGTCCCGATGTGCGCCCTATAGTAAGGGGGCGCTACATTAGGTGGTATCAGAGCATGGTTTGGCATCTTTTAGGCATAGTGTATTTTAGGCTTGAATTTCAGTGAGAAAAGCAGGAAATTGATCAGATTCTTGTTATTGTAGGTCATCCGTTCTTGGAGAACAAGTGGATCAACCAGCTGACATAGGATCCATGGGAGCTAGTAGAGAGTCCCCTGTGCCTCATTCTGATGAGTTGCCTCCCAGAGTTCCCGTGAGAAGGGAGAGGAGGTATGATAGATCGCTGCATGTGGAGCGTTGACTTTTATGGTAGAACCGACTTGCGGAGGTCGAGGGATGGTTGAGAGGAGAGAGTCCTCACCAGATGGATCATGACTCGAGGAGCGCTTTGACTATGCAATGTCTTTGCTTCAGGGTTTGGTTTTTCAGTGGTGGAAGACTGTTCCGGGCAGTTCTTCCAAGCCTTGCATGTTGACTTGGGATGATTTTCTGAGGGCATTCAAGGATAATTTCATGCCCAAGGTGTATTTAGAGATGAAGATGTAGGAGTTTCTTGAGCTGAGACAGGGGTCGATGTCAGTAGCAAACTATGACGTTAGGTTCAATGAAATGCCGGCATATGTGCCCCGCTTTGATTGTTTCAGAGTCTGACAGGTGTCGGAGGTTTTGTTGGAGTTATGTAAATATAGTGCCCTAGAAAACAAGTGTATTTACATGTAACTTTATCTTCTTCATTCTGCTTTTGTAATGAAAATATTTATTATTAATAAAAAAAGAGTTTGGTTTTATCTCGTATGAGCATTATATATCCGGTCATAGGTACCAAGATTCATTTGTAAGTAATATACATATACATAGAGATGTATGGGAAACATGTATATTATTAGAATCAATTAATTGATTCACGCTTGAATAATCAAGTTGGTCGTTTGATTATGGTTTAGACTGTAGTGTTGCGATTTATCTCCATATAAGTAAAGGAGTTTACTTAAAGGGAATGATGAGTTTCATATCATGATAGTAGTAGATCATCGATAATGGCACTATTAAATGAATTGAATCAAGTATGTTTTCAAGAATAAAGTGGGTCGTTACTTTAATCTTAAAACATACAACTTAAGCATTCGCTATTATGAACCACAATTTGATGAGTGGTGAACTCATACGTGTTTCATTATAATTTTGATATGATCGGAATGGATTTTACAGGTATTAATCCAGGTATCTGCATGTTGGAATTATTAATTGAAACATGTATCGTGGAACATTCACTCAAATAAAGAGTTTATAGTGTTATCATCTCTTCTAGATGTTTTAAGGAGATTTGGTGATTAAATGGCGCCAGTAGTTTGATGGACTAGCTACCCATCAAGTCTTAACACTAAGATGAGATCTTATGTGTTAATCACCATATAAAGTAAAATGAGAGATCTAGAAGGAAAATCAACATAAGGGCAAAACGGTAATTTTACCCTTTGTTGTGCGGATGGCTATAATAAGGTTCTAAATAGGGTTTGCAATTGGACATATTCTCATAATATTTAATAATTCAAGAGTTCAACTAATTGTCTTTAGTGGAATGACATTTAGTTAATAAGCTAGAATTAATTCCAATGAGATCAATTATTTACGGGCTTATTGGAGCTTGAATTATCAAAGTCCAATAAGATTCCCCACTTGGCTTTAAGGAAGGTTATCAAGCTAAGTAAGAAGTAGTTTGAGGCTTTAGAAGTCCATAATTGAATGATGGGCTTATACTAATTAATGGTTAATTGGAAGCCCATATGTTCATTTAGAAATGGGCTTGTTTTGGTTTAATGTAATTTATTAGATTAATTATATTAAAACAATTTTTTAAATGGAGAAGAAGCAATTTCAAATTGTGTTAGGTTAGATGTGTAACCACACATTTGACATTAAAATACTAAATAAAGATGGTCTTTATTATGGTTCATCATTATTAAATGGAGTTATGAACTTACCATTAAATGGTTTAATGGTTGGCTTTAATGTTGGCATGTAACCTATTTGCATTCATTAGATTAAAGATGAAAGATGTGCATTAGATGGACCATCTTCCTTCTTTCTTCTTGCCAAACCGAAATGGGTATTCAATTATAGGTTATGGTCTTTTCAAATAGCCATTTTAAAGATAAATGAAGTAAGTCTCATTTATTGGCTATTTGATGAGTGATTAATGTAAGAAGTGATGCATTGGATGCCTCTCACTCTTTCCATTGATGCATATTTCAAATTGAGATGTAAGAAAGGGTTCTTGCATGGTTTCTAGACATTCTCTCCTTTCATGCAAGGTAGAACCAAATTCCTAAGTGAAAGAATTGAAAGAGTTTCAATTTTGGTTCTTCAGAAGACACCCACCCGATTTGACCCGAACCCGATATCGACGGTGATATCCGAGCCCGTGACTCGTGATGGTGGCGTCTAGAACAGTCACTACTTTTTAGAACTCGATATGACATTTTTCTTTTTTCTTTTTTTTACGAAAACAGTTGAGTGCGCAAAACAATAATGATTTGGCCCAATTAAAACAAAACATTTGCAATTACAAAACAATTTCAATTATAAACCAATTTCAGTTATAGCATACAAGTACACATAAATCAAAAGGGGCCCACTGAAACAATTCACTACTCTAATGTAGATGTGACGACACCGATCCCGACCACACTCTCGCTTTGCTAGCGGTAGACATACTCCCGCAGTGTTTAACGGGTACTCTTCACTTCCTGAAAAATAGATGCAATGTCAGGTGAGTTTATAACTCGGTGAGAAACCATCATCGATGGTTCACCCAACTCATGCATTCACAATCATATACACATAACACAATCGTAGCACTTACAAGAATATCACATGCAATTTCCTTATTCACATTTCACACCATTCACAAATAATTTACATTTTCCATCACCATATACATATGCGATGCCCATGAGACACTTTTAATTTTCGCTTCGTTGTTGTGACCGTCTACCGATCATTTACGTTGAGCGGTGGCTCAAATCGCTGGGCTTGATATGCCTGCGGTGAGCCCGAGGCTCTATCGGTCGTTGGACCCGAGGTCTCGGCGCTGAGCTTAAAGCTCTATCATATACATTGGGCATGATGTGCCCGAAAGCCCAAAGGATGGGCATATGCATCGAGCTGTGGCTCGCATACGCTGGTACCACCGGTCACAACTACTATTATCTCGATCATTTACTATGCATGAATGCACATGTAACTTTCCAATTTCCAATTATTGCATTTCTATTTCCCATTTCAATTAATTACTATTTCCGATCATTTCCAATGTCCTCGGACTTTTAGTCCCAGATTTCATTCCTATGCATTTACATTTCATTTCATTAACACATTTACAATCCAATTTACTCATGCATTTACACATACTTATTCACATTTGCACTTCAATAACATTATCCAATATTTCAACACCCATGGTTCAAATCAATCAAATCACTCAATCACATATATCCATCCTTGCTTCCTCATGGTAATCAATGCATATAATTAATAAACACATAAGGTTGAGAAACCAACTAGGTTACTCACCCGCACTTCCGAGCTACAACTGAAGTCTCAATATCGTCTGTGGAGTGTTGATCCATCTAACCTCTATGTCAATTCAATAATTCACATTACCATTTTGGCCAATATCAATTCAATAATACATATTTAACAAATACGATAAATACTATACATGTTATGACATTCCCAATCCAATTCCTAATTCCTCAATTTGATCACTCTCTTTTAATCCATAACACTTTCAATTATAATAAACCAATTTACCAATTTCCATAGTCTATAATCACATTCCAATTAAACTCACAATCACTATATCGCTTACCACTCAATTTCCGATAATCATCAAATTCAATTCCTATTCTCTCAAATGCCATTTTGATCCATAACCAATCCAAATTAGATCCCAAAATTCTCCAATTCAAAACCTCAATAATCAACTTTTGGAAGCAGTCTCCTCGTCATGACGATAATCCGTTGTTCGTCGCGACGACGTCACGTCCGTCAGCGACGTGCGGACCAAGCCTGTTAAATCATGCACACGGCTCCACTCGTCACAAGGCGTAAGTCGATACTCTGCTTCGTCACGGCACACAAATTAAATATTTAATATTCGTCGACGACGCACGTTAAGGGGCTCACAAGGCGTGTTCATCACACGTCATGACGCATAACCCGTAAACTCGTCCGAAACCCGTAAATTTCTCGATTTTACGATAACAATCTATCCGATTCACTTCAAATCACTCCCAATCAACTTAGTATACTACACTCAACTCATTTCTAGCCTCAATCCATCATTTAAACTATCTTTTATCAAAACCCAAATCAAAACCAACGAAACCCTATCATCGCAACTTTCCAAATTTCTAAACAATTTCTTACTCAAATTTATGATCAAACAACATAAATACATATGAACTTACTTGATTGTTATCAATCCGTCGAAAATCAGTCAAACAACTCCAAATCCACGATTTCTCACACCCACGACCGTCATTTTAAGGCTTAAGAGAATGAAGAAATAAGCTTACCTTAAGCTTATACATATATATATATGAGATCCTCCACTTCATGTCCAATTCTTAGGGTCTAACACGTCCGATTCTTATTCTATTTTACTCCCAATTTCGTACTCATAACCAAAAATTCCAAAATCACAATTCAATTTATTTCATATTATTTGTCAATCAATCTCGCACCTTAATCACATTAATCAGTCCTTTAGCCAAATTTTCCTATCCGGATCCAAAACTCTAAAATTCGGAAAATTTCATAAATTCACAAAATTAGAAATGCTCATTCCTATACTCAATTTCCAATTTCCTTTCTATAATCCATTTCATTCCAATTTCATATTCAAAACCCAATTATACACTTACTAAATATCCAATTTTCACAAACCAAATTTCATATATACAATTTTGATAAATTCCCAATTGCACAATTAAGCCTATTCTCATCGGACCAATTATAACCAATTTCCAATTTCACAATCAAGTCGGAAATTGTCATACATGTATGTACATATATATACTTATGCAATAATAATCATTTATCAATGACTATCAAAACTATAATGCATGTGCAATGCAACACTTTGCTGCACTCAAATCCTAACCCGATCCAAATTACCAATCTACCACACTCCGATAACGGATGTTACAATTCTCCTCCTAATAAAAATTTCTTCCTCGAAATTTCATATACGATTTATCACCAAGTTAGGGAGTCTTTTCGATCATTGATTCTCGATTTCCACTTATTTCGCTATACTGAATAATTTCATCAAATCTTTCTTAACCTTATATTGCCCTTTTACACACAATTTATCACTTCCAAATTGATAACATATATCGGATCCTAACAATATTTTCCAATTCAGTCTTTGTAACATTTTGGGATCCGAATCATCTTTTAGGATTTTAGACGAACTTGCTATTTTAATCACACTACAACCGCTACTTACCTCTTTTCCTTTCTCAAACTCTATACTGCTTTAACGATTTCTTTTGACTACTCGTAATTCTTTATATCCAATACCAATGCTACACACATCTGATCATATCAATATTTCCTATTTACATCCATATAACACTTTACAAATCCATTTATCTTTTAGGTTACCACTGACTTGTCAATCCATAAATCGATTCACAACACGGTCACATCGAGGCCCCTAATAACAAATTTCATTTCCCATTTACTTGTTATCTCAATCAATACATAGATTGGCCAAGGTGACACATTTAGAAACATTCTCTGTATCGTTTATCATATTGCATCTCTCCAATGCCAATTTCTAATCTCATCAGGTTTCAACACTTTCGGTAATCATTAGTTTAATTCATTCTCATCAACTAGAATTTCTTAAACCATATTACTGATTCAAACACCTGTCAATCTTAACTTAAATCATCCAGGGCCTCTAATTATATTAGGTCCTGATCGTTTTACTATCCGAATGAACAACTCCTTTTTAGATATAAAACCTTTCATACACTTTTCAAATGATATCTCCAATGAAACACAATCAATCTTATCTATGCATCAATCTCATAATCTTATGAACTCCAAACCTATATTAGTTTCACATTGATAGACACAACAACCATATAGGTCAAACATACTCATAATCTTTCAACGTCACATTTTACTTTTGTTACACTTTTAATACACTTACAATTCCTTTCATGAGTTTTACTCATATTTCCTAATCCAAATCACATTACTCATTTTCTTTACACTAATCTATTCACACATTTCTCGATACTATCCACTATTCAAAATTCTCGATTCGGATTTTGCCATGCTTTCAATACACCTCTCGCACACTTGATGTGGAATCCCCAATTGCTAATACGCTCCTTTTTACACTTTACCAACTCGACGGTTTACATATAATCTTTCATCCAGCTTTCATAATCTTATCATCTAATTATTTGCTTCCTTATCAAAATTCGAAACATTCAACACATAATCCTTTTCCCAATTTACTCATATAACTTAATCATTATTACTATACAAACGCATATTCATCCAAAACATTTTCTGTACAAATAGAATCTCCAAACTTTTCACAACACTTTCCAATACACTATTCAATACAATAGATTTGGAAGTCATCAAATACCAATGCAGCCCATAAGCTTATACTGATCTCCATACACATAGAATCTCTTTACATTTTTCCAATAAATCACATTATCATCTTTACAATTCATTTCATATTATAACACCAATTCAATTGATACGATCAATACTCGAATTGAACATTTCTCTAAGTATCTCTTCTTACAATCATTTGTCATACACTTCACATATTTTCCTTTTAACACTTTCCTTATCATTTACAGTCAGAAGACCTTTACCAATTTCTGTATGTATCCAGTATATAATCAATCCTATTATAACTCCAAATTCTTCACATATTTTCCTTTTAACACTTTCCTTATCATTTACAGTCAGAAGACCTTTACCAATTTCTCGATGTATCCAAGATATAATCAATCCTATTATAACTCCAAATTCTTTATATACTTATCCTTTACAATTTCACATTTATCACTTTGCCTCTATTTGCATTTAATCTCCCAATACCATGTTTGAATAATAATAATTCATCCACTAATTATTCTACCAAGATCAAATTCACTCTTATAAAACTTACATGTCAAACAATTTCCTCAATCGTGCCAATTTCTCTTATTCACTTTTCAAATGTATTCAATCGATCATCATCCACTTTGAACACAATTTAAACATTTCACTCTAAACACAAGTAAGATATGTTACTCTTCAAGAGCATAATGACTCTTCATATCAATAATCAATTTATATCATTTCCTAATTATCGGTTGTTCCAATGAGGAACAAATTTTCTCACGATCTATCTCCATTTCATCAAATATATTTTGACACACATTCTTTTACACTGGATTCTCCACATATTTCTATTTATTCACTATCATTTCAAACAAAATTTTCAAAACCACTTTATACTTTCCGATATTCACACAAAATATATCTGACCCGATATTCTCCTTAAATCACAACTGATATCCTTTCTTAATAACTTATTCTATTTTTTTTCCTCTCCTAAAAGCGACTTTTCATTTATTTCACATTTTTCTCCAATTTGTCCTTTCATTTCTAAACTTTTCAATTTTAATCATCTAATCAACTTAATTTAATTCAGGAAATTCTTCTTCAATTCCTAATCATCAACCGTCATTACATTTCTTATCGATTTCAATTATTCACAATGTCCTGTGATTTATCAATCTATACCATAATCCACATAACCAAAGCATCTCTTTTGATACCGCTCATTGAGGTACATACCATTTACAATATTACATTAATTTACCACTTAGTCACTTACGCTAAAGACACTTTAATCTCATTTGATCTTTGACCACCTTTTTCCTTTTCGCACCTATCCTCGATCACGAGGCTTTTCCTTACCAACATCCTAATTACAATCTCAATTCATTTCCAAATATCACTATAAACACTTTTGGTTCTTACTCTATCTCACATGAACTTTTAACTATTTGACTTGGTGGTTATCCACTAATGCACCAATTGATTTTCGATATCATTTCCATTTATCGTGTGTGCATTCGATAGGCAAATCACCGACCTTAACAACTTTTTACTTTTTCTTCTCTCAATACTATTTTCTCTCATTTCGATCCTTTCATCATTTTGTTTTACGTAACCACACGCAATCCGTATCACAAATATACATTCATTGTTGTTTTCTCACTTAACATATTCAAATTCTAGGTCATAGACCTCCAATCATAACTCCCATCACGCTCAACAAGTAACTCGATCATAAAACATTTTATTTTCCATCTTTCACATATCTCTATATTTCTTCTATCACTTCGCAACTACACATATACAATTCACATCTACTTCCCATTCACAGATTTTCCAATATCACTCTAATGTCGTATTTCATAATACGCCTATCAATACCAATACACTAAATCTCCAATCATCATATCGCACCGTATACTTGTTCTTTTTCTTTGATTTCTACAATTTTCATTTATCACATTTTCCCATATCATCTTTTCCTCACTATTTCTAACCACTTAAATCACTAGTACAGGCTCAAGTATGAGACTCATATGCTATACTGGGGATCAGTCATCACTGTCTGCCGAGACATGACTTATATGCATGCACTTTGATACATTTTCTCAGAACTCCCATGTAAGATTGTACTACGGCTCGATACCATTAAATGTAGCACCCACATTTGACGAGACCCAACCCGATATCGACGGTGATATCCGAGCCCGTGACTCGTGATGGTGGCGTCTTAGAACAATCCTACTTTTAGAACTCGATATGACATTTTTCTTTTTCTTTTTTTTTTACGAAAACAGTTGAGTCGCAAAACAATAATGATTTGGCCCAATTAAAACAAAACATTTGCAATTACAAAACAATTTCAATTATAAACCAATTTCAGTTATACCATACAAGTACACATAAATCAAAAGGGCCCATCAAACAATTCACTACTCTAATGCAGATGTGACGACACCGATACCTACACCACTCTCGCTTCGCTAGCGGTAGACATACTCCGTGTGTCTAACGAGGTACTCTTCACTTCACTAAAAATAGATGCAATGTTGGGTGAGTTTGCAACTCAAAGAGAAACCATCATCGATGGTTCACCCAACTCATGCATTCACAATCATATACACATAACACATCCGTAGCACTTACAAGAATATCACATGCAATTTCCTTATTCACATTTCACAGTCATTCACAAATAATTTACATTTTCCATCACCATATACATATGCGATGCCCATGAGACACTTTTAATTTTCGCTTCGTTGTGTGACCGTGCTTTGATCATTTACGCTGAGCGGTGGCTCAAAATCGCTGGGCTTGATATGCCTGCGGTGAGCCCGAGGCTCTATTACCGCTGGACCCGAGGTCTGTGCGCTGAGCTTAAAGCTCTATCATATACATTGGGCATGATGTGCCCCGAAAGCCCAAAGGATTTTACGAAAGCATCGAGCTCGGTGGCTCTGCATACGCTGGTACCCACCGTCACAACTACTATTATCTGATCATTTACTATGAATGAATGCACATGTCACTTTCCAATTTCCAATTATTGCATTTCTATTTCCCATTTCAATTAATTACTATTTCCGATCATTTCCCAATGTCCTCGGACTTTTAGTCTGGTATTTCATTCCTATGCATTTACATTTCATTTCATTAACACATTTACAATCCAATTTACTCATGCATTTACACATACTTATTCACATTTGCACTTCAATAACACAATCCAATATTTCGAACACCCATGGTTCGAAATCAATCAAATCACTCAATCACATATATCCATCCTTGCTTCCTCATGGTAATCAATGCATATAATTAATAAACACATAAGGTTGAGAAACCAACTAGGTTACTCACCTGCACTTCCGAAGCTGACCTGAAGTCCCAATATCGTCCGTGAGTGTCGATCCATCGAACCTCTATGTCAATTCAATAATTCACATTACCATTTTGGCCAATATCAATTCAATAATACATATTTAACAAATACGATAAATACTATACATGTTATGACATTCCCAATCCAATTCCCGAATTCCTCAATTTGATCACTCTCTTACTAATCCATAACACTTTCAATTATAATAAACCAATTTACCAATTTCCATAGTCTATAATCACATTCCAATTAAACTCACAATCACTATATCGCTTACCACTCAATTCCGATAATCATCAAATTCAATTCCTATTCTCTCAAATGCCATTTTGATCCATAACCAATCCAAATTAGATCCCAAAATTCTCCAATTCAAAAACCTCAATAATCAACTTTTCGAAAACAGTCTCCCTTGTCGCGACGTATAATCCGTTGTTCGTCAGCGACGACGCACGTCTTGCAGTCGCCGTCGCGACGCACCAAGCTCGTTTCGTCGCGACACACGGCTCCACTTTCGTCATGCAAGGCGTGTCGATACTCGCTTCGTCGCGGCACACAAATTAAATATTTAATATTCGTCGCGACGTGCACGCTAAGCGGGCTCGCCGCGGCGTGTTCATCACACGTCGCGACGTGCGAACCCAGAAACTCGTCCGAAACCCAGAAATTTCTCAGATTTTCTGATAACAATCTATCTGATTCACTTCAAATCACTCCCAATCAACTTAGTATACTACACTCAACTCATTTCTAGCCTCAATCCATCATTTAAACTATCTTTTATCAAAAACCCAAATCAAAACCAACGAAAACCCTATCATCGCAACTTTCCAAATTTCTAAACAATTTCTTACTCAAATTTATGATCAAACAACATAAATACATATGAACTTACTTGATTAAGTTATCAATCCGTCAAAATCATCAAACAACTCCAATCCACGATTTCTCACACCACGCATCATTTATTTAAGGCGAAGAGAATGAAGAAATAAGCTTACCTTAAGCTTATACATATATATATATGAGATCCTCCACTTCATGTCCAATTCTTAGGTCTAACACGTCCGATTCTTATTCTATTTTACTCCCAATTTCGTGCTACTCATAACCAAAATTCCCAAAATCACAATTCAATTTATTTCATATTATTTGTCAATCAATCTCGGACCCGAATCACATTAATCACCCTTAGCCAAATTTTCTCGTCCGGATCCAAAACTCTAAAATTCCAAAAAATTCTCATAAATTCACAAAATTAGGAAATGCTCATTCCTATACTCAATTTCCAATTTCCCTTTCTATAATCCATTTCATTCCAATTTCATATTCAAAACCCAATTATACACTTACTAAATATCCAATTTTCACAAACTAAATTCTCATATGTACAATTTTGATAAATTCCCAATTGCACAATTAAGCCTATTCTCATCGGACCAATTATAACCAATTTCCAATTTCACAATCAAGTCGGAAATTGTCATACATGTATGTACATATATATATACTTATGCAGTCAATAATCATTTATCAATGACTATCAAAACTGTAATGCATGTGCAATGCAACACTTTGCCTGTACCAAATCCTAACCCGATCTAAATTACCAATCTACCCGTCACTCCGATAACGGGATGTTACACTTCTTCTTCTTAAAAAATCTCCTCCAAATATTTCTTCTCTTTTCCCACCAAAGGATTTTGTTAACCTAGTTGTCCTTGAAGAACAAGTAGTAAATCTAATTGGTTGAGGATACTAAAACAAGGAAGAAGATAGATTGCTAAAGGAAAAGACTCAAAGGCAAAGGATTTGGATATAAGAAGGAGAGGATAGCGGCGAGGATTTAAAGTCAGAGGCGAAGGAGTCGGTAATTCCTTTTATCTTGTTCTTAGTTTTATTATCCTTATACCATATCATGTATGGATTAGCATGTTGATTTGGATATATTGCTTCCGCTGCAAGATGATTTCTTAAAAGTTTTGAAATCTATCGCTTTCTCCATACTAAGCATGCTTTCTTTTCCGATCTAACAATTGGTATCGAGCCGGTTTTCATGTATGATTTGGTTCCTATATGGTGGATGCATGGGTTGGCAATCTTTTATGTATACTGCATATTTTTATGTGATAGAAATATATATGGTGTATGTTGCTCTTTGGTTGTCCATAGAAGTTGAATTTTATCTTGTAAGATTTCTTCATTAGGTTGTAATGGAGGGTGGTCTATCATCACCATGTTTCCTCCTTGATTTCTTTTTTTCTATTTTATTTGATTTTGTAATGTACAAATTGATGTAATGATGAAGAAGGAGCAGCCATGGATTGAAGAAATGGAAAGGTAAAATTTTCGGTGTATCCTTTTGTGTTTTTGCATAAGTTTTGTGAAAACTAAGTTGCTGGAATTTTGTTTCAATGAATCATATTTCAGTTATGATTGGAAAACATGTGCTGGTTTTTGTTTCAAAGAATCCAATTTCGGTTTTGCTAAAATACTAAGTGCTGTTTTTAATTTTCATGAAATGAGTTTCGGTTTTAATAAAACAAGTGCTGGGATTTTTGTCAAAACAAAGATTTGGTTTTCTAAAATCTAGTGCTGGAATTTTATTTTCAAATGACAAAATTCTAATTTCATAAATGCCATTACATTTTGTTTATCAATGGGCGGATCATGTTAACGAAGAGTTCAAACGAAAGATCCAAGATGAAGAAGCATATTTTGGGCCTAAAAGGCTTGTAATTATTTTATGTTTCTAGGATGGACAATCAAAAGTGGCTTTATTAGTTCATGTGATGAATGGAGAAATGAATGCTTGTAATATGTGATATTATGTGATTGCATGTCATTTAGAAAATTGCCAACCCTAGGCCTTGCCATGCATTCATTATGTATGAGATATATAATGAAACAATATAGGATGGATAATAAATTGCATCTAGACAAGATGGTATTTAAAACTTAAAGCCCAAAAGATTGAGTGGGAGAGGATGCTCTGTGAGAGTCCACGGTCTCCAAATGATGGCCCGTTTGCATATGGTGAAGTGTTACTCCCCATTGGAGGCATGGATCCTAGATCTTGCATGGTTTGGGTCTCCTGAGGATAAGTCCACTTAATGATAGCAAATGTGGCCTCCTACGAGGCATGATTTGTAGGTATCTTTAGTGAATGAATCAAATGGTTATACACTCAACATTTTTATCAATAAACCGCCCAATCGTAGCTCTGTTGGTAAAAGTATGGACCAAATTAAGACGCTTCTTAAAAATTGAGCATGAGATGCTTGGTAGTTTTTTGAGTGGGAGGGTCCAGCTTTTCTTTTAATAGATAAAATGGCCCACCGCCACTTAGTCATTATAGATAAGAAAAATAACCGTCAGATAATGTTTTAATTTTTAAGTTTTGTTAAATCTATCATCATGCATACATGCATCATGATTTTATACAAAGTTCCATAAATTGTTGACTAGTATGCTCATGTTTTAATAATTTATATTTTGAGACATAATCAACCACAAAATGAATCCACTCACCCCGCTTCGACTAATAACAAATTGGAAAATGGAGACAAGTTTAATGAATGGAGACGTAACCTTGACATTGTTCTTCAATATGAGCGTATTTCATGGGTGTTAATCAAAATGAGCCTACACCTCTAAGTGGAGATGCAACTCTGAGCAAGTCTAACAACATGAGCGTTGGCGAATCGCCGACAAGACTACTAAGTGTTATATTCGCTTCACAAGAAAGATGTTGCAAAAGAAAATTGCTTGTATGAAAACTGCTAGTGCAATGGTCCATCACCTACATGAGATGTTTGGTGTGAGGACTAGGTCTGCAAGAGTGAAAGCTATCCAAACCTTTCATAATCTCGCATGTAAACTGGTGAATCGGTGCGGGATTACATGATGAAGGTAATCTCTGCGGTCCGAGGCTGAGATGCTTAGGCGGATATGGATGCGGACACGCAGATGATTATGATCATCAATAGCTTAAACTCTTCTTTTCAGCAGCTTTAAGTTGGACTATAAGCTCAACAAGAAGGATTACACCTTGAGTGAGTTGATGAATACCTCCAGAGCACGAGGAAATATTGAATATTAAGGCTCATGGGCCGAAGCTAATGTAGCTTCTTCTTCTAAGCCAAGGGTAAGGGCAAGGAAAAGAAGAAGGGTCCAATAAAAAAGAAGGCCCAAATATGGGTCAAGGCCAAACCCATGAAAAAGAAGGCCAAAGAGAACATCAAAGGAAAGTGTTTCCACTGTGATGAGATGGGCCATTGAAAAGAAATCGTCCACCTACCTAGAGTCCCTCAAAAGCAAACAAGGTATGGGCTTCCTAAGTTTGTTAGGAACTAGAAATGTGGCATTTATCTACTTCTTGGATATTAGATTCAGGAGCCACTAACCATGTTTGTAATTCTTTGCGAGGTTCCAATGAAGGAAAAGACTTACTAAAGGTCGGTTTCAAGTTAAGATAGCGAGATGGTTCCTATGTTTCAGCAGTAATCGGTGGGAGTAGTTATCTTGGACTTTCCTAGTGGTCATAGGTTATATTTGGAAGATGTTTATTACATGCCAATGATTGTAAGGAACATGATTTCTGTTTTTGTCTAATAAAATATGGCTATTCCTTATATTTTGAAAAGGTTGTTTCAATATATGAGAATAAGGATTTTATTTGTGAAGCGATAATTAAACAGGATTTTTTTATAGAACCTATGAAAGGCTCACTAAACACCACGTAATTGATAAAACCAAGACAATCCAATATCTCTAGCATTAATTCAAAGTATCATGGCATCTAAGGATGGGTCATATCAATCGAAAAAGACTTGACGAGGCTAGTAAAGGATGGGATCCTTATGGGCTTGGATAGTGATCCATTACCCACTGTGAATCTTGTATTGAAGGAAAATGACAAAAGCCTCATTTCCTTCTAAAGGAAATGATTTGAATCCACATTGGACATGGTACATACCGATGTGTGTGGGCCCATGAATGTATAAGCTAGAGGAGGTTATGAATATTTCATAACTTTTATAGATGATTACTCAAGACATGGCTATTTGTATTTGATGCATAAAAGAGTGAATCTTTTGAAAAGTTCAAAGAATTCAAAGCTAAAGTCGAGAAGCAACTTGGCAAGCCATTAAAACAACTTTTCGATCGGATCGAGGTGGTGAGTATTTATCCGGAGAGTTCCAAAGAATATTTAATTGACAATGGAATTGTTTCCAATTTGTCGACTCTCGTACACCTCAATGTAATGGTGTAGCGAGAGGAGAAATAGAACTCTATTGGAAATGATAAGATCAATGATGTCCTATGCTAGCCTTCCAAAATCGTTACGGGGATATGCCATACAAACGGCAACATATCTTCTTAACTTTGCTCCATCCAAATCGATTGCCTAAAACACCTAGGGATTTGTGGATCGCCGAGTGCCTTCATTGAGGCACTTGAGGACTTAGGGCTGCCCAACCCATGTTCTAAAGCCCTAATCCACAAAGATGGAACCAAGGTCAAGTATGTCTTTGTAGGATATCCTACAGAACTTCGAGGGTACTATTTTTACAAATCCTCATGATAGGAAGGTATTTGTGTCGGCAAATGCAAACTTCTTAGAGGAAGAGTTTGTGAGAAATCACAAAGGAAGAAGTGAAGTAGTACTAAAGGAGTTAGCAATTTCATCCAAACCAAGAGTTGTTTTGGATATGACGTAACAAGATGTCTAAATGGATTCAAGAGTTGAATCGAAGTGCAACCTGAACATCAAGATGTGCCTAGACGTAGTGGGAGGTTGTGAGACAACCAGATAGGTATTCGGGTTTAGGAGAAGGCTTAATTGCCATCTCGGACCAAGAAGAAACAGACCTCGTTCACATTTATACACGTGCTATTAATGATGTTGATGCGGAGAAAATGGCTCAAGGCAATGGAATCGAAATAGATTCTATGTATACTAATGAAGTTCGGGTCCTCAGAGATCTACCACCAGTCTAAAACCATAGGGTGTAAATGGATCTACAAAAGGAAAAGGATCGGATGGAAAGGTAGAGACCTTTAAAGCTAGATTGGTAGCTAAAGGCTATACTCAAAAGGAGGGTATAGACTACGAGGAGACTTTTCTCCGGTTGCCATGCTTAAGTCCATCAGATTCTTTTGGCCATAGCAGACCTATTTCGATTATGAAATATGGAAAATGGATGTCAAGACCGCATTTTGAATGGAGATCTTGAGAAGACCATTTATATGGCCCAACCGTAAGGATTCATTGAGCTAGGTAATGAGCATAAGGTTTGCAAGTTGCAAAGGTCCATTTATGGACTTAAGAAAGCATCTAGGTCTTGGAACATTAGGTTTGATAAGGCTATCAAAACCTAGATGAGCCTTGTGTTTACAAAAGAATACAAGAAGGTAAGGTTACTTTCCTAATCACATATGTTGATGACATTACGCTCATTGGGAATGATGTGGGAATGTTATCTGCGGTTAAGGATGGCTGAATGAGCAGCTTTCAATGAAGGATTTGGGAGAGGCTACCTATGTTCTAGGGATCAAACTTATAAGGGATCGTAAGAACAAGAAGATAGTTTTGTCTCAACTAACCTACATTGAGAATATGCTCAATAAGTTCGCCATGCAAGATTCCAAGAGGGGTTTCACCCTACTAGACATGGAATCAAACTTTCAAAGGAACAAGCACCTAAAACCCAAGAGGAGGTTGAACGCATGCGTAACATTCCATATGCTTCAGCTTGGTAGTTTGATGTATGCAATCTTTGTGCACTAGACCGGATATACATTACGCATGGGGATTTGGTAGCGATTTCATCCAATCCGTGAATGGAACATTGGATGCGGTTAAGTGTATACTTAAGTATCTTCGTAGGACAAAGAACTTAATGCTTGTTTACTCTGGAAGTAATCTTATTCCGACAGATATACGGATTCGATTTCCAATCGATGTTGATTCAAAGAAATCAACTTCGGTTCTATATTTACTTTAGGAGGTGGAGCCATAGTTTGGAGGAGTGTCAAGCAATCTTGTATTGCTGATTCGACTATGGAGGTTGAGTATGTTGTCGCCAGAAGCGTGAAAGGAAGCGATCTGCTCTAAGTTCCTAAATGATTTCGAGGTAGTTCCAGAGGCGAAAAAGCCATTACACTTTATTGTGATAATAGTGGGGCGGTGGCTAATTCTAAAGAACCTCGGAACCACAAAGTCGCCAAACACATTGAGCTTAAAGTATCATCTCATAAGGGAGATAATACAACGTGGAGAAGTGGATGTGGTAAAGATTCTACAGAGCAAAACCTCACTGATCCGCTCATTAAAGACATTGACTCAAAAGAGCTTTGAGGGTCACCTAGAAGGGATGGGAATGAAGGATATGTCAAACTTGCTTTAGGACAAGTGGGAGATTGTTGGAGTTATGTAAATATAGTGCCCTAGAAAGCAAGTGTATTTACATGTAACTTTATCTTCTTCGATTCTGATTTGTAATGAAAATATTTATTATTAATAAAACAAAAGAGTTTGGTTTTATCTGTATGAGCATTATATATCTGGTCATAAGGTACCAAGATTCATTTGTAAGTAATATACATATACATAGAGATGTATGGGAAACATGTATATTATTAGAATCAATTAATTGATTCACAGTTGAATAATCAAGTTGGTCGTTTGATTATGGTTTAGACCGTAGTGTTACGATTTATCTCCATATAAGTAAAGGAGTTTACTTAAAGGGAATGATGAGTTCCATATCATGATAGTAGTAGACTATCGATAATGGCACTATTAAATAAATTGAATCAAGTATGTTTTCAAGAATAAAGTGGGTCGTTACTTTAATCTTAAAACATACAACTTAAGCATTCGCTTATTATGAACCACAATCTTGATGAGTGGTGAACTCATATGTGTTTCATTATAATTCTTGATATAATCGAATGGATTTTTACAGGTATTAATCCAAAGATTATGCGCATGTTGGAATTATTAATTGAAACATGTATCGGGAACATTCGCCAAATAAAGAGTTTATAGTGTTATCATCTCTTCTAGATGTTTTAAGGAGATTTGGTGATTAAACTGGCGCTTGATAGTTTGATGGACTAGCTACCCATCAAGTCTTAACACTAAGATGAGATCTTATGTGTTAATCACCATATAAAGTAAAATGAGAGATCTAGAAGGAAAAATCAACATAAGGGCAAAACGGTAATTTTACCCTTTGTTGTGCGGATGGCTATAATAAGGTTCTAAATAGGGTTTGCAATTGGACATATTCTCATAATATTTAATAATTCAAGAGTTCAACTAATTGTCTTTAGTGGAATGACATTTAGTTAATAAGCTAGAATTAATTCCAATGAGATTGAATTATTTCTGGGCTTATTGGAGCTTGAATTATCAAAGTTCAATAAGATTCCCCACTTGGCTTTAAGGAAGGTTATCAAGCTAAGTAAGAAGTAGTTTGGAGGCTTTAGAAGTCCATAATTGAATGATGGGCTTATACTAATTAATGGTTAATTGGAAGCCCATATGTTCATTTAGAAATGGGCTTGTTTTGGTTTAATGTAATTTATTAGATTAATTATATTAAAACAATTTTTTTTTAAATGGAGAAGAAGCAATTTCGAAATTGTGTTAGGTTAGATGTGTAACCACATTTGACATTAAAATACTAAATAAAGATGGTCTTTATTATGGTTCATCATTATTAAATGGAGTTATGAACTTACCATTAAATGGTTTAATGGTTGGCTTTTAATGTTGGCATGTAACCTATTTGCATTCATTAGATTAAAGATGAAAGATGTGCATTAGATGGACCATCTTCCTTCTTTCTTCTTGCCAAAACCGAAATGGGTATTCAATTATAGGTTATGGTCTTTTCAAATAGCCATTTTAAAGATAAATGAAGTAAGTCTCATTTATTGGCTATTTGATGAGTGATTAATGTAAGAAGTGATGCATTGGATGCCTCTCACTCTTTCCATTGATGCATATTTCGAAATTGAGATGTAAGAAAGGGTTCTTGCATGGTTTCTAGACATTCTCTCCTTTCATGCAAGGTAGAACCGAAATTCCTAAGTGAAAGAATTGAAAGAGTTTCAATTTTGGTTCTTCTTCTTCTAAGAAAATCTCCTCCAAATATTTCTTCTCTTTTCCCACCAAAGGATTTTGTTAACCTAGTTGTCATTGAAGAACAAGTGGTAAATCTAATTGCTTGAGGATACTAAAACAAGGAAGAAGATAGATTGCTAAAGGAAAAGACTCAAAGGCAAAGGATTTGGATATAAGAAGGAGAGGATAGCGAACGAGGATTTAAAGTCATGGCGAAGGTCGGTAATTCCTTTCATCTTGTTCTTGGTTTTATTATCCTTATACCATATCATGTATGGATTAGCATGTTGATTTGGATATATTGCTTCCGCTGCAAGATGATTTCTTACAAAGTTTTGAAATCTATCGTTTCTCCATACTAAGCATGCTTTCTTTTTCCGATCCAACAGGTTTGAGGGCAGACTCAATATGGAGATCCGTACCAGATTGGCCCGATTGGACATGGGCACATTTATTGAGCTGAGGGCGGCAGCCGTGAGGATTGAGCAGTTGCTGAGGCAGAGTCAGCCTGAGGCTGGATCGGGACCTGAAGCGAGAGGCCCAATGATAGTCGTAAGGTTAGTAGAGGTTCAATGACGTCGAGCGGGACCTTCGTGTCGTCCTGAGGTGGTAGATACCTAGATTTGGACGAGGGGCAGATTTGCTCATTCTAGTGGTGGCCGTAGCGGGCTAGAGGTTCAGTCAAATGATCCCGCTATGTGAGTATTGTGAGAGGAGACATAGTGGAGAGTGCTGGAGGTTTACCGAGCGTGTCTCAAGTGTGGTTCCATGGACCATCGGCTCAGAGTGTCCTTTTCAGGAGGCCGATCCGCTACAACTGTAGATCAGCAAGATTACCACGCAGTGCAAAGAGAGCCATGGAGGTGGATCTGGATGGAGAGGCCGAGGTCGAGGCCGAGGCCGAGCTGAGGGATCTGTAGTGAGGTCTCGAGGACAGAGTAGCAGTGCGAGCCCCTGTGTTAGAGTCTATGCTATGACTCGACTGGAGGCTCAGGAGTCTCCAGATGTTGTTGCGGGTATGCTTTCGATTTCTGGCTTTGAGGTTTTTGCTTTGATGGATCCTGGATCCACTCATTCTTTCATTGCACCGCATGTGGCATGTAGACTGCATTGTGAGAGGGAGAGATTGCAGTGTGGGTTGCAGGTGAATACGCCTTTGGGTAGTACTACTGCTTTGGGTGAGGTCTGCAAGGGGTGTCCGATAGTGATTGATCAGGCAGAGTTGAGTGCAGACCTGATAGTTTTGTCTTTGAGAGAGATTGATCGGATTCTAGGGATAGACTGGCTTACTGCGCATAGGGCTGTGATGGATTGTTATACCAAGGAGGTCGTGTTAGAATCTCCTGGTCAACCTAGAGTTGTTTTTCGATGTGTTAGCCAGGCAGTGCCAGCTAGGATGATTTCGTTTATGAGTGCTTTGAGATTGATGCGGGGAGTTTGTGAGGCCTATCTGGCTCATGTGATTGATTCCAGGATTGAGCAGAGGTTGCAGGATATTCCCGTGATTAGGGAATTTCTGGATGTGTTCCCCGATGAGTTACAGGGTTTACCGCCGGATCGGGAGACGGAGTTTGAGATAGACCTCGTTCCAGGTACTGCTCCTATATCTATACCTCCATATAGGATGGCACCGATGGGCCGAGGAGCTAAGGCCTGATTCAGGAGCTGTTGGGTAAGGGATTTATTAGACCCAGTGTTTCGCCGTGGGGAGCTCCAGTGTTGTTTGTGAAGAAGAAGGACGGGACTTTGAGGTTGTGCATCGATTATAGGAAGCTGAATCGGGTGACTGTCAAGAATAAGAACCCATTGCCTAGGATCGATGATCTATTTGATCGATTCTGCAGGAGCTCAAGTGTTTACTAAGTTGGATTTGAGATCCGGTATTATCGATTGAGGATAGCGAGGCCGGCGTGCCTAAGAGTGCCTTCGGGAGGCGGTATGGGCATTTCGAGTTCTAGTGATGCCGTTGGTTGACTAATGCCCCGCAGCCTTCATGGCCTTGATGAATAGAGTTTTCCAGCCCTACCTGGATCAGTTCGTGATTGTGTTTATTGACGATATTCTAGTGTATTCGAGGAGTATACAGGAGCATGCGGAACATCTACGGATTGTGTTGCGAATTATGAGAGAGAGGCAGCTGTATGCCAAATTCACAAATTGTGAATTTTGGCTGGATGAGGTGGTGTTCTTAGGACACATTGTGTCTGGTGAGGGTATCCGGGTGGATCCTCACAAGATTGAGGCAGTGAGGAGTTGGGAGGTTCCGAGGAACGTGTCAGAGGTTCGAAGTTTCCTCGGTTTAGCAGAATATTACCGGAGGTTTGTCGAGGGGTTTTCAGTGATCTCAGCCCCTTTGACAAAACTTCTGAGGAAAAATGTGGCTTTCAGATGGACTAATGAGTGCCAGAGGAGCTTTGAGGATCTTAGGCATCGATTGACTACGGCACCAGTGTTAGCTTTGTCGTCAAAGTCCGGAGGTTTCAAGGTATTTAGTGATGCTTCGTAGCAGGGATTAGGCAGTGTTCTGATGCAGCGTGGGAGAGTTATAGCGTATGCCTCGAGACAGTTGAGGTCTCACGAGGTTAATTATCCAAAGGCATGATTTGGAGTTAGCTACGGTGGTGTTTGCTCAAGATCCGGAGGCATTATTTGTATGGAGAGACGCCCGGATCTTCACCGATCATAAGAGTCCAAATATCTGCTGAGTCGTGAGAGTTCAACTGAGATGAGGAGATGGATTGAGTTGTTGAAGGACTATGACTGCACGATTGAGTATCATCCAGGGAAGGCCAATGTGGTGGCTGATGCGTTGAGTAGGAGATCTCATGTCAGTGCAGCTTAGATTCAGATTGAGAGATTGCCTAGCCTGATTCAGTTGAGAGCGCTTGATGTGCAGATGGATTTGGCTCAGGATGGAGCCTTGATTGCTACTCTGAGGCTTAGACCGATGTTGCAGGATCGGATCAAGAGAGTTCAGGATCGAGATCCAGTGTTAGTGAGATTGATGGATGAAGTCAAATCAGGGTTGACTGCTGATTTTGAGCTGAGAAATGGGACTCTTTGGATGGGTCAGAGATTGTGTGTGCCAGATGTTGATGATCTGAGACAAGAGATTTTGGAGGAAGCGCATGTGGCCGCTTATGCGATGCATCCTGGCGTTACCGAGATGTATAATACCCTTAAGTTGCATTTCTGGTAGCCAGGTATGAAGAGGCAAGTGGCAGAGTTCGTTTCACGATGTTTGACGTGCCAGCAGGTCAAGGCTGAGCACCAGGCCCCAGTTGAGAGATTGCATTCGTTACCCATTCCGGGTGGAAATGGAGCGAATCACCATGGATTTTATTATAAGGTTGCCTAGGGCCGAGGCAAAGATGATGCGATCTAGGTCATAGTGGACCGGTTGACCGTCGGCTCACTTCTTGCGGTCTGCGAGAGAATAATACTCTCGATCGGTTGGCCCAAGTATGTGGCGAGATTGTGCGATCGCATAGGTCCCATATCGATAGTGTCGATAGGAATCCAGTTACTTGAGGTTCGGAGGAGCTGCGACAAGATTGGGTTCGAGGTTGAACTTTAAGACTGACATTTCATCCTCGAGCAGATGGGCCAGAGAGAGACGATCAAGATCTGTTGAGGATATCTTTGAGAGCTTGTGTATTAGAGTTCGAGGTGCTTGGGATCGATCTTGCTCGATTGAGTTTGCGTATAATAATCGATCTAGAAGCGATGATCGGTATGGCACCGTATGAAGCCTTGTATGGGAGACCGTGTAGATCACCTCTTTCTTTGGGATGAAGAGGGTGTGAGGATGCTTGAGGGTCCCGAGCTGATCCAGATAAAGGATAAAGTGAGATTGATTCGAGTCGCATCAAGGCGGCTCAGATAGATGTAAGAGTTATGTGGATCAAAGATCGGCGAGATGGAGTGCAAGTGTAAGCGACGAGTGTTCCTCAAGTGTCACCTTAGAGAGGAGGCCGAGATTTGGCCGAAGGGCAAGTTGAGTCCTCAGTATATCGGTCCGTATGAGATTACTGAGAGGATTGGACCGTTGGCTTATAGATTAGCGTTGCCTAGTGAGATGTCCCAGTTGCATGATGTGTTTCATGTGAGTATGCTCTGAGAAATCGCTCGCACCCACTCATGTGATTCCGGCTCAAGAGATTGAGATAGCTAGTAACTGAAAGAGTTATGTTGAGGAGCAGATGCAGATTATCGGATCGCGGTCAAGCAATTGAGGAGCAGGGTGATTCCATTGGTGAAAGTCCTATGGAAGAATCACTCGTCAGAGGAAGCGACTTGGGAGACTGAGGAGCACATGAGGAGGCAGTACCCTCATCTGTTCGACCAGTCAGGTATAAAATTTCGGGACAATTTTTATTTAGGAGGGGAGAATTGTAACATCCCGTTACCGATGCGATGAGCATATTGGTACGGGCAATTTTGTTATTGCATGAATTGTGATCGAGTGCTTTGTGGCCTCTGATTATAAAGAGATAGATCATTTTGCACATGATATTCTTAGTGACATGCATTCATGATTGTTCCAAAGATTTAATTGTGATTTGGTTGAGAATTTGAGAATAATTGGTTTGTATGGTTGAATTAGAGTGAAAATTGAATTTTGGGAGTTGGAAATTGAGAATTGAGTATAGGACTTTGTGCTTTGTATTTTTGAGGATTTATGAGAATTGTTTTGGAATTTTTAAAGTTATGAGTCCGGACCGAGAAAATGCTTAGAGACTGATAATTGTGATTCCGGTTCCGAAAGTGAGTGGTAAATGGCTTGGAAAATTTAGATTTGTGAGTTTAAGAATTATTGTGATAAGCCATTGAAATATAGAGACTGAGATTGAATAAATTTGGGGACTGTGATCTATAGGTTTTGTAACGCCCCCTCACCATAGGGTACACACCGGGACACCCGTGGGTCGTACCGATGCATATCCCACAGCAAGGAAGTGCTACCGCCCGCAACTATCACTAAATACTCGCATGGCATCAATATAATTAAACCGCAATAAGCAAATCACTAAAATTTAAAACTCCAATCTCATTGCATAATATCAATCCAAAATATAGACAAGTCTATCAGTCCCCTAAAGTCTCAATACAGTAACCCAAAAAGGAAACTGATAAAAACATCTATACTAAGTCATCCTCAAAAGTCGCCCCAGCTAACCGACCTGTGTGTCATCGCTTCACTTGACCAAAAACTCGCACAATAGGAAAACGTCTATCTCGGGAGTTAGAAACCTACTAACACTGCCCTGAAAAATATTAGCAATGTTGGGTGGGTTTGCGAACTCAGTGAGAAACCATCATCGATGGTTCACCCAACTCATGCATATACACATAATATATCGCATAGTACACTTTAACCCAATTTAGAACACTGTACACAATTTACATATTTATACGATAACATAACTCAAACATATCACTTCACAATTTTCATACATCACACGCATTCTCGATTTCACTACGCAGTCAGATGCATAATGTATGCAATTTCTCATTTTATGTCATTGTTGTGACTGAGCGTTACACTTTCCCGATTCGGGCACTTTTCACAATGATCACAATTTGGCAAGTAGGAGAGCCCTCGGGTATGCACTATCGCCCACTCACTTTAGGGATAGGAGAGCCCTCCGGGTATGCACTATTCCCCTTTCGCGCCAGGCTTATTCATCGATATTCGAGCTTAAAGCTCAAGACACCGAATGCTTGATCCAACTTGCTTAATTACCTCTTATAATCATGCCTAGCATGCACTAACACTTGCAGATCACTAGCACATATATTATCACTTCACTCACTTGTCACGATCGAATACTTACTCGTAATACTATACATTTGTTCATAATCACAAGTATTCACATTAGCAACACATTCAAGACAATCACTCACATTCGAACACTTATTCATATTTGCAGACATTTATCTCACATTTGTATCACTCACATTGACAATTGATTCACACATTCACAGCATGATTATCACACAAAGATCGAGGAACCAACTAGGTTACTCACCAGTAACTTCCGAGCTACGCTGGAAGTACCAAAGAATATCCGTGGACAATCGATCCAACGGTGCCTCTATAACAATACAAACGCATTCTCATCACTATATGCTCAATCAATAAGATTCACTAATGCACATGTCTCACATTTAAAATTATATGATGCATGATCATGATTTCCCAGTAGCTTTAGTCCCATTCCGCTTTCTCTCGATTCACAACTAAAATTCACTACTCCTAGGTCAATAACATCCATAAATTTCACAAATCTCTCATTTAAACTCTAATTATACTCCAATTGATAATACATAACTCTTAGGTCACTTAAGGAACCGAATCACTTTTTTCTATGATTGAGAACTCGCTAATTTAATTTCAACTCTTATAATTTACCTCACTCAAAGACCTCTTTCTAGATCATAACAACTCAAATTACCCCGAATTGAGGTCTACACTAAAAGATATACCCTAAAATCAATTCAATTTCTCCAAAATTTCTGTCCTCATTGCGACCTCACCCCTTGCATGGCGCAAGACAAAGGGACGCTTCATTGCGGCGTGGGAACGTTAAATCACGGCGAACAACTCTTCAAGCCGCCACGACGCCTAGCAATCACTCGTCGCGGCGTCTAAATTGCTTGCTCGCCACGACGTCTCAAGCGGCTCGCTGCGGCGAACACGCTTTTTCTCGCCACAACATGGCCCCATTACAGACGTCGCGACGTGCGACCCAATCATCTTCTCCGATCGTCATTTCCGCCATTAATACTCTTAAAACCTCCATAAAACACATTCAACTACCCCAGCTAACACATTAAATACCATAATTTCCATAAATAACCATAAATACAACATTAAAACACAATAAACTTACCAAATCACATATTCGATCGAAGTCCTAAAAATCGTAAACGTCCGAGATCCTCCAGTTCAAACTCCCACTGATTTCACTCTCAACCCAAACGAAAACATCATCAACTCTCAATCACAAACAAGGCTTTCTCAATAAGGAACAAACCACAAAATCTCCAAGGAGGAAAAGTGAGATCATCGACGGGAGGAAGAAGAAATTGCCTTAGGTTTTTACAAAGTTAAAACCAAGAGGATTTGAACTAAGAACATTAAAAAGGGTTGATTTCAACCGAGACCCAAAATCTACAAGTCCTCAAATTCATTCAATCTCAGTCTCTAAATTTCAATGGCTCTTCACAATAATTCTTAAACTCACAAATCTAAATTTTCCAAGCCATTTACCACTCACTTTCGAAACCGGAATCACAATCATCAGTCTCTAAGTCATTTTTTCGGTCCGAATACATAACTCTAAAAATTCCAGAAAATTTCCCATAATTCCTCAAAAATATAAAACACTCGATCTCATACTCAATTTTCAATTTCCAATTTTCTAAAATTCAATTCTCACTCTAATACCACTATTCTACTCGAATTATCCCTAATTTCACTTTAAAATCAAATCTAACTCAATTATCTCAAAATTCACAATTCAACTCATAATCACAATTTAAATGCTGGAACAATCATGAATGCATGACCCTATGTACATGCATGTGCAAAATGATCTATCTCAAAGGCCACAAAACACTCGATCACTAAATATGCAATCACAACACTACCCGTACCAATATGCTCATCGCATCGGTAACGGGATGTTACAGGTTTAATCCAGCCATATATATATATATGTCTTATGCTTGAAATTGGAAGACAAACTTTCTTAGGGCTCAAATCTTCTTCCTCTTCTCGTGGGTGTCGTGATCCTCTTTCCTTGGAGATTTTGCTTGCTTCCTTTTCATTGTGGTTGGAGAGTTGCTAGAAGATTGGAGTAGATGATGTTTAGCTTGGGTTTGGAAGAAAATCGTTGGTGTTAGAGTTTGAGAAGTTTTCGGAGATTTTAGGGTTCCGTTCGATTCTGTGATTTGGTAAGTTTATTGTGTTTTAATGTTGTATTTATGGTTGTTTATGGCATTTATGGCATTTAATGTGTTAGTATGGGTAGTTGAGAGAGTTAATGGAGGTTTTTAAGAGTATTAATGGTGGAAATGATGATCGGAGAAGATGTAGTGGTCGCGACGCGGCGTCTCAGATGGGCCACGCCAAAGCGAGAAAAGGCGTGTTCGTCGCGGCGAGCAAGTAATTTGGACGCCGCGACGAGTGATTGGTAGGCGTCGCGGCGAGGCGTTAGGAATGTTCGCCGTGATTTAACGCTTTCCACGTCAAGGGCGAAGTGTCCCACGTCGCGATTTAATGGTCATACGTCGCGCGAGGGTGAAATTCTGAAGTGAAATGGTTTAGTCTTTTGAGCGAACTGTTAGTGTAGACCTCCTATCGAGGTAATTCTCGAATCGCTGTGAACTAGAGAAAGAGGTCTACAATTGAGGTAAAGACCGAGAGTTTGAATTTTGGTTAGAGGTATCGTAATTATCGAAAGAGAGTCAATTTCAATTTTAGTACAACCAAAGAGTTATGTTTTGACTGATTAGAGTTTAAATTGGAGGTTTGAGAAATCAATATTATTGAGCTAGTGAATAGTGAATTTTGGGTTGTGAAGCGAGAGATAGCGAATCGGGTTCAGAGCGCTGGAAAATCATGATCATGCATTATAAAATTTCAAGTTAAGACATGTGCATTAGTGAATTTAATTGATTGAGCACCTAGTGATGAGAATTCGTTTGAATTGTTATAGAGGCACCGTTGGATCGACAGTCCACTTGATATCGCTGACTTCCGAGCAAAGAATCGGAAGTTACAAGTGAGTAACCTAGTTGGTTCTCGATCTTGTGTGATAATATGTACTATGAATGTGTGAATTAATTGACAATGTGAGGATACAAATGTGAAATAAATGTGTTGCAATTGTGAGTAAGCGCCTGATTGTGAGTGATTGTGTGGAATGTGATGCAAATGCGAATGCTTATGATTGTGAATCAATGTATAGAACTATAAGTGTTCGGTTGTGACAAACGAAAGTGAAGTGATATATATATATATGTGCTAGTGATCGTAAGTGTTAGTGCATGCTAGGCATGATTATAAGTCGAATAAACAACAGGATCAAGCATTTAGTGAGCGTAGCTTTAAGCTCTAATATCGCTGAATAGCCTAAAGCCAAAAGGGAAATAGTGCATACCCGCAGGGCTCTCCTATCCCTAATGTGAGTGAGCAGTAGCATACCCGTAAGGCCTCCTACTTGCTAAAAATGCGATTAATGCTAAAAGTGCCCGATCGATAAGGTTAACGCCACCACAACAAAGACATAAAATGAGAATTTGCATACATTATGCATCCGACTATGTAGTGAAATTGAGAATGCGGTGATGTATGACAATTGTGAAGTGACATGTTTGAGCTATGTTATCGTATAAATATGTAAATTTTGTAAGTGTTCTAAAATGCGTAAAGTGTACTATGCGATATATTATGTGTATATGCAAGAGTTGGTGAACCATTGATGATGGTTTCTCATTGAGTTCGCAAACTCACCCAACATTGCTAATATTTTCAGGGCAGTAGTAGGTTTCTAGCTCCGAGATAAACGCTTTTCCATTGCATGGAAAGTGCTTGGTCAAGTGAAGTGATGGCACATGTGTCGATTAGTCGGGACGATTTTTAAGGATGACCTAGTATAGACGTTTTTATCAGTTTCCTTTTTGGGTTATTGTATTGAGACTTTAGGGGAGTGATAGACTTGTCTATATTTTGGATTGATGTTATGAAATGAAAGATTATTAGTGTGGTTTTAAATTTTAGTGATTTGCATATTGCGGTTTAATTGTATTGATGTCATGCGAGTATTTAGTGATAGATGCGAGCGTAGCACTTCATTGTGGGATATCGTGGGAAAGACCCACAGGCGTCCCGTGTGTAATTCTATAGTGAGGCGCCATAAAACCCTACCTCAAAACTACATAGTTTTGAGCTCTCCTTCTTAAAATCCCTTTTTAGGCTCTCCTCCTCACAAGCCCACTACACACTAAAACCCATTCTTCCAACATAAATTCTAACCCTTCATTTAAATTTCAAAATTCTAATTCCCAACCATACTAACTAATTTCAAGACTCAACAAATACATATATATATATATACACATAATTAAAACAATTAAAGCAAAAATAAAGAATAAGTCAAATAACCAATAAATCAATAAATAAATAAAAATAAAAAATTTTAGGGCCCAACACTTATCAAACTCCCGCCAGAATCGCCAGGCATCACTAGACTCTTCCCTCTAGATCCTCCCCGGCCTCACCTGACTCTCCTCATCACCGTTGTTACCAGACCGCAGCTGCCTCTCAACTCAATAAAGGTGCCCATATCAAATTGTGTCAATCGGGTTCTGATCTCCATGTTTAACCCATTCTCGAACCTCTGACACGTATCTGCCTCTGTAAGAATCAAAACAGTAGCATAACCCATTAGCTCATTAAATCTCATCTCATACTCGGCCACTGACATCCTGCCCTGCTTCAATTCCAGAAACTCCTGCATCTTCATATCTAAATAAATCTTGGGCATGTAATTGTCCTTAAAAGCTCTCAGAAAATCCTCCCACTTTAATAGGCAAGGCCTGGTGGTACTACCCGGGACAGTCTTCCATCACTGATAAGTTGAGCCCTGCAGAAGAGATACTGCATAATCGAACCTCTCATCTGGCTCGCAATCTATCTGATCGAAGACTCTCTCAATCCTCTCAAGCCATCCCTTATCCTCAGCATGGTCTGTGCTGTCATAAAAGTCCACAGCTCCCTGCTTGCGCAGCCTATCATACCTCCTCTCCCGTCTCTCAATAACTCTAGGAAGAAACTCCTCAAATCGAGGCACCGAGGACTCCCTACTGGCTCCGACTGATCTTTGGTCAGCTGGTTGATCAACTTGATCACCTAAGACGGATGACCTATAACAAACAATAATTTCGATCACTTCCCGCATTTCTCAAATAATTCATGCCTAAACATTCTACATGTCCCAACAGATGCCAAAATATGCTTTGATACCACCTAAATGTAGCGCCCCCTTACCGTAGGGTACATACCGGGATGCTCGCAGGTCATTCCGATACATATCCTACGATAAGGGTGAGCTACGAACAATCACTACAATCACTTCACATGGCATCATAATAAAACATCAATATAAAAAAACATGATCTTTTAAAACCAACTTTTCGTCATTTCATTTCATCAAAATCAAACTGTTTACACGTCTATCATCATGTACTGTCTGTACATAAATCCAAAAACCTAGTACAAAATGCTATATGAAAGAGGAAAAACATCAGATCTATCTAGGCCATCCCAAAAGTCCCAGCTGACCGACTTGTGAGCCGTGACTTCTCTCGCCAAAACAATCTATAGGCTAGAATAGTCCCTCTGAAGTTAGGAGTCTACTCTCGGTCCTGAAAAGACAACGTTGCAATTTTGGTGAGTTTTGCGAACTCAATGAGGTAACCATCATCGATGGTTCACTCAATTCATACAACACATTAAACATAGCACGATTTTCCATCGATCAAAAGTCACACATTTTTCACATAAGCAACACTTTTGTTTTCACATAAGTATAAGGCATTATGCCTTTCACTCGATCAAGCATATTTAATCAAATGCATATGAAATGCTCATATGACATTTTTCCAATTATTACGGTGTTGTGACCGAGCGCTTGAACTATCCCATATAGGGCACATTAAACATTGAGCCTGAGGCTCTAAATCACTGTTGAGCTCGAGGCTCAAATACACTCATTGAGCTTTAAGCTCTAATCAGTGGCTGCTCCGGTCACAACTGTCATTATCTAATTATGCATTCATGAATGAAATGCATATGCCACAATCAATCAGCATATATCACATTCAATCACATATGTCACAATCAACCACATATGTCACAATTAATCACATCATAGACACGTAGGTCTCCAATTCACGTACAAGTAGCACTTCTATAACACAACTTTCTAGTACACAATCATCGAACCTTCTGTCTGGAATCCCCAATCACAAGCAACACATAACCCGCCATTATCCACCACAGAATTATAAGCAATTAATAATTGAGAGAAACCGTCTAAGTTACTCACCAATAGCTTCCGAAGCTAGTGCCTGGAAGTCTCGGCAACGTCTGTGGGTTAACGTTCCAAATGCACCTCTATAACAATTAAAATACACATATATTACAAATTGTACAATCAGAAATGTATAATAATGCACATGTAAGAATTAAAATGTTTACAATGCATATTCGTGACATTCCAGGTATCTTTCCATAAATTTTCATTTTTCATGTTTTTTTTATTTCTATTGGTCCAGATATTGTCAAAAACAATGTCCAGAAAAAATAATCAATTCCTATTCTTTTAATCGGTCCTCTCACTTTGATTTAATCCATCATTTTCAATTTCATCACAAAATTAACAAATTCTCATAAAGAGGTAGCTAAATGGCTTAGGAATCCGACGCTTCAAAAATCAGGTCAATCGGAGGTCAGATGGTCAAGTTATAAGCAAAAGAAGGGCAAAGGGTCGACTTGGAAAAGAAATAACAATAAAAGCATAAAAGGCCTCCTCGCCTACTCCATTAACCATTTTCAAACAGTCAAATCTTTTAGTCCTGAACTCCAATTTTTGCAAACTTGGTATCAATGGAAAGATCCAAGAATGTTATACAATTTCCATGAGGGACTCAAAAACCAATTCCACCTCTAAAGGAGTCAAAATCTCAATCAAAGTTACTGTCCTGTAAATCTCATCCTAACCAATCACACAACTTTACAAAAATCATAACTTCCTATTTCATTAGCCAAAATTTCCATGATTGATATCATTGGAAAGATCAGAACACATTATGTAATATCCCACCCCCGACGGGAAGGGTAAAATAGTAAATTGGCTAGGGGTAAGAGTGATTAGGAATGCTTTGACATTGTTATGCATACTAGTACTGGTGATCAGTGAAAATAGTGCACATGAAATAACTGTACATGCATACATGATATTCCCGGTATTTGGGCCTAAACGACATTTTATTGTGATTAACGTGGTTATTGTGTAGGGAAAATTATTCTGAGTTAGCCATAGTGAGTTTTCCATTTTAAGAGACTTTTGAAAATTTTTCTGGAATTTTCCGGAGAAAATTTTCGGACCGAAAAAATCGTCAAGTGACGAACCGGTTGATTTTCGGTATCGAAAATTTCTGTCCAATGGTACTGGACTATTGGGTACATTATTTTGGGATTGAAATCGGAACCATTGGAATTGAATGGGTTAAAGATTTCCTTTATTAGGATTTCTTTTATTAAATGATATTAATGAAAATTGGATTTTTGTCTTTTCCCATTCTTTTTTGACAAGTGTCTTAATGACACCTCACCGACACATTAAAGGCTTGTGTGGTTCTCGGTGTTTCTAGTGGAATGAGTGAAAAGATGACTTAAATGGCTTTATTTCACCCACTCATCCGAAAACCTTCACTTCTTTCATCTCCATCAATTTCTTCTCCTTCTTTAAGTTACTTCCTCCTACTTTAAGAGCTTCTTCTTGTAAACAAGCTATTTTCTTGCCATGGAGAACTCACCCTTGCATGGTGTTAGAAGAAGTTGTTAGTGAAAGTAGCAAAGAAAGAATTGAAAGGAATTGAAGATTGGAAGCTAATTAGGTAAGTTGTATTGTTAAGCTGTAATAATGCTTTAATTATGTAGTTAATGAATCATGGTTGTTAGATGCATTCAATGGGAATTTTGGTGTAATTATTATGCTTATTGATGCTTTAATTTGATGAAAGTTATAGGTGGAATTGTTGGGTATAAATGTATGGTGTGTTAGGATAATGAATGACTATGGTTGAATTTGGTTTTAGCTTGATTTTGATTGAATATTGATGATTATTCTTGCATGGAAATTTAAGAAGTAAGTGCTGCCAACTTATGGTAGGTATTCCTAGTGAATGTAGGAATAATCTAGGGACTGATTTTGTGTCCAATTGAGATGTTTATGGTAGTAGAATTTGAATTGGCATGATAGGAAGTGTATTGGAGAAGTAAAGCTGAAAATTGGTTTTTGACCTACTGTACTGTTTTGAGCATAACTCATTGTGTAGTTATGAAAATGAGTCGAGGTTTGTGCCCAATTAAACTTTGGGTTGTTGGTTACATTTTTTTATGAAATATGTGTTGTCCAATTTTAGCCTTAAGATGTTGAATTCTGGCTTGGAAAGTTACTGTTTTAGTGTCTGTGAACAGTAATCGAAACTATGACCTAAGTGTTTTGCTGATTTTTCTAAATTAATTGCGATGGAATTAGGGAAAATGGTCTAAATGAAAGTTGAAGCCTATATTGTTATATTTCCATTTCCACTGATTTTGAAATTTTTCGATATGTATATTGGGAGATATCCACTGTTAACTATTGACTGATTTTGTACATGGTGGTGAAACCTAGCCTAAGTGTCAGATTTGTGAGCATTCTGATTGGAAGCAATTTTAGCAATTTCTTTAAAATGAATTAGCTTGCGTAATCTTCTGAAGAGTTGTAGAGGAAACATTTATCTTGAAAATGGTATATAGCATGTAATTTTTTGATATCAGATTTGGGAGTTATGAGTTTTCAAAACTTGAACCTGCATAAAGGTGTTAACTGCTGATCATGGCAGAAACTTGCATAACAGTTTTGAATTGGTTAGAGATGGAATTGGCTCTTAAGCTCTTCATGAAACTTTAAGTATGTGGTTTTATCTTTCCAATGATATAAGGTAGTGATTTTTTTGACTTGTGTACAGGGAGTTATGCTTGATAGAACATTACTGTCCATATTTGGTGATTTCTGGGGCAGCATCATTGATTGAATTATTTGACCTAGTTAACAATTGAATTTGATTTTGGTTTGTTCATGAAAGTTGTAGATAACATTGGGATATTTCTGAGAATATTTATTGTGTAATTTCTTACAAAGGAAATGAGAAGTTATTGAATTTACAACATACTGTATTGTTTTAGAACCCATTGATTGGGCAGTAACTTTGATTGCATTTTTGACACCCTTAGAGGTGAAATTGACTTTTGTGTCCTTCATAAAACTTGTAGAACTCTCTTTTCTCTATGAAATAGATACCAAATTTGTCCAAATTAGAGTTCGGAGTAGGGAGTTATGGCCTAAACAAGTTGGCATGTCGAAGGAAATTGTTTCAGATCTGTCATTTTAATAAGACTAGTCGACTACAACCTGCACTAGTCGACTAGGATTCTTAGACCAGTCGACTACAACCTGCACTAGTCGACTAGGACATGTATTTTTCCTGCACTAGTCGACTACAACCTGCACTAGTCGATCAGGATGTGTATTTTCCTTTTTGCTCATAACTTTTACGTCCTAGATCCGATTGACTGATTCTTGAGGCATTGGATTAGTGAAATATTGAATTTCACTTCATGGAAATTGGAATTTTGGGACGGAAAATTAACGTGGGTCGGTTTATTGTTTTCTGGTCACTGTTTTATTTAATTGGGGACCTATAGAGGTCCAAATTGAGCGTCGTCAAGACCATTGGATTTCTAATTTTTAAACGAATTTTTCTGAAGGAAAAAAAAATAGAATTAGGCCGGAATTCATGAACATGCATTATACACCTACATGTATCATTAACTAATTGGATTGGATCATTAGTGATTGTTTTGTTCTCTGATTTTTATAGAGGCCTGTTGGGCGTCGATCGATCGACGTGATGAGACTTCCGACATTAGCTTCCGGAATTGATAGGTGAGTAACCTAGATGGGTTTCTCAATTATTACTTGTCTAATATAGGGATAATGGTGGGATCAGGAATGTGTTAACGTGACTTGTGTGCCATCTTGTATTATGGATCGTTATTATTATGGATCGTTAATTGAGCATTACGATCGTTGAATTGACTGTTGCCATTCTCGTTGGAACCCGATCCAGAGGCCGATCCCAACCAAAAGCGTAAACGGATACAAAGAACGAGGCAATGTCGGATACCAAAATACGGAAGAAAAATACAAATTGGATAAATCAAACCATATGGCGAAGACAAATCAAAGCAGAACATATCCGACATCCGAGAACAATTATCGAAGAAAAACGATTGCGTTGGAAACCTCGACTATCCAAATCCGGTATTTTTTTTTTCTCTCTTTCTCATCTTTATTCAAACTAATGCAAATCAAGCATACAATTTCCTTTTTCTTGGGAAGTGTCCCTAATCCATTTCTCAATTCATAACAAACTTTTTATCCATCATAAGTCCCATAATCCATTATCACACATCTTAATCTTGTTTTTATTCATTTTCAACTTATTATCTAACGAAATTTCGGCAGCATAACGGGTACCTTTGACCTAACTCAAAACCTGCAAATGGTTCAAAATACACTTCTAAATGCCCAATCAATCATAAAATCATCAAAATCAACCGGACCCTCCGTCCGGGATCTCAGCACAAACAAACGCAAACCTATTTCTAAAACACTTTAATAATTCACAATCTATCAAATTCATCCAAACGCAATCCAAACCATAACTTAATCCAATACATATGTCTAGAATTCATAATACATTCCCAAAATGGATACACAATACACTTTAATGGCATTGCAAGCCATTTACAAAACTTGCACAATCTCAAGTACATAATTTACAAACAGAACCAGACGAACAAACAACTTGAATTTCTTTCATCCGATCTCCTGCTCGAAACCTGGAGATGGGGATGAAAGGGGGGTGGCTACACAGCTCAGTGGATAATAAGTTTATAAATTGAACCATAAGCAAAAATCATTTCTTAAAAATATCCCAATTTTCCAAATAATCATAAACAATTTCAAGACATTTCACAGTTGAAAAATTCCTTTGCTTATTTCTCAAAACTTCTCACAGATTCCAAAATTTTCACATTTCACAATTTCTCATAATTTTCTCAAACCATAAACAAATTTTCAAATCATGAATGCATCACATTAAAAATGTAGCTCAAAGTAACAAATCAAAAGTGCATAACATATCAAAATGGTTTGGTACGGTCCGAAACAGAACGTACTGCATATTCCCGCATAGCGGTCCTGTGCAGTCGTCAACAGAACGTACTACACTTTTCCGCATAGCGGTCCAGTGTAGCCGTGAGGGGAGTCCGAAATCGGAGCTCCGTGCCACTAGCGGGCAGCCGGGAGAAGGCTATAAACGAATAGAGACAGTGCACTGACTCGCAAGGGACCTAACCAAACCCACATAACATATACGCGAAAAGGAAATTCAAATTGTCCGAAGGCACTTTTCAAAAATCTTGATTTTCATATTTTCATATCTCAACCACACATCCAAGCATGAAATCATATGGCAATCCTCATTCAATCCAAATTCATCAATTTGATCACGTATCAATCTAAATCATAAATATGAATGCAATGTATTTCTTTAAAACATAACTCAAACATATCCATATTCATAATGCCCACTTTTCAAAATTATCTAATAATTCAAAACCATAAATTTCTTCAATCTTGTAATTTCTTAAAATCATTTATAAAATAAGGAATTTAATCCTTTGAAATCATAATCTTTCAAACATTTACATAAACAATAATTTTCAAAGTTTTCTTCTTGATTTTCAATCACATGCTTATGCTTAAAATTCAATAAATAAACGTACTACCTACATCATATCCATGCTAATACTTTGTCCAAAGCATCGAATCTCCAAATTCCTTCTTCTTTCCTCAACTTTAAAATTCCCTAAGCTAATATTATCCAAAATAGATATCATAATTTGCATAATTCTCAAAATTCACTATAGGAAACTCATAATCATCATATTTCCAAGCTTTCAAAATTATGAATTTCCAAAATCCTCAAAATCTAAAATTTGACCTAAACCAATTCATCCAAAATGAACATCATAAAATCATAATTTCTCAAATTGAACTTAATAAACACTAATTCCACATACTTTCAAACTATATAAATCATCAATTTCCAAAAACTCCAAATTTCAAAATTGGCCTAAACCAATTTACACAAATTCCATATCATAAATCACAATTTCTTCAAAATTGATTTCATATATCACCAATTCATCATACTTTCCATGATTCTGAGCTAATAATTTCCAAATTTTCCAAATTCTAAAATTGGGCAAAATCCCCTCTCACATAAATCCAAAATTAAATCCAACATACTTAACAATCTCTCAAATTGATTTCAAATACCACAAACCCATATCATAATCATGCTAAAACAACCAAAAATTTAAGAAAATCTCAAAGCTCGAAATTTCCTCTTACCTCATTTCTCCTCCATTTTTCTGATTTCTTGGTTTATGAAGAAGCTCTCTTCATTCTCCATCCTTTTCCTTCTTGAAAGAAGCATGAAAATCATCTTGGAAGCTTGGAAAATCAAAAACCCTCACTTCTCTCTCTTCTTTCTCCATGGACGAACCTTCTTCTCCTTTCTCTTCTTATTTTCTTCTTTTCCTCTACTCATTTTCGCGCTCTCCTCCTCTCTTAAACCACAATCATCTAGTTTTTAAAGTGCCAAGTTATTAATGAAGGTCAAATGATCATATTGCCCCTCCATTCAAAGCTTAAAGTCATGCTTACTTGCGGGTCTAATTCGCACTATCAATTTGAAGGAATTTGTTAAAACTTCCTTCTAGAGAAATGTTCCTCTATGTCTTAATTTCATAATGCCACAAGAATCGTCCAATTCGGAGCACTACATCAAAAGTTATGCACAAAACATTTCAGGTTGTTCATATTCTAACACATTTTCCAGCACGTTATTTCCATCCATAAATTTACATTCTTAATCCCAAAATTGACATTCGATGTCTTCATAACAATTGTAGATCTATTTTTCTAGTTTAATTCAAATCAAGAATCTCCTCATTTGGATTACCAGAGAAAAAGTTATTCCTAATATACTTTCAGATGTTCCTAACCCAAAAACTGCACACTAATCCGGACTTCATTTCATAATTTAAAAATCTTAGGGGCAAAATTGAAATTTACTTTCTTCATATGATTTGTAGCCCCATGTCTTAATTTTATTTCGCCTCAAGAATCACTTCAATCGAATCTCTACAGATCCTGAATTTCTCAAAATACTGAACTATGTGTTGGAAAATTTTCCGACTCACTTTGATTAAATTAATCATCCTTAATTTAATCTCAAAAATTCACAAATTTCTCGTAGAAATGAAATTCATTGTCTTAGGAATCCAACGCTTCAAGAATCAACTCAATCGGATGTCGGACGAAAAAGATATAAGCAAAAGATTGAAAATGGGTCACATTTCTTAAAATCTGAAAATAATAATTAAATAATCCAAAAATAATAATTAAATAATTAAATAATTAAATAAAAAATAAAAATAAAACTTAATTCTTCTCACTAGGGCGACGTATCGCCCTAGCGAGAGAGCTTCTGATCTTTTTTTATTTTTCAAAAAATATATATATGATTATATATATATATATATCCATATTTTTTTTCAAAAATCGTAATTCTTGATTCCGAATTCCAAATTTGACAAATTTGGTCTTTATGGAAAGCTTGAAGGAAACTCTACAACTTCCATGCAGAACTCAAAAATCAATTTTGTCTCTAAAGGGGTCAAAAATTCAGTCAAAGGTACTGCTCCAAGTTAATATAACCCTAAACAAATGCCAACTTTGAAAAATTCATATCTTTCAACTCCAAATTCCGAACACCTCATATTTTATATCATTGCGAAGATCAGAAAGTTACCTACAACTTTCATGAAGGAAATAAAATCAATTTGACTCCTAAGGGAGTCCATTTTTCGGTCAAAGATTATGTCCTCTAATATTCATGCTAAAACATAACATAAACTTGTAAAAATCATAACTTATTATTCCTTAATCGAAAAATTATATACTTTATATCGAAATAAAAATCAAATCACAATCTTCAACTTTCATGAAGAACTTCAAGGCTCAATTTACCTCTAACTATGTAAATTTTCCAGTCAAAGCTTCAGCCATAGTAAAAGTCAACCCTAACACACTTAAACTTTGACTGATTATAACTTTCACTCCCGATATCGAAAAATTACAAACTTTATGACTACAGAAAGCTCTTAACATAATCTACAAGTTTCATGTAGACTATTTTCTCAAATTTTGCCTAAATCAAAAGTCAACCCTTTAAGGTTAAAAAGTCAAACTTTTCACAATTTTTCATATTTTCACTCTTTTTCTCTTTAGTTTTTGTTTTTTTTCAACTATATTTCAATCAACACCTTCACTTTTGAATATTTCTTATTTTTACTCAAAAATCGGGGTCCAACAATTACTGGATTTACTGTGATTGATTGTAAATGATGGACTGTGATTTGTGAATTATATACTATTAAGTACTGTTAAGTAACTGTTCAATTGGGCATGTGCATTCATACACAGATGCATAAACTGATAAAGGATAATTGTGAACCGAGTCGCCACTGATACTGAAACGAGCCTAGAGCTCGAAGGGAGATAATTCTCCTGAGACGCGCTCTCATCGATCATCGAATCTTCGCTACGCTTTCGGTCACAACACCGTAATAAATCGAAAAGAGTCACATGTGCATTGCATCATTACTGGACTGAATACCTGAAATGACTTTTGCTCTATATGACTGTCTGACTACTGTGACTATATTCTATAACTGTATTATCATTAGTCTTGTGACTGTATGATTACTGTAACATGCTTATGTGATGCATGAATTGGGAGAACCATCGATGATGGTTCCTCATTGAGTTCGCAAACTCATCCAAAATTGCAATCTATTTTTCAGGACTAGAAGAGTACCCCGTTTGACACAGGAGTATGCCTACTGGGTGCAAGTTGAGATAGAGGTTGGGATCAGTTCGCGTCTGCATTAGTGTCTTATAATTGTATTCCGAGATCGTTGTAAACTGATTTGCATTTGTATTTCATGGTTCTTGTAAAGTATTTCTAAATGATAGTAATACCTATAATCGCAAAGGTTTACTATCGCATCGCTTGTTTCGCGCAGTGTGTAATAATCAAATCGCTTCCTTTTAACGTGGAATGTATTTCAATAAAAAAAATGTATGTTAAGTTTTACTGACTGAAGTAGTACGCCACCCTCGCGGGGCACGGACTCGGATATCACCAATGATATCGGGTTCGGGTCACGTGAGAGTGGGGTGTTACATTTAGGTGCGTCTTTTTAATGTAGAGCCCCGGCCTCTACCGTCGTCACTCCAGGTATTGTCCTCTTTGGCGCTTGGGTGAGCCCACGACTCGAAACCAAGACCTCAAAGTTTTGTCCCACTTTAAGTGGACGCCTCTTACCATTGAGCCAATTTTTAACCTCTAAATGGGTCACATTCCCACATGATTGTGGCTGCTTTGTTAAATATTGTTAAATATCACCTAAACCATATCCACATTTCAAACATTCACAACTTTCACTTCCTACATCCAAAGATGACATATTATACATCATTAAAAAGCTATGGCATTCCTCTACAACCTTCAATAAGGCTACTTGCTTCAATTCAAACCATAACAGTCCAGAATTTGCCTCAAAGCACAGTATCTACAAAACCTACACTTATAAGCATTTTCACAAACAAAGCACATTAATCTTTAGATTACATCCTAAAGTCAACAGATCATAACTTTCAACCCTGATATCAAAAAATGTCATACTTTATAGCGATAGAAATTTAACAAGAAAAGCTATAACTTTCATGAAGACCCCTTTAGCAAAATCTGCTTAAATCAACCCAAAAAAATTCTCAAAGTTTTAGATCAGTAAAATGTAGTTTTCGAGCTACTGTTCATCCCTACACCTTTTCTCACATTCTAGTCCAAATTTGGAACTCTTCAAGCCAAAATTAAATATCACTTCCTTCACAAGAATTATAGCCAAACAACTCTAGTTTAATTCAAGCTAAACCTCATCTCAATTTCATAACCATATAAAAAGTTATGGTAAAATCATTGAAACATGCACAAGTCAAATTTTTCAGATTATCATCCTAACCTTTCTCCTACCTCTTCCACACCATTTCCTCACCTATAACCACTCAATTCACTCAAGATTTCAACCACAACAAGTCAAAACCTCTACTTGAACATTTATCTACAACATAGCATCAACACACACTCAATCATTTTCCTTTTTATACACTCATCTAACATCCTTATATTCAATCTAAAACAACTCTTACTTACCTACACCACCTTCAACATCATTCATCCTCAATCAAACAAGAATTCATACCCATACAATCAAAACACAATTCTCATGAAATTAGTTCACATAACATCACAATTAATTCTTTTAACTAGCAATTCATGATATATACCTACTTAAGCTTCCACTTCTTCAACTCTTCAAAAATACCACAAATTCTCTACCTCCCAACACCATACACGATCATCAACCTTCAAGGCTTAGGTTTGGATTTTTAATGAACAAAGAAAAGCAAGCAAAGAGAAAGAGAGTGAGAAGGATGGTCAAAATTTCAAAAGGAGCAAGGAAGTAAGTAGACTATGAAAGTGGTGGAGGAAAATCTCACAAAAATCACCAAGCACCTTAGACAAGAAGAAGCATCGAGAATGACCAAAAGATGGGTGGGTTTTTATTAAACAAACATACATGGTGGCATGTTAGGCAAGTGACAAGTGTCACTTGCCACATGTCACATGCTTAGGCCCTTTTTTTTCCTTTCCAAAAACAATTCAATTTCTACTCCAATTTTTCTCCAAAATTCCAATGGCTCTAATCAATAATTCCCAAATTCATGTATCTAAATTTTCAGTTTCATTGGACAGTAATTTTTACTACTGGTAAACCATTATTCTGCCACTTGACATTTTTCCTAGTCCAAAAATTACCCCCAAATTTTAGAAAATAATTTCTAAAATTCTCTAAAAATTCAAAACTCACAATGACCCACTCCAACATAATTTTCAAGCACACAAGTCACATTTTTCATATCAATTACATTTATGACCAAAAAGACCGGCAAATGTCATGAATGCATGTACAGTCATTTACATGTGCAAAATTTACTATTCATGTGTATGTATATGCATGAAAATATCAAGGCAATTCTAAGCACTCATAAACTATTCCAAATTACTATTTTACCCTTTCCATTGGTGATGGGATGTTACAGAGGATGTTTGCAAAGTTTATGAGTTAATGCGTGCTAAATGGGTCCAAACATCTAAGAAAAATGAGAAGTTGAAGAAGGAAAACTCTACTATAAAGAATATCATTCAAGATCTAGAGAAGAAGTTGTTATCTACAATTGATGAGTTAAATGAAACAAAGTCATAGTTGGTCAGTATGGGAAAAGGGATAAGAATGTTAAATAGAGATACCAAAAAGTTAGAAAAGTTGCTGAAAATTGGTAAGATTAAAGGAGACTTTCAAGGCATTGGCTATAATAGTGAATGTTATAAGTCGAATGATGAGAAAATTTGTGCAGTTAGATCTACCCAAGGAGAAACTTAGAGGAAGAAACTAAAATTTATATCGACATGTCACTTTTATGAGGTTATTAAGCATATAAGGTCGAAATATTACAAGTTGTTATAAATGATATTTCAAAAGGCTCAAAACTGAAAATCTAGACACACTTTAATGAACTTTCAAAGAATAAATTACATTACCAAAGAAAACTTAGGTTAGAAGAAATGAACCTCACACATCGTAATGTATATACAAGATACAAGAGAGTTAATACCAAAAACTGTTCAGATCCACAATTATTTTTTATTTGAAAAGAAATCAACTCGACATCTGATGACAAAGATGATGTGATGAGAAATAAGGTCATGTTTGAATTTCTTCGAGGGGCACAAGGATTGTGTGTTTTACATTTTTGAAGTATATTTTGATGTTTTTTAAAAAAAAGAGGTTGAAGGAGTTAACGTCTATACTTTTCTAAGTTTTTAATTTATGGGTTTTCTAAGGTTTAGGTGATTAGTGTTTATTTGGCTTTTCTTTACTTATTGAATTGTAGCACCTCACTCTCGTAAGACCCGAACCTGATATCGATGGTAATATCCGAGACCGTGCCCCGCGAGGGTGGTGTGCTACGCACTCGATCAATTAAAATTCGGTATACTTTTTTTTTGACACACATGGGAGTCAAAAATCAAATGGGGCATAAGCCCTTTCCCATCATACCATGCCATTTACACAAATTCCCGTATGGCCATTTAGCCTTTTGTCAAAAACTTTTCACTAAACACAATTTTCAATAGTCATCCGGGCCCTTTCGCAACTACAAACACTTGAGTCATTTGAAAATACAATTCAAATTTGCGGAAGAAACAATTTAATACAAAAATATAGACATGCAATGCAGACGCAAACTAATCCCGACCCTTAACCTTCACTTGAATGCTGTTAGCATACTCCCGTTGGCCTAACGGGGTATTCTTCTTATCTTGAAAAAAATAGTTGCAAATTTTGGGGGAGTTTTGCGAACTTAATGAGAAACCATCATCGATGGTTCACTCATTCATGCATTACGCAAATTGCGTCTGACACATCACAATAATATTCAAAATATCATATAGCAGTTTGTAATTTCTCATGCCATCACAAAGACTCAAGAATTATCTCAAATCGCTTATCATATTTGTATGCAATGCATATGTGACTCTTTTCCAGTTTATTTCAGTGTTATGACCGCGCTTATTCAAAGTGATAGTGTTCGATGGGACGCGCTCAGGGAGTAGGAGAGCCCTCACGCAGATGCACTAACTCCCCTCGAGCTCGAGGCTCGGTTGAATAAAGATGTTCAAGCTCAAAGCTCTTTTCAGATTAGTGGTGACTCAGTCACAACGTTCATTATCTGCTCATACATTTTGTATGAAATGCATATGCCCAATAATTCACAAATCATATGGTCAGAAAAGCCCTTTATCTTAATTTTCATAATCATGTAGCGATCCACATCCAATTTGTCAAAAGCGGACATTTCAATCCTAATCATTCACATAATCATACAATTCACAATTGAAATCAATTTACATAGAGCATTTAACAATCAGAAATTGAGGAACCAACTAGGTTACTCACAGTACGCTCCAGATTAGCATTTTCTTTCAATTTCTGGGAACGCAAGAATGCGGCACTTGACCTGCACAACATATTTATGCAAGACACATATTGCACACTCATCAATAATTGCACACTTATAACATTCATTTATGCACAATTGTAGTAATGGACTATGTAAAATACATGCTTAATGACAATCCCGGGTACATGCTCTAATATGCACTTTATGCTCATTTCCATTTCATAATTCATATACGTATCATACATTTCATTGGTACATGATCGTTCTAACTTCTCCTTTCAATCTTTACCCTTTTTATAAGTCTAGCTTATTCAGAAGCTTACACTTTAAGAACACTTGGTTACTCTATATCATAACTCAATTTCTCATCATCTCTTATCCATCCTCATATGATCTCATAATATCCAAATTCTATTTATAGTTTAGCACTTCATACTTAAACACATTCTTAGGTAGGATTCTTTTAGTTTCTTGAGACAACCCAATTTCTCCTTTTCAATTCCAATTCAATAAAACCCTAAAACTTTAAAAATCACAATCAATGAAATCAACATAAATCAAGCACAATCTTAACCTACCCATAGTCCATCTAGGTTAGAAAACTTAAAACCTAGCTTAGAAACCCCAAAATCAAATGGGTTCTCTCAAATCTTCTTCTTCTACACAAACCCCTTTCTCTCTCTAGAACTTCTTCATTCACAACCCACAACCTATTTCTTTACCAATGTATGAAGAAGACGAACTTACCTTGAAAGCCTTGGTTTCTCTCATTTTTCTTCTTCTTTCTTCTTCCTTCTCTCTTCTTCTTTCCCTCTTCTCTTCTTTCTCTACGACTCTCTCTCTCTCTCTCTCTCATCTTCTTTTATTCTTTTACTCTTTTTCCTTGTAAGGGTCGTGCTCCACTCTTCTTAAATGACAACTCTTATTGTCAGGTCATTAATGATTGATAAAAGACCCTAAAGCCCTTACTTGCATGCCTTTAAAGCTCAACACTTAAGTAAACTTCCGAAATTGCCCTTAAAAACTGACATCTTGTCTTCTTATTTCGATCAGGTAAATGAAGTATTTTAACAAAATTTTCTTCTAGAGAGATATTCCTCTATGCCTTATGAATCCATCTCTTTAAGAATTAGATCGATCGGAGCTCTATATCTCAAAATATCTCAAAAATACTAAAGTCTGTTAGATATTTCGTTTGGACCAAAACTAAATCAAGACTGATCACTACACGTAACTTCACTCCAGAAGTTGAACATCTTATAGGCTAAATTGTCGATCAGCTCCTTCATATAACTTCTATATCTATGTCTCTAGTTTCATTTGAAACAGAAATCACCTCATTTCAACCTCTATTGATTCAGAAAACATCAAAATACTGAAATATGTTCAGTGGGAAACACCAGCTCATATCCTCTAAGAACACACTCACTGTACCTGTCTCACCTTTTCCACTTAATCTTCCTCACTTCATTTCAGATAGCTTCGATTTTTGGTGGAGATGAAGATAAAGGTCTTATGAATCCAATGGTTCAAGAATCAAGTCATTCGGAGGTCTAAACAAGAAGTTATGGTCAAAAGAAGCAACCATGTTTATGATCTCAATCATACTGAACCTGTTTCCGGGAAATAGCTATAACTTTCTGTAGAAATGTCCGATTGAGGTGTTATTTGAATGGTTAGAAAGAGGACATGAAGAGATACAACTTTCATGAAGGTCTCAAAGGACAAATCTTTCATCTGAGGGGTCAAAAACAAAAGCAGACGATGATGACGTCATTTTAAGACGATGATGACATCATCAGGCAATACAGATTGGGAAAATTACTATAACTTTCCCTACAGGTATCCGATTGACATTGTTTTTAGACCATTGGAAAGAGAACTTCTGGATCTAAAACTTTTGTGAAGACCTCGAAGGCCAATTCTATTGTTTTAAGGGTAGAAAATGGATCAGAAGGTAGCAAAGTATAGTAATTGAGACGATGAACAGTAACTCAGACGATCAAACTGAGACGATGAACAGTAACTGAAACGATGAACAATAACTAAGATGATGAATAGTAACTGAGACGATGAATAGTGACTGAGATGATGAACAAAGGATCGAGGGATGATGAAGAATCGAGACGAAGAACGAAGGATCGAGACGATGAACAATGGCGGGACGATGAACAATGATCGAGACAATGAACGATGAATCGAGACGATGAACAAAGACTAAGACTATGAACGATGATCGAGACGATAAACGAGTGGCGAGACGATAAACGAATCGAGACGATGAACGAATCGAGACGATGAGCACAAAGGATCGAGACGATAAAAGGCAGACGAAGAAACCTCATAACTTGAAATTCTTGTATCTTTCAACTCTGATATCCAAACTTTACAAACTTTAAACCGTTAGAAAGATAAAAGAATTATCTACAACTTTCCAGAAGGAAATTTTGCCAAAATCCATCTTTATCAATCCCAAATTTGCCCCTAAAGTCCAAAGACAAATTTTTCATTCATACACCAACACTGCACCTAATTCTTCACTTCATGACAATATTTGGGACTCTTAGACACAGAATTGAAATTCGATGTCTTCATACAAAATATAGCCATATATCTCAAGATTAGTCCAAATTAAGAATCATCTCGTTTGGACAACCACAGAAAACGTTATGGCTCAAAGACTGAAACATGTTCAGTGAATATTTTCCAGATCACTACCAATCTTGTTTCTAAATCTTTACTTATCACAACTCATGCCAAGATCACTCTTTCTACCCCCTTATTTTCACAAGTCACATTTAATACCATTTATACCCAGAAGTTGTCAATGAATGCATGTACCACTTTTTATGTGAAAACATTCCGTATTTTTGTACATATATGCTAACATGATGCATGAGCAAGAAGAATGCATTCCTTAGTCTCAATTTCTCTTTGAGCTCGCATGAACTGAAATTTCGGGTCACAACCCTTAATATGGGGACGGGATGTTACATGAATAGTATACTTGAAGTGAGAATGAGGCTCTGCTTAAAGATTTGAAAATTCTGCTTTTCGATTTTGATTTACAGAGTTATGTTAAGAATATGTTGATGTTTGATCGGAGATCTATAGGAAGATTAAGATTTTCTATGATTTTGGTTTCTCAAGTTTGTCTTAGATTCTCTCTATATCATGGGTTGTACGAATTTGAGCAATTTGTTTTCATATGGTTTATGTGAGGAGGAGAATAATTAAGTTTGATTATGATTTGTGAATACATTTGAATTTAATCAGTCGTATGTGGATGAATTTGATGTAAGTAATGATATATTGACTAGTGTTCTAACTGGTGGTAAAATATCATCTTGGCATGCTTATGATTCATCCGTTGCACCTATTAATGATTTTTATGCTTCTTTATTCGCTGAGATTAATTACATTGAAGGCATTCTTAGTTTTGGCATTGTTTTGTCCCAAGGGGGAGATATAGGACTATTTATTTTCATCTGATATGACTGTTCAATTTAGGGGAGATTTCAAGGTATATACGTGCCTATTAGTCTTACTTTTTGGCATCTTTTTGTCCTAAGGGAGAGAATGGATGATCTAGTGGTTGTGGTTGTTCTGTTTACTTAGAGAACTTGGTTGTTTTTCTTAATTTTAGATTATTGTTTATTTAGATATTTTCCAAGTGTTTATTTGGAAGATATTTGGAACCTCGTGTTCAATTAAGGGGGAGTTTCTACGTGGTAGGTGCATTTTATGTTATGTGTCCAATTATCCTCTTAAGAGAGAGTTTTGACATGTGATAAATAATGCCAAAAAGAGGGAGATTGTTAAGATATATGTAATGATATCTTATTATTTAATTTTGGGCATTATTTGATAATTAGATTTAGTTGGACTTATGTGAGATTTTTTCAAGATAAAGTTACGTAGGTTTAAAATCCTAATCAATATGGGATTTAATGTATAGCCTATTTTAGAGATAATGACTATCTAAGGCAAAAAAAATTATGAAGATTTTTTTGAAAATTGCAGCTGTGTTGTTGTTTTTTTATGTAAATTTTAGGGCTGTATTGATGTCGATTTTGTGTGTAAAAACAATGGGCATCTTAAGACATGGCAGCTAGATTTTAGGGCTATCTTGGATAATATTTGGTAGTTGATTTTGTGGGGATATTATTATGATGTGGTGTTGAATTTTTAGCAAGGATTGCGTGACTTTGGGGGTTGTTTTAATCGTTTATTGTGAGTGATTTTGCAGCTACTTATTCTCCATTTTTTGAATCACGATTGTGGGTTGTGTTGGTTGTTGAATGCGTTGAATTTGGCAGCTAGTTTTTCTAGTGTTTGCGTGATTCTTTGGCGGTTGCTAATTATTTATGGAGTGCTAATTGTGTGATTGTCAGTTATGAGTTGTTGTGTGTGAAAACTCCAGAAGTTATCATGATCTTTGCAGCTATTTGTTCTTAGTCGATGACTTGATATTTGTTGGGCTAATTAGTTATTGATCGTATGAGTTTTGCTGTCTCTTGATAGTGGTGGTGGTGTGCAAAAAAAATTCCAACGGCCGTTATAAATTTTGCAACTCTGATGTTTGTTACGTTTCGGTAAAGAAACGTTTATTTTTATTAGTAATTTTTCTACTGTTGTGTGTTGAGTGTTCCGTTGATAAGGTTGAAAAACTTCAGCAATTTAATTGGTGCATAACTCCCTATCCTTCGTTGAAGAAGGAAAATTATTAGGAAAATTGATTTTCTTATCTCAAGTGTATTTGTTTATGTTTTTTATTGTTTAATCACTTGAGTTATTTATTTCTTATTTTTATTGTCAAACGTTGTTGAAAAAATCCTCTGTTAAGGTTAGCATGAGTTGATCATGTTATTGAGTGTTATTTACTTTCACATATTTTGAGCACGAGAGATAGTATCAAAGGTTCAATAAATAGACTCAATAAAACCTTGTATAAAACTATTGTTATTAGTGAAAGTATTAAGATAGGTGAAGGTCCCGCAGATATAGACAAGATGAGCCGATCTACGTTGACAAATTTTGGTTGTTGATTTATTATTTCATATTTGTTGGACCCTAAATTTTTTTTTAGTTATGTTATTAAGTATGAATTGTGTTCATTGAATGCTTATGGCTTAGTTTGATTAAATTGGGAGTCTTAGTGAATAATTGAGATTTAATTGAGTTTAATGTGGTTTAAAGGAAAATTAAGGGTAAAATATTTGAGGGCATTTTGGGAAGGTTACTTGAGTTAGATAGGTTAAGGCTTGACAAGAGGGGTGTTTTGGTCTTTTCCTTTCTTTTAGGCTTAAGTGATAAAATTAGAAGGAGAAGACTTAGAAAAATGAAAGAAAAGAAAAAAAAAGAAGAAAAGAAGGGAGAGTTGCCGTAAGTGGAGGAAGAAGGAGAAGAGAAAAGGGTTTTGTGAATCTAGTGATTACCGACAGATTCGAAGTGTTTCCGGGTAAGTTTCGCTTCGTTTAATCTTGTTGTGGTTAGATTAAACCCTAGAATCGTTCTGAATGTGTGATAATCGGTAGTTTAGGGTTTAAGGGAAAAATGGATAGATTTCTTGGGTTGATGATTTGTGACGGTTTTAAGGTTTGATTGAGTTAGAAATGTAGTATGAGACTTGAATCAAGGTTTAGGTGTGTTGCATTTGTGTTTGGGAAAGAATTGAAGTGTGAAAAAGCTGAGAAATCAGGTTCGGAGTCATTCTCCAGGCCCGCACGTCGCGATGAGCGTATGAGTTCGTCACGACGTGCGAAATTATATTCGCCGCGATGTGCGTGAAGGAGCACGCCGCGATGTGCGAGGGAATGGTGCACGTCGCAGAGCACACTTGTGTGCATGCCATGGCGAAGCATGTCATGTGACTAGTGGCTTCCATGTGGCCGAGCCCCTGCTTCCAACAAATGATGCATTTTGGTATTTTGGTTGTATCTTGGGCTGTAGATTTCCAAATGATGTGATTTTGGATTTGCTGTGATCTAGAGACAAAGACCTACAAGTATTGAAGAAGGGAAGTTCGGGATTGGCCTTTTAGGATTCGGGATTTTAGATAGAAGTCGAATGTAGACTTTTCGTGCTTTTCTTTCTGATTTTCAAGCTATTGAATATTTCTTTTTAATATTGTTTGAACGGGAACGTGGTTGTTATAGAAAACCAAGCCGACCTGATCCAATCACAAGAGGAAGGACAACAATGAGTTGGATTCTCGAGTGATATTAGGTGGGTAATATATTTATGATTGTTGTGTGTATGAGCAAAATGTTCTGCTTGCTTGCATGCGTATATGATATTACTTGTGTTGAATTATGAGAAATATGGAAAATGCATTGTGATTATGATTACGTACTGCCTTGATAGGCATTATGACATTTTACAAGAATGAAAAGAACGAAAAGTATGAAAGCTTTGATAAAATGCTTTGAGCATAAAACGAATTGTTATGTGCTTTGTTTGGGTGAGAGAGTAACGGATGGATAGTCACGTGCACGTCGACGTATAGCCTTCTCCTGGCTGCCCGCTTGAGGCCACAAGATCCTTGAGAAATCGGACTCGTTTTGTTTACGGTATAAACTTCGGTTTATCCGGATCGTTTTACGGAACTCTCGAACCATTTGTGTGCATTCATTATTGATTTATTAGGCATGATGCATGATGAATTATTGTATTGTGAAATCATGTGACATATTCTTGTGATGATTATAAATGATAAATGTTGACTTGCTATGAGCTTGTATATACATATATATGCTTGAATGTGTGGCTCATTGCCAATGGCTATAAATGTATATGCCACTGAGCTTCGCAGCTCACCCCATTATCTCCCACTCCTCAAAAGTGCGAGCGAGACGATCGTTGACCTTGCAAGGCATCTAAACTCCAAGATAGTTAGGAGCTTTGTATTAAGTTAGTATTTTGGTTGGCCCTCCGAGCATATCATCATGGAGCATATTCATGTATTTTGAATTCAAACTTTGACATGTATTAAGCTATTTTAATAATGCTTGTTGAGTTTCCTTCGGATTGTTATAGCATGAAGCCCTTGGTTTATGGGGTGTTTAAATTCATAGTTGTGTGTGTGTGTTATAATGTGTGCGAAAATGTATGTGTGAATCGAATTATGTATGGATGTTGAGATCGGGTCCGATATGTTTGGGAGCGCGTCGCTAGCGCAGCCCGAGGGGCCACCTCGGGAATGGGGATCTGGGACCCGGGCCCAACATGTTTGATATCAGAGCCTTAGGTTATGTGTCCTCGGCTTAGAATGCATAGTAGGATGAATTGTTTGATATATGATTATGTGTTGCATTTGATTGAGTGCATTAAGTGACATATATATCATGCATACATGTAGAAATTCAGATTGACATATAGCTAATCCTTAGTGTTTGTACTTGAAGGAGTACGATGCCACCTCGTAGAAGGACACGAGGAGTTTTGCAAGGATTTGTTTTACCTGACTCTCCAACTAGAGAGGAGAGGACTGATGAGTCGAGAGCCTGTGAAATGCCGAGGTTTCAGTAGGGCTGGCAAGTGAGCCCATGTCATCGCAGAACATAGAGTCTCCGATTCGCGAGGAGCAAGTGCCTCCTCTGGATCCGAGGTTATTTCAGGCGTTCACTCAGGCGTTTGTTCAGGCTATGTGCCAGATGCCACAACCTTCTGCTTCAGCCCCAGTTAAGAAGAGGAGACGGTTTGACAGATTGAGAAAGTATGGAGCAGTGGACTTCTACGGGACCTCTGATCCTGAGGAAGCCGAGACATGGCTGAGGAAGACCGAGAGGGTGCTAGATCAGATGGAGTGTGAGGATGATGAGCGGGTTATTTATGTTGCCAGTCTGCTTCAGGGAGATGCTCTGCATTGGTGGGAGACTGTGCCAGGGAGTCAGATGAGACCAGTAGGGTTGGCATGGCAGGACTTCCTTGTTGCTTTCAGGAAGAAATATCTGTCCGAGGTTTATATTCAGCAGAAGCAAAGGGAGTTCCTTAGTCTTACCCAGAGGGAGATGACGGTTAGTGAGTATGAGCGTCGGTTCACTCAGTTGGCGGTATGCTTCGGATCGATGTTTGAATGAGGTCTTTAGATGTCGCGGTTTGAGTCAGTCCTTTCGGCCATCGGAGAAAGTGATAGTCAGAACTTTGTGACTTTCAGCGGTTGGTCGAGGCAAAGACTGAGGTTGAGAACATAGAGAATATCAAGAGTGATGTGAACAAGAAGAGAAAAGGAAGAGAGCAGTTCAAGAGGGGAGGTAGTACTAGTACTCCTATGCCCAACAGGAGTGCCAGGAGCTTCCCTATGCAGTCTGAGGAGAGGAACAGCGGTGCTAGTCGATCTCGACCTATGAAGACTTCTACTGTTTCTCACCAAGCCTCAATGGTGGGCGGCAGTAGAAGGGGAGATGGGGATCGGCCATTTATTCTGAAATGTGAGCATTGCGGGAGACCCCATAGAGGAGAGTGCTACAGATTGTCAGGAGCTTGCTTTAACTGTGGGGAGAAGGGACACATTGCTAGAGAGTGTTCTCAGCCTCCACGACAAGAGAGAAGCCAGATGCAAGCTTCTAGGAGAACAGAGACTGTGGGACATAAGACTTCTACAGAAGTAGGCAGTTCTGATGCAGCCAAAAGAGTGGGCATTCTAGGGAGACCGAGGGGGCAGGCACTGGTTAGAGTGTTTGCGATGACTCGGGAGGACGTAGAAACCGCTCCAGATGTTGTGACTGGTACGGTTAAGTTATTTTCTGATGATGTGCTTGCTTAGAGAGATCTGGGTTCTACCCATTCGTTTGTTTATTCGAGTAGACCTGTGTGTGATAGTATTGTGAGCCCATTGGATACTCCACTGATGGTGAGTACTCCAATCGGTCAGTATATTATTATCAGTCAAGTGTATAGAGGCTGTGAGTTTTGTATTGGTGGGGAACCTCTGGTGGTGGATTTGATGCCACTGAAGATGGGAGGATTGGATGTGATTTTGGGCATGGATACGTTAGAGAAGTACAATGCCCTACTGGATTGTAAGCAAAAGACGAGAATTTGAATTGGATGACTAGAGAGTGGTGTTTTCGGGGACGTAAAAGCAAGTCCGCCTTAATTGTTTCGACTTTGTGACAAGAGAGAAGATGATGAGGAAAGGTGTGAGGCATTTTGGCCTATGTGGTGGACACCAGAGCAGATAGAGGGAAGCTTGACGATATTCCAATAGTCAGGGAATTCTCAGATGTCTTTCCCGAGGAATTGCCAGGACTACCGCCAGCTAGGAAAATTGAGTTTCCCATTGAACTTCTTTCAGTATCATGTCGATTTCAATTCCGCCTTCTGGATGGCTCGGCGAATCAAGGAGCTTAAGGAGCATTGGAGGAGTTGTTGGAGAAGGGGTATATTCGGTCGAGTTCTTCACCTTGGGGAGCTCCGGTTCTTTTTGTGAAGAAGAAAGATAGATCGTTGAGGATGTGTGTGGATTACCGGAAGCTTAATCAGGTCACGGTGAAGAATAGATATCCGCTTCCTCGCATAGATGATATGTTTGATCAATTGCAAGGAGCGAAAGTCTTCTCCAAGATAGACTTGAGATCAGGTTATCATCAGTTGAGGATTAAGGAGTTAGATGTGCCAAAGTCTACTTTCAGGACACGGTATGGGCATTTTGAGTTTTTTTGTTATGCCCTTTGGATTGACGAATGCTCCTGTAACATTTATGGACTTGATGAATCGGGTCTTTAAGCCCTTCTTGGACCAATTTATCATTGTCTTTATTGATGACATATTGGTCTATTCCAAGAGTGATGAGGAGCATGAAGAGCATTTGAGGATTTCTTTGGAGACTTTAAGGAGAAACGAGTTGCATGTCTAATTCGATAAATGCGAATTTTGGTTTAGGGAAGTTGCATTTCTTGGACATGTGATCTCAGAACAAGAAGTGCATGTGGATCCTAAGAAAATAGAAGCTGTGGTGAATTGGGAAGCACCGAAGAATGTAGCAGAGGTGAAGAGTTTTCTGGGTTTGGCAGGTTACTACAGGAGGTTTGTGGAGGGATTCTCCATGATATCCGCTCTGATGACAAAGTTATTGAGGAAGAATCAGAAGTTTATCTAGAGTGATGAATGTCAGAAGAGCTTTGAGGAGCTCAAGCATAGATTGACGAGTGCTCCGATTCTAATTCTGCCTTCTGGAGATGAGGGTTATACTGTGTATAGTGATGCCTCGAGGAAGGGTCTTGGTTGTGTATTGATGCAGGGAGACCGAGTGATTGCTTATGCTTCGAGGCAGTTGAAGCCTTATGAGTTGAACTATCCGACGCATGATTTGGAGTTGACAGCAGTGATCTTTGCCTTGAAAATTTGGAGGCATTATCTGTATGGAGTTCAGACGAGGATCTTTACCGATCATAAGAGTCTTAAGTACTTGTTGAGCCAGAAGGAACTGAATTTGAGACAGCGAAGGTGGATCGAGTTGCTTAAGGACTATGACTTGCTGATTGAGTATCACCCAGGCAAGGCCAACATAGTGGCGGATGCCTTGAGCAGGAAGTCTTCGATTGCTCATGTTCGGACGGTTTATCTTCCTTTATTGGAAGAGATGGCCAAGCTTAAGATAAGCTTGAAGCAGGAGGAGCAAGATTGCCTTCTAGCTAACTTTCGAGTGAGACCGATACTCAGGGAGAAAGTTAGGGAATTGCAGGCACAAGATGCGGATTTGAGCAAGCTTCAAGAGAAAATTCAGAATGGTAAGATTTCTGAAGTAGAGGTGAGTGATGATGGACTTATGACAGTGGAGAACAGGCTGTGTATTCCAGATGTCAAGGAGGTAAAGGATGAGATTTTGGATGAGGCACATAATGCGCCTTATGCCATGCATCCAGGTAGTACCAGAATGTACAGGGATTTGAGAGAGCATTTTTGGTGGAAAGGCATGAAGAGGGATGTAGCAGAGTTTGTGAGTAAGTGTCTAGTGTGTCAGCAAGTCAAGGCTGAACCCCAGGCACCTTCAGTCAACTTGAGGCCGTTGCTATTCCTAATGGAAGTGGCGAGGGTGACTATGGATTTTCGATGGGTTCGCCAAGACCGAGAGGGAAGCACGATGCCATTTGGGTTATCAGGATCGGCTGACAAGTCGACTCACTTTTGGCAATTAGTTAGATCGATTCTTTGCATGTATTAGCAAAGAAGTACATTGATGAGATAGTGAGGTTGCACGGGATCCCGGATTCGATTGTGTCTGATAGAGACCCTCGGTTTACTTCGAGATTTTGGGGAAGTTTGCAGGAAGCTTTAGGGACTAAGCTGAATTTTAGTACGGCTTTTCACCCTCAGACGGATGGTCAATCTGAGAGGACTATTCGGACAGTTGAGGGAATGCTCAAGGCATGTGTGATGGATTTCAAAGGAGCTTGGGATGAGCATTTGCCATTGGTCGAATTTGCTTATAATAATTCATACCATTCGAGCATTCAGATGGCTCCATATGAGGCTTTGTATGGGAGGAAATGTAGAACTCCGATCTGTTGGGATGAAGAAGGAGAGAGGAAACCGGTAGACCATAATTGATTCGCATTTACGATTGAAAAAGTCAATCTGTTAAGCGACTTAAGGCAACACAGATAGGATGAAGAGCTACATAGATGCACACCAAAGGAGATGGAGTTTGAAGTCATGAGAAAGTTTTCCTTAAGACATCTCCTCGAAAGGAGTAATGAGGTTCGACAAAAAGGGTAAGTTGAGTCCGAGGTATGTGGGTCCTTATGAGATCCTTGAGAGGATTGGACCACTCGCCTACAGGTTGGCGTTACCTCCGGAATTGTCTCAGATTCATGATATCTTCCATGTTTCCATGTTGAGGAGGTATAGATCGGATCCTTCTCATATTATTCAGACTAGTGAGGTTCAGTTGCAGGATGATCTGAGTTATGAGGAGCTTCCAGTGGAGATTTTGGATACCAAGGAAAAGGTCCTCAGGAATAAGATGGTTCAGCTAGTCAAAGTCCTGTGGAGGAATCATTCGGTAGAGGAAGCTACATGGGAGCCATTGGAAGCCATGAAGGAAAAGTATCTGCATCTCTTCGATAGCTCAGGTAATAATTTCGATGACGAAATTTCTTTTAAGAGAGGGAGAAATGTTGGACCCCGAATTTTTTTTTAGTTATGTTATTAAGTATGAATTGTGTTCATTGAATGCTTATGGCTTAGTTTGATTAAATTGGGAGTCTTAGTGAATAATTGAGATTTAATTGAGTTTAATGTGGTTTAAAGGAAAATTAAGGGTAAAATGTTTGAGGGCATTTTGGGAAGGTTACTTGAGTTAGATAGGTTAAGGCTTGACAAGAGGGGTGTTTTGGTCTTTTCCTTTCCTTTAGGCTTAAGTGATAAAATTAGAGGAGAAGACTTAGAAGAAAGAAAAAAAGAAAAAAAAAAGAAGAAGAGAAGGGAGAGTTGCCGTAGGTGGAGGAAGAAGGAGAAGAGAAAAGGGTTTTGTGAATCTAGTGATTACCGACAGATTCGAAGTGTTTCCGGGTAAGTTTCGCTTCGTTTAATCTTGTTGTGGTTAAATTAAACCCTAGAATCGTTCTGAATGTGTGATAATCGGTAGTTTAGGGTTTAAGGGAAAAAATGGATAGATTTCTTGGGTTGATGATTTGTGACGGTTTTAAGGTTTGATTGACTTAGAAATGTAGTATGAGACTTGAATCAAAGTTTAGGTATGTTGCATTTGTGTTTGGGGAAGGATTGAAGTGTGAAAAAGCTGGAAAATCGGGTTCGGAGTCGTTCTCCAGGCCCGCACATCTCGACGTGCGTATGAACACACCGTGACGTGCGAGTTCGTCGCGACGTGCGAAATTATATTCGCCGCGACGTGCGTGAAGGAGCACGCCGCGACGTGTGAGGGAATGGTGCACGTCGCGGCGCACACTTGTGTGCACGCCGCGACGAGCCCCATGTTGCCAGCATCGATGTATTTTGATATTTTGGTTGTATCTTAGGCTGTAGATGTCTAAATTAGGTGATTTTGGATTTGTTGTGATCTAGAGACAAAGACCTACAAGTATTGAAGAAGGGAAGTTCAGGATTCGGGATTTTAGATAGAAGTCGAATGTAGACTTTTCGTGCTTTTCTTTCTGATTTTCAAGCTATTGAATATTTCTTTTGAATATTGTTTGAACGGGAACTTGGTTGTTATAAGAAACCAAGCCGACCTGATCCAATCGCAAGAGGAAGGACAACAGTGAGTTGGATTCTCGAGCGATATTAGGTGGGTAGTATATTTATGGTTGTTGTGTGTATGAGCAAAATGTTATGCTTGTTTGCATGCGTATATGATATTACTTGTGTTGAATTATGAGAAATATGGAAAATGCATTGTGATCATGATTACGTACTGCCTTGATAGGCATTATGACATTTTACAAGAATGAAAAGAACGAAAAGTATGAAAGCTTTGATAAAATGCTTTGAGCATGAAACAATTGTCATGTGCTTTGTTTGGGAGAGAGTAATGGATGGATAGTCACGCGCACATCGACGATAGCCTTCTCCCGTCGCTTGAGGCCACGTAGATCCTCGAGAAATCGGACTCGCTTTGTTTACTGGATAAACTTGGTTTATCCGGATCGTTTACTGGAACTCTCGAACCATTTGTGTGCATTCATTATTGATTTGTTGGGCATGATGCATGATGAATTATTGTATTGTGAAATCATGTGACATATTCTTATGATGATTATAAATGATAAATGTTGACTTGCTATGAGCTTGTATATACATATACATGCTTGAATGTGTATTTCGTTCTTGCCAATGGCTATAAATGTATGCCATCGAGCTTCGCACCACCCCATTATCTCCCACCTCGGTGTAGAGCGAGACGATCGTTGATCTTGCAAGGCATCTAAACTCCAAGATAGTTAGGAGATTTGTATTAAGTTAGTATTTTGGTTGGCCTCCAGAGCATATCATCATGGAGCATATTCATGTATTTTGAATTCAAACTTTGACATGTATTAAGCTATTTTAAGAATGCTTGTTGAGTTTCCTTCGGATTATTATGGCATGAAGCCCTTGGTTTATGGGGTGTTTAAATTCATAGTTGTGTGTGTGTTATAATGTGTGCGAAAATGTATGTGTGAATCGAATTATGTATGGATGTTGGGATCGGGTCCGATATATTTGGGAGCGCGTCGCTGGCGCAGCCCAAGGGGCTACCTCGGGAATGGAGATCCGGGACCCGGGCCCAACAATATTTGATTTTTCACTACAAGAAAAATGTAGATTAGCGACGGAAACCTAGCAAAGGAAAATTTTTCGTTGGAAATTAGCGACGAAAATATGTTTTCCGTCGCTAAAATTGAGTAATTTAGCGACGGTACTAATACTCGTCGCTAAATTTGGAGGAAATTTGTCCCAAAAAATTTAAACGGACATTAGCAACGGAACAATATAGCGTCAAGAATAAATTACCGACGAAAATATACCGTTGAAAATTAGCGACAGAAAGCATATTTATGTCGCTAAAATTGAGTAATTTAATGACGGTACTAATACTCGTCGCTAAATTTGAAGAAAATTCGTCACGGCAAAATTAGCGACGGAAGTTAGCGAGGGTACATGTTCCGTCGCTAAAAATGGAGGAAATTTTTGGTGGAATAAAAAATTTTGAATTTATCTACGAAAAATTCCGTAGGTAAATTCCATTGGTAAATGAATTTAGCGACGGAAATTTTCTTTCTGTCTGTAAAAAGGCGGGAATTATTGGCGGTATAAAATATTTTTGAGTTTACCTATGAAAATTTTCGTCGATAATTCCGTCGGTAAATTCTTTTTAAATATAAACTCACTCGACATCTCCCTCCCCTTGTGTCTTCTTCTTCCTATCTTCTTCTTCCTTCTTCCCACATCTTCTCTTCAGTTTTCTTAGAGCCCATTTCTCCGTCATGACTCCTTTTCGCTTTCGACAACGTTGTCTTCTCCTATTATTGTCATCGTGTCCTTCTAAGAAGGTATTTTTGCAACTTCATTGCCATGTGTTTTTTCATATATTAGATGAAAGTTAATTTGGGTATTTATTACTTTCGTTTATTTTTGTATTTTATTATTGAAAACAACTTTAAGATATAAATGTTAGTGATAGAAGGACAAGACGTGATTTTAGTTGTGATGTTGAGATAAATTTCGATGCATGTAAGGTGTTTAATGAAACGTATACATTATTTGAAAAATGATTTGATTCTTTATTTTCGATTGCTTTAGTATGAATTTTAATATTTTAATTCTTTTACTTGAAATAATGAAATTCTCTCCATGGTGGCTTCAAGATAAACTAAACACTTTGCAGGTAAATTTTAAAAAATAGTTTTCAGCAAATTTACCAACAACAAAAAATTCCGTTGGTAAATATATTAGATTTTACCGACAGATAAAATTCCGTCGTTAATTACCGACGGAATTACAAAATCCGTTTATAATTTTCTAACAGAAGAATTTACTAACTGAAAAAAATAACCGTCGGTAAATTTACTGATGGAAATTTTTACCGTCGGTAAATTTACCAACGAAAAATTTTCGTTGTTAAATTTACTAACGGTCATATCTCTGATGCCTTTTTTCTGTGAATAAATTTTCTCGCTAAATAAGCTTACCAACGAAATATGTACAAATTTTGTCAGTAAATTTCGTCACTAAACTTTTTTTTTCTTGTAGTGTTTTGTTTTCGTATTTGTCAGAAAATTTATAGTTGTTGTGGCTGATTCATAATTTGTACAAAACTATAGCCTTTGGGATTTTCAAATACTAATAGTTAATTTCTAACGTAATTTTAACAAAGTATTTATTAATAATTGATCAACAATTTCTAAAGATATTTGTAAACAAAAACTAAAAGTAAATGCTGAATTGGGAGCTGATAAAAAAATAAAAAACAAATACACCAGTAAGAAAATTTCCATCAATCGTGGCTTCCCCTTTCTTCAATCGCTACGTTCCTAATGCTCTATACCGTAGTAGTTGTCCTCTAGAGTTTCCATGTATTTAACAAGATAGCCTTATATACATTCCTGCTTTACAGTTTTAGTGTTGTTACCATCTCTTTAGAGAAATACTGGAAAGAGCTCGGATTTAAATCCTCGCTGATAAACACCTAAAATGGGTAAAAAGACACCAGGTCTTCAGGAAAAGGCCATAGGTCGCACTTACCTATTGCATTCTCTGGTCTAGAGTCTAGAGTCTAGATACCCTCCCTAAACGAAAAAGAAAACAGAAAGCGAAGAGAATGGTGTATTCGTTTGAAGAAGACTTGTAATGGCACAGTAATGATCTCATGCTTCACTTCCCATGGTTAACCCACATCTCCAGTCCATTCAACTTACAGACGCTTGAATCTCCTCCAGTGTCTTACCTTTTGTTTCAGGCACCAGCTTGATGATGAAGATAATGGCCATTAAACATATGCAAGCATACAAATAAAATGTACCTGGAAAATTGTACAGTCAAGAACATCGGTGATTCAAATTACTGCTCTAGACCCAACTCTTTTCCTGGTTACCTCAATATAATCCATGTTGGGAACTTACCAAATGAACTCCAACTCAGAAGAAAAGTAAAGGTGAAGGACACCGTCCAAGAACCAAACCAGTTAACCATTGTCACCAAGCTTCCAGCCAGTCCCTTGACATTAAGTGGGAATAGCTGCAAACATTTGAAGCATTCACATTTACATTCGTTTTGAGCCTACTTTTGTTGCTATATATGTTTGTTTGTTGCGATGAAAGTATCAGAAGTTTTGAGGTTACCTCGGACATTAATACCCAAGGAATTGCACCCATTCCTATTGAGAAGGAGGCTATGAAAAGCTGAAAATCATGAAGACTAAAATTGTTATAGAAGATATGCATTAGATCAGATATCAAGCTGGGAAGATGGAGATAATGAAGTTACCATCACACCAGCAATTGCCAAGATTGGAGAAATGGTGGAAGCTGGATTATTCTCCTGGTTGTTGAAACTTAACCTTGTCAGGAACTTTTATATGAAAACAAGGTAATAAATTCAGAGATTTAGATAATGACCTTCACAAGGAAAGATGTCCCTATCAAAAGATTCCCAAGAAGCAGACCAACTGCAGAAATCTGAATCGAAGACCTATGAGTTATAAAAAAACCTCTGTTTGTTTCATCATTTCGCAGAAATTTTTTTTTTACCGATGCTCACTGTTAAAAGAGGTCTTCTTCCTGCTCTGTCCACTAAGATTGAAGCAAAGGATGTGATCAAGATTTGCAAGCAAGAAAAAAGAATACTTCCAAGATTGGGATCAAATCCTGAAACGCAGAAATAAAACAACTTGAAGAAAACTGGAATCCAACAGTATAATTCATAGGAATTTACGGGCAATTAAAATTGTTATCTCATCTATATTTCACTTTCCATTACAGTAGAAACTCACCTGCATCTGAGAAAATTTGGTGGGCGTAGAATATAATGCCATTAATGCCACTAATTTGTTGGAATGCCATTAGTCCGACTGCAATCTGAAGAGCCAAATGCAGAATGCAGAGAGTTGGGAGTAAGAAAAGAGAATCACATTGCAAAGTTCCAGACAGCAGATTTTCATCCTAGCAGAACAGTTGATGCTTACAAAGACAAGGCGAACGTGTCTTCTGCTAAACAAGTCCATCACAGAAGCTTTTGGTAGCTGTTGAATAATAGCTAAGGATTCCTGTAAGATCGAACACGGGAAAAGATTGCTTAACTTTGCATTCACTGTCTTACTTAAAGATGGACGACAGCATACAAATTAAGATTGATGATGATGCTAATATAGCGCATGAAGAATGAATATGATCTGGGCTTCAATAGGGCCTTAAAAATTTTCTTTCCGGAGCACATCCAAGTCACTGAAAATCATTGTTCTAATGATAAAATAAGAAAAATTAAATATTAAAAAAAGAATTTCTTACTATAATGTCAGCCTTCTCTTGAGAAATATCAGCATTAGGCCCTCTAAGCTTTTGCAGTGAGGCTACAAAATCTTCCTGCCGACCAACCATTGCCTGTAACAGAAGTGTTCCGTAATTAAAGAACACGACGATTCTTAGCCTGCTGAAAGTTAGCTTTCCATCTTTCATTTTTCCTTTGATGCTTATTGACAGAAATATAATGACATTGTCCAGTAGAGTTTCATCAAGCGAAGTAAAAGTTTATCAACTCTTTTCCTGTAGCTTTACTAGCCGATTCGAGTAACCATGGAAGCAAATGTTTGAAAACTTGAGCATACCAGCCATCTAGGGGACTCAGGAATGAAAAACAGACCGGAAAGCATAAGCAGGCAGGGGATAGTTCCTGCAACCAAGCCTCTAAATTCAGTCTTAGGATTCATGTGGCGATGACAAAACAGATTTAGCCATTTGAAACCAAAACTTCCAATATTTTTACATTGCAAAGATTCCAATATCATTAAGTCTTGTTTGGTAATTAAAACATTATTTCTTGTACTTGTATTGATATAAGCTAGAATTAAAATATTATTAGAGTATTATCAGTTTGATTTAAGATTTGGAATGGATAATGAAAAGAATGGGGCTAACTTTCAACTGCGAAGATAAGGAAGAAAAGAAGTAAACAAATAATCCAACAAAACTATGAAACGAGGCATTCGGGAGGGTATACGAACCATACCAGTTAGAGATAGTGTTCTCCAAGATACACATGCACCTATTATGTAAGCAACAGCCAATCCAATAACAATGAAGAGCTGCAGAGAATGAAAACCGAAAGGAAAATATAGATTCTCCAGTTGTAATTCGTGAAAGCATTTGAACATTTTCAGAGAAATAAACTCACTACCTGATTAGCCGTTGCTAGCCCTCCTCTGAGGTTCTTGGGAGTAACCTCTGAAATGAATACAGGTACCTTTGTAATTTGAATGAAACAAGCAAATGAGTTCCAATCCATATTTGAATACGGACTAGTGACTGACGGGTAACAAAACATACCACGTACGAAAGGACACCACATCCATATCCAGTTAGAAATCTTCCAAAATCCAACGATAAAGGTCCCTGCTCAGAGATACAGGCACGAAGCATTATTATTCTCTACTGGAAGAAGTCCTTTTCGTGTGAATTAACAAAAAAAAAAAAAAAAAGTTAGAAATAAACACAAAACCAAAGCTACGTAGATTGCCATCCACCCTGCTATGCAGACAGCTGACGAAATCCTCATGGCCTGCAGCAAGACAGCATATAAGCTCAGTTTCAAGAGACATAAGTGTTGGAAAAGATCATTCATATGACCCCAACAGAGTTCATGCGTCTCGTCTCTCATACCCCTTTCCGGCCAACGAAGTCAGCAATTCGTCCACTGGTGATCGCCCCAATCATAGCTCCAATATTCAAGATAGATCCAAAGACCGAATACTGAAACCGATCGACATAAAGTTTCTTACATCAGAAATTCATGACTAGATATTGCAAAAGTTGAATTAATAAGTGGAACCAATTATAGCCGAGAAGACAGGCTGCTATGGACACAACAACTTCATCAGAAATGGAACTTACAGCAGAAAATGACAGATCAAGGTCTTTCATGATACCAAACTCGGTTGGAGCCGAATATCCCACCTGGTAAAATTCAGAACCTCATATTATTTAAGGTGTGTGACATTTTTCTTCAGTACAAAATCAGTCGGAGATATGTAAGAATCATCGAAGTAACATGTATAATTTCCAGCTTAAATCTTGCAAACAGAACGATTTTGGAAGGTTAGTTCATATAAACACATTCCTAACATCATTACCGTCTTCTTCCCATTCAATGCAACTAAAATTTAAATTGTCTAAAAACTAAAAAACTTGGTTAGTTAAAAGTTAAGGAATCATTCCATGCGTAAACACCAACATTCAGTTCCTGTTATTTCGAAAATGCATAGGCTTGTATACTAGGTAACGATACGTACACAAGATCCAAACTCGAATGCCCCACAAACTGCAACGACTGTACTAAAAACAACCATCCCAATATCACCATTGTCACCCTCATTTTCCTTCACAATCTTCTTTCTTCCAATAAATGGCTCAAAGATGCTGTCATCAACCTTCTCTATATCTCTAGGAGTAGCCATTTGGCTTCAATATTTCTAAGAACACTAAAAAACTAAAGACAAACAATTTGTTCAAGCGTCTATGACCACCCAGCCATTAAACGAGAAACAAACCAATGGAAAAGGAGACTATTATTTCATGACTTATATTGGCTTATATTCATGCACTGCCATGTGCAATATTTGGGGAGCAGATCCCAAGTGCTGAGAATAGTAAATTAGCCTTAAATTTCCAGATTCCAATCTGTTAGGTGAGGAGAAAGAGTAAATATAGGAGACAAATAAAAACCGTTTAGAAAGCTTTCACCAAATTTGATTGGTAGGAACTCTTCTTAAGTTCTAATTTTGCTTTGTTTCTATATTTATCCAAAACGTTGGATAAGATTGACCGACGTTTGAAAGCACAGGACATGAGTAACATCATATATAGTTGCTATAATTTTAAATCAAACGGAGATTTAGGATAAATAAAAATTTTAATATGCATTTTAAAATTTTTATTAAAATTAATTCAAATTTTATATTATAATATTTGAATTCTCACTTTATATAAATACAATCCAATGTCACACACCACACTTTTAGCCTTTGTTTAGACGGAGGGAAACCAAGAGAAGAGAAAGGAAAAGAAATTTTATTTCTCTTCCTTTCTATTGTTTGGATAAGAATAAGAGAGAGAATTGAGATGAATGGAAGGAAAATTTAGGTCATTTTTATTCTTATCTTGTAATTTTTATACAAAATTTTCTTTTCTTTTCTTTCCTTTATATAATTAAGCATTCAAACAATGGCTTAGCGACGAAATTTTAAAATCGTCACCAAAGCCCCGTAATATTGGATTGTATTTTCATCACCAAAGCCCCGCAACAAAAACCTATTGGCGATGTTTTCAACAAATCGTCGCTAATTATTTTTGACTATGATTTGTTTTCGTAGTGAAAAAGTAGATGCAACGTTTTTCTAAATTGTCGTGGATAACTTTTGACTACGCTTTATTTTTGTCAACAAAAGTTATTAGCTACACTTCAATAAGCGTGGCTAAAAGTTTATGAAAACAAAATAAAGTCAAAAGTTATTAGTGACTTTTAAAAAAAAGCCAAAACTTTTAAATATGCTTTGTTTTGTAGCTAAAAATATAGCCAAAATTCTATAAAGGTAGTCAAATCCTTTTAGCTATGTGTTGAAATTTTAATATACATTTTAGCTAAATATTATATGGTGTAAATTATAATTACTAGTAACATTTTTTATCGATATTATTGTATGTAATATTTACATTTTTTGTTGCATTATTTATTATACAAAATATAATAAAATAATAGAAAAGTAGATGTATTGTATATAAAAATTAAATATCATTAAATTTGATCATGTACAAGATGTTAATTACAATTTTAAAAATAATTATATACAAAATAAAAATTACAATATTAGTTTAATGGTCGAGACTCGCTTTAATCTTCACTACTTATATAACCTGCACTAAGTAATTTTTTGCGTACTTTTCAAACGTGGCCAACTTTTGTTCATTATGTTCTAATTTAGCCTTAAGTGACCGATTCTCCTCTTAAAGACATTTTGACTCTTATTTATGAAAAGTATATAACACAATAAATAATATTGCATTTATTGATATAATTATAACTTGTAAACAAATAACTTACATATTCATTTTGTAGGGCAACAAATGATATGAAGTCTTGATTGTGAGGAGTTTTTATTTTTTCTCTATTAACCTTGACTTTTTCAAACTTTTCTTGAATAAAGAAAAGAACTAGATATTAAATTGTGTAACAAGATTAAACATTAATGTTGGCAGAGGCACAATAATTATACGTATTGCTCCAATTTTTTGAAAACATTCGTTCAGGAACATATCTCCTTGCCTCATTCAAATGGCTACATTATTCAACTCTAATTCAATCTCTTAATATAATTCATCACCATCTTCACTCATTAGACCATTATCCCCTTCCAAAAAATTGAAGAGATTTCAGTATTGAAACTAAATGCATGAACAGATAATGAACGTTGTGACCAGAGTCGTCACTAATACTGAAAGGAGCCTTGAGCTCGAACACCACCATCGAACCGCCTCGAGCTCGAGGGGAGTTAGTGCATCCCGCATGAGGGCTCTCCTACTCCCTAGACGCGTCCCAATCGAACACCGACATCGATTTAACGCCGTCACACACATCAAATAAACCGAAAAGAGTCACATATGCATTGCATACAAATGAGTTAAGCGATTTGTGATAATTAATGAGTTCTCGTGATGGCATGAGAAATTGCAAACCTGTTATATGATATTTGAATGTTATCGTGATGTGTCAGACGCAATTTGCATAATGCATGAATTGAGTGAACCATCGATAATGGTTTCTCATTGAGTTCGCAAACTCACCTAAAATTGCATTTATTTTTCAGTACTGATAGATTAGACTCCTAGCTCCAGAGATAGACTTTTCCTGCCGTGTGAGCGCATTGGCAAGAGAAGTGATGGCACATAGGTCGGTCAGCTGGGATTGATCTTGAGGATGACATAGTATAGACTTTTGTATCAGTTTCCTTTTTGGAGTATTATATTTAGACAGTAGGGAACTGATAGACTTGTCTATATTTTTGTTTGATGTTATGAAATGAGAATAGCATTATGGTTTTAAAATTCAGTGATTTTGATATTGCGGTTTTATTGTATTGATGCCATGTAGATTATAGAAATGATCGAACGTAGTGCACCCTTACAGTGGGATACGCGTCGGACGACCCATGGGCGACGGTTGCATGCATTCTCATGTGTAGTGGGATGCTACAATTAGGTGGTATCAGAAAATAGTTTGGCATCTTATGGGCATAGTGTATTTTTAGGCTTGAATTACAGTGAAAAAAGTGGAAATTGATCAAAATTCTTGTTTGTTATAGGTCATTCGTTCTTGGAGATCAAGTTGATCAACCAGCTGACCTAGGATCAGTGGGAGCTAGTAGGGAGTCCTCTATGTCTCATACTGAGGAATTGCCTCCTAGAGTTTCCGTGAGACGGGAGAGGAGGTATGACCGATCGCGCAAGTGTGGGGTCAATTGATTTCTATGGCGCATGCACTCGCCGAGGCCGAGGATGGCCGGAGAGGATCGAGAGTCCTCGATCGATGGATCGCGACTCGATGAGCGTTTTGATTATGCGCCTCTCTCCTACAAGGTCCGGCTTATCACAGGAAGAAGACCGTCCAGCAAGCATCACCTGCACTCGATTCGACATGGGACGATTTTCTGAGAGCCTTCCGGGACAATTATATGCCCAAGGTTTATTTGGAGATGAAGATGCAGGAGTTTTTGGAGTTGAGACAGGGTCAGATGACAGTGGCTGAGTACGAGGTGAGGTTCAATGAGCTGATGGGGTATGCTATCGCTCGATTGCACCGAGGCCGACAGTGCCAAGATTTGAGGGCGGACATAACTGGAGATCCGTACCAGGTTGGCCCGGTCTGACATGGGCACTTTTATCGAGTTGAGGGTCTGCAGCGGATCGAGCAGCTTCTGAGACAGAGTCAGCCTGAGACTGGTCAGGGTCCAGGGCAAGAGATCGAGTGATGGCTGGCGTTGCAAGCAGAGGGTACAGTAAGCGCCAGAGCAGGCCCTTCAGGTCCTCTGGAGGAGCTAGACACTGGATTTGGGGCAGAGGCGATTTGTGCACTAGTAGTGGCGTGGGCAATGCCAGAGGTTCAGGCGCTTCCTCCACCAGTGAGCATTGTGAGAGGAGACACAGTGGAGAGTGTCGGTGGCTGACTGGAGCTTGTCTTAGGTGCGGCTCGATGGACCACTTGGTTAAGAACTGCCCCGACACCTTGGGAGCTCAGTCTACTATGACTGGGAGATCTGGCAGCAATATCACGGTGCAGCAGAGCCGTGGAGGTGGATTTGGTTGTAGGGGCCGAGGTCGAGGCCGAGGCCGAGGTCGAGCTAAGGGGTCCGTAGTGAGGACTGAGGGACTGAGCAACAGACAGCAGTCCCAGGCCAGAGTCTATGTCATGACTCAACTGGAGGCTCAGGATTCCCCAGATGTTGTTACGGGTATGCTTCTGATTTCTGGCTTTAAAGCATATGCATTGTTGGATCCTGGATCCACTCATTCATTTATCACGCCGCATATGGCATGTAAACTGCATGGGGATAGGGAGAGATTACCGCATGGGCTAGAGGTGAGTACACCTCTAGGTAGTACGACTGTTTTAGGAGAGGTATGCAAAGGGTGCCCAATTCAGATTGATCGAGCAGTTTTAAGTGCAGACTTGATTATATTGCCTCTGAGGGAGATAGATGTGATTTTGGGATGGACTGTTGATCACATAGATAGGTCGCTATGGACTATTATACCAAGGAGGTTGTATTAGAGTCTCTTGGTCAACCTGAGTTATTTTTCTAGAGTTAGTCGTGCAAAGCCGGCCAGATTATTTCCTTCTCGAGTGTCCCGAGGTTGATGCAGGTGGATGTGAGGCCTATCTCGCTCATGTCAGGATACCGAGTTGAGCAGATTGCATGTTATTCCGTGATCGTGAATTTTCCGATGTGTTCCCGATGAGTTACTGTGTTTATCACGGACGGAAGACGGAGTTTGTGATTGACCTCGTTCCAAGTACCGCTCCTATATCTATACCTCCGTATAGGATGGCACCGGTGAAACTGAGGGAGCTTAAGGCTCAATTGCAGGAGCTTCTGGATAAGGGGTCCATTAGGCCCAGTGTTTCGCCATGGGGAGCTCCGGTGCTGTTTGTGAAGAAAAAGGACGGGACTCTGAGATTGTGCATCGACTATAGGCAGTTGAATTGGGTGACAGTGAAGAATAAGTATCCACTGCCTAGGATCGATGATTTATTTGATCAATTGCGGGGGGCTCAGGTGTTCACTAAGTTGGACCTGCGATCGGGTTATTATCAGTTGAGGATTTCAGGAGCCGATGTGCCTAAGAGTGCCTTTAGAAGCAGGTATGGGCATTTCGAGTTCTTAGTAATGTTGGTTGGGTTGACTAATGCCCCGGTAGCTTTCATGGCCTTAATGAATAAGGTTTTTCAGCCCTACCTGGATCAGTTTGTTATAGTATTCATTGATGACATTTTGGTGTACTCGAGGAGTAGACAGGAGCACACTGAGCATCTGAGGATTGTTCTGCAGGTCATGAGAGAGAGACAGTTGAATGCCAAATTCACTAAATGTGAATTCTGGCTTGATGAGGTAGTGTTTCTGGGGCATATTGTGTCTGGTAAGGGTATTCAAGTGGATCCTCGCAAGGTCAAGGCAGTGCTGCATTGGGAGGTTCCTAGGAATGTATCTGAGATCCGGAGTTTCCGAGGATTGGCTGGATATTACCGGAGGTTCGTCGAGGGGTTTTCGCTGATCTCAGCCCCTCTGACAAAACTTCTGAGAAAGAATGTGTCGTTCAGATGGACTGAGGAGTGTCAGAAGAGCTTTGAGGAGCTGAAACATCTGCTGACTACTACACCGGTGTTAGGCATTCCATCTGGGATTGGAGGCTATGTAGGCAAATGATGCTTCGTGATCGTGGACTGGATGTGTATTGATGCAAATGGCAGAGTGATAGCTTATGCCTCGAGACAGCTTGAGGTCTCACGAGGTGAATTATCCAAAGGCACGATTTGGAGTTAATCAGCAGTCATATTTGTTCCAAGATCCGGAGACATTATTTGTATGGGAGACGCCTCCATTTTCACCGATCATAAGAGTTTGAGGTATCTGTTGAGTCAGAGAGAGTTGAATCTAAGATAGAGGAGATGGATAGAGTTACTTAAGGATTATGACTGCATGATTGAGTATCATCCAGGAAGGCCAATGTGGTGGCAGATGCATTGAGCAGGAGATCTCACATCGCAGGCATTTCAGATTCGATTAGGAGATTGCTCGGTCCGATCTGGGCTTGAGAGCTCTTAATGTGCAGATGGATTTGGGTCAGGATGGAGCTCTGATTGCTACTCTGAGACTTAGGCCGATGTTGCGTGACAGGATCAGGAGAGTTCAGGACCAAGATCCTGCGTTGATGAGGCTGATGGAGAGAGCGAGATCTGATCGGGATTCAGAGTTTGAGTTGAGAGATGGGACTTTGTGGATGGGACAGAGATTATGTGTTCCGGATGTTGATGATTTGAGACGTGAGATTCGAGGAGGCGATTTGGCGCTTATAATATGCATCCCGGTACTACCAAGATGTATAACACGCTTAAGTTGCATTTCATGGCGTGCATGAAGAGGCAGGTGGCAGAGTATGTTTCAGTGTTTGTTGTGCCAAAGAGTTAAGGTCGAGCACCAGCCCCTGGGAGATTGCATTCGTTACCCATTCCGGAGTGGAAATGGAAACGAATTACGATGGACTTTATTATGGGGCTGCCTAGGACGCCGAGGCAGCATGACGCTATCTAGGTCGTAGCGGACCAATTGACTAAATCGGCTCACTTCTTGCTAGTGAGGGGAAGCAATATTCTCGATCAGTTGGCCCAGAAGTATGTAGCAGAGATTGTGCGGCTGCATGGGGTTCCGTTGTCGATAGTCTCAGACAGGGATCCCAGATTTACTTCGAGGTTCTGGAAGAGCCTGCAGACTGCTTTGGGTACTAGGTTGAATTTCAGTACAGCATTTCATCCTCAAACAGATGGGCAGAGTGAGAGGACGATTAAGACTGCTGAGGATATGCTTCCGCCAGTATTGGAGTTCGAGAGAGCATGGGATCGATTTGGCTCGATCGAGTTTGTATATAATAACCAGATCGTAGTAGTATCGGATAGCACTGTATGAGGCTTTGATATGGCGGCAAAGTGTCGATCGCCATCAGATTGGGATGAAGAGGGTGAGGACGATCGAGGATCCCGAGCCGATTCAGACACTTTGGATAAGGTGAGACTGATTCGAGTCGCATTAAATGGCTCAGATAGATGAAAAAGTTATGTGGATCAAAGATCGGCGAGAGATGGAGTACAGGGAGATGAGTGTTCCTCCGGTGCCACCTTGAGAGGAGTTCGAGATTTGGCCTAAGGGCAAGTCGAGCCCTCAGATATTGGTCCTTATGAGATCTTTGAGAGGATAGGACCTTTGGCTTATAGATTGGCATTGTCGAGTGAGATGTCCCAGTTGCATGACATATTTCATGTTAGTATGCTCCGACGGTACCAATCAGACCCGAATCATGTGATTCCGGCTCAGGAGATTGAGGTGGCCAGTAATTTGTGTTATCTCGAGGAGCCAGTTGTCAGACCCCGATCCCGGGAGCCCGACTGTCCCGGGATGTGAGCCCGAGTGGAGCCCATCCCCAAGACACTTGCCTTGCTGAGACCTTAAACTTGACACTCTTACTCTTACTATAGTACCATAGACGTCGGAACCCATTTTCAGAGCCCAACTTTAGATGTCCTGAAACCTTGCGCTTATAATCTTGCAGGATTTTTAATTGTAACTCCACCTTCGTGGCAAGCACACACCATGTATACACTAAAATCATGGGTTGACTTATTCATATAATTTGTAGCTTTATGTCTCAAGTTCTCCCTGAAACAAGAATCACCTTAATCGGAGTCATATAACTCAAGATACACTCCAAAAATCTAAGAGAGTTCATACCCGAAACATGCCCTCTTAATTGACCTTTCACTTGTTTTAGAACAAAATTTCTCAATTTAAATCCAATTGATACTGAATTTTATGGAGTGAAAGATATGTGTCTTATAAATCCAATGGTTCAAGCCTCACCTCATTTGGAGGTCGTATGAGGGAAATATTCCCAAAACGACGGACCATGCTCACTTCTGAAATCGAATCGAAACTCTTTTGGCGCGATTGCTATAACTTTTAATCTATAGCTCCAACTGCTTTCGTTCTTTCACCATACGAAAGTAGACATCTAGATCTACAACTCTCATGAAGACTACAAAGGCTGATTCTATCTCCTACATTCTGCAGCGTCCTATTTTTCCATCATCTGATTTCTATCATCTGGTTTTCTATCGTCTGATTTCTATCTTCTGCTTTCCTTCCTTCTGCTTTTCTATCTTCTGATTTCCTTCCTTCTGATTTCTATCTTCTGATTTCCTTCCTTCTGATTTCGATCTTCTGGTTTCCTTCCTTCTGATTTCTATCTTCTGCTTTCCTTCCTTCTGCTTTTCTATCTTCTGATTTCTATCTTCTGCTTTCCTTCCTTCTGCTTTTCTATCTTCTGATTTCTATCTTCTGCTTCCTTCCTTCGCTTTTATCTTCTTCCGATTTCTATCTTCTGCTTTCCTTCCTTCTGCTTTTCTATCTTCTGATTTCTATCTTCTGCTTTCCTTCCTTCTGCTTTTCTATCTTCTGATTTCTATCTTCTGCTTTCCTTCCTTCTGCTTTTCTATCTTCCGATTTCTATTTTCGCTTTCCTTCCTTCGCTTTCTATCTTCCGATTTCTATCTTCGCTTCCTTCCTTCGCTTTTCTATCTTTTGATTTCTATCTTCGCTTCCTTTCTTCTTTTCTATCTTCTGATTTCTATCTTCCGCTTCCTTCCTTCTCGCTTTTTATCTTCCGATTTCCTTCCTTCGCTTTTATCTTCCGATTTCCTTCCTTCGCTTAGTAAGGATCATATCTTTGGTCTAACTCCAAATTTAGCAAACGATATACCTTGTAAAACTCTAAACTCCTACTACAATCTTCATGAAGACTCATTGATCTAATTCATACCCAAAGAGGGTCTAATATTGAGGTAATCACAAATTTTGGAAAATTTGACAAGACATCCCTTAAAATACAACTACCCAATTTTCAATTCTAAGACTTCCACCGCATAAAACTCATCATACAACCTCATATAACATGATTAAACCCTAAGGTATCTTCAAACACCATTCGAAGCAACAGCCACACTCTTAATCATCTATCATATCCAAACTATAACAATGATTCAATTGTCTTAAACATACATAGATTTCTCAAAATACATTAAAACTAAACATTTTCGCTTTCATAATTCATTCATTCCATCTTCATCAAATCATGTCATATTCATATAATGCTTTAGTGGGCATTTCAAGCCCAATTACAATGAAGTTTCAAAATACAATATCTTTTCAAATGCAACTAAAGCATTATTTTACAAAAATCATTTCAAATACAAAATCAAAAGAAAATCTTGAGTAAATGCCTTTAAGCTCATTTCCTGGATCCTGCTCATTTCCTCGAAAATTTTTAAAGGGTGAGCTTTAAGCTCCGGGTAACACATTTATATTTATATATCAAGCAGTCCTATTAGTTATTCATACTTTTAGCAATCTTTCAATACAATCATAATACATGCATCATGCAATGTTCATCAATACTCAAACATAATTTCTCACAATTCAAACATTCATCATTCTTGCATTTTCATGTAATCACATATGAAACACATCAAATGGCTCGGTAAGTCCTTATTTCGGCAACCATATAGTCTCATTTCATGAGTCTATATGGGCAAATCTTTAGAGTCCAAAATGTTGGATCATCCTATGCCACAATCGGGCAAATGCAAGGAAGGCTTCATGGTCAACGTGCACGTGATGCTTAGACAATACCTTACCCACATAACATAGCAATCATGAATCATACAAGGAAATTGGACTGTTCTTATCCAATTCATTGTTTCTTTGAAATCATCTTTTCATACATCGCTCATGCCTTTCATTATATTCATTCAACAAGTTTCTTCATGACAGCTTTCAATCATCATCAAGCATTTAATACACTCACATTCATCATTCCATCACACACATTTAATATAACAACCAAGTGATCAAAGCTCATTAATGTCATGCATTTATTTACATTTGTAGCTTATATACATAAAGATAAATATGAAACCCACCTTTTATCCTTGCTTAAACTTGCCTAAGGAAGTTCCTCTCCTTGTTCTTCTCCTCTTTATTGTCCTCCTTCAAGCATAACAAGAAAATAACCCTATATCAACATAGGGTTTAGAAATTGAAATACCTAAAATCTAAATCATGAAATTCATAAGAGAATCACTAGACTCATCTTATTCTTCATCTTTCTAACCAAAACCCAAACAAAACTTAACCTTAAACCAAGAACTTACCTTAAATCCTTAACCAACCAAGTGGTTTCTTGGTTCAAAGTGAAGCTTAGACTCTCCTCCACACTTTTTCTTCTTGGACTTTCTTCAAAACCCACTCACTTTCATGGAAATGCCAAACCCTAACAAGCCTCTTCTTTCTCCTTTCCTCCCTCCTTTCACGACACTCTTCTTTCCTCTCCCTCCAAATTTCGTTTCTATCTTTTTTTCCTACAAAATCACTTATCTCCTTCCTTATATACTCCTTTCTAAATTACTTAAGCCAATAAGCCTAAGCCCAACTTACTTCCTTCTTCTTTCTTCTTCTTCTTTTCATTTCTCCTCCTTACTTACTCAAGCCCACTAACTCTTTTCCTTCAAGCCCATTGCATTAAATTCCTCTCTTCTTTCTCACTTCATTTGGACCCAAAGCCCAATTAATACCTTAATTACACCTAACTCACCTAAGTCCAACTAACATATTTAACTTCATAAATTCTTCACCTAACTCATTAATGCTATCATATATTAATTTATGACACCTTAATTAATGCTAATCTAACTTAATCAATTTAATCTAATCATGATTAATCCTAAAATTTTGGGGCTAACATTTCTCCCCTTAAGAAATTTCGTCCTCGAAATTCTTACCGAGTCATTGAAAAGGTGTGGATACTTCCTTCATTGCATCCAAAGGTTCTCACGTCGCCTCTTCAATCGCATGATTTCTCCACAGACCTCGACTAGCTTGATTGTCTTGTTCTCGAGGATCTTATCCTTGCTATCCGCACTGCCACAGTCTTTCTTCATAACTCAAATCATCGCCACCTGAACTTCGAGGTCTGAATGATGTGAGAAGGATCTGATCAGATCTCCTCAAGATCGAGACATGGAACACATCATGAATCTGCAACAATTCTAACTAAATGTTAACCTATAGGCCAACGGCCCAATCCTCTCCAATACTTCATACGGACCCACATACCGAGGGCTTAACTTCCCTCTTACGTAATCTCATAACTCCCTTCCATGGAGACGCCTTGAGGAACACCTTGTCACCCATCGTGATATTCCATTTCTTTTCTCGTTAGCATCGGCATAGCTTTTCATTCTGCCTGGCGCTTTTAAGTCATTGCTTGATTACCTCCACTTTCTCATCACATCTCGACCAACTCGTCCCACTAGCTTCCTCTCACCTTCCTCATCCCAAAGATATTGAGTCTTGCATCTTCGCCATAAAAGGCTTCATAAGGAGCCATCTCAGATGCTCGAATGGTACTAATTGTTGTAAGCAAATTCGACCAACGGCAAATGATCATCCCACGCTCTCTCAAGTCCATGACACATGCTCTAAGCATCCCCTCTAGAGTCTGGATTGTCCTCTCAGATCGACCATCCGTCGAGGATGAACGTCAGATCAAATTCACCAGTTCCTAATGCCTCCGCAGACTTCCCCAAAATCTCGATGTGAATCGTGGATCCCCGCTCGGATATTATAAAGTCCGAACTCCATGCAACCTTACCACTTCATCAATATACTTCTGCTAAGACTTGCAATGAATCTGCTTGCTTGATCGCCGTAAATGGGCTGACTTGGTTAACCGATCAACTATAACCCAAATGGCATCATGCTTCTTGCTGGTCCTAGGCAAACCCATCGGAAAATCCATCGTGATCCTTTGCCACTTCCATTCGGAATGGACAATGGTTGCAACATACTCGAAGGTGCTCGGTGTTCACCTTGACTTCGACACACACTAGACATCCGCTCACATATTCACCACGCCCTCTTCATGCCTTTCCACCGAAATGTTCCTTCAAATCTCTCAGTACATTCCGGTGCTTTGCTGGTGCATGGAATAAGACGATTGTGTGCCTCATCCATGATTTCATCCTTAATCGCTTTATCATTCTAATACACAACCTGCTTCCACTACCATTAGCCCATCATCCTTACTTGCACTTCTCGATCGCTACTATGTTGAATTTCATCTCTCAACTTACTTAATTTCAGATCCCGCCCTCGCAACTCCTTGACCTTCTCCCTAAGGATAGGTCTCACTGGATCGAGCAATAACACCATCCGATTCATTCGCTTTAAATCGATCTTCAACTTGGCCATCTGCTCCAACAGAGGCAAGTAAACCGATTGCACATAAGCTATGGATGACTTCGCCAATGCATCCGCCACTACATTAGCCTTGCCGGATGATACTCTATCATCGTGTCATAGTCCTCGAGCAACTCTAACCATCTTCTCTCGCCTCGATTCAGCTTCTTCGCTCATGATGTACTTAAGACTTTGTGATCCGTGAAAACCCTTATGCAACCCCATACAAGTAGTGTTCCAAATCTTTAGGGCAAAATTACCGCTAACTCCAAGTCATGAGTCGGATAATTCAACTCATATGGCTTCAACCGCCGAAGCATAAGCTATCACTTTGTCATTCTCGCAGATCAAGACACATCTTAAACCCTTCCTCGAGCCATCAGATAATCAGATACCCCGGTCTCCATTGGGCAAAACCAACACCGGAGCACTTGTCAATCCGCTTCGAGCTCCTCAAAGCTCTTTTGGCATTCCGACTCCATATGAACCGCTGATTCTTTCTTAACGGCTTAGTCATAGGGCGCTTATCATTGAAAATCCTTCTACAAATCTCCTATAATAACCTCGCCAAGCCTAGAAGCTTCTTACCTCTTTCACTGCCTTAGGCTCTTGCCAATTCACCACAGCCTTCTACTTTTCTTGATCAACATGAACCTTTGTTGGAAATCACATGTCCAAGAAAACTACTTCACGCAGCCAAACTCACACTTCATCGAATTTGGCATACACCGCTCTCTCAATCTCTAATACAATCCTGAGATGCTTGTTCATGCTCTCCTTCATCCTTAGAATAGACCGTAATGTCATCAATGAACACAATGACAAACCGATCTAAGAATTCATCAAACACCCTATTCATCGATCCATGAAGGCAGCTGGAGCATTGGTCAATTCAAGGGCATGACCCTAAATTCATAAGTGCCCGTGAACGGTCCCGAAGTTGTCTTACTTACATCGACTCCGATTCGGAGTTGATGATATCCCGATCTTAAGTCAATCTTCGAAAGACCTTGCTCCCAGAATGATCAAATAAATCATCTATCCGTGGCAACAGATACTTGTTCAATCGCCATCTTGTTAAGCCTTCTATAGTCTATGCACATCCTCCACGTTCCATCATTCTTCTTAACAAACAGGACCGGAGCTCCCCAAGGTGAAGAACTCGGCCTGATGAACTGCTTCTCCAACAATTCCTGCAATTGCTCCTTGAGTTCTCTCAATTCAACTGGAGCCATTCTATAAGGTGGTATGGAGATTGGCGCGGTTCCGGGAATCAAGTCAATTTCGAACTCAATTTCCCTCACCGGCGACAACCCTGGTAATTCTTCTGGGAATACATCAGGAAACTCCCTCACAACCTGATAATCTTCTAATCTGCCCACATTCACTTCTGAATCCACTACATGCGCCAAAAAGGCCTCACACCCTTGGCTCATCATATTGTCAGCTAACATAGCCGAAATGATCCTCGACCTAATCGGCAGCCTTCCTCGTCCCCTTGAAACCACTTTCCGATCATCGCCTGATCAAACTCTACTTCTTTCAAACTACAATCTAGTCACTTTATACTTCTCCATGACATCCATCCCCAAATGGCATCCAACCTCGAAGGTCTAGAGGTAGTAGATCTACTACCACCTAGCACCGTCGATCATCGAGCTCACAATTTTATAGATCATACTAATCACCACCTTACCCCTAAAGGAGTACTAACAACCGTAAAATTGTCCATAACCTCGGGACACACAACATGCATATTCATACTTGCAGATCAAATGAATGGGTGGAACCAAGATCAATCAACACATAAACAGAAAGTCGAATAGCATAGCCATACCCACACTACTTCCGGCGGCCGCAGCTTCTTCCCCGGTCATGGCAAAGACTCGAGTGGGTGCTCCACTGTCCCTCTAGGTCTCCCTACCGGATATGCCTTCCTTGCAGCCTCTGAATCGCCCACACCATGATCGCCGAGATGCCACTGCTTTACGCTTCTTCTTGGGGCCTCGAGATCGAGACCCTTCCTGCCGACGCTGGGACAATCCTTGATTCGGTGCCCCTTTGGCCACAAACCAAACATGCTCCTATCTTCAAGCAGACATTCCCCTCGTGGAAATCTCCCACGGTGATCACACGGGATTCCCTCACCATCCATCCTGGACTTGCCACACCGAAGCTTGCAGACCGTAGTAGCCCTAGGTCGCTTACTCTTAGGGGCCATCGCTACCCACACCACTCTGTGATATCGAGTTCTAATGCTCCTAGCAGTGCCGGAGCACTCATGCCTTTTCTCGAGAACGCTCTCTGTTTTCCTCTTCTTAGTCACTTCAAATTTGGATGTTCTCAAATTTCTCGGCTTGAAAAGCAAGATCCACCACCGCCGGTAATCATGGAAGTCAGGATCACCACTTTTCTGGATCCCTAGTGTAATCCACCTCAAATTTCCAGCATTTGTCTTCTTCATTGCCACGATATTGGCTGATACCGTGATAACCGAGTGAACTTCAATTCAGACTCGCCACACTCAACTCCCTCCGAGCGAGATTCAAAATTCCCTGCCTTATCCTCGCATGTAGACCATCGAGAAGTACTTCCTCCAAAGGCCTCTAGAATTCCCTCCATGTCAAGATCGGAGGTACTTCCTGACGATCATGGGCAATCGACTCCCACCAAAGGCAAAGGTATCCCTCGCAAAGAAGTCGATCAGATAATCGAGCTTCTCATCATCATTGCACTTCATCGATTTAGACCCTCTCGGTCCTCTTCACCATGCTTCACTTCCTGGATTAGTGGTCCCATTGAAGTCAATCGCCCATACTTTGAGCTTATCATACGCCCGCTCTTCTCTCTTTGGCTGGTACTTGAGTCTGCCTTCCTTGGCCCATGGAATAAGTGAAAGCCTGGCGAATGCCTCGAAGAACTGAGATCCATAGGTTCACTTGAGGAGGAGGAGGTAGAGGCGCTCATGTTGCACACTTGGTGCATCTAATCGGAAATGAATGGTCCCCATCCTCGCGGAACATACGACTCATCCAGATTTTCGCTACGAGAGCTGAGCCGAGATTGAGCTCCTCGAGTTCTCTTTTCGGTGGCATTACTCCTTCAATTTAAAAAATCAAGAAAATCTTTAGTTCACATAAAACAAATTCAATTCACTCATTTGAAAACAATGTTGCATGTTATGCATTTAAAACAAGGCACATACTTCACATAATTCATGTAGAAAATGCATGCTGACTTGACCTTAGACATCCCACTAAGGTTCCTAGAAACCCTAAACCCGCTTTCGCTCGATACTATTGATGTCGACCCGATCCCGGAGCCCGATCGTCCCGGATGTGAGCCCGAGTGAGCCCATCCCCAGACACTTGCCTTGCTGAGACCTTAAACTTGACACTCTTACTCTTACTATAGTACCATAGACGTCGGAACCCATTTTCAGAGCCCAACTTTCGATGTCCTGAAACCTTGCGCTTATAATCTTGCAGGATTTTTAATTGTAACTCCACCTTCGTGGCAAGCACACACCATGTATACACTAAAATTATGGGTTGACTTATTCATATAATTTGTAGCTTTATGTCTCAAGTTCTCCCTGAAACAAGAATCACCTTAATCGGAGTCATATAACTCAAGATACACTCCAAAAATCTAAGAGAGTTCATACCCGAAACATGCCCTCTTAACTGACCTTTCACTTGTTTTAGAACAAACTTTCTCAATTTAACTCCAATTGATACCGAATTTTATGGAGTGAAATATATATGTCTTATAAATCCAATGGTTCAAGCCTCACCTCATTTGGAGGTCGTATGAGGGAAATATGCCCAAAACGACGGACCATGCTCACTTCCGAAATCGAATCGAAACTCTTTTGGCGCGATTGCTATAACTTTTAATATATAGCTCCAACTACTTTCGTTCTTTCACCATACGAAAGTAGACATCTAGATCTACAACTCTCATGAAGACTACAAAGGCTGATTCTATCTCCTACATTCTGCAGCGTCCTATTTTTCCATCATCTGATTTCTATCATCTGGTTTTCTATCGTCTGATTTCTATCTTCTGCTTTCCTTCCTTCTGCTTTTCTATCTTCTAATTTCCTTCCTTCTGATTTCTATCTTCTGATTTCCTTCCTTCTGGTTTCCTTCCTTCTGCTTTTCTATCTTCTGATTTCTATCTTCTGCTTTCCTTCCTTCTGCTTTTCTATCTTCGATTTCTATCTTCGCTTCCTTCTTTCTCGCTTTCTATCTTCCGATTTCTATCTTCGCTTCCTTCCTTTTGCTTTTCTATCTTCGATTTCTATCTTCGCTTCCTTCCTTCCTTTTCTATCTTCTCGATTTCTATCTTCTGCTTTCCTTCCTTCGCTTTTCTATCTTCTGATTTCTATCTTCCGCTTCCTTCCTTCGCTTTTCTATCTTCGATTTCTATCTTCGCTTTCCTTCCTTCGCTTTCTATCTTCTCGATTTCTATCTTCTCTTTCCTTCCTTCGCTTTTATCTTCGATTTCCTTCCTTCGCTTTTATCTTCCGATTTCTTCCTTCGCTTTTCTAGTAAGGATCATATCTTTTGACTCAACTCCAAATTTAGCAAACGATATACCCTTGAAAACTCTAAACTCCTACTACAATCTTCATGAAGACTCATCGATCTAATTCATACCCAAAGAGGGTCTAATATCGAGGCGGCATCTTGTCAAATTTTGGAAAATTTGACAACACATCCCCTTAAAATGCAACTACCCAATTTTCAATTCTAAGACTTCCACCGCATAAAACTCATCATACAACCTCATATAACATTATTAAACCCTAAGGTATCTTCAAACACCATTCAAGCAACAAATACACTCTTAATCATCTATCATATCCAAACTATAACAATGATTCAATTGTCTTAAACATACATGGATTTCTCAAAATACATTAAAACTAAACATTTTCGCTTCATAATTCATTCATTCCATCTTCATCAAATCATGTCATATTCATACATGCTTTAGTGGGCATTTCAAGCCCAATTACAATGAAGTTTCAAAATACAATATCTTTTCAAAATGCAACTAAAGCATTGTTTTACAAAATCATTTCAAATACAAAATCAAAAGAAAATCTTGGAGTAAATGCCTTTAAGCTTGCTCCTGATCCCGCCATTTCTGGAAAATTTTTAAAGTGAGCTTTGCTCTGGTAACACATTTATATTTATATATCAAGCAGTCCTATTAGTTATTCATACTTTAGCAATCTTTCAATACAATCATAATACATGCATCATGCAATGTTCATCAATACTCAAACATAATTTCTCACAATTCAAACATTCATCATTCTTGCATTTTCATGTAATCACATATGAAACACATCAAATGGCTCGGTAAGGCCTTATTTTTGGCAACCATATAGTCTCATTTCATGAGTCTATATGGCAAATCTTTAGAGTTCAAATGTTGGATCATCCTATGTCACAATCGGGCAGCCAATGGCGAAGGCTTCATGGTCAACGTGCACGTGATGCTTCTTAGGACAATACCTTACCCACATAACATAGCAATCATGAATCATACAAGGAAATTGGACTGTTCTTATCCAATTCATTGTTTCTTTGAAATCATCTTTCATACATCGCTCATGCCTTTCATTATATTCATTCAACAAGTTTCTTCATGACAGTTTCAATCATCATCAAGCATTTAATACACTCACATTCATCATTCCATCACACACATTTAATATAACAACCAAGTGATCAAAGCTCATTAATGTCATGCATTTATTTACATTTGTAGCTTATATACATAAAGATAAATATGAAACCCACCTTTTATCCTTTCTTAAACTTGCCTAAGGAAGTTCCTCTCCTTGTTCTTCTCCTCTTTCTTGTCCTCCTTCAAGCATAACAAGAAAATAACCCCATATCAACATAGGGTTTAGAAATTGAAATACCTAAAAATCTAAATCATGAAATTCATAAGAGAATCACTAGACCCATCTTATTCTTCATCTTTCTAACCAAAAATCCAAACAAAACTTAACCTTAAACCAAGAACTTACCTTAAATCCTTAACCAACCAAGTGGTTTCTTGGTTCAAAGTGAAGCTTAGACTCTCCTCCACACTTTTCTTCTTGAACTTTCTTCAAAACCCACTCACTTTCATGGAAATGCCAAACCCTAACAAGCCTCTTCTTTCTCCTTTTCCTCCCTCCTTTCACGACACTCTTCTTTCCTCTCCTCCAAATTTCATTTCTATCTTCTTTCCTACAAAATCACTTATCTCCTTCCTTATATACTCCTTTCTAAATTACTTAAGCCCAATAAGCCTAAGCCCAACTTACTTCCTTCTTCTTTCTTCTTCTTCTTTTCATTTCTCCTCCTTACTTACTCAAGCCCACTAACTCTTTTCCTTTAAGCCCATTGCATTAAATTCTCTCTTCTTTCTCACTTCATTTGGACCCAAAGCCCAATTAATACCTTAATTACACCTAACTCACCTAAGTCCAACTAACATATTTAACTTCATAAATTCTTCACCTAACTCATTAATGCTATCATATATTAATTTATGACACCTTAATTAATGCTAATCTAACTTAATCAATTTAATCTAATCATGATTAATCCTAAAAAATTTTGGGGCTAACACCGGTACAGATTATGGGATCACGGGTCAAGTAGTTAAGGAACAGAGTGATTCCATTGGTGAAAGTCCTTTGGAAGAACCACTCATCTGAGGAAGCAACTTGGGACACTGAGGAGCATATGAGGAGTCAGTATCCTCTTCTATTCGATCAGACAGGTATGAAATTTCGGGACGAAATTTTTATTAGGAGGGGAGAATTGTAACATCCCGTTACTGATGTGATGGGTATATCGGTAGATTGGGACGGGTTATGATTTCATATTGCATTCTATAGATTGAGCATTCATTGACCTCTAATTATAGAGGAATGAGTTACTTGCACATGCATTTATAGGTACATGCATTCATGGTTTTTTTTCGGCATTTAATTGTGAACACGAATTGGTTGGATTGTGATTTGATTGAGAATTAGGAATAATTTGGTTTGAAAAATTGATTTAGAATGGTTTAAGAGCAATTGGCAGTTGATAATGACCCATAGGAAATTTTCTGAAAATTCGGGAGAAAATGCCCGGACCGAAATTTTTGAGTGATGATCGGTTGATCAGATGGTAATGAAATAATTGTCCAAAGGGCAATGGAAAATTATATTTATGCTGTTAAAAATAAAATGTTGAGCCATTGAATTTAGAGACTGAAATTTAAAGAATTTGGGGCTTATGTCTTATGAGCTTTAGGTTAAAATCAACCTTTATATATCTTAGGTTTTAAATTTTAGCATTTATTCACCTCCTTCAACCTAGGCAAATTTCCCTTTTCCTTCCTCGTGATTTGATTCCCTCCTTTTGGTGTGATCCTTCTATCGTTGCTTGTTGCTCCCTCTCTTTGTGCAAGCCTAGCTTGATCCTTGAGGAAGATGAAGATTGTTGAGTTTTGAGGGTGAAAATAGTGGGTGTTAGACGTGGGAGAAATTTATGAGATTTGAAGATTTCAAATCTTGATTTGGTAGGTGATTGGTTTTAATGTTGTTATTCATTGAGTTTGATGCATTTATGGTATTTATTGTGAAAGATTGGGTAGTTTAGAGTGAGTTATTACTGGTTTTAGTGAGAGAAATGGTGAAAAGTCGATTGGAGAAGACGTTGGAACCCACACATCGCGACGTCTGAGAGAGGCCTCGCCGCGACGAGTAAATGAGTACTCACCGCGATGAGTGCGCTCGTCGAGACGAGCAGGTTGAGGCCCTCGTCGTGACGAGCAGGGCGAGCGTATGAATTTATGCCGCGACGAGCCTTTTTCCTCTACGACGCGACGAGTCTTTAAAAAGGTGTTCGCCAGCAAAGTGTCCTTCCACGCCATGGCGAAGCGACCTTATGACGCCATGCATGCGAGAATCAAATTTCTGAATGGATGTGTTTTAATTTATGGAGCATAACTGATGGTGTAGACCTCCAATTGAGGTGATTCTTGATTCGTTATGAACTAGAGAAAGAGGTCTACAATTGAGGAAAAGAATGAAAGTTAGAATTCAGTTTAGTATGGTCTCTCTTGTAGAGAAAAAGTCGATTATAGTTCCTATTGCAACCTAAGAATTGTATTATAATAATTGGAGTATAAATTGGGGTCTTCAATGGATGATTTTGACCCAATGAATAGGTTTTCTTGGGAATTACTATAGGGTGTATGATATGATGGATTGAACTGAATTTTAGGAATGAAATAAAGCATTGTTGATCAATTGAGTAAAGACTTAGATTTGGGCATAAGATAGCGAAATTGAGTTTTAGCGCCGGAAAATCATGAACATGCATTGTACATATTTTCATTAAGACATATGCATCATTGAATTGTTTTGACTGAGCATCTAGTAATGGGAAATTATTTAACTGTTATAGAGGCACCGTTGGATCGTCATTCCACGGATATTGCTAGGACTTCCAAGCAGTAGCTCGGAAGTTACAGGTAAGTAACCTAGTTGGTTCCTCAATTTTTGATTATTAAATGCTCTGTGTGAACTGTTTGTAGATGTGAATTGTATGATTACGGGTATGGTTAGGATCGAAATGCATGTTTTTGATAAATTGGGTTTGACTGCTACGTCATTCTGAGAAATTGTAATAAATGGGCTTTTATAGCCATATGACTGTGAATTATTGAGCATTTGCATTTCATGCATAAATGCATGAACAGATAATGAACGTTGTGACCAGAGTCGCCACTAATACTGAAAGGAGCCTTGAGCTCGAACACTGTCACTGAACCGGGCCTCGAGCTCGAGGGGAGTTAGTGCATCCTGCATGAGGGCTCTCCTACTCCCTAGACGCGTCCACTGAACACTGATTACTGATTTAACGCTCGGTCACAATACTAAAATAAACTGGAAAAGAGACACATATGCATTGCATACAAATGAGTTAACTGATTTGTGATAATTACTGAGTTCTGTGATGGCATGAGAAATTGCAAACTGTTATATGATATTTGAATGTTACTGTGATGTGCTGTACGCAATTTACATAATGCATGAATTGAGTGAACCATCGATGATGGTTTCTCATTGAGTTCGCAAACTCACCTAAAATTGCATTTATTTTTCAGGACTGATAGATTAGACTCCTAGCTCCAGAGATAGACTTTTCCTGCCGTGTGAGCGCATTGGCAAGAGAAGTGATGGCACACAGCTCAATCAGCTGGGATTGATTTTGAGGATGACATAGTATAGACTTTTGTATCAGTTTCCTTTTTGGAGTATTGTATTTAGACAGTAAGGAACTGATAGACTTGTCTATATTTCTGTTTGATGTTATGAAATGATAATAGCATTATGGTTTTAAAATTCAATGATTTTGATATTGCGGGTTTATTGTATTGATGCCATGTAAATTATAGAAATGATCGAACGTAGTACACCCTTACAGTGGGATACGCGTCGGACGACCCACGGGCGACCCGGTGCGTACCCTGCGGTAAGGGAGTGCTACAGAAATAATTATATTTAAGGTCATTTAAACTACTTCATGAATTATTTTAATTCTTTTCAAATGTTATATGATATATAATATAATTAACATTGATGGTTCTAATTTTAATTTTGAATATAATTCTAGTTATCAAATGTAACTTTATTAAATTCATATTTATATATACTGAAACTTTTCTCAAGAAAGGCCAAACAACCTTCTAATTTTTATATTTTTAATAATTTAGCCTCCAATATTTTAAAATAAAATTTTCTAATTTTATTTCTAACATGTAGTTAAATGTATATAAAATATTATATACTTCATTAAATTTAAATAATATAATATATATAAGTCCAAAAGGTCTTATTTTGATTGATTTAAAAATAAGAAGGATAATTTTGAAATAATATATTATGGTTTAAATTACATGTTTCACATAAAATGAAAAGTTAGTGGCAATATCGAAAGATCTAATGAATGCCTCGTAGCTAAAGGATATACCCTACACGAGGGAAATAATTATGATGAGACATTTCCATGTTATGAGATTCGCTTCAATTCGTCTAATATTAGCTATAGTAGCCAGTTTGAATCTTGAATTATATCAAATGGATGTAAAAAGTGTTTTTTTAGAATTAGAAGAAGAAATCTACATAAAACAATCTAAAGGTTTCATTAAGACAAGCCAAGAACATGAAGTGTGTTAGTTATTAAATTGACTCATAATCTAAAGCACTCCTTTAGATAGTGGTACATTCATTTTCATAACATAAAATTTTCATATGATTTCCATATGCTTGATAAAAACTATTATGTATATAGTAAGAGATTTTATAAATTTACAATTTTATATTTATATGTGGATAATATTTTACTTACTTGTAGTATTGTGAGTTTGTCAAGAAAATCAAATATTAGTTGTCATCTAAATTTAAGATGAAAGAAAAGGGTAAAGCTACAAATATTCTTGGAGTTAATATTTTAAGAGATCATTCAAAGAGATTATTATCACTTTCTCAGGCTATCTATATTCAAAACATTTTAGAAAGATTTTGTATGGAAGGTTGCAAACCAACTAATAATCCTATTACTAAAAGTGAAGGTCTTAATAAGAAGTTTTGCCTATCTACACCATAAGAAAGGGAACAAGTGAAGAAAGTTCCTTATTCCAATGTGGTTGGAAGTCTTATGTGTGTCATGATGTATATAAGGCCAAATATTTGTTATGATGTTAGCATGGTAAGCAAATATCAATCAAACCTAATACAGACATATTGAAAAACTGTAAAGAGAATATTGAGGTATCTAAAAAGTACTGTTGGTTATGTACTGTGACATCAAGACAATGTGTAACACCCGAATACCTCCTGAGAGAATATACAAATGCCACACAAAACAATTCTAAAACATACTAAGATATTCCAAAAATTCCTTAAAAATAAGATAACATACTTCACATTCATACTTTGCTTAGTTATATACATAACATCATGTACATATTGTACTCATCATATACATGCCTTATATATAAATCCATCCTGTATTATAGTTATTACAAAGAAATACAACTTAAAACTTAAACATAACATTTTCCAAAGTCTTATCAAGTCCTTCATTGGCCATTGCGATTGTCCTAACCTTAAGTCTTCTCATTAGAACCTACACGGAGGCAAAATCATTGTGCTAAACAAATAGCTTAGTGGGAAATAACTAAACATGATACATAATGGTAACTATTTCTAACAGTTGACTAACATTCACATGTGCTGACTCAGGTCATATCATAAGCAATCTTTAATTATTCATATTAAAGAACAATTTAAACATTATTTGTCTCAAAACATAATGTAATTCATCGATCAGAACATTCTTGCATCAAAACAAAACATATAATTAAGTATCAGAATAAAGCATCATTACTTCATAACAAAATGTACAAGTCTTAGAACAGGATATAATTGTGTCAGAATAGAACTTGTATCAAATCAGAATATATCTTGTATCAAATTAGAACTTATCTTGTATCAGATGAGAACTTATCTTGTATTAGATGAGAACTTATCTTATAGTACATTAGAACTTATCTTGTATTAGATCAGAACATATATCAAAAAACAAAACAAATTAGCCTACTAGTCCTTTTTATAAAAGTGGGTAACAGGACTAGAACAAAAGATACCTACGATTGGTATCTTAGAAATAGAAGAGATTTAAGTCTTTGATATAGAAGACATTGAAGTGTCTAAGATCAGAAGACACTAGAGTGTTAAGTACAGAAGACATTGGAGTGTCCAGTATAGAAGACACTAGAGTGTCTATATACAGAAGACACCTTAGTGTCTAGTTACAAAAGCAACTATAGACCCTTCTAGACGTGTCTATTTATCCACGATTAGGACTTGGCAGTTTTAAAAACAAGACATTTTAGATTTCATAATCATATGTAAGTGATGTAGTGTATAACATATGACTTTATTTTATTTTGCTCAAATTTAACATATTCATTCACATTTGATCAAACTTAACATGCTTTATAATCATAAACATTTGCAATAATACACCAATGAATACATTAAGTAATTACACATTACATGTGTTCACCTAAGTTCCCAATTCACAAACATTCATAACTAACACGTCACTCTTATTTTTAAATCATATTAGCATTCATAAGTAAACTTCATTCCTTTAACAACTTATAAGTTCCAAAATTATATACTTTGTTATCAAATAAAACCTTCTGTAAGTTATTACTTCAATTAATAATCCAAACCTTATTCAACCTTTAATTAACTAATTCCACATCAGACTAGGTTCATTTTACACCTTAATCAAGTACAATTACACCATTAAAAAGTGCCTTAACCTTATATAGTCCAACAAATGTACAAAGCCCAACCTTTTTCCCTTCCAAAGCATTTCCCATGACTTTGGGAAGGTGCCTTATAAATCCCATAATCATGGGATGAGTGAATCGAAGGTTCACTTACCTATGACCTTAATTTTGTTTCCGAATTTAACTCCTTCATACTCCATCCAACACATCTTCACCAAAGTTCATCAATTTCACTTCAATTCTACCTTATTCATGCTTCAATCCCTTATCAAATTCATGTCCAAATCTAATTCAAAAAATCATTCATTAGGCAACTCATAGATCATTATCTTTCATACGTTAAAACCGAAACAGAATTTGCCATACAAGGATCACTTTTCCAACACTCAATTATCATCATCATAACACATACTCCATGCCAATTCAATCATCATAGAACTTGTATTAATATATGTTATCAAGTTTAAATTTTTCTTACATGTTTAGCTTCAAATTTTAACTCCAAAGAACCAACTAATCTAGCCCTTCCAAGTTACCGATACATATCCAAGATCAAGGTACAAATTTTAGCACCAAAAGGACAGCATAAAAGATAACAAGATCTAGCTTCCTTGATGCAACATCTTGCAAAGATGTTAAGTGATGATGATCCAAATTAAAAAAAAAATCCAGGAGTTTGTGAGAGTAAGAGAGATTTTTGGTGGAGAGGACCAAATGATAAAGAAAATGCAACAAAAACATCAAATAGATTGGAATGATTTAGCACTTGTTTAGTGCTAGGTGTCATAAATTTGAAATGGCACATGTACTTCAATGAATCAACCTACATGTCACACATAGAAGTGAGCCAATTGTCCTCCATTTAAGCTACCAAACGTTACAATTCTATTATGCCATTTGTCACTCAACCAATGTTGCCAAATGTCATTCATTGTATAGGCTTATTCATACTAATTTTCATGTACGAACTTATCTTGCCACTTGATAATTTTCCTAGTCTAAATGTACATTTTAACACATCATTTTTTAATGGTTTCAATTAATTCAAAGTTACTAATCATGATCCATCAAACCAAGATTCAAGACATATATATTTCACAATCATATCACAATTTCAACACCTATCATATTTAAGACATATGTAATTCACAATCATAGCACAATTTCAACACCTATCATATTTATTTTAATGAATATGTAACATTTCAACTAAGGTATAATTTGGGGCCTTACATAAGGACCTACATATGAAAGTGGATTAGGTAGGGATTTAGATGAGAGAAAATTAAGGGAGATATAAATGGAAGAAAATTTACCTTTGAATTTGTTTTCTTACTCAACAATGTTGTCATATCATAGAAAAGTAAGAAACAATCATGTGTTACCTTATCCATAATGGAAGTTGAATTTATAGAATTTCCAATAGCAGATAAGAAGTCATGTGACTTAGGCGATTCTTCGTTAATTTGGGAGTTGTTTAGAGTAAGACTAATCTAGTAATAATTAACTAATGACAGTTAAGTAGCAATCGCTATACAAAATACCCTAAATTTCATTGTAAAAATAAACATATAAATACTAAGTATAATTTATGAAAGATATAGTTACATGAGAAGAAGTAAGCATGAAGCATTTATCTATATGAGATATGATGGCTACCCTAATAGGAAAACCAATTTCTTAAGATATCCACGTTAGTTTTACGAAGTCATTAAGATTACGTAGATATTAAAATGTAATTTATTAACATTTCTCCATGTATTTTCATTTAATGTATTGTCATATTTAAATACAAATACAAATTGACATTGTTTATTAAATAACATTAGTGCTTGATTATGAAATATGTTTACTATATATGACATATAGTATTTATGATGACTAGAGATGAGGTAGAATTTTAAGTTTATTATCAAGGTGACAATTAAGAGCAAGAGTAAGAAACTTAAACCATGATTCTTGACTTAGATGATAAGTCACCATATCTATCTTAAGTTACTAGATAAAAGTTTAGAAAGATAAAATTGAGAGTAGACAAGTGAACTTAGACTAAACATTAAGTATGTTTGAACCAACATTTATATTGCATTATGTTAATAAAAGATATATGTTCTAAATGAAAAGTGATTAATAACGTCACACATGACTTTTATCATGTGTGTAAATGACCATAAAAGGGACTAATTTAAGTTATAATATCTTAACTTACATTATGCAAGATTCTAGAGATTAAATGAATCTCATCTTAAAGCTCTTATCTAATTCTTAAAATTAATTTTAAAATGTTATTGATGATTATATTTGATGCGATCTTATAGGACAATTCTAGGAAAGCAAATTAAACTCAATTAAAGAGACTTTGGAACGGAGGAAGGTCATTAAAATTGGTAACTCACATAAGAAAATATATGTATTCAACGGTAGTACATTTGTAACACAATGAAATAAATGAAATAAAAGAGGATTAAAATGTGAGATATGGCATAGGCTATAACATACTAAATCCACTCAAGAATCAGTTTATTGATTGAAATGTTATATACTCGTAACAGATAGATGGAAATGAGGTCTCGTCATATGTTGATCACACGAGTTATTGGATAAGTATGAAAGATTGCAAAGTGTTAATTAATTAAACTCATAATGTGTGAATAAGAGATAAGAAATATTGAAGACTTTAGGGTGTAATATTTGATTCCAACCATTAAAGAGTAGTTAAGAATGTGAACTTCAATATAAAATAATCATTTGGACTTTAAAAGGTAACATAATGATCATTTTAAGATTAATTAATTTTCAAATAAGTTATTGTATTTTCTGTAAAACTAGTATTCTCTAACTTATAAAAATAAAAACTCATCATAAGTGAATAGTTTTAATAATGCATACTTGATAGTAGAATTTGGGTTTAACTTTTCTTATAGTTAATATGGAAGATGAGTTGAGAGAAACTTCATACTTTGATTCATCTTGTGATAATTAAATTCAATTTCGTTCAAGAATGCTGATGATCAGCAAAGAATAGTTTGATTATATGGATCAGTTCTCGACTAGCTTGATAAAACGTGCACATGGATCAAAATAAAGCCAAACAACAAATTATATTTCATTATATAAAGTTAGCTCATTCTGATTATTTGGTTCTTTAGTTGGCAAATAAAAGCAAAAATGAATCCACACCGCAGTCTACTTGATGTGAGAGTAAGAGGCAAAGTATACATCTCGTAAAATCAGATTCTGTTCAAGATTGATTTTGGGGAGAAGGTAACGTTAAGATTACAATTTAAGGGACTTGATCTTCTGTCTCGTTACTCCCGTCTCAATCTTATGGAATTAATATAAATAAATAGTTGAAATAGAATGAGATAAGGTTGGTATCCGTCTCAATCTTGTGGAGCTAACATAAATAAATAGTTAGAATAGAATGAGATAAGGTTGGGACAGAAATAATGGGACAGAAAATTTGAGGGTACAATTTAGCACAAGCTAGACATCACAAACTGTTTTTTTCCTCTCTTTTTTGAATTTTATATTTGCACTGTAGCAAGTCCATCCTTGATAAGCAACATCGCGTGTGCCAATAAAGAGTATTTTCGGCCAACCACCACATCACCCTTCAATGTATGAACTTGTAAAGAAATAAGCAGTCATGAATGTCTGCTCTGGAATGTGGATCACGTCTAACCGATGTCACAAGACACTGCATATACCTAACAAAGAACGTTACTACACTTGCCTAACAGCAGATATGTCAATGACCTCCCACCTCACCGCGGCCCTCGCTCGTAACTCTTCCGACTATTATATTATATATATATATATATCGTCGCTCGTAACTCTTCCGACTATTATATTATATATATATATATATATATATATATATATATATATATATATATATATATATATATATAGTCGGAAGAGTTACGAGCGGGGCCGAGCTGAGACAGGAGGTCATTGACATCTCTGCAATAGTCGGAAGAGTTACAAGCGAGGGCTGAGTAGGAGGTCATTGACATCTCTGCTATTAGGCTAGTGTAGTAACGTAAATGTCATTTTTTATATTTCGATTGAGCACTTGAGCTAGGCCGAGTCGTGCTCGATTGGACAAAACAATTTTAACTTATAATTAGATCAATCTGAATTAAAATCAAGTCAAAATTAGCATTCCTAACTTAAAAAAGCGGTCACGAAGCATCCAGTCTCCTATTTATTTCATAGTCACTTTATTCCCGTCCAAAAGCACATGTTGAACTTTTTTTTTTTTGACCAGAGACAAATAAGTATCATAGACAAAGAAAGGCTAAAAATACCTACCCCAGTCAACAGACTTACCTCGTACAGAATCCTACAAACGTTTTCCTTTCATAAATATTGTAAACAGATTTCTCTAAAGATAAAATAGAAATTAAATAAGAAGGATTAGTATTCCAGCGATAAAGGTTTGCATATAATAAGGCTACCTTAGTTAAAAAAGTGAGCCGCTTTATTGACAATTATGCGCATTCATTAAAAAGACAAGTGAAAGAATTGTCGCTTGATAACGAGACAATTAAGGAATAAAATTCCAATCTCTGAATAATTTAAAGACAAATGTGTGATAGCTTGAATAGCCAGCAAACAATCAGATTCTAGATTGACATTATCTATTTGTTTATCTTTCAACCACGAAAGTACATGTTGAACATAAAATTAAATTATCATGTAAAATAAAAGTAGGCGTTTTAAGTGTATATTATTTTATATAAACATCTTCAAATAATCTCGATAAGTATTAACAAATTTTGACAATAAAAAGGAGGAAGTTTTTATTTTCATAATTCTGAAGGAACTTTTAATGTACAAACGTAAGTAAGTGTTTGGAGTAATATATTATTCTTCATATATACATCTTGAAACGTTTATAATAATTCACAATGAGAATTATTTGCTATGGCGAAGAATGTTTTAGTGCTTAATTTCTGATAATTATTCTTATATAATTTATGATGTAACATTTTAAAGGTTATGATGTAACAATGTGTCAACTTATTAAAATTTTTAAATATGTATATCATCTTCGCATATAATTCCTTAATGCTTGTTGTTATATTTTGACAACTTTATGCCAGATATTATTTAAATTAATAACCAATTAAAATTTTAAAAGTTTTACAAGATAATAATAATATATTCAAATCAAATCTCATAATTAGTATGACTTTGATCAACATCAAATTGGATTGCACAAAATATGCCCTCTAGTCCCAAGTCGTCGAGATGTAAATCTTTGGCAAAAATAAGTTAGGCTTTATCAACAGGGACTTAACTCTTACAATCAGGCTAAACATTCTGGAAATGATGTACGGACAATGTCATCATGAAAGGATGATCGATTAACTCCCTAGATCCCTCATTAATTGCAGAATCAGCGTGGGACTTTATTGTAACAACATACTTTGACGATAGTGACACCTCACAGTCACAGGTGTATGAACTTTGGAGTTAGGTAACACGTCATAAATAAATTAGGGGCATTTAGTTTGAAGATTTAGGAATAAAGGAATAGAATAATTGTAAAAAATATTGTTTATTTTGAGGTTTTCAATTCTAAAGTAATGGATTTATCTCTTAAAATTTGGAAATCTACTAAACTCTCCAAAATAGGTAGATATCAAGTTTTCATTCCAAGGTCTTCTCATCTTCTCACCATTAATGCAACAAACCATTAATGGTATTATATCATTAAATGGTATTATATCATCTTTCATTCTCATTAATGCAACAAATCAAACAATATTATTGGTATTATTACAGAAACTCAAGTTACAAACCAAACGTCATTTTTTATTTTTCATACTCATTCTCATCCCCTTCTATTCTTATAACCATATTCATACTCAACCTCGTGCTTAAACCAAACGCCCCCTTAATAACTCTTTGGAAAAAAAAAAAAAAACGACCTACAAGGTTTGTAGCGAGAGATTGATTTCTGACGATCCAACTTAATGGCTTGTGTTCATGATATCCAACAATACAATAATATGCTTCAAAAGGAGCGGGTACGAAGAGAGGGGGATTATACCATATTGGTGATTTCAGCATAGGCTGAGCACATCACCCATGCCATTGTTAAACCCCAAGTTTGGCTCCGGAATCATCAGTTAGGGCATCCTTCATTTGGATATGGCACATGCACATGCATCCTTCTTTATTTTCCTAAGTGTCGCGGTCCCTTAATTTTGAGATTGAATTCAATTTATATGTTTGGAACTTAAAAAAGATGATGATTTGAATTCTTCCATGAATCTAATTCTCACTTTTTTAATGAATTCAATTTATGTTTAAAACCACGCGAATTGAATTCATGCCGCTGGCTTTGTACACTGAATTCCTGCCGCTGACTTCAATTCACGTTTTAATTGAAGTGAACAAGGGCTTTGAGAGGTTTTTTATTTTAACCAACGCTACTTGTGTTCTTAATATATAAACATTAATTTATATTTGATTTATTAATTAAAATAATTTAAATAAATATTAAGTTTTAGATAAAAGTTAATTTTTAAAATGTTTTATTTAATTTAATTAATAATTTATTAATAAATATTATATAAGAGATAAAAATAAATTTAATTTATTTATTTTAAGTTTATATAAAGTTTATATTATTATTATCATACCAAAGGATAATAATAATAATAATAATAATAATAATAATAATAATAATAATAATATAATAATAATAATAATAATATTATTATTATTATTATTATTATTATTATTATTATTAAGAATAATAATAATAACCCATGTTTTCTTGATTATTCCACTCTCTTTTAATTAAATTCCAACATGAATTGAGTTTTATAATTTCATGTTTTGATATATTTTATATTTTTATAATAAATATAAAAATTATATTATTAATTCAATTGTTTGTATATTCAATTCAATTATATTTTTATTATATAATTTCTGTTAATATATTATTAAATTATCTTCAAATATATATAAACTTCAATTTATATTTCATTTAATAATTAAAAATAATTTAAATAAATAATAAGTTTTAAATAAAAGTTAATTTTAAAATGTTTTGGTTTTATTTAATTAATAATTTATTTATAAATATTATATAAGAGACAAAAATAAATTTAATTAATTAAATTTATAAATTATAAAATAAATAAAATGAAACATTTTAAAAATTAACTTCAATTTATATTTGATTTAATAACTAAAATAATTTAAATAAATATTATGTTTTAGATAAAAGCGTTAATGTTTATAATGTTTCATATTAATAAATAATTAATAAATTATTTATTAATATTATATAAAGATAAAAATAAATTTAATTAATAAAAAATTACTCATGAGGGCGAGCTTGCTTAGTTTTTTATTAATTAAATTTATTTTATATCTTATATAATATTTAAAATAAATTATTAATTAAATAAAATGAAACATTTTAAAATTAACTTTTATCTAAAACTTAATATTTATTTAAAATATTTTAATTATCTAAAACTTAATATTTATTTAAATTATTTTTAATTATTAAATCAAATATAAATTGAAGTTTATATATTTTGAAGATAATTGAATTCATGTAATTTAATTCAATTATAATATTATCGATTTGTTCCAAACAGTGTAATTGAATTCAATTCTAATATTACTAAATTTGTTCTAAACAGTGTAAATTGAATTCAATCCCAACTTCATTAATGTAATTGAATTCAATTCGTTACTGAATTCAATTCGAATGTTTCCAAACAGCTCGTTAATCTTTCAGGTAAATCCCTCAAGAGCTTCTCCTTTGTTCCCTCTAAAAACACATATGATATCATTTATTGATGGAAACTCATGAAAATTTCCAAAAAGTCTAAGTCATCTTCAACCTAGCTATTCCCCAACTCCTCACGAATCTGACACTTTCTTTTGGAAGGGGATTCCATTGAACAAATTGACTAATCTCTTCATTTGCGACAACTTGCGCTATCACCGACCCCCTGTTCCTTGGGCAGCCACAGTTTGGAGCAATCTTTTAACGCCCTGAATCTCCTTCTTTTTCTGGTTAGCTATTCAGAATAAATTATCCACTGCTGACCGTATTCCTTATGTGCTTATGGATCCTTCTTGCCCAATGTGTTCCTTTCAGATGGAATCTTATTCTCATCTTTTCTTCGCATGTCCCCTTCAACTACTCTATTTGGAGATCTGTTTGTGACTTATGTGGTTGGCCGGATCCTGGGTCTGAACTTATGAATATCACTAGCTATCTGTCTTCACCTGCAGGCTTCAACAAATCTGTACAAATTATTATCTTAGGGGTCTGTTTATATTCGCTTTGGAGAGAGAGGAACTTTTGACGCTTCCAGAGTACATCTTCTACGAAAGAGAGTTTGATCTACTTAATTATGTTTGAAGTTTGGGCGTTTGTTTTGACAAAGAAAGTTACTTGTAGGTCTAATGTTTGTCATGTCTTACGTCTATAGTTGATAGATGGACGTTTTGCTTAGGGTAGATTGATGCTTAATTTCCACTTTTTCTTTGTCTTAGGCTATTCTTGCTGCACTAGATGCTTTGTTTCTTGTTGGATCTCTTTTTGTGTTGTATTTTAACGGTTTTCGCCTTTTTATAACCTTGTAAATTACTTCTTCTTTATTTATTTATATTAATTCCTTTTTTTAAATAGAATTTAAATATGACATATGTCTGTTAGCTAAGAGTCATTGTGTGTCATATCTATTAAATTTGAACAAGAGAAAAATTCCCTTTGCCTTTCTTACTAAAATATAAAGAGAAATCTTCCCTACCTTTCATTCATTTCATTAAAAGCATAATTCATATACCCGAATTTGATAATGATGGCAAAATTTTAAATTAGAGATTTTGTGGCTACTTCCACCTTCGTAGAGTTATTCACAAAACTTTGCGTCCTTAGTAGAATGAGGTTGCTGAATGGGAAAGTTTCCACATCCTAGAAACAGCTTGGGTTTTATTAATCGGGGCTCATATCCACTGCTTGAGAAAATATCAAATGTGAAGCATAATATACATTCAAGAGGCCGAGGGCTAAGTTTATGAGTTGAGATTTGCCTGCTTGAGATAGAATATTAGAGCTCTAACTATTTTTACTTTCCTAAATCTTATCCATGAGTGGTTTGAAGTCAACAAATAAAAGCTTGGTTGAGGATATATGACTCTTAGAATTTACAATGGGTCTACAGGCTCATATGATAAGGAAAGTTAGACTACATATAGGGGTGAGCATTCGGATAATTCGGGCCGGATTTTTACTATTTGGACCCGGCCCGAATTACCCGATTTTTTTTTCTTTTATCCGGCCCGAATCCAAACTTTCAATTACCCGAATTTACCCGGCCCGATTTACCTGAATTACCTATTATCTCGGCCCGATTTACCCGAATTATCCCGGTCCGATTTACCCAAATTATCCAAATTACCCTATTTCATAATTTTTTAAACCTAATTCGAGTAATCGAGCCGACCCGAATTTTTTCGGAGTTACCCATCCCGGCCTGAAAATAATTCGGGTAATATCCGGGCCGGCCCGAATTACCCGAAATTTAGCATTTACTTACCCGAATTAATTCGGGCAGGGCCTGGTAATCGGGCCGGCCCGAATAATGCTCACCCCTAACTACATATAAGTTTAAGTGAGGTTCCATTCTAAAACCAATTGAAGGTAGGTGGAGTAGTCCAGTAGACTTATATGTTAGTCTTCTTTCCTCTCTTTTTCCAATATGGAACAAACTCCAACTTTATATTTCAACACACATCCCTCATGTATGGGTCTAACACGTGACATAGTTTATCATTCCGAGGGGTTAACGACTAACATAAGAGCAATCTGCTATGATACTATGTTAAAATTTACAATGGGCATACGGGTCCACATGAGAAGGAAAGTTAGACTACATATAAGTCTAAGTGAGGTTTCATCCTAAAACCAATTGGTGATAGGTGGAGTAGCCCACTAGACTTATATGTTAATCTTCTTTTCTCTCTTTCTTCAATATGGGACAAACTCTCACTCTTTATATTTCAACGAACCCCCTCATGTGTAAGTCTAACACGTGACATATTCTATCATTTCGAGGTGTTAATGACTAACATAAGAGCAACCTGCTTTGATACTATGTTAGAATTTATAATAGGTCTACAGGCCCATACGAGAAGGAAAGTTAGACTACATATAAGTCTAAGTAAGGTTCCATCATAAAATCAATTGGTGATAGGTGGAGTAGCCCACTAGACTTATATGTTAGTCTTCTTTCCTCTCTTTCTCCAATGTGGAACAAACTCTCACTTTATATTTCAACACACTCCCCTCACGTGTGAGTCTAACACGTGATATAATTTATCATTCCGAGGGGTTAACGACTAACATAAGAGCAACCTGCTCTAATACTATGTTAAAATTTACAATGAGCCTACGAGCTCACACGAGAAGGAAAGTTAGACTATATATAAGTCTAAGTAAGGTTCCATCCTAAAACTAATTGGTGATAGGTGGAATAGTCCACTAGACTTATATGTTAGTCTTCTTTCTTCTCTTTTTTCAATATGGGATAAACTCCCACACTTTATATTTCTATAATAACTAGGATTAAAAAAAAAAAGCCCATGCAAACTTGATTGCGGGCACTAGCTGAGACATACCACACTCTTCTAAGTAACTTTAATTCACGAATGAGTGGTAATGGTGACATTGACCTACCATCTGCTTTAGAGAAATGAAAACATCACCAGCTAAGTTCAAGCTACACATCTAGAATGAAACTTGAAAGAGCTACTCCTTGCCCCATGTCTTCTCAAGATTCTACAGAATACTTCCATCACTACAGAGAGCAGACAAAAGGCTATAGGATCCCTTTGACTAAGGCCTCGAGAGCCTCGGATCAAGCTAGGGGTTTACCATTTATCAATACAGTATATGAGACGGTTGACAAACATTCTTCAACCCAAGCTAGGAAATTCTCGTGTTAAGTGTGCTAAGTATGAAGATCCAATCTGTTGTATCATATGCCTTCTCAAAATCAATTTCGAAGCACATCTTTTCCTAAGCATAAAAGAGTTATTTGGACAACCGCTCTAAATATAGGAGTTAGTTTTCAGCCATTACATATGTTGTTGCAGTCCGATTGTAGGGGGACAATCGAAACAAATTTACCAACTGGTATTCCTTGTCCAATTCTTTTACTCGATTTGCATTCAAATCATATATAAATGTCACATAATTCATAAACTTTCCTACTTTTCATTTTAAATTCATTAAAATTTATTTGATTGAATACTTTGTCAAATTTTATTTGTTTTTATAATTTATAAAAGTCATAAAATGAAATTTTATTCTTTAATAAATTTCTATTATTACTATTTCATTACTGGTTAGACAAATACAATTTAATTTATGATAAATAATGATAAAATTTATAATATTTAATAAGTCAAAGACAAATATTTTGTTTTATTTTATTTTAAAATTTTAACATTTAAAATCAACAAAATTGATAATTATTTTAATAATAAGCAATAAATAATTTAATGAAAATGTCAAAATATAAAGACTGTTTTAGTGTTTTTTTAAATTTATGATACAGGATAATAACTTTCTATACAATTTTACAAAATTTCATATGTTTGAAAAGTTTTGTACAAATGCCTTACATTCTATGAAAATTTGGAATCAGTTCTCGTTACTATATTTTCGGGCACGTAATATATTACAGTAGATAATTACATCGCACAGGATAATTTGGAATTAACAAAATGACACAAAGCTATAAACAAATTTTAATATGAAACGTTAGTTCATTTTATTAATTATTTCTAGTATATTGTTTTATAATAATTATTAATATTTTAATTTAACATGATAGTAAATTAATTTATCTTTTATTTATACTTTTATAATAGTAATTAATGATAATTTGATTGACTTTTAATTTTAATAAAATAAATTTTAAGGCTTATATCTTTTATTTACCTTAAACATTTTCCTATTTTGTAACAAGTTATTTAATTTACTTGCTTCTTTCTTTTCTTTGTTTATATATTATTTCCTTATTTTATTTTTATTCTTTTTAAATTTGATTTATATATGTTGTAATATTGATTTTATTACTTATATATAATATTTTATTTATACATATTTATTTATTTATTATTAATTAGTTTTAATATGTAGATATAATTTAACGAGATTATTAAAACAGTTTTTTTATTTAGGAGTAAGAGTGCATGTTTCTTAATTTTTATAAGCACGAAGGATCTTTTGGTTCTCCTTCTGTTTTTTTATGCAGTTTTCAGTTTCAGTTTTAATTTTCGATTTCAGTTTTTTGTTTCATCTTCTTTCAAATAAAAAACCTGTTTAATTGGTAATGTGAATGTTAATGTTAATGTTAATGTTAATGTAGTTGTATTTTATCACGGATAATAATTACATTTTAGATAAAATTTAAATATAAATTATTTTTAATTAAATAAATTTATTTAATCTCTTATATAATATTTATTAACAAATTATTAATAAAATTATGTTATTTTAATAAAATAAATAATTTATAAATTTAAATTTTATTTATAAATTAATATTTATTTGAAATATATTTTAATTATTAAATCAAATTTTATTTGAATATTCATATATTTTAAATTTAATTATATATAATTTAATTATAAAAATTAAATAAAATTAAAGTATTCATAATTTTATTGATAATAAAATTAAATTTATTAAATATATAAATATAATGTTGAATTTAATTATTTATAATTTTATTAAAATAAATAATTAAATAATATATATTTAAATGATATTAAATCAAATTATGAAAATATAAACAGGAAACAAAATCACTTTTATGATTTTAAATCAAAATCAAAAACAAAATTAAAGATTCAAACAAGCAATTTTTAAAACAAAATTTAAAAATAAAAATAAAAATAAAATAAAATAAATACCTCCTAAAATAATAATAATAATAATTATTATTATTGTAGTTGTTTCAAAGTCATACTTTGAATTAAAACGGGCGACGTTCGCCTGTCACTTCCCTTCCCTCGCTTACAGAGGGAACAGGGAACGGAATATCTGTTGCCTTCTGTGCATGTGTGAGAGTGGGATTTCAACTTTTAAAGCGGGGTTGGATTAACCTGTTCTAATTTTAAACGTTTAACTGGAACAGGCCCTTTAAAGCCTCGAGAGAAGTCGCTGTGGACTGTGGAGCCTTCAACACTTGTCAGAACTGCAGTCCACCTTACCGGCGTCTTTCACGGACCTATGTATGAAAGAGAAACACAAAGCCTCCGTACAAATGGCTGTGAGACAAACACAGAAACAGTAATTAGTTTCTCTGACCATTTATAGCTTTAGATGTTCTTTCCTTCTTCTCGTTTTCTCTTCATTTGTTCGTCTTTCGTACTAAAGACACTGTTTCTCTCCCTCCCTCGCTCATGGTTGTGCTATCTCTTTCTTTGCCTTCTTTCCGGGTTCTGTTCTCTTCTTCAAGCTTGTAGGTGCTGGTCCGTTCATGGAGACTAGTAAAGCTTCTACTCCATGGTATGAATGTGTTCTCCTTCATGCTTTCTCATTTGGGTATACCTTAGTTTCTTTCTTCAACACAAGAGGCTTCGCCTTTCATTTTCGATTTTTACCTTTTCATTTAGGTTTTGATGCATGTTCATTCATCTCTTTCATTGCATCTTTTTCCTTTCGTTGTGTTTACATTTATGTGGCCATTTTGGTTAAATTTAATTGGTGCGTATAAATGTTGATTGATTGTTAGTTTCTCGCATTTGTTCTCTCTTCAGGAATTTTTTCTTTTTTCATTTCTGAGTACAATTCTGGGAGGATGTCCCCGATACAATTGATAAAAATTCTTTCTTTTCCTTCTCCATGATCTTTTTCAGGCATTTTCTTGTGGGATTGTCTTCGTTTTCTTTTCTTTTTCTGGCCTTCTCCCATTGTCCAACCCGTTTGTCAGCAAAGCTTTCAGATTTTGTACGTCATTTGATAAGTATAAAGTTGCCATCTTTTGACGTCTGATTTTTTGTCTGGTTTATTCTGATCATGAATTTTGGTGCTGTTTGAAGACGGGAAATTTTGAGGCTTTGAGACCATTCCTTTTCTGGCTCTAAACTTTTTTACTTCTCATCTTTAATTCAAATTTTGATTTAGTCCTTGGCATTTTCTGACTATGTGATCTCTGGTGGATAATAGTGCGGTTGTTGAGTAGCTTAGAGGGTGCGATCGCTTATGCTGTTCCAAATTCCAAGAAAACTCAGTTGGAACCATTTTTACATACGGGACGGTCGGAAATTAGGAGCACTAGCTAGTGGTTTAGCCAGCAGACCAACGGCCTTATAGTGGGAATAGAAACCTTTGTTTCTACACCTTATCACTGTTTTTTAGTTTATGGCCTAAAAGTTACCTTTTGACCATCTTAAAAAGTTATTGACGCGTTTGGTGAATGGCTTAGCTTATTTAACCCCAATTCGCTGATTTTTAAAAGCTTTATTAGAGGAGCTTTTGGAGTTAGCTACTTGTCTAATGACAGTATTGTCCTTCACTTTACTCTCTACTTTTGCTTTGTATGTTCTCAAAATTGGCTTTTTTTGATCGTACAATTATGTCGTGAAGTTTGGAAGAATAAAATAAAGGGTTAATTAAACTTTTAATTTTATTTAATTTATAATATTAGTTTACATTTAAAATACTATAATATTAGATTTTGAACATAAAAGTCACATCAAATTAATATTTTAATATATAACTATTATATATCGTATCTATGACATGCTATAATTATAGATATTTTAAATTTATTAAATAATGAAATTTATACATATTATATGAAAAAATACTAATATGATGTAGCTCGTTGCATTATTCGTATTAATAGAGAATTTAACGTTCGATTATTATTATTATTATTATTAATTAAAGTTATAAACTTAATTTTATAAAATTAAATATCTAAATCTAAATTCTTATAATAATATTTAAAGAAATTCTAAGAAATATAATATTTATGTCCTTATAATTTTGCTTAAAATCATGCCTACATGAATTATTTTACACATTAACAGCTAATATTAAATAGTTAATTTTATTCAACATTTTTAATAAACAGTTGATATTATCAGCTAGTCAAATCAACTGATATTATCAGCTATCAATTAGTCGTTAATAGAATCAGCTAACAGTAAATACAATCGTTTGTTTGCCAAATAGGGCCTATATATGCGAAAATAATCTTGAATCAAACTTCCACTCACGCACATTGATTTCTGATCATAAAATACGCATCAATATGTCACCCACTTCCATATTTTATGCAAACTGTTCTCTTATCCAGGGATGATGACAGCTTACTGTCCGAGGGAAGACAAGATGCGAAAGTTTCAATCAAGCAGAAGAAACAATTTCTGAAGTTTTCTTCCTCTGCTTCTGCCTACGGTATTCATGTTGATGTTGATCTTTATAGAAGACATTAATGTGCTGTGTATGCATGCATGGACTTGGATTAATTTGCTGTAAAATGTTTTGTAGATCTGAGAAATTTGGATTTAGAGAAGGAGAAACAAGATGGATCATCTCCCAGGGGAGTTATAGAAGCCTGCCTAAAAGACTCGGGATCCGACTTAGTTTCACCTGAGAACAGCATCAAAGAATCAGTTCATCGTTCAAATTCAAGAACACATTCTAACTGGGCTAAATTCTTTAAATTATGGAAAAGGAAATCAATAAAACGATTAGCCTCCTTTGCTCCTCTCCCTGTGCCAAGCATGTCAAAGCGAAAAAGCAGTAGCACAAGGGAAAATCCAGTACTGAGAGAATTTTACCAATTCAAGTCTTCATTGGAGAGTTTCTCTTTTGCTGAGCTCGAAGTTGCAACCAACAAATTCAGCCATGGTGTGTCAATTGTCTAAAAACTCATCTCTACTATTCTAGAATTTGTGTATTTGTACTCTGATGCTGCAATCACTCCTCTTGTGGATGATTGATTATTGATTAATATGGTGCTTCGTTCATTGATTGATTTACTTGCAGAAAATATAATTGGAAAGGGTGGTTGTGCTGATGTTTACAAGGGTCACTTGGGAGGTGGAAAGCTGGTAGCAGTTAAGCGATTGACAAAAGGTGCTGCAGATGAAATGACAGCAGGCTTTCTATCTGAGTTGGGCATCATGGCTCATGTTGATCATCCTAATACAGCTAAGCTGCTTGGGTTCTGCGTTGATGGAGGGATGTACCTTATTTTTGAGTTGTCTCCATTTGGGAATCTAAGAACTGTTCTTCATGGTTTGTTCCTGGTTTGTCTTGTTTTCAACTTGAAATTTGAATATTATTTAATTTGGCAGTGACTTGGTTTTGTTGTGAATAACATTGCAAGGCTCAGAAATCCAACTTGGTTGGAGTAAGAGGTATAAAATTGCACTGGGGATAGCCGATGGACTTCTATATCTTCATGAGCATTGTCCAAAGCGAATCATTCATAGAGATATGAAGGCTGATAATATTCTATTAACAGAGAATTTTGAGCCTCAGGTATGTTTCAACTTGTGCTCGGGAACATTAAACATTAAAAGCATAAACAATAGTGGAAAACTTTTCTTCTGTAGGTTTTGCGCAAATTCTAAGTATGCAAGCTCTGATGTCCAGTCATTTCATTGTGAAATTGACATGTGAAACTTCTGTTCTCCATAATTATTAGGAAAATTTATAACCCCTCATTTTGGTACAACTAACATGCCATAAAGCAACCAGTGATCTTGCTGCTTGGCTTATGCAAGAAACAATATAAATATGTTGTTTGACTTTCCTATTCCTTGAATATGCCACTTTATGAACTTTGTTTGAGTATAGTTTCAAATTACTAGAAGCAGACATCAATTTCTCTAACAGAGCAATGTAAGGTTTCATAAATGTTCCACGCATATTTATTCTGAAATAGCAACTCCTTCAATATGCAGTGTGTAGATTCTGGAACCATCAGTCTACCAGCTTAGGGAAAAACCTGGGCCTCATTATGTCATGGATAGGCAATTGATATTATGATGTGACCCTTTTGTCATTTAGGCTTTGAAATTATGAAGTTTAAAGTCCATAAACAGTTGCATTGTATGGTAGCGTATACATAAATTTCGTCCTCATGGAAGTAGTATTAAGAATATTAAAAAGTTAAATAACTGATTACATGTGTTTCAGCAAGGAAGGAAAAAGGTGAAAAATTGGTTGATGTGGAGCGTATTCTTGTACGTCTTTGACGTGAAAGATTTGTCATGTTTATTACTTGACTATTGACGAGCGTAAAACAAAATTTTGGAGCTCAATAGTTTCTGGATTCACCTTGGTAGCAGATCATATACTTTATAAACAAGGCTAGACTTTTTCCTCGGAACATAGGAGTTGCTAAGAGTGAAATTCGAGAAAAATAGCCTACTGTATGGGAAATTACTTCAGGAAGTTATGAATGGCGATGGAACTATACAGATCTTAGTTGTGGTTTTATTCATTGTGTGACGCAGTCTGGAGCCACAGTATAAGCCTTGTGATAGGTACAGTTCCAAGGACAGAGCAGAAAACGCTTGGCTTTGTGACACTTCACAATCTTTAGTTGTAACAAGTGCTAGTTTCGTTCTTTTTGTTAAGATTATTAATTATTAAAAACTGGACATGTGCTCCTCACATTATCTTTCTCCTTCGATTTTTAAGTGAAATTCAAAATTATGTGTCAATTACCTGGTTTGAACATTGTATTGTAGCACTTGTTGACCTGTTTTCCTTCATTACTGCCTGTTTGTATCGGTTTGTATGAAAGCAACTTGTTCAAATTGTTCACGTTTATGAGTTTCAGTACTTGAACTTAAATGCTAGTAGCAATTCATTCCTCGTGCTATTGACCATTAGATGGCTCATGTACGTTTAAGGAGTCTTCCAGTCATTGATTCACTTGTAATTACATTCAGATTTGTGATTTTGGGCTTGCAAAATGGCTTCCTAGACAGTGGACTCACCACAATGTATCAAAATTTGAGGGCACATTTGGGTTTGTAGTCTTCAAACTTGTCAGCTTAAAGTTAAAATGTAGCTCATGACTAACTTTTAGATGGTTTTTACATTTGCAGCTATTTTGCACCCGAATACTTCATGCATGGAATAGTTGATGAGAAAACAGACGTATATTCGTTTGGAGTTATACTTTTGGAACTCATAACTGGACATCCAGCTGTGGATCACTTGCATCAAAGTGTGGTGATATGGGTAACTTCACTTTTTTCACACGTTCAATGTGTCATCATGAAGGATATGCCAATAGGTAGCCATGACCATGAATTTAATCTCTATTATCTTCTGTTTCTCATTTTCAGGCTAAGCCTTTGCTTGATGACAATAATATTAAAGAGCTTGTCGATCCTTCTCTTGGTGATAACTATGATCCCGAAGAAATTGATCGAGTGGTTTTGACAGCATCATTGTGTGTTGAACAGTCACCCATCTTACGTCCTCGAATGAATCAGGTGAGCAGATGACATTACCTACAACTTTACTACTCACCAGTAAACAAATGCTACATTCAAGTCTATTTCAAGACATGATGGGAACCCTAAGGAAAGGATGGCATTATATAGAAATTGGTATAGTTAATATGGCCATGTCCGTTTTGATATTATTCCTATAAGGTAATGACTTTATGGCATTGTGATATGCTGAGTATAGGATAATGAGTAGAGGGTACGTTTTCTGAAAGGATTCAGAACCATAATTTAGTGTCAAATTTTGACTTACAGCTATGTTTCTCTACCATCTATATTCAACAAACGACCATACAGTATGAGAAAATACCTTAATTTTCTCATCTAATTTGGTTCACTGCATTTAGCATTAGAGCGAGCCAGAGCTTGCTTGCTCCTTAAGGAGTCTGTTTCTTCTTCTTTTACTTTTCTGGGGTTGGCTTTATGGGAGTGGATTATGCTCTTCAACATATTATTCCTTTTGACCTCTTCTTTTAGCTGATGAGGGGACTATTCGCTGTTGTTCCTTAAATAATTTACCAGTGCACTTAGTGTATTAGCTATATTCAGACATCGAAGAGATGCTAAGATGCAGACACAGATTGGGAAGTTTAAAAGATGGTATTTTGCAGGTGGTGATACTGCTAAGAGGTGATGAGTATGCTGATGAGTGTGCAAAACAATGTGAAAGGCGGGCCTTTCAAAGAACTTACTCAGAAGAGCTCTTGGACGTGCAAGAGTACAACTCAACTAGGTACCTAAATGATATCAATCGACTGAAGGTGATTGCTTTGGAAACCTGAAAGTGGCTTAAAGAAAGTACAGTAGTTCAATGGCTTCCTGTAGGCTTTTGCAGTATAAAGAAATATAAACTTGAAATTCCATGTAAAACGGTGCCAAGTGAGTCAGTTTTCTTGTGTGCCAAAAGCATCAAGTTTATGCTTCCATTGTTGAAGTCATGCGTCCCTTGGCCTTGGGTTTTAATTGTTATCTTGGATTGTTCGGTGCCTCTTAGTTTCTAAAAAATTACAATTAGTCTGAGATGAAATGACATGGATCCCTATAAGTTAGTAAATATAGGGATATTAAAAGGGGAAACGAAAAGGGTCTTTGATTGTTGCACAAATTAAATGGAATTGTTGGTGAAAAAAGAGGACTACCGAATTCGTTTGAATTGCTTTAACTTCTGTGGTTTATGCAATTAATATTAATTAGGCCTTGTTAGCTTAATCAATTCATCCTTAATTCCATATATATATACATAGCAATTCCATTCTACGAAAAGGACAGCTCACTCGTGCAGTTTTGAATTTCCATGTGATCAGGTTTAACTGATTTCAAATACTTCATTTTCCTCGACACGAAAACACAATACAAAAGCAACGACCCGTCTCTCTCGAGTGGTCAAACCACCACCAAACGCCAACCATCTTCCCCATTTCTCTCATCATAAACATCTGTATTCTTCATGATATCGGCTGTCGCTGGTGGTCCACACTTGTAAAGTCTCTCTTGTCCCTGCCGTCCTTTGTAAATTCATTTGATTGATTATGAAGAGTAGCGGCAACAATAATAGTAACAACATAAACGGAAATAGCAACGCTAATGGTCTTGTTCCAAATTCTTTGAAATTCATTTCCTCTTGTATTAAAACCGCCTCCTTCGGTGTCCGCTCCGCCGCATCTTCTGTTGCTGCCTCCATCTCCCGCGACAACAAAGACCAGGTTAGAGCTCTTCTTAATTTTTTTTCAGTTGAAGTTTTTATTTGGATATTTTAGAATTTTTGTGTTTCTCTTTTAGTTTTTAATTCTGGTCAGTTGCTGAGGAAGTTAAAATTTAGGTGGCATCATTTCGAGTTGGGGCATTAAGGTACTTGTTATTGTCAATAATTTAGCTTTATTTTCTGAATTCTGGACTTCTTTTTCTTTTCTACTTTGGGTTACTTAATGACACGATTGAAACTGAAAGGGAGAGTTACTGAATTTAGATGCTTGATGTTGTTTATTTGATTGAAAGCGGAAAACTACTTTGGCAACTGGTTGGTTAGTATCTTGGCATTGTTAATTTGCTATAAGTGCGGGAATATAATTCCATTCTTTGTTAAGCAAGAACATGATTTTTGGGTTTATTTTATTGCTCTTTTCCAAATTTGAGAGGTACCAGTAAGGTTGCACCACCATTTTAATTCTTACAGTCATCCAAAATTTGTTTGTGCTAACTATTGGAGCATCCATCATGGAGCTGATGTGGAAGATCTACTTCCGATGAACATTTGAAGGTGTCCGCCAATTGTTTTTATTCCTTAGAATTATTTATGACGAGTCTATTAGGATTCATTTTAGGAGGCATCTTTATTTTGCTGCTTTGGTTTCCATCGTTTAAGCTTGACATATGTTGTTTCGATGGAGCAGCTACTGTGGGCTTCCTTTGACAAACTAGAGCTTCTTCCTTCATCCTTCAGACATGTTCTCTTACTTGGTTACTACAATGGCTTTCAAGTTATTGACGTCCAAGATGCCTCTAATGTTACTGAGCTTGTTTCGAGGCGTGATGATCCAGTTACATTCTTACAGATGCAGCCTCTCCCTGCAAAGTGTGAGGGTTGTGAAGGGTTCAGAGCATCACATCCTATTCTTGTGGTTGTTGCTTGTGATGAACCGCAGAGCACAAGTTCAACACTTGGTGGGAAAGATGGTTTCGCTAGAGATGGCTATAATGAATCTCAAGCAGGAATTCTTGCGATCACTCCTACTATTGTTAGATTTTACTCACTAAGATCTCACAATTATGTTCATGTCCTTAGATTCCGTTCAGCTGTGTACATGGTAAGATGCAGTCCACAAATAGTGGCCATCGGTCTTGCAACACAGGTAAAGCAGTCTCAGTTTTTATATCTGCAAAATCATCCATATATATAGGTGTTATTTCAAAATTTATGCTGTCTAAACTTGTCTGGTGTCCTCTGATTTTGCCGGCAGATATATTGTTTTGATGCCTTGACGCTGGAGAATAAGTTAAGTGTTCTCACTTATCCTGTCCCTCAGTTGGGAAGTCAAGGAATGGTTGGGGTCAACTTGGGCTATGGTCCAATGGCTGTGGGGCCCAGATGGCTGGCTTATGCTTCAGACAATCTGATAGTTCCGAATACAGGGCGATTAAGTCCTCAAAATCTTACTCCTCTTGGTGTCAGTCCATCAACTCCACCAGGCAGTGGGAACCTGATGGCTAGATATGCCATGGGATCCAGTAAGCAGTTAGCTACTGGGTTAATCAACTTGGGAGACATGGGGTTCAAGACTTTGTCTAGATACTATCAAGATTTAATGCCTGATGGTTTTGGTTCTCCTACATCTTTGACTTCAAGCTGGAAAGTTGGTCGGATTGCAACACATTCAACTGAATTAGATACTGCTGGAATGGTTGGTTTGAAAAACTGCAAACTAGACTTTTAGTTGTAGCTTAAAGTTTGCATGGCAATAAAATGGAATTTAATCACTCATGCTGGCTTATTTTAGACATTTTTATCTGTTCTCCATTGATCACAACAGTGGGGGAGCAATTCAAAATAGAAATCTCACATTGTGTTTTGGGGATAATCAGGCTCTTCTTCATTAAATCTTTTAGTTAAACTTGTTTCCTGAGCAATTTTTTTCAGATTCTTGATATCATCTAATTCCCTTTAGTCATGGTTAAGTTCAGGAATACTTTGCATCTTACCTGCTGCAGGTTGTTGTGAAAGATTTTACTTCCAGAGCTGTTGTATCACAATTTAGAGCTCATAGTAGTCCAATTTCTGCTCTATGTTTTGATCCAAGTGGTACTCTTCTGGTTACCGCTTCAATTCATGGCCACAATATAAATATCTTTCGGATTATGTTGTCAAAATGCCCAAGTGGATCGGGAAATGACAGTTATGATTGGAATGCCTCTCATGTGCACCTGTACAAGCTCCATCGTGGAATTACATCAGCTGTACGTATTTCCCCCATTTTTAGGATTAATTTTTTTCTCATGTTTATGAAGATCGTTTATTATCTCTGTTTGTTGCAGGTAATACAAGACATTTGCTTTAGTCATTATAGTCAGTGGATTGCCATTGTTTCATCCAGGGGTACTTGTCATATTTTTGTCCTATCCCCCTTTGGAGGTGGGAACATTCTTCAAATACAGAATTCCCATGCTGATGGGCCAATCTTTGCACCAGTTTTATCTTTACCATGGTGGTCTACTCCATCATTCCTGGCAAACCAACAATCTCTTTCTTCATCACCTCCTTCACTTGTCACCCTCTCTGTGGTGAGCAGAATAAAAAATAATAACTCTGGTTGGCTCAACACTGTTAGCAATGCTGCATCGTCTGCAGCAAGAAAACTTTCAGTTCCATCTGGGGCTATAGCTGCTATTTTCCATAGCTGTGTACCTCATGATTTGAATCCTACTCATTCGAAAAGAATTCATTCTTTGGAGCACCTCTTGGTTTACTCTCCTTCTGGACATGTTGTCCAATACAAATTGACGTCATCATTGGGGGTTGAGTCTAGTGAAAGTGCTTTGCCAACTGGGCCAGGCTCATCTATTCACAGACAAGATGAGGAGTTACAAGTGAATGTTGAATATGTTCAATGGTGGGATGTCTGCCGAAGGGAGCATTGGCCAGAAAGGGAAGAATGCATTTCTGGTGTTACTATTGGTAGACAGGAAAGTTTTGACACAGCAATGTACACATCTGACTGTGAAGATAATGATATTCAAGAAGTGAAGTTGTCAAAGTCTAGTGAACCATCTCACTTTTATCTCTCAAACGCAGAAGTGCAGATGAGTTCCTGGAGGATGCCAATTTGGCAGAAACAAAAGGTATGTGTGAGGATACAGTTGCATGATACTTCTCTTCATCTTGTGTCAATCTTGCTTTGCTTATGTTGGTAACTTTCTATGTAGATGTACTTTTATGAGATGAGTCCTTATGGGGCTAGTAATCGGACTGTTACTGAAGATCTTTCTGGTGGAGAGATTGAAATAGAGAAGGTTCATGTTCAAGAGATTGAAATTAGGAGGAAGGATTTATTACCAGTTTTTGACCGCTCTCATAGGGCTCCTTCCAATTGGACTGATAGGTACTTTCACATTACATGATCTTACTGGCCATTTCAGCAATTGTTTGAAAGTAGATACCTTCAAACATCACTTTCTTGTTAATCCTGCAGAAGGTCTGAAAGATATTAGGATATTTCTGGAAATGAGTAGCATAGTATAGAACATTTTTAGAATTTGTTTATTTGGTATTTGATTTTGTGTTCCTGGTTATTAAACAAATTGCTTGCTCAAATGGATATGACTGAATATCCTGCAGATCTCATGAAACATGAACTTATTTTTGTTTATACAGGAGCATTGCTGGGGAGAGAAATTCAAGGTCATCTTCTGGGTCTCTTGGAGTTGAGAAGTCAGAAAGTGCAGCTATTTCTGACTCCAAACTGATCTCTCAGCATTCTATTGCAAGCACAGGTAGTGATATCAACTTTGGTACTATGATCTGTTTTTCAAATTAACTCAAGTCATATTACTCTTGGCCTTTTTACAGGATTGTAACTAGAGTTCTGTCAACCCTTTATCCAATCTAGTAATCATAATTTTGGGAAAGAAGGAGAAAGTTCCATCTTGACATTGCCCATCCCGAATCAGAGCTCTGCTAACAAACATGTTGGTCCCATTTCTTTTAAACAATCTCACATGGATGTTTCTACTGTTGAGGATAGCAATTTCTTGAACAGTAACACAAGATCATTGACCAATGATGCACATTTTGCCGGAAGAACAAGTGAAGAAGTTCTCTTGTTAGACAGTGGGGTGACTAGTGAAGCATCAAATGCAAGTTCCAATTGCTCCGATATGAGTATGAACATTATAGATGAGGGAACAGTAAATGAGTCAGCTGATTTTGAACAATATTTCCAAAAGAGTTGTAAACCATTTGCCTTGAGCAAAAGTCATGAATCAATAGAAGGTAGCCCTTGTGATGTTGATAAATCAGAGGACGATGGTGACAATGATGACATGCTTGGAGGTGTATTTGCTTTCTCTGAGGAAGGTACAGTTTGAAAGTGTTACGAAAGCCCTTTTTTTTTTGTACGAAAAGTTGATGGACTGTAATTTAACTATTTCAGAAACTCCATTCTTCCTATTAGAACATAGTAGGTTTGGCTGCTCTTCATTCTTTTCCAATAATAAGAAGAACTTGTAGGGAAAGGGTCTAACAGAAGTTAAGTTGAAGCATGTGGAGTACATTAGAGCAGTTTTTGGTTTGAGTTTTGGTGCCCCAACTTTAGAAAGGTTTATATGGAAGATCTGACAACTTTGCATGACTTCCAAAAATTAAGTTCAAAGTTCTATTTTATTGGTAGTTATCTGTGTGATTTATATATATGACTTTGGCATGTCTGAAAAATGACATGAGAATAACTACAGAACTCGTTAATGTCACTAATGTTTATCAGCAAGCAAGCATACTGATTTGTTTTTTTGTCTTGATGCGACTATTGTATGACTTATCTTTCTTGTTTTGACTTGAAGGTTGATGTATTCCAATCTTCTTCCTGCGATATCCTTTTTTACTTCCCCTATACTGTTTATTGTGCAGACGACATGGAAGCCTGCTTGAAGGAGGTTTAGATGCCTAATTGAAAATGGTTGAGGTGATTGCCTTTCAGCAATGTGTTTGCTACTGACCGGTCAATATAGAAAGTGACAAAATTATGGCAGATCATATAGAGATGCTTGGCATCTCTTCTAACATACCGTGTACATGCTGTAAATTACATTGACAGTACAGGTAATTGTGTGGAAAGGTTCTTTCTATGCTGTGTAACATTATTTATTTTTTAAATGAAAATAACAAATAGAATAAAAAGAAAAAAAGAATTGAAGAACTTGTTATTCTTTTCAGAGCGTTCTTTTTGGAACCCTGGTTTATGCAAATGGAAGACCATGCATCAACTACTCTTGTTGAATGTTGTACAAAATATTTGGAAATTTTTTTGCGTATCTGACAGAATGTTTAGACTCTTTGGCAGATTAAAAGTCTTCTGGTTTCAAGATAGTCGTGCTCATTTCTTTATTTCTGAACAAGAAATTAAGGCAGTGTGCATTCGCTCTTAAAGCACTTGACAAGCATGTAATTTTGCTCCATTTGGCCAACAGTTGTATGACACATCAAAATTGGCTATCTGTGACAAAACAGCAAGGATCACCAGGTTTGGTTGTCTACTTGATATTTGGGTACATGGGATCCAATTGGGGTATTATATTTCTGAACTCTCAACTGAATCACCAGGTTTGGTTGTCTACTTGATATTTATTTTTTTCATAGGTTCCAAAAGTGTACATCTCGATTAAACTACAAAATTTGGTGCTATTCTTATAAACTGTGATTACCCGGTAATTGTTGGCAGATCATTTGTCTTGAACTTGTATATTAAAGGGGGTCTCGTGTTTGACGCGGAACATTATGTTATTATCTACCTTCAACTTTGTATATGAACAATGAAATGCTTATGTATGCCATAGATGGTGAATCTTTGTGAGGACAGTGATGGTCTGGGAAGAAAAGAAACGTAGCGTAAGCCAAAATCAATGGACAGCATGTTGTAGAATATGTGTTTCTGGTAACTAAAACAGCAAATAGGCAAAATTTTGGTTTATTGTGGTTGCCGGTAAGAACATTACTTCATGTCTACAAGTATATAGCAGTCACATTAATGGTTAGAAATCTGCTACAAGAATTGGCTCCCACTTGTCCAAATGAGGATTAGAGAAACAGAAAAGAATAAAATTCTCTAGATTCTAGATTCCCATTTTGACATGGCTCTAATTTAATGTGGAATAACAGGATGTCAAATATTGTTTTGAACGTTCTACGAATATGCTTATTATCGAAGGGACTTGTTTAGAACTCTGGACCCTGAGGTAAGGGTAATCTTGTCTCTGTCAACCGAGTTAAGGCCCTTTAGAATGTGCGTATATTTGAGATTATTTTGATTACCATTAGCCATTCAATGAGTATACATGAATTCCGTTTTTTGTATTTTATTGCAAGAGTTGGGTACTAGTAATGGAATAAGGAGTATTGAAAGGTGGGTATAATTTTAGCCATGAATATATGCGAAAATGATCAAAATAAGTTTTTAATACAAGTAACCATGACTGGGTACAAGCTGAAAGATAAAGCTAATCCCAGGAAGTAATTGAAATTGTTTCAATGTTCCTTTTGAATGCTTACATAGATGTGTCACCTCTAAGCAACTTCTGACACAAGGACTTAGTTTAGCATGATAATTTTTGAAAAAATAACGTTAACAAGTTACATACTCGGTAAGACAAAAGAGACAAACCACCTTAGGCATCCTGGAGGCTAGACCCAAAAGCCAGAAATTACAGAATGCTCTAGAGTCGGAAACAAGGAACGGAAACAAAGATCAGGTTCTCTTGACAACAACCATCTCTCTAATTAGTTCAGAGGAATATTTCAATTGTTTCTTGAATATTCTTGTATTTGTTTCTTTTCAAATTGCATGTACGGAACAGCTAAAAATTAGTTTAAACAAAGAAAAAAATAATTATGAAATAAATTGGCTATTATGCTCGAGAGAGCTCTTGACTGATTAAGGGCTATCCCCAATTGAGACATGGAATTTATTTCGTTAACTTATTTAGTAGTCCTGAAACTATTTAAATGGTCTAAGAGATGTCAATTGTCATATTAGAAGGAGGACTTTTTTTCATTCCTAATTGCCCTCCTGATTTTTTCTTTGATGTTTAGTATTTTTTTTAAAGTCTATTAAATTTGACTAGTAATGATAATAGGCCGGGCCGGATTTATTAAATTGATTAGAGATGACAATAGGTAAGGTTAGGTCAGTAGAGATGGCAATATGGCGGGCCTAGTCTATTAAATTTTACTAAAGATGACAATGGACAGGGTCGGCTCTACCTAAACTATTATTTTTAAAAAGTCAAAACGACGTTGTTTTTGACAAAACGAAGTCTTTTTGTCATTATTCGTTGAGTCAGGCCAGACCAAGTTTGTCATCCTTAAATTTGACCATTTGTTTTAAGAATTCGAAGTGAATCCAATGTACCTAAAGTAATTCTTTACCAATAAATAATTTTCAAGTTCTTTTGGCAAGTAGAATCTTTTTCACCATTATGATAAAATTAAATCTAAAGCCCTCCCTCCCTTTTTGACAAGTACAACTCGCACCATTTCATCTTAACTTTGGTAGCATCAATTTTGTTGCCTATCTATAAGAAATTTTTGAGCAACATCTTTATTAATCTAAACAATATTCAAAGAAGAAAACATGAATACTCAATAAATACGTAGACTAATTAAAATGATATAATTAATTATTGTCTTCTTGCATAAGATATGTTTTTGTATTTCAATTATTAAGCTTACATTGCAATTGATCATACAAAGGCAAGTAATTCATGTATGTAGATATGGATGTCGACAGAGGCATGTATGCATGTCGAAATCAAGCAAGTGAGCACCTCAATACAATCTCAAAATCATAGAAAGACAAAAGATCTCCTTGTTATAGTCATTTTGAACTTTGGGTAAAGGTTTCACTCACCATTCACAAAATATTAAAGAAGGTCGTTATAAAGCATTGAATCAATCACTTGACAAAGAGTAAAGAAAAGTCAAAAGCCTCTAGAGATTTGATGAGAAAGTCCCATTTAATTATATCAAAGGCTTTTTGAAAATTAACTTTTGTCATGTAACTCTTAATGTTAGGAAGTTTGTGATAATTTTTAACTAGTTCATGAAGAAGTAAGATGCATTTCCAATGTTCCTTCCCTGTACAAGGCACCTTGATAGGAGTTGGTATTTTAGGGACTAATTAGATAAATTTCTTGATAGTTTAACAAGGCATTATACCTTTGAAGAAATACTCTAAATTGTAGAAGAAACCATATCCATAATCAAGTTCCATAATTTTTAGAAGAAGAGAAGTGTTGAGACCATCGATCTCGGTACCTTATGTGTGAAGTTTGAAAAGAATCGATTTGATGTCCAATCTAAAGATGGTGAGGTAGTCTGAGTGATCCTAAGAACAAGGTAAGGAATCAAAGATTCAAGATTCATTAAAGAATTTGAAGTAGTACTTACAATTTATAAGAAATTCTTGGCGTAGCCAAGTGTCAATTGTTTAATCCCTTTAAAAAATAGTAACATTCCTTAGGTTGTTTATATATAAGCAAATCTTTTTTATATTTATTTGTATAAGAATAGAACTATGAAAGAATTTTGTGTTACTTTTTCAATCTCTAATTTAATTGATAAGGAGAGAATCATGAGCATTCAGAACTTTGATATATTATCAAATTTCTATTTGTTTAGAGTTTGAGTTAATCATCTAAAGAATTTGCAAGAAGCATCCTTGAGCAATGTTTGCAAGGAACATCCCTTAATCGATGTTTAGTTCCATTGTTGATTTCAAATTGTAGGCTCAATGTTGCCTATAAATGTGTAGTTTAAGAGCTTGAGCTCACTTTTGATCGCTTTTAGTTTCATTATATATTTGAATGAGTTACAACTATGAACTTATATGTTGCACTTGAATGATTAATGCCTAGTCCCTTTAAGAAGTTCTATTAATGCCTAGTCCATTTAAGAAGTTTTAAGTAAACTTAAATATTGTTACGTCCAGATGATAAGGAATTGTTGAATTGCACCCATAAGGAAGAAGATAATTCTACCAAGGGGAGTTTACAATTGCTCTATCCATCTTTCTCTTAAGGAGTCTTCTACATTTTTAATTATTGTTCCAAGTAAGTTGATGTCCCTCATAATTAATATCAGAAAGGCTAGAGTAAGAAATGCAATTACATAAGTTTAAATCACATAGTTTTTGACTGCTTATCTAACTATTTTATTTATGAGAATAAATTGTGGAGTTAAAGTTACCTAGTATCAATCAGGGTAGACCACTATTAAAAGAAGAGATTCAATCACTATTCTTAGGAGATTTTTTTTTGCTTTTAAAAGAGATTTATGAGGCTTTTAGGATTACAAAAGTTCTTTGAAAACTTATGTAAGGATCAACACTATAAAAATAGAGAAGAGCTAGCTATAACCTTTTTTTTGTTTTCTTCTAACTTTTTTTTTGATAATTGTAGAAGTATAGACATCCACTGACACATAATCCTTTGTTGTGGGCTCTTTAAGATCAATGTTATCATATGATCATGTTAGCCTTATGCTTTTAGTTTGATTAACTTATTATGGTGTATTAGGATCTGGATCTTTCAAAGAGTGAACAATCAATGCTCTAAGCATGCAAGGTTACAATATCTTAGAGCTCATGGGGAAGTTCATGACTTAAAACCATTATTTTATAATGCCTTGTTATGAATATTTTACTAGTTATTTCCACTATTTTGATTGCTTCCTATTGTTAAGATTTGATTAATAGCTTAGAGAGACTTCTTGAGGGATAAGATTTTCTTCATTACCATATTTAAGGATTTTGATAGTTTTTGGAAGTTCCTTTCCTAAGTCAACTTCAATTTATAGTATAACACATCCAATTCTCTTTAACAAGGCTAAATTTTTGTCTACATATAATGATTTCCAATATCACAGGAGAGCTAGTTCAATCCATCTGTAGACTAGTAATGGATATTATAGAAGTTCATCCAAAGAGGGTCCACCTTCTAATTTAGTTTATCCAAATTTATTCCAAGGCTTTATTTTTGGAGAAGGATTGATTTTCCTTTTATATTTTGTATACTTAGATCAAAGATTGTCAATGAACCTGTAGTACAATTAAATTTAAATAAGAAGATATTTGTTTTATCAATTAGCATTTTCTCTAGTATAAATCGAATCCAATTTGTGGTTGCCCACACTTGAATTACTTGAAAGGTTAGATGTTTGTCTATAAAATAACTAACCATATTAAAGTTATAGATAGAGGCACCTGATTTAAGAAATTCAACTAGAGGGACGACTTTAGAACACCCTTAGGGAAGATTAATGGAGATATCTCACCAATTGAGAAAAGTTATAATCTTTAATAACCTAAAATCAAGAGAAGTTGTTGAAGAGAAGGGAAGAAGGGAGAGAATCGACTTGAAGAGATAGTTAAGAAGCAAGGACATCCAAGTAGAATCAAAATTTTTAGGAGAAAATATGATAGTCGGTAAAGAAGAAATAGGAAAAACTAAAATTGAGGATGATAAGGTAGAAATCAAGGAATCTAGAGCGTATGTAATTAAGCTTGTAGGGGGTAAAATACACACAATTTAAAAAGGAAAATAAGAAAAATGAAACCTAAAGAGGAGAAAGGAGGAGGAGAAGATTAGAAGAGAGATGGGGAAATTAACAACCAAAATCTTATTTCCAAAAAGGGAAGCAGCGAGGGTACTGGAAGAACATAGTTGAAAGTGTTACAGAATTTTTGTTAATTTTAGCGTTAGACATAAGAATTAAACTTGTGCCCTACTAAAAGTGTATTGCCAATACTTTGTGTAACATCCCGTTACCAATGTGATGGGTATATTGGTACTTTGACGGGTTAGGAATTTTTACTGCATATTATTGACTGAACATTCTTATGGCCTCTAATTTTAGAGGAATGAGTTAATTGCACATGCATATATAGGTACATGCGTTCATGACTTTTCCGGCATTTAATTGTGAACCTGATTTGGTTTGTGAATTTTCGAGATAATTATCTTATATGGTGATGAATTGGAAATCTGAGAATATTTGGGGCTGATTAGTTGAGTTAGAATGTTTTAAGAGTAATTGTCAGTTGCTAGAGATCCGTAGGAAAATTTTCTGAAAAAATTGGGAGTTAATGTCCGGACCGAGATTTTTCGAGTAACAAACTGGTTGACCGTATGGTACCGAAATAATTGTCCAATGGTAATGAAAAGATAGATACTTGATTTGAGGAATAAAAATATTGAACCATTAGATTATAGAGACTGAAACTTGAAAGAATTTGAGGATTTATGTTTTATGAGTTTTAGGTTAAAATCAACCTTTATATATATCTTAGGTTTGAAAATTTCAGAAAAGTCATCTTCTCCTAGGGCAAATTTTCCCCACCTTCCTCGTTGGTGATTTTTGTTCCTTCCTTCCCTTCTCGATCGTTGCTTGCTTTCTTCCTCCATGTGCAAAGCTTTGTTTGATGCTTAAAGAGGGTGAAAACCGTGGGTGTTAGGCGTTGGAGGTGATTTCGGAGATTTAGGGAGTTGAGGCTCGATTGGTAAGTTTATGGTTTTAATGTTGTTATTTAGTGTTTTTTGATGCATTTATGGCATTTATTGCGTGATTGAGTAGCTGAGAGTGAGTTAGGACTGGTTTTAGTGAGAGAAATGGGAAAAATTCATCGGAGAAGACGATCGAGTTGCGCGTCGCGACGTCTTGTTGAGGTTTCGTCGCGACGAGTAAATAAGTTACTCGTTGTAGCAAGCTCGGTTGGACGTCGCGGCGAGCCTAGAGGAAGGTGTTCGTCTCGACGAGTAGGGTGAGACGTCGCGGCAAGCAACCCTTTTACGTCGCGGCGAGGGATCCTTGGTCGCGGCGAGGGGCAATTTTTTGAAGTGAAATAGTTTAGTTTTGTGGCATAACTTATGGTGTAGACCCCCAATTGAGGTGATTCTTGATTCGTTATGAACTAGAGAAAGAGGTATACAATTGAAGAAAAGAATAGAAGTTCGAATTTAAATTAGTAGGATCGTAATTATTGAAAGAAAGTCGATTATAGTTCCTATTGCAACCTAAGGATTGTATTATGACAATTAGAGTTAAATTGGAGACTTATGAAATCAATGGTATACTTGGGAGTCTACAATGGATGTTATTGACCTAGTGAATAATAAAATGGGTTATGAGGCAAAAGATAGCGAAATTGGGGATTAGCGTCGGAAAATCATAAACATGCATAGTACATTTTTAATAAAGACATATGCATCATTGAATTGTTCTGATTATGCATTTAGTGATGGGAAACTGTTTGATTGTTATAGAGGCACCGTTGGATCGTCATTCTACGGATATTGTTGAAATTTCCAGGCAGTAGCTCGGAAGTTATAGGTGAGTAACCTAGTTGGTTTCTCAATTTCTGATTTGTTAAATGCTCTGTGTGAACTGTCTGAGAATATGAATTGTATGATCACGGGTAACTGTGAATTGGTGTGCAGACTTGTGAATGATCTGTCTGACTTCGATAAATACTGTTGAGTGAAATGTGTTATTGTGCAATTGTGAACGCATGCTAGGCATGATCGGAAATTGGTAATTAACAGTTGTGACTGGAGCAATTACTGATCGGAGCTATGAGCTCAACCACTGTAAAAAGGAGCCTAAGGCCCGAAAGGGAATAGTGCATACCCAGAGGGCTCTCCTATCCCTAATGCGCGTCGGCAGTAGTGTATACCCAGAGGGCTCTCCTACCTCCTAAAATGCGATTACTGTTTAATGTGCCCAAAAATGGGACAGTACTGTTGCCCAGTCATAACACTGAAATAAAATAGGAAACATCATGCATTAAGTATCTGATTGTGCTGCAAATTTAGAAATGGGTTAAATGCGTATGTGTGATAACTGTTTAGTAAAGTTTCTGATTGATGTTCTGAATGTGTTATTGTGTTAATCTGTACGCAATTTGCGTAATGCATGAATTGGGTGAACCATCGATGATGATTTCTCATTGAGTTCGCAAACTCACCCAAAATTGCATCTATTTTTCAAGACTGATAGTTTAGACTCCTAGCTCCAGAGATAGACTTTTCCTACCGTGTGCGTGCATGGGCAAGAGAAGTGATGGCACACAGGTCGGTCAGCTGGGATTGATTTTGAGGATGACATAGTATAGACTTTTGTATCAGTTTCCTTTTTGGAGTATTGTATTTTAACTTAGGGAACTGATAAACTTGTCTATATTTCTGTTTGATGTTATGAAATGAGAAAAGCATTATGGTTTTAAAATTTAGTGATTTTGATATTGCGGTTTTATATTATTGATGCCATGTGGATTATAGATAGATCGAGCGTAGTGCACCCTTATTGCGGGATATGCGTCGGACGACTCTCGGGCGTCCCGGTGCATACCCTGCGGTAAGGGGGTGCTACACTTTGTCTACAAGCTAGGCCCTTAAGTTAGATATGCCTTTATGAATTAGTCTAATTACATAAAAAAAAACTGGCCAATAAAAGAGTGATAACAACAAAAAGTCTCCTATACAGTTATTATAGAATGATGATCTCTTGTAGTTTATTTTTAATCGTACATAAAATAACATTAATACATACACTTTGACAACAATAAATTCAATGTATACTTTAATTATGGAAGTAAAACAATAAAGTGGGTAAATAAACTAGCATTATATATGCACCTTTTCGTGCTTGCTTTTCAAATCCATTTTATTAAACCAACTTTGGTATTTGAAGAAATTGATTGAATCTACTCTTTCAATTGTTTTTCTTACCCCGTAAAATTTAAAATCTACAAAATAAAAATATCTCAAACATAAACTTGACATCCTTCTAAATCTCTTTCATCTAACTATATCAAAAGGCATCGTGTATTCTTATTAATTTGGAAAATAGAGTTTTCAAACCTATCTTGGAGATTATGGCACTTGACCTATTGCTTTGATATATGAGATAAGTTTAAGATAAAATTTATTCTGTTATAACAAGAAAAATACAATTATAATATTATACTTACATTATCTGTAGAATATGTATTGCCTTAAAATTTTATGTAAGTTATAAGTGGTCAAGTATAATTAATCATAATATTATATATTATATAAAATTAGCAATCTTTTACTCATCTAGTACTATATATCCATCTATGTGGCCTCTATGCTTGTCAAGATAAATCATTTGTCAAATCATGTGTTATACATAGATTTTTGGATTATTAAGCCAAGAAAATGATTTTCTTTAATTTGGTGTTGATAAGACAACTACAGTGTTTCATAGACTATACTAAAAAAGTTATAAAAAGATGGGACTAGATTTTAGTTATCCTTTTTTAAGCTAGGAGAAGTTAAACAAGTGAAAAAAAATGATATAGTTGAGTAAAAGAAGAAAAGAGAGCAATAATTGGTAAAAGTTAATCAATAGAGAAGAATGATAACTTTTTATTTTATAAGTGGTCAGGTAGGTTGGAGTTGAGGCTACTTGAGCAAGATTTGAAACTCTTTAAGGGTTGGAAGCCTAATTGGGCCTAACTCTTATTGTCTGAGCCCAATTAAACTTTAAGTGGCTCAAAACTCATCTAAGATCCAATAATAATATAACCCAAGCTGATCCAATAATAATATAACCCAAGCTAATCCAACCTCACTCGACTCACCAACCCTTACAATCACTCCAAAGGCTTAATCTAAATCTATAAGCAAAAATGTAGAGTACTACATGGTTTCAAATGAAGTGAATCACACGTTAGTATACGATATACAAAATGCACAAGAAGGGGGGTTGAATTGTGTATTCGAATTTTTTAATACAATCCCCTTTTAAAAATTTACTTTCTCAAAACGATTGACAAACAATATTAAAAAGTATTTATGTCAACAATAGAAACAAGAGTTAAGAGTTGAGAGAGAATCGACACATCAATTTTATCTTGGTTCACCCCAAACCATGAGCTACGTCCGATCCATCGAAATCCCTTTGAGATTTCACTATACTTCACAACAAGACAAGTATTCTTTCCACCGAGCCTCTTGTGTCTCGTCATGCAAGTATTCTTTTTCTCACTTAACCTCTTCAGGCTTTCAGCTATTTTTCTTTCTTACAGAAAAAAGAATAGCTGAGATCCTGAGAAAGATATTGCCAACTTTGTTACAGAAAATATAGCTCTCATGTTTTCGTACAAATACAGTGTTTAGCTTTTGAATATCACTAAGAAGAAAAATCACCAACTCTTTCAGTCTTTGACTTTAACTCATATTTATAGCCTTCATCTTCAACTGTTTCTTTCTTCTTGATTCTTGATCTTTAAAGAAATGGTTAATCAGTTGAGTTCTATAACTAACTTAAACCAATTTGATTCTACGTCTACGACTCCTTTATCTCATTTTCGCTTCGCTTCCGTCTCATTTTGCTTTCGTCTCATTTTGCTTTAGCTTCCGTTTTATTTTGCTTCCATCTCATTTTTGGCTTCTGTCTCATTTTTGCTTCCGTCTCATATTGCTTTAGCTTCCGTCTTATTTTTCTTCCATCTCATTTTTGGCTTCTGTCTCATTTTTGCTTCCGTCTCATTTTGTTTCCATCTCATTTTTAGCTTCCATCTCATTTTTACTTCCGTCTCATATTGCTTTAGCTTCCGTCTTATTTTGCTTTAACTTCCGTCTCATTTTGCTTTTGTCTCCGTCTCACTTTGCTTTTGCTTCCGTCTCATTTTTCTTCAGCTTCATCATTATTTGGTTTTCATCAAAATTAATCGTAAAGTCATTTTGTCTTAACAATCTCCCCATTTTTTATGATAACAAATAATCATAAAAATTTTATTTCCCATCTTTTGTTGTGTTCTCCTTTTCTTTTCTTCTTCTCCCCCTATCTTTGTCATTTTTTCTTCGTCTTCTTTCTCCCCTTATTTGTTATTGATCAAAAAAATCATGATCGTAGATGCTTCATAACTTTAGAAAATATTTTTCTCATCTCAATACGAAGTGACTTGATATCTTGGCGAATATCTGCTACTTCTTTATGCAAGTCACCCACAGAAGCACACAGATAATCAACTTTCTCTTCAATATCTTCATCTGGCTTCTGTTGTACAACTCCAACACCAACAGTCGTAGTATATGCATCTGTAGATGTAACATCTAGTTCAATTATTGTAATCGTAGGAGGTTGAACAGATAGGTTAGGTTCAGAAGATCAAGATCATCAGGGCTAATTAGACGTAAAACTTGTCTTCCCAATAGGTGTAGAACATCACCAAATAAAGAAACAATTGATAAAGGTCTAATGTGCATAATGAGATGCACAATGAACTCTACTGAGTAGCTTCGGTTTCCAACCTTAATGGATCTGTACGGCCCTTCTGAAAGTCTTCCACCTACTTGAAAAGAATCTTCAGTGGTTTGTTGACCACACTTGTTTCCTGACACTGTTGAAATGAAATGGAAAATATACGTTCCAGTCTGCTGGTCTATATGACATGCTTCATCAATGTTTCTTACTTCAGCTTCAATCTGTTCATCTGTCAAATCATTTATCCTTTCAGGATACATTTTCTTCTTTCCTTTATCCTCATTGTGAACAATGAAAGGTCGAGGTTAAATATCAGGCACAACCTTGATCACAGTTTTCCTTATGATTGGAAAAATAGTGTACTTCTGTTTTGTCATCTGTGTGGGGTATGGTTTGGTTCCTTCATCCTTCAGAACATTATACATACTTCTCTCATCCTCACTCAACAGATGCATGGTACTACTATTTACCGGTATAGGTTGAAATTGTACCTTAACTAACCTTTTTGGGATTTCTCTTATTATTATTGAATTGCTACTCCTGACAGGTGGAATTTCTTCAATAATCTTGAATCTCAAGTCTTCTTTTCTTAATAGTCGAGAAATATTGACCTGTCCTAGACTGTGTTCCACTGTCCTCTTTTTCTTTTGAACAGCAGTAGGAGTGCTCTTCTCAATACTGATTTTCTCCTTTTTATTCTCCTTAATCAGTCTAGAAGTCTGCTGAGATTGAGGTTTTACTTTCTCAAACTCCAATTTCTTCCTTATTTCAGTCACTTTAGCCAACTTTGATGATTCTTTTCTCAAAATTGAAACTAAGGACCTGGTTTCCTGAGATGTTGTCTTCTCAGAGTTTTCACCATGAATCAACTCTTTTCTTTTCTTTTCTTCTTGTTGACGCAAGGTTCGAACTCTAGGCGACCGTTTTACTTGCTTCGGCGTCTCCGAAAGTAGCATATCCCCTTTTCTTTTCAGGATTACTGTCTCCTTTTGTTGCACCTGACTTCCTTCTTTAAGAGATATCGTCCTTCCCATTGATTGTCCTGACGACTCCTTTTCTCCTTCTGCAGGTATCCTCTCAACAGATCGTGATTTTGATTTTGTTGAGGGAGATTCTTGTCTAGCACGCTCTCCCTCAATCCTGGCTTTCTTCTTAGAATCAGCTTCTACTTTCTCCAGATTCTTCAAGCCCATTTTGCCAATTGTTAGAGAGTTGATGACACTTTTGATATTCATCATCATTCTGTTTCCCCTATCCAAATGTACTCCAGAGTCTTTGAATATCCTTGTTAGTATCATTTCGTATGGTAGAGCAGTCGAGTCTTTCTTAGACTTTACCATACAATGAAAGATAAGGAATGATAGGTTGATAGGCTGACGATTTAGTAGATGAAATAGGCATTGTTCATCTAGTGTTGTTATCAAATATCTTGACCCTGTTCTCGGTAGTACACAATGAAAAAGAAGTGAGTGTAATACCCTAGCCTTTGGAACAAGATTGGACGCCTTCCTTTCCCTTGGATCATTACATCTATATAATTGCAAATTGACCTAGGTTTCCTTCATACTGGCTTGTGTCATCCATCTAGCTTTGCTTGTGAGCTTCTCTCCTTCAAATGGACACTCCGTGACCTTCTCAATCATCTGCATGGTCACAACAATCGACAAGTTATGCACCGAAGATACAAGTGTATCAGCTATCAATTCCATATTATTCCAGAAATCATAAACTTCATTCATGTAAACTGTCTCTCGAATTTGAAAGAAAATCCTCCATTCGGTTGCTACAATCTCTGGTTCAATATCCATGTTGTCTTGCTTCAGGGATTCAAAGTTAACAAGTCTTCTGCTTGTCATGGTTGTCTCCATTTCTTGTAGTTAACAACAAACTAAAAACAAAGAAGTTTTTCAAAGAAGTGAAGTCGGTTTGTAAGGTTGAGAGTGTGAGCAAGGAAAGTTTGAAATCCAAACAGAGTAATGAAAGGTTTTTGTTGAGGGTTCTTCAAGGGTTGGTTGTCAGAATATATCATGAGTATTCTAGAATAGGTGGTGTTCTCAAGGCTATCAAAAACCTTCCCTCCAAAACTTTCTTCTAACGGACATTATTAGTCAGTAACTCATAGTTACTTGCTTCTGTTAGCTCTTTCAATCTTTTCATCTAGGTCATGACTTGTCAGACGGTTGATTACTTAACATCGTCATGTTAAGGTTTTGTTTGATTTCTCTGAATCTTTCTTCACTTAATGGCTTAGTGAAAATGTTCGCCCATTGATGGTTTGTCTCAACAAATTGAAGACTCACGATCTTCTTCTGAACGTAGTCTTGTAGAAAATGGTGTCTGACTTCAATATGTTTAAATCTCGAATGTTGTATGGGATTCTTCGACAGATTGATGGCACTTGTGTTGTCACAGTAGATTGAGATTTCTTCTTCTTATACTACATAGTCCTCTAGCTGGTACTTAATCTACAAAGTCTGTGAATAGCAACTTGTGGCTGACATATACTCGACTTCCGTTGTTGATAGAGCAATTGAGTTTTGCCTTTTACTTGACCATGAAACTAGATTATTGCCAAGAAAGTGACATCCTCCACTGTACTCTTTCTATCAATCCTATCTCCGGCATAATCCACATCACAATAGCCAATCAACCTGAAATCTTTACCTTTCTCATACATTAAGCAAAGATCAGTAGTACTTGATAGATATCTCAAAATTCTTTTGACAACAATATAATGAGATTTTCTACGATCTGCCTGAAATCTTGCACACAAACAAACACTAAACAAAATGTCAGGTCTGTTTGTTATAAGGTAAAGTAAGGAACCAATGATTCCTCTATACAGAGTTTGATCAACCTTCTTGCCAGATTCATCCTTGAACAAATGGTTTGAAGGATGCATCGAGTTGACATTGATTTTACTTTTCCCATATCATACTTTATCAACAGTTCCTTCATATACTTCTGTTGATGAATAACAATCTTTTCTTCGATTTTTTTAACTTGCAACCCAAGAAAGAATTTTAATTAACCCATCATGCTCATCTCAAATTCATTTTTCATCAAGTTTTCAAAATTAGCACATAACACTTCAAAGGTAGCACCAAAAACAATCATCAACATAAATTTGAACAATAATAAAATCATTCTTCATGCACTTTCTAAATAAGGTTTTATCCACCTGATCTTTAGTGAACTTATTCTCAATAAGAAAAGAACTCAGACGATCATACCAAGCTCGAGGAGCTTGTTTCAAGCCATACAAAGCCTTATGAAGTCTATAGACATGATCCGGTTTCTTAACATCTTCGAAACCTGGAGGTTGCTTCACATAAACTTCTTCATCTATAAAGTCATTTAGAAAGGCACTCTTCACGTCCATTTGAAATAGCTTTATATCGTGACAGACAACATATGCAAACAATATCCTAATAGCTTCTAGTCTTACTACTGGAGCATAAGTCTCATTGTAATCTATTCTTTCCTGCTGATTATAGCCTTGTGCTACTAATCTTGCTTTATTACGACTCACTCTACCTGATTCATTCAGTTTATTCTTAAAAACCCATCTAATTCCTATGATGGATTTTTTCGATGGTTTGGGAACTAAGGACCAAACTTTATTCCTAGTAAACTGACTCGGCTCCTCTTGCATAGCTAAAATCTAAGCTTCATCTTGAAGAGCTTCATCAATTTTCTTAGGCTCTATTTCATAAATAAATGCACTATTTGCTTCTCTTCTGAATTTGGACCTAGTCCGCACCCCTTCTGAGATCTCTCCTATAAGCAACTCTTCTGGATGAGAACTATTATATTTCCAATCTCTCTTCAAATCAAGAGTCTCAGGAATATCTTCAACTTTGTCTAAGGAAATTTTGATGGTTATTCTTCTTCATTATCAACCAAGGGTACTGAAATGGTTTCATTATCAAGATCATCTCTCCTACTTGGTTGAGAACTTTCATCAAACTTGACATGAATGGTTTCCTCAACAGTCTTAGAGGTATGTTTGTAAACCCTATAGGCTTTTGATGATAGAGAATAGCCCAGAAAAATTCTAGAAGAACTCTTAGAGTCGAATTTATCCAGACTTTCCTTTGTATTCAATATAGAGCACTTGCAACCAAAAGGATGGAAGTAGGATATATTGGGTTTCCTGCCATTCCATAACTCATATGGAGTTTTCTTTAACAAAGGTCGCAGAAGTATTCTATTTTGAATATAACATGTTGTATTCACAATTTCTGACCATAAGTATTTAGGAAGATTCATCTCACACAACATAGTCCTAGCCATTTCCTGAATCGTCCTATTCTTCCTTTCAACAACTCCATTCTGTTGTGGGGTTCTAGGGGCAAAGAAATTCTGAAAAATTCCGTTCTCTTCACAGTACATTCTGAACTTCTTATTTTCAAACTCACCACCATGATCACTTCTAATACTTGCTATAGACATTCCTTTCTCAACTTGTAACTTTTTGGATAGGACCTTAAAACACTTAAAAGACTCATCTTTATGTGATAAAAATAATATTCAACAAAATCTAGTAAAATCATCAACAATAACAAGACCGTACCTTTTTTTGCCAAGACTCAATGTTCTAGTTGGACCAAATAAATCCATATGTAATAACTCTAGAGGTCTAAAAGAAGTTACAACATTTTTACAAGAAAACGTTGTTTTAACTTGTTTTCATTTTTGACAACTTTCACAAAAGAAATTCTTATTAAAACATATTTTTAGTAAACCTCTTACCAAATCATGTTTAATCAACTTGGAAATATGTTTAAAACTGATATGACCTAGCTTTTTATGCCAAATCAAATTTTCTTGATCAGTAGATATAAAACAAAAAATATTTTGATTTTGAAAATCTTCCAAATTGATTTTGTAAAGATTGTTTTGTCTCTTGGCAGAAAAGAATATGGACTCATCCTTGTTTTTTACTTAACAAGAATTTTGATTGAAGGACACTTCAAAACTAGAATCACATAATGGACTGACACTAATCAAATTGTGTTTTAAACCATCAACTAGCAGCACATTATCAATGCATGCAAAGGAATTTTTACCTATTTTACCGATTTTAATTATCTTGCCCTACTGGTTGTCTCTAAAAGTTACCGATCCTCCCTTCTTATACTGAAGATCTAGGAACATAGATCTTCTTCCCGTCATATGTCGAAGCATTATTTAGAATTTCATACCGTACCGGCCGGTACCGGTCGATACATACCATTCCAGAAAGAAATCGGTACCGGTACGAGTGTAGGTGGTACCGGTGAAAAATAAATTGGCCGGTATCAATCGATATCGAAAATTTTAAAAAATTGAGGGACTTTTTTGCAAAATTTTAAAAAAATTTCAAAGTTTCCTCCCTCCCTCCTACCTACCTACCTCTCCTTCCCCCTTTTTTTCAAAGTTTTTAAAATAATAATAAATATTTTATTACTAACAATAATTGTAAATTAAATAAAACTTAAAATTAAATTATTTTATTTTTATTACTAATAAATTATTTTATTTAAATTTATTTTAATATTTTATATAATATTTATTGATGATGATGATAATAATAAAAATAATAATAATAATAATAAGAAGAAGAAGACGAAGGAGTAGGAGGAGGAGGAGGAGGAGGAGGAGATAATTAATTATGTATAATATTTACAATCATAATAATAATACTTACAATAATAATAATAATAATTAAGTAATTAATATTTAAAACTAAATGTAAAATTAATAATCAAATGTGAAATTATCCATATGTTTATAGCTTATTGGAATGTTAGAAACTTAGAACTTGGAAGTAATAAGTAATAACCATCCTAAAATCAATAAATAACATTATAAGAATTTGTTTTTAGAATAAGTATGCAATAATTGAACTAATTGAGACTAAGCTTAGTATGGAGATTGGGAATTTGAAATGATTAGAATTCTTAGAAAAATAATGGGCCTTTTGTTTAATCATACCTAAATCACTATAGGAAAATTATTATTACCTTTGATATAAGAGTAGTCATTATTACTTTTGATCAACTCATCAATGTTATTTGTGTTCAATGTTATTTATACTTACATTTATTAATGTCAATTAAAATTGTCAAAGCAACATATATATTTAAGAATGAAATATGAAATGGTGTATATAATATTATGATTTGTTAAAATGAAAAGAAGATCAAAGGTTTAAAAAGGGAAAAATTCAAAAATTTATATCATTCAACTTGATCTCATGTTATAAATAAATCTTTGAACTTGATGATTGTGTTATGAATATATATGTATGAACAATTGTATAAGATATTCCATGCATTATTTGCCAATTATGAAAATTCAATTGATATTATGAATGAAAATGGAAGTGGAATTATGATTGTTTTGAGATTGTTAGAATTGAGAATTGTTGTAAATGGAAGGAAATGAAAATAAAATTTATGAAAGTTTTTTTGTGAAATATGAAATGGTGTATAAATTATAAAACTATTTATTAATATAAATAAATAAAAGTATAAAACTATAAAAGCTACCTTCGCTCATGAGGCATTTCATTCTGACCACCTTTTACGACTAGCCTCATGAGGTGGCTTTTATAATTTATAGTTTTATTTATTTATATTAATAAAATAAATTTCCTTCTTAATATTTTAAATTTATAAATGGTAATTATTTTATTTATATGATTATTATGATTAGGTTTGTAGTTCAAGATATTACTTATGATAAATAAATGTATTATTTGAAATAAAATGTCTATTATTAATTTATTGATCATAACATTATTAAATTCGATATTATTATTAACTGTTGTTATTTATGTAATTATTTATTAATGGGTTTATAATAATAATAATAATAATTATATTTATTTATTTATTTATTATTATTATTATTATTAAAGAATACTTTTGGAAGTAAAATTATAAACATGTATACAAAGTCAAGAATGACACTTATTTTGAATAATTAAAATATATCTAAAACAACTTTTATTTTGGATAGGAAGGAGTAGTTAATAATATTATTTTTAGTCGGGGATAAATGTGTCATATGAAATAATTGAATTCAATTCTAATCTTATTGGATTTGTTTCAAACAGGATAATTGAATTCAATTATAATATTTCTGATTTATTCCAAATAGTATAAATTGAATTCAATTCAATCTCATTAATGTAATTGAATTTTATTCGTTAATGAATTCAATTCAAAAGTTTCAAATAGCTTGTTATTAAAATGATAAAATTGTATTATTATAATTTGTAATATTTTAAATACATTGTATTATTCTTAATTTGATGTGTGTATGATGATGATTGTCTTTGTTTATATTAATTGTGTTATTATTTATATGTAAAATATTTAAAATTGTTGTTATTGACTTATTTCATATTAATTGTCATTATTATTTACTATTAAGATTTTTGAAAGCATGGTTGATGTAAAATAAACTAGTAAAGTATACAATACAACTGTATAATATACTAATATGGACTATTTTGCAATTTTTAAAATTTTAGTTACTATTTTATCAATTTAAAAATTACCCAAACGGTACATTAATATTGACAGTAATCGATACGCCCATTCCATAACCCAATCCGGTACCAAGCACGGTACAGTATTCATAACTTTAGTCGCGAGCATCCACTGTCCAAGTACCAATGGTGCTGGTTGCTTTTTCCAAGGAAGGATATCTGCAAGTGGTATTATTTGTCTCTTAGGTACCCAGATTTTCTTGGGTCCTTTAGGGTTAGTCTGTGCATAATTCATAGTATGATGATGCAATTGATGATATCTTCGATGATGACTCGGTTGATGAAATTTCTTCCTAAAAGGAGCAGAAACCTTTTTATGCTAAGAATGGTTTTTACTAAAGCCAAATCCTGTTTTAGCATGAGGGTGTCTGTATTTTCCTAGCATATCATTCATCTTCCTCGTACTCTCCGTAAAGGTTAATAGATCAGCTGAAAGACTATTTATTCTCTGCTTCAGCTTATTGATTTCTTCAGATCTATCTACTACACCCTTTTTCTTCAACTCATCTACTTGTTTCTTTGGGCAGACATTTTCCTCTTCTAATGCTTGCGTGTTTCTCAAATTTTCTACATACTTCTTTTTAAGCAACTTATATTGCTTTAGAATTGCATGAGAATCTTCCAATAGTTCTGAGTATGCATCTTGTAATTCATTAAACTTGGAGGTTACTCCTCCTCTTCACTTTCTTCCTCAGCTACTAGGGAGATACTTGCTTGCACCAATGCTTCTGAGTTCGTATCTGATTCAAACGAATCTAGATCTTCCCAAGTTGCCATCATGCTTTTCTTGTCTTCTCTACTCTTGTTTGGCTTTTTCTTTAACAATGGACACTCAGACTTGTAATGTCCCGGTTTATTGCATTCATAGCATGTGATAGATGTTTTCTCGTTCTTCCCTTCATCTTTGTTATTCTTCTTGAAGTAGGATTCTTTATTTCCTTTAGCTTTTTTTTTCCACATGCGTCTGATCTTTCTTGAGATAAAGGATAGTTCATCATCTTCCTCGCTTGAAGTATGATCTGAGTTACTGGAATCATCATCCTTGACTGTCTCAATCTTCAGCGCTTTTGACGATGAGTTTTTCTTCCTTTGATTCTTTTGATTCTTCTGTCCAACCTTCAATGCTATGGATTTGTCCCGCCTGGGCTTATCTTCAGCATCGAGTTCAACTTCATGTATTTTTAAAGATCCAAGTAATCAAGCTTTAATACGCTTAAATCCTTGGCTTCTTGTACGACTGTAACTTTTGGTCTCCATCTCTTTGGTAGGCTTCTTAAGATCTTTCTAACGTGATCTTGATTGTCGTACATTCTACCAAGAGCTTTAATTCCATTGATGATAGTTTGAAATCTTCCAAACATCTATTCGATAGACTCTTCGCCCTTCATTTTGAACAGCTCATACTAATGTACAAGAATGCTTACCTTGGACTCCTTTACTTGATTTGTGCCTTCATGTGCGATGGATAGCGTATCCCACATCTCCTTCACAGTATTGCATCCGTGAACTTTATCGTACTCGCTTCTGCTTATGGCACAGCTCAAGAAAAACTTGACCTTTGAATTCAATTGGAATCTTGCTTTATGTTCTGCAGACCATCTAATTCGTGGAATGACATTTCCTTCTTCATCTACCGGTATGTAAGGTCCATTTTCTATTATCTCCCAAAGATCGATATGAGTAGATTCAATGAAGAGTCATCCTGTCTTTCCAGTAATGATAGTCTTCTCCATTGAACGCCGGAGGTCTAGTTACCGAGGCACCTTCAACTATGTATACGTGTGACTCTGTCATGGATCTTTATCATGGTAGTTCTTGGACACCGAGCTCTAATACCAATTGAAGTGAATCACACGTTAGTATACGATATACAAAGTGCACAAGAAGGGGGGTTGAATTGTGTATTCAGATTTTTTAATACAATCCCCTTTTAAAAATTTGCTTTCTTAAAACGATTGACAAACAATATTAAAAAGTATTTATGTCAGCAATAGAAACAGGAGTTAAGAGTTGAGAGAGAATCGACATAGCAATTTTATACTGGTTCACCCCAAACCGTAGGCTACGTCCAGTTCTCAGAATCCCTTCTGAGATTTCACTATACTTCACAACAGTACAAGTATTCTTTTCACCGTGCCTCTTCAGGTTTCGTACAGCAAGTATTCTTTTTCTCACTTAGCCTCTTCAAGCTCCCAGCTACTTTTTTTTTTCTTACAGAAAGATATTGCGAGCTTTGTTACAAAAAATATAGCTCTCGTGTTTTCGCACAAATACAGTGTTTATCTTTTGAATATCACTAAGAAGAAAAATCACTAACTCTTTCAGTCTTCGACTTCAACTCATATTTATAGTCTTCGTCTTCAACTACTTCTTTCTTCTTGATTCTTGATCTTTAAAGAAACGGTTAATCAGTTGATTTCTGTAACTAACTCAAACTAATTTTATTCTGCATCTATGACTCCTTCGTCTCATTTTTGCTTCGCTTCTGTCTCATTTTGCTTTAACTTCCGTCTTATTTTGCTTCTGTCTCATTTTTGGCTTCCATCTCATTTTTGCTTCCATCTTATTTTTCTTCCGTCTCATTTGTGACTTCCTTCTCATTTTTGCTTCCGTCTCATATTGCTTTAGCTTTCGTCTCATTTTGCTTCCGTCTTATTTTTGGCTTCCGTATCATTTTTGCTTCCGTCTCATATTGCTTTAGCTTCTGTCTCATTTTGCTTCTATCTTATTTTGCTTTAGCTTCCGTCTCATTTTGCTTTTGTCTCCTTCTCACTTTGCTTTTGCTTCCGTCTCATTTTTCTTCAGCTTCATCATTATTTGGTTTTCATCAAAATTAATCGTAAAGTTATTTTGACTTAACATCAAAAGCTTCAAAATAATCTAGTTTTATATAGTAATAAACTCAATGCAATTCTTAAACTATTAGAAAAAATATGAGAAGCGAGACTTCAGAGAAGAAGACCTAAGGAAAAACAAGAAACATGAGAAAAATATTGCAATTCTTTTCATTATAAAATAGAAGACTATTCCCAATCTAGCACTTAATTCTTTATGGGCAACAAAATGGCACCCTCCCTATATGACACTGACTAATAGACCTGAACCAATTGCATTCATCACTACATCTTATACAAATGCACAACAACTTTCGTTTTAAGGGCTTATATAACATAAATAACAAAATTTATTCATTCCACACTTTAAACATGCATATAAGGCACCCATTATAGAAATGCATTAACAATTTAATTTGAAGGTTGCTACAGGTATTTATTGACACCCTAAATCATAAGTAACATGTCTATTAATCTCTATATGTCCATAATCCATGTAAAACACACAAAGTTTAGATAAACCTAGCCCTCGAGAATAACAATTTAATGAAAAATTAATTATATCCTCTAATCCACCTAAAACAAAAATTAAAAGAGGCAAATAGTTAATAAGCATTCAATATGTTTAAGTAACAAAATAACAAACCTAGAAAGCTAAATTGAACATATTCTACTAGCTTTTGTACAAAAAGAGCCATAAATCCCATTTTTTATACTTAGAAATTGTTTTAACTACTATCCAAATCTTGTTATGCTAATGAATTCCAATAGAATCACCTTCATTTCTCTTCCAAGTTTCTTCTTGAACCTTCCCCATTATTATTCCTTCCCTTCTTAAGTTTTATTTCTCGTAAAAATGACAACTATTTTTGTCAAGACTAATTTTAAAAAGCAATTTTTAAATAAAATAATTAAAAAAGTTATAAGCCACTAGTTGGCCAATGTTTCTAGAGACTTAACACTAATTGACCAATAAGGTACATTTTTTAACTAATAAGCCCATCCATGAGTATATTTTATGAATTGTACACCATTCTCCTATCCTTTCATAACATATTAAATCTTTTCAATTTTATATTTATATCAAAATTTATACCCAAAATATAGAAAAGTGTTATGTGATGACAACAAATTGGCCCACTTTTTTTTAATGAAAATTTCCTTTATCCTTAATTGTTATCACTATAGTTATTCAATTCTATGCCTTCTAGCCATCCAATATCAATTTACTAATTAATTAAAAAACCTCAGTGCTAAATTCCATTAATCATAATTATCATAACCTAAAAATTTTATGTTCCATTTAAAATAAGCTTTAATCTTAAAGCATATCTAACCTAGAACTTCAAAGTTTAGTATTTGATACTCCAAGTATAAACTACTTTTCTTACTATCTTCGACATCCATAAGATAGTAAAACATGAGTTTAATGACTCACTTATTCTACTTTCCTCATCTAATTACATTCTAGGATTATATCTTAGCCTAAACCTAAGCTTTGATATCATTTTTTCCCCAAATATAAACCACTTGTCTTACTGTCTTCAACATCCATAAGACAGTAACACATGAGTCTAAACCAAATAATACTAAATAAAAACGAAAGTAATAACTCATTGTACTCTCTCTCATCTAACTATGTTTTAGGATTATATCTTAGCCTAAACCTAATTTTTGATATCATTTTTTCCTGAAGATCAAGACAGATTGATCAAGGTCGTGCTTAACTACCACCCAATAACAATCAGTCAAGGCTTACCCTCAGGTTAAGACTTATAACCTACTAAAATCACAAAATTCAATAAAAATAATTTAAACACGGTCTTTTCATTCAAAAAGATATATAGATCTAACCATACAAATCCACACTCAAAACCAGCCAAGGTTCCCATGCATTAGTTGCATACTCTAATTGTTGAAAAATATACAAAGATGGGCAATACATACTAATTAGTTAATAGCAATAAACTAAATGTAAAATCACTTCCTCTAATTTTATATACCATAAATATAAAAATTATGCCTATATCACATAATTAATTTCTTTAGAATACACATCAACGATTAGTTAAGCATATCATTCCAAAATAATTACAATGAATGTAATACAAAATAATGCCAATTAAACTATACAATTCATTTGTAAATGCCTATGGTATCTCTCGACTAATATTCCTCGATCAACAGACCCATGCACACTCACATTGGCCTCGAATAATATGCCTCGAGAAGCAAATGCTATATGTCGTAATTTGACCCTAAACAATGAATTTATACATGCCCCAATCTTGCATCACATAATTCATCCTGGGTAAGATAATGGTATTTCCTTATTTCAGTGCCAAGTAATAGATTCTAAGTAATTGTACTGCTCCTACACCTTATTCATGTACATAATAATTTTCCTTTAAGGAATTAAGTCACATAAAAATAAATTTCAATCATTCCATATTCCAAACATGCATATGAGACATTCATCTTTTCTTAAAAAAACATGCATATGAGACACCCAACTATAGAAATGCATCTATGATTTAATTTTAAGGTTTACAATTTAATTTTAAGCTAGATATAGGTATTGCTAACACTTTTGGATGCCTTTAACATAAATGGGATTGAAAGTTGAATTAGATATCAATGTGGTCACTATCTTACCTTATCAAGGAAAGATAGAGAAAAAACCTAAAGAAAAGGAACTAAGAGTTCCTAACTAGAAAACTAAGCTCAATAGTCAATTTATAAAATAGGAAATATATTATGCATCATATTTTACCTACCTAAGTGATTGCTTAGGTTTGAAGGGATTTTGCAAATTTGAGAAATTTAAAAGAAATAAATTTGGATGTGAGTTTTAAAAAAGTTGAATAAAGGTAATATGTGGTTGAATGCTTATAAATTTTTAGCTATGCCTAAGGCTTGAAATAAAACACTTAAGTGGTAATTAAAACTAGGAAAGAGAATTTAAATATGTGGGTGAATGGCTAGGAGTTTGTGATTTAACCTAAGGATTCAAATGAAACACTTAAAGGATGCCTTGTTTTTGTCATATTTTGAATACAATAATCCTCAAATTTGGTTTAAAAGGATAGTGTGATTTGTATGACAATTTAATTTGAATATCAAAGATAATGAAAGAAACAATATAAAATTCTTAAAGAGATGAGTGGAATAAAGAAAAGGTTTCTTTTATTTGAAATGATAAAAGAACTTAAAAGAAAAGATAAATTTTAGACAGGGATATGATAAATAGTGCTATCTAAATTGAAAACCAAAAAGGATTAAGTCATATTAGACAAAGCAATTTTAGATTGAATTATTTCAAGAAAAGGAAATGGGCTTAAATGCTAATTTGTTTAAAAGAAGCTTGAAAGTCTTAAAAACCTAAAAGAATTGAGTAAAGCTATACTAATCTATTAAGCCTAAGTATGGGCTTGCAAGCCCAATTGAATTTGATACTCAACCATTTTTGTCTAACATTAGCTTAAAAAAGGATAATCATGTTAGGTCTTCACAATAAATGAGCAATCATATAAATGAAAACAAGATAAATAAGAAAATAACTTTTAGTTTTAGTTTGGTTCAGACCTATATATTGAACATTTAGGCATTAAGTATAGGGAAGAATAAAGCCAAGATGCTATTGATTTTTGGATTTCTTCTAAAAAGGAAACTAAATTCCTTCTATATGATTAGATAAATGGCCTAGTTCAAAACTCCCAAGAAAAAAAATATTGACAGGATTTATGTGGTTTTCAAGGTTGAGAATTTTAAGTTTTGTGTTTTTTATTTCATTAGACAGCTAGTAATCACTCTGTTGTATTTAATCTACAAACCTAGAGAGGTATTTAAGGTTTAAATTGAAAATGGTCAGAGATACATATAGAGATGTCTAGGTACTCAATTTATGATACTAGAGATGTGTATGAAAACTAAAATAAGAGACTTAGAGAGGCATATAAGTTTTAATCTATAAACTTAAAAAAGGTATCTAAATAGTGAATATACAAATATAGAGAGTTCTCTAGGTATTTAACCTAATGAACCTAAGGAGATATCTAAGGTTTAAATTAAAATTGAAGTAAGAGATCCATAAAGGTGTCTAGGTATTTAATATATGAACATAGAAAGGTGTACATGTATTTAAGTTATGAATGTATAAAGATTTCTATATATTTAATTTATGAACCTAGATAAGTTTTATGTATTTAATCTATAAACCTATAAAGGCATATAGAGCTTGGATAGAAAACTAAAATGAGAAACCTAGAGAGATATCTAAGATTTAGATTAAAAACTAAAATGAGAGACCTTGGTTTCCATGTATTTAATCTACGTACCTAAAGATATATCGAACTATTTAATTCACAAACCTAGAGAGTTATCTATGCATTTAATCTATAAAATAAAATGGTACCTAGGCATTTAATCTACAAACCTAAAGAGGAATATAGGTACTTAATATTTAAACCTAAAGAGACATATAGGCTTTGAATTGAAATTTGAAATAAGAGACCTGAAGAGGTGCTAGGTATTTCATACATAAACCTAAAGAGGTATCTAGGTAGTTAATTAATGAACCTATAGAGGTACGTAGGGGTTTGAATTGAAAATTAAAGTGAGAGATTTACAGAGGTATGTGGATATTTAATTTATAAATCTAGAGAGATATCTACTTATTTAATCTACAAACATAAAGAGGTATCTAGGTATTTATTCTATGAATCTAGAAAGGTATCTAGGGTTTGAACTAAAATTGGGACAAGAGACTAAGAGAGGTGTCTATGTGTTTAATCTACTAATATAGTGAGATATCAAGGGTTTGTAACAAAAATGATATGAGAGATCTAGATAGGTGTTTAGGTAATGAATATGTAAACATAAAGAGATATCTAGGTTTTAAACTAAAATAAGATAAGATACCTATATAGGTGTCTAAGTATTTAATCTATGAACCTAGAGAGGTATGTATGGTTTGAAATTAAATGATATGAGAGACCTAGATAGATGTATAGGTATTTAATATATGAACCTAAAGAGATATCTAAGGTTTGAACATACAATAAGAAAATGAAATGAGATATATAAAGAGATGTCTAATTGAAACCTTATAAGATCAAATGATTGAATTATATGAAAATTCATGTATTGAAAGGTTACCGAAACTATTTTGACATTTCTAAATATTTGGGCAATGATGTGTTGCTAGAAGCTAATTTTGATTTATAATTATAAATTGTTTAATTGAATAATTAAAATAAATTAAAAGAAGTTTTAATTTATCCAATTCTAATTATAATTTATAATTATAATTTAACAATATATTTGAAAACCTAATAGGTCTCACATAAAGAACAAATTAGAGAGAGAAAATATTTTAATCAAGTTGAATTTGATTATAAAGTTTGAGAAACTTTATGATTAAATATAAGATATGTAATAAATAATGATAAATATGATATATTGGATTTTATTTGGGCATAATTAGTGTTTAATTAGAATTATTTGTAATTCTAATTAAAGTTTAATTGAAATTGAAATTTAATTTTAATTAAATTATTAAAATATCTAAAATGTATTATATATAAGCTTAAGCTTTAATAGAGCTAACACTTCTTACTTAATCCTCTCTATGAGTTACTGAATTCTTTCAACCTATTTTGTGGATAATGGTCGAGGTTAGATACTTGTGCAATTATAGTGTTTGAGATGAATTAATTTTGGAGACGGTTCGAAGGATACAACAAGATTATAATCAAATTTTGAAATAAGGTACGAATTAAGATTCATGATTTATACGTTAGTTATTTCATATAATTAAAGCAGTTTTAGTTTTTTAAAAATCAAAATATGAAAAAGTTTTGTAATAATTCCGCTGTGATCGGGATCAAATCCTATCCTGATTTTTCAACAATCTCAATCTTCAAATAGTATATCTAAGTTACATCTCTAAGTTTGGAGTACATTTGTCTAATTGACTCCAAAATAATCCTGCTGGAGTACATTTGTCTAATTGACTCCAAAATAATCTTTGCCGTAAGCAGGAATATGCACATACAATTAATATCAGATAACATAAAGTTTCATAACTAAGTCATGATTATAAAGTCCTCTTCATCCCTAGAATCAAAAATGGATTCTCCGTTTTTTGGTTATGTTCCTAAAAGGTGGTTCATCTAAAGAGTGTAAGCTTTAGTTTGGATCATTTTAAATAGTTTTTTTCATTCATGACGTATACTGCCCGATTATGTTGTAGTTTTCTAAGTTGATTAGTGGTCTTTTAGTCATGTTAAATTATGATTGAATGATAAATTTCACTTGTTTTTGACACCGCGATTGAGACTTCGAAAAGAATTTGATAATTAGGCAAAGTGCAAAGCACAACAATTGCACTGAAGACTTTAGAAAGAAGTTGGGAAATGAAAATCAAGCTATGACTTGTTTAATGATTGAGCTTAAAGGCCAATATCATATATAACATAAAAGAAAAAGTTATAACATATCTTAACCTTATTTATATACATATTACATGTCCAAAGTAAAATGAAAAAAATTGATCCAGATCTTTTAATGACATCCCTTCAGCAAATCCTACAACTTGATTAAAGGAATGACAAAGGACTGCTGTGCATATTTGCAACACTTTCCAATAGAATCTTATTTTAATTTTCTTGCAGAGAAGCCAAATTAAGTTCTACCTAACCCTGATGCAGAGGAGACTAGCATTAAGAGATCACATGGATTTAGTGAGGCAGGGACTATAGAGTTCACCCATTTGCAGAAGAAGCCAAAAGTCAACGACAGAAGGTCAAATGTTTTTATCAACGAGGTTATATTGCAACACAGACAGCTTCAAAACGATTTGAAAATTGTTGAGAGAAGATAGTTGACTAACTCAGTCTGGAAATCACACATTTCAACAAAGTCTGATGTATATTAGATCAATAACACGTTACATGAACAGAAAACCTCTATAGTCATCATAATATTTACATTTAACTTGCAGGCTGAAAAAAAGAACAATAAAAGTAAATTAACCAAATAAAAGGGAATACAAGCAAACACATTTTAGATATACCAACGTATGAATATACATCACATGACTGAAATTTTTGCCATCCGTTTTTCTAAAATTAGCTATATCACATTAGCTAGACACTGAGGCCAATTAGTCGGCCACCAAATGTTTTAACCTATCTTCTTCCCTATGGAAGACAATCTGGATAACAAACTTGGTTTGTCCGCTAAACTCAGTCAAACGGCTTCCTCCTGCCGTAAGAGCTTCTCATCAAACTACGTCACCCTATTGTAGACAATTGGATGTAAAACAGAACACTTTTGAAGCCAGCTAAACGCTGAACCACGTCCTGCACTCCACTGAAAACCTAGCAGTGAATCAAAAAGAAATAGACCCCATAGGTGCTGAACTCACAACCAATACTGAAAATGTTTTGAGTCACACTACACACTTTTATAAACAGCAAACAACCCTTAATTTTGTTCAAATATAATGTCAAGCTTCTGTCATATACGGCTGCCTCTTTTGTCAAGTCAAGTCTACTAACAGTCAGAAATCACAAATTTACTTATCTCATCCATGACGGTATGGAAGTGATTGTTATTAGGCAAAAAGTAGAATCCTATTGTTGCTTGATCCATATATAGAAGTTTCACAACGTGTCCTGCCTTCTTGAGCCCCTCAACATAAGCCAACTGCCAGTCCTGAATAAGGTCCAAACCAGCCACAACAACAAGACTCTTGGGGAACTTCATCCCTACAAGGCTTTCACCTCTTGGTCCAAATGGATTGCAAGCTGGATGATTCCTATCTTCTCCTTCAGGGAGAAAAGCTCTCCAATACCAGTCCCTATCTTGGGTACTAACAAAGTATTTTCCATCCAATCGCTTCTCAGACTCCGTTCTCTCTGGGCCACCAAACATAGGGTTTAGCAGTATGTTTCCCAATACTCTGATTCCAGAATCAACAGCTCTCAAAGCAACATGGTGTACAATGTTACCACCAGAGCTATCACCAGCTAAGTATATATGAACTTTGGAGTCTTTATTACTTTCCAGCCATGCTCGCGAATTTACCCATTTAAGAGCTGCCCATCCATCATCATAAGCACATGGGTAACGATTTTCAGGTGCACGTCTATAGTTCACAGACACCACCACAGCCTTACATACGCTGACAAGTCTACGACATAGTGTATCATATATAGCACTATTTGCAGAGGAATGTGCAAAGCTTCCACCATGAAAGAAGATTATGATGGGGACAACCTCAGAATTCCCCAGCCTCCAAGTCAACAATATTTAGTTGTGGTTCCTCCCCAGTTGTTGGTCGATATATCCGACTCAGAAGGTTTGTTCCACGATCAATAACAACATCATATGAGAAAACTCCATTTATTGGATTTGCGTTGGCTGGAACTTTTCGGTCGAGAAATTCTGCCAAGTGCCGATTAAAAGTTCCGTCAGGACGTCGGAGAAGATTGTAAGCCAGTTTAAAATTGGAAATGAGGACCCAGGTGTTTAGGGGAACCACCATCTGCAGAATATGAAGAACAAAATGCTTTACAAAAACGACTCCTAGTAACTAAATAAAATCAAACACAAGCACATCAAGAAAGAAATTTAAACAAATATCTTCGCTAGGATTGTCGAATTAGTTATAGATAGTACATTAGATGTTGAATTAGACAACGAATGAATGAAGAGAACATCTCCACCAGATGAAAAGCCGACCATGGCAAGGTATGATAAAATTAAGTGTAACACGCTAACAAAACATCACTAGATCATGGCATGCACAGCTATGTGATCACAGAAAGAGAGAATAATAATCAATTTGAAGTTTGATGATCAAATCATAACTATAAACGGCGAATCAGAGAACTATTAAAGTCAAAAAGCCAAGCTGACAAACTGGTCTTTTGCGATCTTAGATTCTTAGAGTCAAAAGAAGCCCCGACAAAGAGACTTCAAAGTTTCAAACCCCTAAAAGGGAGAGGGAAAAAAAAAACCAGCAAGCTTCCAATTTTGAAGGAAAAGTCCAACTTGGAAGGAACCTACAAAAGCAAAAGAAACAGGGCATTTTGAAGCATAAACGCTATACCAAACAACAATCACAACCCCCAAATCCCAAGCCGGTAACGCTGCTAATACGTACATATTTGCCAAAAAAATCCAGTCAAACCCGCTGGTTATCAATATCAAGCGCCAAAACACTAATAATAACTAAAGAAACCGACGCAGACGCATAAAATAACGACGTATATCGTCTGATTGGAAGGAATACCTTGCTTTCATTGAGGTTAACTTCATTGTCACCAGCCATGCCACTCTAGTCCTTTAAGGGATTAAGAAAAAAGAAGAGAACTAATTTGAAACAGGCCGTTCTTCAAAGACCAATACACTTAAAAATTCCAATCACAAAGGAATCGATTTTTCGAAGCCCAAACATCACTCCTTTACCACAGAAGCCTAAAACCAAGAAAGCAATAAACTCAGGATTCGTATCTCGGTTTCTTCACGCACAAGGATCAATAGACGAGATCGATAAATGGGTAGGGTCAATCTTACTTCAATAAAACTGAGTGAGAGCACAGGGCGTGCGAGAGAAATGAATGAATGTGGACTGTGCGAAGGATAAAAGGTTGCGTGCAACTTAGCAAATTTGAACGGGAAAAGCTTAGGGTGCGCAGGAGAGGGGCCAATGTTGAAGTGAGGAAGATAACAGAAACGACAAAGTTAAGCGGCCGAAAGATGAGTATTGTGGGACGCATTTGTGTAATCTTTGGCTTTTTCCTTATTTTGACGCAATAATTAATTAAACCTTGCTTTTTGTAAGTGAGGACTAAGGAGTAAGGACTGAGGAGAGGCTCCGCACGTGCATAGGGTTCCAAAGTCACGTGACGACAAAACGGGGGTCCGTTGCCTACTCCTTTCTTGCCGCCTTTCTACGTATCCTCCTTGTTGTCCTCTTAAGATCGTGCTTGGCTTTAATGATATGGATAACGTATTTATTTTTGTCAATTTTATTGTCTTTTCTAGTCCAACTGGTCTTGTAATGGTTTTTTAAAATATGATAAACTAAATGATTCCTAGCATTAGCTTCTTATATAAATGGATTTGTTAGAGAAAGACTTGCTTTGGTGGATTTTGACAAGGCAGGGCCTCCTTTGGTAAGTTGTCTCCTTTTAATGTTGTACATCTTCTGTACCATGCGTGTCCTATCCTATCCTATCCTATCCTATCCTATCCATGCCTATGGAGATGGAATGTGAAAGATAAGGACCGACCGCCCTTTTTAGTTTTCACACTTTGTTAAATGACGAATACGATACGAGTGTATTCTGTTACATCCTCTTCCGAGTTCTGACATTGACATACACGCGCTATCCCTGCAAATTTGGTCCCTTTCTAAATCTATAGTGCCCCATGTGACCTTTCTATTTACCACCCTAGGGATTTTGATCCGGAAGCGTCCATTTATACAAAAAGGGGTCCGTCTGATATTTTCCAAAGAGAAAACGTACCCTTGTATTGTCCTTTGCATGTAATGACAAATTTTCTGCACTTGAGGGTTGCAACTTTGACGAAAGCTACAAATTTTATCTACCACTTGATCCATGAGTGCGTATGGTGGTCCATTCTTGGGATCACTCTGCTTCTTTTGTTTCTTTTTTTTGTTTTTTTTCCTTCTTCCTTCTCCTTCCAAAGAATATAAAAGGTGATAGAATCAACAGTATTCCCAGCGAAAACAATTCAGAATCAGAAATATAGATATAGACAAACCAATTAGAAGAATCGAAATAAGACAAACCTGTTGAAGAATGAAATCGCTAGCTGATCTTCTTTTCGCAAATCCTCTTATCCTTACAATCTTCTGTCGTGTAATCTTAATAGTTTCTGTAACCCTTATTTTTGGGTGGACATAAAGAATGTATCATGTGTGTTTTCAGAGAGTTTTTGTTTTCTCTTTTTTTGTTTTCCAATAAATACCTCTTCGATAGGAAGAAAGGCATATATATATATAACTCTCTCCTTTCCGCATAAGAAGTAATCGCTAAGATTACACTGTTTATTACTCATACGGTTTGTAATTCAAATCAACATATTTCTTTATTTAATTTAAAATAATATGTTGCATATTTAAATTACAAATAACACACGCAAGTCCCAAACAATTAAGACGCGATTAGGATCAAGTATGAAAAATTAATAAGACTAAAATTATAATAAGAATCTATACAGACTAGTATATTCTTATTATAATTAATCATAAATTATTCCACTAAAATTTATGATTGAACTTCTTATTAATTTTAACTTTCTACAACATAATAAATTATGCTCTCCATGTTAAGATTACGATGTTTGTCAAATAAAATAAATTATCGACAATTTATTTAAATAACAATTTTAATCTTTAAGATTGTCGTCAACTTATTTCATATGCCTGATTAAAAATCCACTGCAGGTTTACACAATGAAATTTTATAAGCTTACTTAAAGTGCATCATCATTCTCTATACCGAGACATGGATTCCATCATTAATTAATATTTCATAAATACAAATTGTTTTTGCCCAATTTTTCGAGTATTATTGTCCCAATAATTGAAACTCACTCTTTAATGAATTAAAGCACAAAACAATGTATATTTGCTCATACTAACTAAATCAAGATTAAGAACGTAAATCTTATTTCTAATGTCCTTATAAATATGTTTTAATAGTCAAGATAAAACAACCATTCTCAACTTGGTCCAGCTTAGATACATACAAAATGTACTAACACATATTCATATTATGCAAATCTCCAATCGAATACAATTAAATAATTGTTCAATGAAAATAACCATTACATTTGTATGGTTAATAGTATATATCTATCAAAAGGTAGCTCTACAACTTCTCCTAATATATAGCCCACATTTTATAACTTTATAAATATGGAAATTTATACTAGCAATTTTTGATATATTAATATTGAATTTGATATAATTTAAATAATAAAAGTAAGTAAGAAACGTATACATTAGGATGAAGACACAAGTATTCTACTTCACACAAATGTATAAAAGATGATTAAAAGGTCGAGTATTCTACTATTCAACCTAACTAACAAATGAAGACAAGACATAGATATTACAGTAGAAAAGCAACTTCCCACGATAACGATTATTAGCTTATTTTTAAGATAGTCTGTTCCTTTGGGAAATTAAAAACTCTAGAATTTGGAAATGAAACCAAAATTGATAGTTTCTTCTCTAAAAGAAAAATTAAATCAAATTGATAAATACACACAAAGGAAATGAGTCTTACTATATTTACCCAAAAAATGAGTCTTATTACATTAATTATTTTTCTTATAAAACTTTAGGATATAATATCCCTTAACTTTAGCATATAATATCCCTTCTTATTTTTCTTTTAAAGTGTTGAATCACAGCAAGGTATGTAATTCCTATTTTATAATTTAGTGAAAAACATAAAATTCTAATATCTGAGTTAAACGACTATTACAAGTATGCCTATGCAATAAATTATGCTTACATAAGGTATCATATATATATATATATATATATATATATATATATATATATATGTGTGTGTGTGTGTGTGTGTGTGTGTTTATTTAATTAATTTCCCATATTCTTGTCACTTACTTATAAAAGAAGATGGCTTTATTTTATTTTTTACAATTAGGTGTATGCAATGAATAATAAATGAGTCAAATCATATAGCCTTGATATTACAAGTGATAATTGTATTGTTGTTATGAAAGTTGTCGAACCCGTATGTGCGAGAGCCATTATTATTATTTTATTATTTTATTATTTCAATATGATGTAAGTGGGCTTGTATATTACATATTAAAGTATGATTATACATTAAATGTACAATATTAATATTCATATTTATGATAGTTTGTTAATCACCAAAGTGATTAAGCTTTGATCTGATTAAGCTTTGATCTTTAATGAATCTTAATTTATGAAATATTTTAATTCAATTACGCATAATTTATGGATGCTTATTAAAAATGATATAAAGAATTCATGGGTATTTGAAGTTTACTAATTATAAAATATTTTAGGATTACCCAAAGGTTAATTAATTAATTTTATAATTTGTAGACATGAAGTGTTAATTTATATGCTTAGAATGAATGTTTTAGTATATCTAAAGATAGCTAGCATGTTTATTTGAGGTATATTTAATTAACAATTAAGTCATATAAAATTAGCATCATTATTGTAATTATAACATGTCATAGAATTGCCCAAAGGAGATCTTAAATATACACTAAATGTTTTATGTGGAATAATTGTTTTGAATCTGATTTAAGTATTAAGTTTATTGACTCAAAGAATTAATATGTGAGTATTCTATTATGTTTTGTTGTTTTTGTTCCTATTAACTTTTGGTCGGGTTACCATACCGGGCCCGAACTCAAGACTAATGATACATGGGCCGATCGGTCCATTCGCCAAAGATCACCTTTATGATTAAATCAAGTACAAGCCAGTAACGATTTCTCCGACCCATTAGCGGAGAGAGTCTCTCATGCAAACACGTAAGATCTAAACCTAGTTGTCGCTTATATATAAGGTACGATTTACCACAACAAAGGTATGCGACATAACCCTAATTCTTTCGACATACGACTCTCCTTCACCAAAAACCCGATTGAACGTCGGAGGGCTAATCGACACAACCCGACGTGCCTTTCTTGTTTTGCAGTGTTTCGACGTTGAAGTTGACGCCGAAGCGCTTGATCATATGGAGTATAACTAAGAATATCCATCCAAATGTAATCCGGCCAACCAATTGCGCGCCACCGTGGGGCTCGACTTCCGCACCACGTCCGAAACACTCAGATCGGCCAGCAAAATGATGAACCTCGATGTAGCCGTTGTCGCGGCTCTGGCGATGCAACGCCTAGGTTTGCAGTACCCACCAGCCATTCCGCACCGCATATTTCCCACACTAATCGCTCGATCCTCACGATCAACAACAACCTCGGACTTGGAACAGAAGAACAGAGTGTTGCTTAGAGGATAAAATTGCACCCAATACACACCAAAACCTCCAACACCGATCGGTGCGGAACCTATTTCGGCTATGACGCTCGACCTAAAAACAGATCGAGAAGCAACCGATCTGTTGATTTGTCGATCTTGCGCCTCAACAAAGAATAACAACCGTCTGCGCACGCAAGCCGCCCGACAACTTAGCATGACGACCGATCATCGCCCAACTGAGATCTTAGAAAAACTCGTGGGCGATCGGATCAACGCTGCTATGAGCTTTCGTCTAGATCGCCTGACGCGCAAGATGCCTCTCCTTCACTCCAAAATCTTGGATAGCCTCCCACACCGACAAAGATACCAACCCCGAGAAATACACTCGAAGACCGACCCTGGACTACCCGCAGACTTCCATCCACGATGAATCTACACTGTGTTTTGACGCTATCCAATGCAAGGCTTCAGACGGCCTTCCAAGAGGGAGCTTCTACGATGGTTCAACAACGCCTCCGAGTCAGATCACATGTTTCAAGATTTCAGATTGTTATTCTCGAACCAATTCGCCACCAAGAAGCGCCATGAAGACGGCTTTGGAGGTGATGCAACTTACCCAAGGAAAGAATGAAAGTCTGCGGAGTTTATCACTAGGTTCAACAACGAAGAGGTCGAGGTTCCCGACCTCACTTGCTCGCCCATGTTGGCCGCCTCATGAGCAATACAAGGATGAGGAGTTCAAGAAATTATTAGCCCTCGATCACCCCGATCCGCTCAAGAAATAAGAAACAGGCGGATAGGTACATTCACCAGAGAAGTACTGAAAAATACGAGGCGCCGATGGATGATCGATCGAAACGACCGGTCAGCAATTCGCACAAACATCAAAAGGCCACCGAATCGAGAAGGCCAATCAACCGGCTGGGATATCAACAGAGTTCACCCTCTCAACAGCGATATGCGTAAGTATTGGCGCTATAAGAGCGGATGGAAACTATCCGAGAACCCGAGAAAATGAAGACCTCATACAAGGATAGAAACCCCAATTTGTATTGCTGCTTATAAAGAGGTCGGTCATGATATCAAGATTCTTGGCGCTGAAAAAGAAATTGAATTCCTCATACAAAGGGAAGGCTAGCCGATTCGTGAAACGCGAACAAAATGCCGAATCGGATAATCAGCGCAGGCGGTCGATTGACATCAAAGCATCATACGGAGGCGAAATGACAGAATGATGGAGGGAGGTCGAATGCAACACGTAAAATCGACGAGAAGAAAGAGGGCGATCGAGGAAAGAACGATGTAAATGTCGGCAACAAGATGACCGATCCACGAGTCATTAACATGATATTCGCAGAAATGCAGCAGAGGGTCCACCACTAAAGGGAGAAAAGATACACCAAAATGTGGCAGAGAATCGTCTCAAAAAGCCAAAGGAGAATGATGGAACGATATCGTTCGACGAGTCTGACCTTGATGGAGTAAGTTATCCTCATGATGACGCCCTCGTTGTGAACTTGAACATGGACGACTACGAGGTGAAGCGGGTAATGATTGATACAGGCAGCTCGGTCGACCTGCTGTATTACGAGGCCTTCAAGCAGATGAAGGTACCTGAGGATCGATTGCTACCTACAGACGGCCCCATCAAAGGAGTAACCGGGGCCTCAGCCTACCCGCTCGCCCGTGAATTTGAAAGTGAAGTTTAGGCGTAAGCCGTGCGATATAGAAAAGACGCTGAGTTCCTAGTTGTAAAGTTTCAAGGGCATATAATGCAATAATTGGGCTACTACTCAAATGCCCTCGATCGATCGCTCCACCTACTACCAGCTATGAAATTCCGACGCCTCACCGAAGCTCAGATATCGGGGTCAACAGAGAATCACCGAGAGTGTTACCTAGCGAAACTAAAACTTTAGACGGGCGGTAGTTCGACGAGCCCTTGATGTGAGAACTGATGAAGAGATGATAGGATGAATCCCGAAGAAACGCAGCTGGTCGCCTTTGACGGCCGACCCTCTAAATTCACAAACCTAGGTTCCGAGCTCGAAGAACTCCGTTAAAGAGATCACGATCGCTTGGTAGAAAATAGGTCATTTTAACCGAGTGCATATGCCTGAATCTCTCGGTCAATGATCGCACTCCTTGTATTCAAAGATGACTATGCCGATCGCATAAAAGAAGCGATGGCACAAGCGAGCGACGGGGGTGATAGAAAGAAGTGAAGAAGTTGCTTGAAGTCGGGTTCATCCGAGAGGTCAAATACCTCAATGGCTCGCCAATGTAGTTTTGGTGAAAAGAAGAATGGGAAGTGGAGAATATGCATAGACTTCATCGATCTAAACAAAGCATGTCCAAAGGACAGCTTCCTCGCTTAAGATCGACTAGTTAGTAGACTCCACCTCGTAAGCACTAATCGCCAGCTTGGATGCTTTCTGCTATCATCGATTAAAATGAGTCCGGAAGACGAAGAGAAGATCGTGATTCATAACCGATCAGGCACATCTCGCTACCAAGTGATGCCTTTTGGCTTGAAGAATGCGGGGCAACCTATCAACGACTCGCTATGGAAGTCTTTAAGAAACAGATGGGCGGTCAAGGAAGCGCATATAGATGATATGGTGGTCAAAAGTAAGACGGTCATGAGCATGTGGAAGATCTCAAGGAGGTTTTCCAAACCCCGAGAAAATTTCAGATGAAGTCAACCCAAAAATGTGTTTTCGTGGTGGCGTCCGAAAATTTCTGGGTTTATGATCACTCAATGAGGAATCGGCTAATCCAGAAGATTGAGGCCATCATACAGATGCCTTCTCCGCAATGCTTGAAAGATGTTCAGATATTGACCGGTCGGATAGTTTCACGAAAGGTGTTCATTTCTAGACTAGAGACAAGTGCCTCCCATTTTCAAAGTCCCGAGAAAGCTAACATGACCCGGTTTCAATGGTCGGAGGAGTGCGAAAGCTTTCCAACATTTAAAACAATATTTGTCTAGCCCGCCTATTCTGCAGCTTCGGTGGAGGGAGAACCCGATTTTATACTTGGCGACATGGAGGGTCGATCAACATGCAGATTATCCGATCGGAAGGAAGCGAAAAGATCCCATCTACTATGTCAAGAAAGTGTTGACCGCCGTAAACGCGATATACGCCCGTAGAGAAGCTAGCCTCTCTTTGATAATGGAAGCCGTAAGTCGAGGCCTTACTTCCAAAGTCATACCATCGAGGTATGGATCGATCAACCCTCAGCAAGGCCTTCAAAAGCCCGAAATATCGTCGCTAATAAAGTGTGCTAGAGCTGGGGAGTTCGACATACAATACAAACCCCAGACAACCATCAAAGCGCAGTGTTAGCAGATTTTATCGCCGAGATGAGCCAACCCACTGGAGGACGAGCAGCCCTCGCTCGAACTTGTTTGTTGACGGTCGTCTAATGCCGAGGATGCAGAGGTGAGTAGTCTTTGGTCAGCCCGCACAATGAAGAAAAGGTGGAATATGCCCTTTCGGCCGAGTTCAAGGCTTCCAATAACGAAGCGAATATGAGGCCTGCTAGCCTCCTCCGGTTAGCTAGGGAAATGGAAATAAAGCATCCGAAGGTGTATAGTGATAGCCAAGTAGTGGTCGGCCAGGTCACCGGGCAGTATGAGGCCAAGGGGAACAACACGATCAGGTACCTGGAGCTGGTGAAGCACGAGTTGAAAAATTTCAAACAGTACTCGATCAGCAGGGTAGAACGAGCTCAAAACGCCAAAGCAGATGCGCTCTCCAAAATAGCTTCCGACCGTGATGCAATAAACAATGTCCTAGTCGAACGACTGGGCCGACCTAGCATTCAGAAAGTCAAGGAAGTTCACAACATAAGTACCGATCGGTCGGATTGGATGGAGCCGATCATAGCAGACCTTTTAGAAGGAAAACAACCGTAAGACGATTGAAGCTAAGAAACTAAGAATAAAGGCTACGAGTACACAATGTTAATGGTACTCTTTATAAGCGGTCTTACGACCGGCCGCCATCTCGATGTTTGAACAAAGAAGAAGCCAACCAGCAATGGCCGAGGTCCACGAAGGATGTGTGGAAATCATGTAGAAGGCGAATGTTGGCACACGATCGATCGATCGACAGGTACCATCGGCCGACAACGAAAAAAGACCGCTAGAGAAGGTCGATCGATGCGAGGCCCCGCCAGAGAAATAGAAACCTTTCATCACCGACCGAGAGGATGCAAATCGTGAGTCATCCTATTCCTTTTGCTCAATGGGAATAGATATATCTGGGGCCTTTCCTCTCGGTCCCGGCGTAAGAAGTTCTTAATGGTGGCGTTGGAATATTTCACTAAATGGGTAGAAGTGAGTCGATCGCTACAATCACCGAGGAAGGTAGAAAGTTTTGTAAAGAAAATATACTATGTTGCTTCGGATGCCAATGATTTTGGTTACGGATAACGGTCGGCAATTCGATAACGACAAATTCAGAAATTTCGCTGACCGATTAAAATCAAATTACGCCTAACTTCGTAGCTCACCCCAAAGCAATGGACTCATGGAGAACACCAACAAAAGATAATGAGTACTTTCAAGAAGCGCTTGGATGGCCTGAAGACATGGGTGGAAGAACTAGACGAAGTGTTGTGGGCATACAGAACTACACCGAACGGAGCCATAGGGGAAACACCATTCAGAATGACCTTCGAGGCAGAAGCTCTAGCCCCAGTAGAAGCGGCATTACATAATCAGATGATGTCGGGCTATGAAGAAGAGCGAAATGATGAAGCCCGCAGAGCAGAGCTCGTTCTCCTCAGTGAGGATAGAAAAGGGCACCGCTTAAGTTATCGGAAAAGGCGACCAAATTCTACAATGAATGGTCAAGTCGAAAAGATAAAGATAGGTGGTTACGCCTTCTAAAAGCCGAGGCGGCCGGAAGCACCTTAGAAAGCTCTTACGACGCGGGAAGGACCCTATCGAGTGATAAAGCAAGTCGGCATGGTGCTTATATCCTACGCGACGAAAGGAAAAATTCTACCAAGGCCATGGAACTCCCAAACCCAAGGCTTTCTACCAATAGATAAGTTTTATTTTGATTAATATCTGCTCAATAATGTTTTGTACACTTGTGGGTACCTTTTTCCCCGTCCCCGCCAGTGGTTTTTAACGCCCACGCCTCATTATCATCAATAAAGAGGTTCAAATTTCTTGGCAATAAAGAATCACACCATATGCGGTAGAAAGTAGAAGACCCAATCAACCACCGCCGGCATTCCATAGATCGACTACGATTACGATCGGTCGCCAAGACAAGATCCTTGGGACCGTCGCTCGACATCTCCATAGATCGACTACAGTCGATCGATCTCCAAGACAAGATCCTTGGGACCGTCACTCGACATCTCCATAGATCGACTACGGTAGATCGGTCGCCAAGACAAGATCCTTGGAACCGTCGCTCGACATCTCCATAGATCGACTACGGTCGATCGGTCGCCAAGATAAGATCCTTGGGACCATCGCTCGACATCTCCATAGAACGAATACGGTCGATCGGTCGCCAAGACAAGATCCTGGGACCGCCGCCGACATCTCCATAGATCGACTACGGCCGATCGGTCGCCAAGACAAGATCCTGGGACCGTCGCCGACATCTCCATAGATCGACTACGGTCGATCGGCCGCCAAGACAAGATCCTTGGGACCGTCGCTCGACATCTCCATAGATCGACTACGGTCGATCGGTGGCCAAGATAAGATCCTTGGGACCATCGCCTAAGATCTCCATAGATCGACTACGGTCGATCGGCCGCCAAGACAAGATCCTTGGGACCATCGCTCGGTACCTCCATAGATCGACTACGGTCGATCGATCGCCAAGACAAGATCCTTGGGACGATCGCTCGGTACCTCCATAGATCGACTACGGTCGATCGGTCGCCAAGACAAGATCCTTGGGACCATCGCTCGGTACCTCCATAGATCGACTACGGTCGATCGGTCGTCAAGACAAGATCCTTGGGACTATCGGTCGGTATCTCCATATATCGACTACGGTTGATCCTGACTAGATCGACTACGGTTGATCGGTTGCCAAGGCAAGATCCTTGGGACCACAGCTCAGCCTCGACCACTGACCGATCTCAGTGCCGTTTGGATCCACGAGCCGACTACTTTCTACGATGAATCTGACGAGAAGAACGACTACGAGCGATCGGATTACTAAGGCAAAGAGCCTTGGAACACACTCGCCCAGGATCCTAAGACAAAACCTAGAATCGTACGGCCCCATTATCGCCCGTCCTAACTCGCCCGTTCGAAACAAAGCAAGTACGCTTGTAAAAAACGGAAGTGGTAAAAAATAAAAGAATTAACCAAGTACACTCTCTATTCATTTCGAAAAATTCCCACAAGTCTGACCGGATGAGCTAACAAAGGGAGCGATAATGAAACCGAAAGTCTCGGCCACAAGTCTGACCGGATGAGCTTCACAAAGAAGCAATCACCCAGCGCCTCGAGGAGGAGACGAAGAACCAACAACCGTCCATGGATGAGGTTCCATGAGAATCGACGGAGAAACGGAAGGGCCAGCATTGGGTCACGAGGAGTTGGCAGCAGGGAAACATCCCCCTCTTCTTCTTCCTCCTCCGAGCTGAGATCCAACTCCTCGTCCGGAATGACGACTCGCTCCCCGACGGCCTTCTCCTTCATTTGCTCCAACGAAAGGCCGAGGGTCGGAAGCAACGGCTCGGCATACTCTTCAAATGAAGGCCGCTCCGACCCATCGGGAACGTGAGCCTCATAGCTCTTCCTCAAGGCCAAAGGGTCGCGTCAGAAGCGAGCTCCAGGCATTCCGCCGAGATTTCTCCTCTTCCACCTCTTGATCGCCTCGATCCTCTCGCTTTTTATCGAGCTCCCAACTTCACAACAAAGATCTCGGTGTTGCGCATGTCGACCACCGCCGCATTTACGCCTCAAGGAATTTCTCTTTGAGCTTCCTCTCCAGCTCCACCTTCCCTCCAAGACCGAAAGCACACTTGACCAGCTCAGTCTTCTCCTTAACCGCCTAATCCTCTCCTCCTCCCCGAATCGACCCGGCCGTTAAAACTTTCATTGCCTCCTCCCAACCTTCTTCTCCTCCTAAAGAGAAATTCTCGCCCAAGAAGGTCCTCCTTCTTTCACCTCAAGAAGCTCCTCCTTCAAAGCCCTCATCTGCTCGTGAAGGTTTTGAACCTCCCGATCCAGAGCTTCCAGACGCTGCACCGTAGCGAAGGACATCACCGAAGCCAGTGCAGCCACGAAGAAGCAGAGACCCCAACTCCGATTGCCCTTCCTCGCCCAATTCTCCTCGTCTGGGGAGTAATCCGCTCAACAATGTAGCGGGACACGCCCAACTCTCTAATCAAGAGATCATGGGCAGCTTGATCACAGACTCCCATCGCTTCTGGTCGGTCACCGACCTTTCCTCGCCCTTCCTTCTCCTTCTCCTTCTCCTTCCCCATCGACACACTGACGGATGGGAGGTCACGGAGTCGACCAGCCTCCTCCTCTTAAGAGGAGGATCTACCTCCTCCTCCTCGTCCTCTTCTACAACCGCTTGTCTCAGACTAATCGGCACGACCGGTGGCAAGACCGCCTACTTAGGGATCGCCGATACAGTGGAGCGACCAACGCCCACCAACGGAGCAGCCTTCACTAGTCTCCGTCCCTCGCTTCTTCTTGGGGCCGCCTCTTGGCTTAGAGGGAGCGACAGTTCGTCAAAATCCTCTACTCACCATGGTCGCACGCAAGAACAAACACAAGTTAGAGAAATGCAATAATCAAAGTACATGGTAAATAACTAAACCACGCGGATCAACCAAAGTGAGCCGCTTTCTCCTAACTCACGATCCTCGGCGAGGGTCGAGAGAAAAGAATCTGCCGAGGCCCCCGAAATAGCCTCGACGAGCCGAAAGTCGATCTCATCGAGCGCTTTGATACGATTCACTACCCCCATTCCTCCCTACTAAGGGTTACGCCCGACATGTCATTCCACTGCTCGGCTAAAGGGTATCTCCATGGCAGAGACTCGGAGGAGGACCCCGGGGGCTTCACAAAGAAATACTTTGTCCGCCAAGACGAGATCTTCAAATCTGTTCCGGCCGGTCGATACCGAGCGTCTCGGTATTGCAGAGAGGGGATCCCAGCTCCGGAGATCGAGCTCTGACTCAACCTTATGAAGTGGCGCATGACGCCGATCGATGGGGAACAGCCGAACTGGTGGCACAGCAGCGCCAGACCATTCATAAATCTCCAGCTGTTCGGTGGAATTTGACTAGGCATTAACTGGTAGATTGCGCACACCTCATCCACGATCGGGGCGTAAGGAAGCCTCATACCACCCACCGTGAAAAACCGCCGAAACGCGATGTACCCACTTGTTGCTATGGATACGCTCGTTCCTCAAAGCCAGCCAAGGGGTCCCAAGACGTTGGGATATTAAACCCAGTATCGACCGATTCAGGCTCCTTGACGGTCATTGTTGATACCTCCTCGCGGCGCCCACAACCAACCCATCTTTTCTCTCCTCGTCGATATCTCTTCGACGCCTTCCACCAAACTTCTAGCGCTAGCGATGACATACTTACCCTCAAGAGAACTTGCGAATAAGAAACTTTAGAGAATCGACGAGGAAGAAGGACGTACTATTTAGTGATTTGGGAAGGAAAACCGAATTTACGGATGAAGGAAATTTCGAACCGAGAGCAAGAAAGAGTAAACAAGAATAGAATGAAAGCGAGAATATAACAAGCGCCAAGAAAACTTACAACGATCAATCCTCACGAACATTTATAGGGATTGGTTCAACGGAAACCCAACCAGAGCGCAACACGCGGAAAAATCCGAACGAGCTTAGACACGTGGAAGAATCCGAGCCAAGGGAGATTAGGGTTTAATTTTAAAGATGGAGCGCGCGACGGTTGAAAGGACATCAATGACAGCTGCACAATGGTTACAAGGACGAATCGTTTCAGACCGAAAGTCGCCGACGGCACACACCGCCAGACAATAAATGCTCCCCCTACCGCACCATGCGCTCGTTAATGATAACCCCCCGACCTACTTGAGCGCAGACCAACATGCAAGAATGCCCATGCCGACGGATGAAGACACTCAACCGACCAACCCCAATACTACCGATCGAGTTTCACCGTCACAACCCGATCGATCAATCGATTCATGAGCCGTCCCAAGACACTAGCCACACCGATAACACCGAACGATCGACTACCTCTTGAGTCACAACGATCGCCACAAAAGCTACATCTTATAATCGGCCGATCGTCCAGATTCGAGTCATCCCATGACGAGCTATCAAAACTTTATACTCCTCGACCCTTCTCTTCGCCGGACTCGAGGAGTAGGGGCTTATAGTTGGGTCGGTCACACTGGGCTCGAACCCAGTACCAATGATGCATGGGCCGATCGGTCCATTCGTCAAAGATCAGCCTTATGACTAAATCAAATCCAGGCCCAGGTAACGATTTCTCCGACCCATTAGCAGGAGAGAGTCTCCCATGCAAACACGTAAAAGATCTAAACCTAGTTGCTGCTTCATATATAAGGTACGATTTTACCACAACAAAGGTATGCGATTACAACCCTAATTCTTTACGACATAAATGGACTCTCCTTCACCAAAAAACCTGACTTGAGCGCCGGAGGGGCTAATCGGGACACAACCCCCGACGTGCCTTTCTTGTTTTGCAGGTGTTTCGACGTTGAAGTTGACGCTGGAAGCAGTTGATCATATGGAGTATAATCAAGAATATCCATTCAAATGTAATCCCACAACCAACTTTAATTTGGTAGCTTTATCTGTTCCATCCTTTAATGGATTACTCTAATTGTTGTGAACAAGTCCAATTTCATCTTATTACATTGGATCTTGATTTGACACTCCAAGTTGAGAAACCAACTGCTATTATTGTTGCAAGCACTGTCGATGAGAAATCTTTCTATAAAGCTTGAGAAAGATCAAACAAATTAAGCTTAATGTTTATACGAATGATCATTGCTAACATCATTAAGCATAACCCTTCCTAAGATTGAAGTTGCTAAAGAATTTAAGAAATTTTTGGAAGAGTATTCTCAAACTGCTGATAAGTCACTTACGAGGACATTGATGGCTAGGGGTGAGCACTCGGGTAATTCGGGCCGAAATTTTACTGCTTGGGCCCTACTGAATTATCAATTTTTTTTCATCTTACCCTACCAACCTGAACTTTTATTACCCGAGCTACCCAATCTTAATTACCTAAAATTTTGTTCCACTTTACAATTACCCGAAGTTGTCATTTTTTATAATTTAAAAAAAACTCAAAATTTTGTATTTTTATAACCTAATTCGGGTAATTGGGTCGGCCTGGAATTTTTTGGAATTACCCGACCCCAGCCCGAAAATAATTCGGGTAATACCCGAATTACCCAAAATTTGAAATTTTTTTAATGCTCACCCCTATTGATGGCTAAGTTGACCACTATTAAGTTTGATGGTTCATGAAGCATACATGAACATGTTATTGAAATGACAAATATAGTAGCAAGACTAAAGACATTGGGAATGAAAGTTGATGGATTTTTCCTAGTATAGTTCATTCTTAATTCTTTGCCTCCTGAGCAGTATGAGCCATTCCAAATGAATTATAATACTATAAATGATAAGTGGAATGTAAATGAATTGATCAGTATGCTTATTCAAGAGAAGACAAGTTTTAAGAATCAGGGGGGCCATACCATTAATTTGGTAGGTCATCAATGTAGCATCCCACTTCCGCAAGACCCGAACCCGATATCGATGGTGATATCCGAGCCCGTGCCTCACGAGGGTGGCATGTTAGAGCAGTCAATTACGGTTCAAAACTCAGCAAGACATTTTTATTTTTATTTTTTGAAAACAATCACATGCGCAGTAAATCAAGAAAGCAGTTTGGGCCCGCTAAATAAGAAAACGTTTTCAATCATAACACGATTTTGGTCAAAACAGACACTCAACAGTATTTAAACCAATTCGTTCACAAAAATGTATAGCCGAAATGGCCTCAATGCTATTCCTGAACACTTTCCAAATTCACATTACAATAACAACATTTATCAATCGGGACCTCTCAGAAGAAGATTATTCTGCAGAAATTGCGAAATACAATTTACACAATAACATAATGATATAAATGCGACGTGAATCGATCCCGACCTCGAACTCGACTTAATGCATGACGCTTCTCATTTTATTTCAAGTGTTGTGATCAAGGCGTCGATCGCCCCATTTTCAGCACATTAAACAAGAATCGCGTTTTAGGGTAGGAGAGCCCTCGGTATACACTACGCCCATGCGCGTTAGGGATAGGAGAGCCCTCCTGATATGCACTATTCTTTTCGCCTTAGGCCCCTTTTCACAAATGGTTGAGCTTATAGCTCCGTCAAGAATTGCCCAAATACAATCGTTAATTTCCAAATTCCAATCATGCCTAGTATGCGTTCACAATTGCCTAATAGCACATTTCACTCAACAAGATTTTTGAAGTCGATGATCATTCACAAGTCTGCACACCAATTCACATTACAAATGATCATACAATTCATATTCACAAACAGTTCACACAGAGCATTTAACAAATCAGAAATTGAAGAACCAACTAGGTTACTCACCTGCACTTCCGAGCCACTGCCTGGAAGTCTCAGCAATATCCGCGGAATGTCGATCCAGCGGTGCCTCTAAAACAGTGAAATAATCATTCATTACTAATTGCATGATCAGAAAAATTCAACAATGCACATGTCTTAAATAAAAGATGTACGATGCAATTTCATGACCTTCCCGGCGCTATTTCCCAATTTTCACTTCCTTTTGACAAACTTAACCTTTCACTCAATTGCTCAATAATAACTCATTTCAATTCATTAACATATTACTAACTCCACCAATTTTAATTCTAACATTCAATAATTTATCAAGTCATACTCATTTGGGTATTCTCAAGAAAACCTCAAAACTAGTGTCACTATTTTCTAGATCAAAATTCATCCATTATGCTCAGTATCTACAATCCCAATAGCATTTCCTTAATTTCAGAATTCTCACAATTATACCCCAATTATCATGAAACAATCCCTGAGGTTGCAATAGAAAACCATATTCAACTTTCTTTCAATACCACAATTGTACACCTCTTTCTCTAGATTATAAAAAATCAAGAATCACCTTAATTGGAGTTCTACACCGTAAGTTATGCCTCATAAACTAAAATAAATTGATTCAGAAAACTGGCCCTCGCCGCGACCTCAAAACCCTCGCTGCGACGTCACTCATTGGCTCGCCGCGACGCACATGAAGGCTCGTCGCTGCCCAAAACTCGGGCTCGCCGCAACGTGGAAGGGGGCTCGTCGCGACGTCCTTCTCTACGCTGGTCATGAGTTCACGACGTCGTCACAGACGCTTTCGTCGCGACGTGCGGTCCTAGTTCGTCTTCTCCGACCGATTTTTCGCCATTTCTCTCTCTAAAATTCAACCATAACTCACTCATAACTACCCCAACCTTTCACAATCAAACCCAAGAATGCATTAACTAACAAATATACAACATAAAAGCCAATCACTTACCAAATCGAGCCTCGAATCTTCAAATCTTCCGAAAATCTTCTCCCACTCTTAACACCTACGGCTTACTCACAAAACCTCCACGATCCTTCATCTTTTCAAGGATTAGAGTTGGTCTTAGACGTAAGAAAGCAAACAAGCGAGGATCAAGCGGAAGAAGGAAACGAAGCTCAATCGAAGGAGAAGAAGATCGAGCCCTAGGATAGAGGAGAAATGATTTTCTGCCAAAATCAAAACCTAAAGCATTTAAAAGGTTTACAACCTATCAAACTTAATTGCTTGACACTTGTCAATTCCTCAACACATTAAAGTTCATTTTCTTTCCAATTTCATTTCTAGTCTAGGTTATCTCCAAATTTCAATGGCTCGACATTTTCATTCCAAAAGTCATAAATCTAAATTTCTCATTGCCATTAGACAATCATTTCAGTCCTATAAAACCGATCAGTCTGTCACTCAAAAAATTTTCGATCCGAACATTTCCTCCCAATTATTCCAGAAAATTTTCCTAAGGGTCACTATCAACTGACGGTCACCCTAAAATATTTCCAATTCAACTATTCAGACCCAATTGTTCCATAATTCTCAACCAATTCACAATCAAACATAATTATCTCGAAAATTATAAATCATATCATATTCCCAATAAAATGCTGGAAAAATGTCATGAATGCACGTACACATAAATGCATGTGCCAATTGACTCATTCCTCTAAAATTAGAGGCCAATTGAATGCTCAATCAAAATATGCAATGCAGACTACTACCCTGTCCAAATTGACCAATATAACCTTCCCATCGGGGATGAGATGTTACAATCAAGGAGTTAGAAAGAAGCCTAAAAGGAATTATGGCAAAGGCAAGGGCAAACAAGGACCACTTAAAGTTAATGAATCCTCTAGTCAAGTAAAAAAGAAGGAATATAAAGATGATATATGCCATTTTTGGAAGAAACTTGGTCATTATCAGAAAGATCGCCTAAAACGTAAAGCCTGGTTCAAAAAGAAAAGGTAAGCTTAATGCTTTAGTTTGTTTTAAATCTAATTTGGCTAAAGTTTTGTATAATACTTGGTGGATTGATTATGGTTATACCAATCATGTTTTGAATACCTTACAAGGATTCCTTACAACCCAAACCATAAACTCAAATGAAAAGTTTTTTTACGGGGAACCATATCAAAACTCCAATTGAAGCCATAAGAACTAATCGTCGATTTTAGATACTGGACATTATCTAGATTTACTTCAGACACTTTATGTATCTTCTATTTCTCATTTATTAGTTCTTATCTAAACTTGATTATGTTGGTTATATTTTCAACTTTGGGAGTGGAAGTTTCAGTTTATTTAAAAAAATTGTCTTATTGGTTATGGTATTCTTCATGATGGCCTATACAAGTTAAATCTTGATAACTTTTTTGTTCCCTACTAACCCTGCATCATAAAGTTGGTACTAAATGTGGTTTAATTAATAAAAGTTTAGCTTTCTTGTGACATAAACGTTAGGTCATATTTCTAAAGAAAGACTACAAAGACTGATAATTGACCAGATTTGGACCTTACTGATTTTGTTGTGTGTATAGATTACATTAAGAGAAAAAGCAAACTAAACACACAAATAAAGGAATCACATAACTTCTTAAAATGATACATATTGATATATGTGGGCCTTTTGATGTTCCATCTTTTAGGGGAGAAAAATATTTCATTACATTTATTGATGATTTTTTACGTTATAGATATGTCTATTTATTGCATGAGAAGACTCAAGCAACAAATGCATTAGAGGTGTTTGTTCACGAGGTAGAAAGACAATTAGATAGAAATGTGAAAATTGTCAGATCTAACCGGGGTGATGAATTTTACAGCATATATAATGATTCAGTACAATGCTTAGGTTTATTTACCAAATTTCTTGAAAAGTTGTTATACATGCTCAATACACAATGTCAAGCACACCACAACAAAATGGTGTAGCAAAAAGGCATAATCATACATTAATAGATATGGTTAGGAGTATGTTAAGTAATTTGTCTTTACCCTTATCATTATGGATGTATGCATTAAGGTCCACTGTTTAATTGTTAAATAGGGTTTTTAATAAGGCAGTTTTAAATACTCTTTTAAATTGTGGGCTGTAAGGAAATCTAGTCTTAAGACACCTGCATATTTAGAGTTGCCTAGTGGAAGAGAACATGTATAATTCACATGAAAAGAAATTAGATGCAAGAACAATTAATGGATTTTTATTGGTTATCTAAAAAAGTCTAAAGGGTATAGATTTTATTTCCTAATCATACAACAAAAATTATTGAAACTAGAAATGCTAGGTTCATTGAGAATGGTGAAACTAGTAGGAGTGTTAAAAAACCACGTAATGTAGTCATTGAAAAATAAAATTCAAGTTTCCTACTGAATTGTTCAGTACATATTACTCCTATAGTTGTAGAACAATTTGATAATTTACAAGAGCAACAAATAAATGATCAAACACTTTACGAAGAGCTTGTAGTTAATGAACCTATTAAACCCACAATTAATGTTTCAATTGTAGAACAACCACAAGAAATAGCATCAAGGTCTCAAAGAATTAGAAAACCAACTATTTCTAATGAATATGTGGTATATCTACAAAAGTCAGAATTTGACTTAAGAAATAAAGATGATCCAGTTTCGTTTTCACAAGCTGTTGAAAGTGTCAATTCTACTAAATGGATTGATGATATGAAAGAAGAGGTGAATTCTATGAAGCAAAATGAAGTTTAGGATTTAGTCAAATTGCCTAAAGGTTGTAAAAGAGTCGAATGTAAGTGGGATTTTAAGACCAAACGTGACTTATGTGTTTATTAAACCATGATATAACATTTTTTAATTAATGAGCCAAGTGGAATAATGTAAAACCTATATATTATAAAAGGCTCATTAATAATTATTGTTTTAATAATATTAAGGGCTAATCGTTTGACGGGAATGGTTTATAGATACCTATTTAATAGAAACTGGTCCTCTCTCTCGCCCAATTTGTCTCTATTTACAATTTCACTATAAGAAAGTAGGATTATTGAGGGATAAAGAATCACATCAAGTCTCTCCATATTCAATAACTTTAAGGGGTTTTTTCCAAATTAAGATTAAACTAATATCATAGATTAAAGTATGCAATTTCTATTTTATATTTTGATGAAAACATAAAGTTTAATATCTGGGTTAAAGGGCTATTGTAAGTATGTCTATGTGGTAAATTTTGCTTACATCATAAAGTTGACGTCTTATTTTATAATCGGTCAAGTAAGTTTGGAATACAATTTTTATTATTAATAAAATTATAGTTAATAAAGTCTCAAATAGAAATATCTTCATTGACGAAATTTTGATGTTCTTTTTCATAATTTTTGATACATTAATATTGAATTTGATATAATTTAAATAATAAAATAAGTAAGAAACGTATGCGTTAGGATGAAAGGAATCAAAACTCCAAATTAGTACGGAGGAATCCCTTTCTTCACACAAATGAATAAAAGATGTTAAGTTGCACTTATAAGGTTGACTACTCTACTATTCGACCTGAATAACAAATGAAGACTTAAGGAGCGCAGAAAGAAAGAAATGAGTAAGAAATGAAAAAAGATGTTGGTAACAGGATGAACAATGTTTTATATCTTATTTTGGGGTAATATTTCATACCCTTCTAATATAGCGAGAAATGAAAGTTATATATCTTTTATTTCTCACTATATTAATTATAATTTTATTATCATTCTTCCAAGTAAACTAAACGCACTTTAAATATTACCGTAGAAAAATAACTTACCACGATGACGATTATTTGCTTATTTTTAAGATAGTTTATTCCTTTGGGAAATTAAAACTTTAGAATGTGGGAATGAAACCTGATAGTTTCTTTTCTAAAAAGAAAAATATTATTTAAAGAAAATTAATTCAAAATGATAAATGCACACAAAGGAAATGAGTCTTACTATGTTAATCATTTTTGTAATAAAACTTTAGCATATAATATTAGGTTTTTGTTTATAAGACATGAAATTGATAAAATCTCTTTAAATATTATCTTATTTTATTAAAAATTGATAATTCTTTCATATGTAGATGTATACCAAACTATATAATTATTAACGTCATTCTCTTTGATTTGATCAGATTCATGGTGACTACCAATTAAGTAACGGAATTAAGGGAAAAAAAATCATGATGACATAATGATCTTAGTTTTTTTTAATCTCATCTTATTCACATTAATCTATATAAATTTCCTTAGTCTTTGCCAAAAAAATTTTAATAGACAATCTAGGGGTGATTAGTTACCAGTCAAACTCAAGCTAACTTGCTATTTATAATTAGTCCCTTGGTGGAGTGCAACATCTCATAGATTGTTTTATGTTTTCACTCTAAAAATTGACTTAAATAAACAACATAAGAAATGATGGTTTGTAGTCATGAGATATGGGTCTCCATCATCATTCTTTATTAAAATATTATGTTTAATGATACACTATTATTATCAAATGACGATCAACTATACACAACCTTATTGTGATTATGAACCGGGTAAGACAATTGCATAAAGACCAAACTAATTAAAATATTACTGATAATGACCGCTTTTGGAGACTTTCCCCTTTTTCACTTTTATAGCCACTAGAGAAAGAAACTTTGAGTATTTATTTATATGATCAAAGGTTGGGGGAGACCAATTGGATTGAAGAAGTCGAGGAGGAATGAACTTGGAGATCACTACATGCGTATTTACTGATTACTCTATGTCATGTACTTTTAACTTTTTAACTTAAAACATTTCTAAACTTAATAATGGGGACAATTGGAAGGGAGCGTGTGTTGAATATTTGTTCACCTTGGCCAAGAAACCGAAGAACAGCAATGTCCTTCTCAAAGTGGGCCACTTTCTTCGCAGATGATTACATTAACCAAGGGACCAACCCATTTGTAGATAATATTGCCGCTCCTCTTTTACTTTCTTTTCACTTTTTCCCAGGCATTTCAATTTAAGAGTGGTGGGCCTTTGGACCTTTTGGGCGTGGCCCATGTAGAAAACGACCTGATGTTATTGGAACCTTGGCACTCCGGATGCTGTTGGATCATATTATGCAATTACTGATTGGTAGTGTTTCTGTGCTTGTGAAAGTGGTCCTCTCCTCTTCTATTTGTGAAAGGATCCACGTGGCACTGCCGACAAGAGATGCCACAGCGATCGGAATGTTTCGTACTGGCCGAAAAACGATACTAGAACGAGTATAAAGATACCGGGGATAAATTTCGATTGGTACCGGCCAATTCTCAATCTTACCAGATTCAAAATACCCATTCAAATATCTATTGGTATAGAAAATTTAAAAAAATTGGAGGATTTTTTTGCAAAATTTCCCTCATTCTCTCCTACCTCTCCTCCTCCCCTTTTTCTTAGTTTTTAAAATAATAATAAATATTTTATTACTAATAATAATTATAAATTAAATAAAACTTTAAAATAAATTATTTTTATTTTTATTAACAATCAATTATTTTATTTTATTACTAATAAATTATTTTTATTTAAATTTATTTTAACATTTTATATAATATTTATTAATAAATACTAATAAATTAGTTTATAAATAATAATTTTAAAATTATTACTTATAAAATAATATTTATTTTATATATTTTCAATTATTAAATCAAAATTTATATATTTTAAAATTAATTATATTTATTAATAATTATTAAATTAATTTTATATATTAAATAAAATTGTAATTATGTCCAATTAAATGTAAAATGAAATGGAATGTGAAAAATAACAATTCTAAAAAATAATTCAAAATTTTGATAAATAGAAAATAATTCAAAATTCAAAATTTTGAATTATTTTCATTATTTTACAATTAATTATTATATTTAGATAATTATTATATATAGATATATATTATATATAGATAATTATTATATATAGAAATAATTAAAATATAATAAAGATATATAAAACTAAAATGAATAAGATATAAACAAAAAACTAAATTAAATAATCTACAACTTTACAGTATGACCATGGACTATTTTATAATTTTAAAAATTAAAAGACAATTTTATAAATTTAAAAATATTTTTATATTATTGTAATATTTTAAATATTTTGTATTATTCTTAATTTTATAATTGTATGATGATAATTGTTTTATTTATATTAATTGTGGTTATTATTTATATGTAAAATATTTAAAAATATTATTATTTCATATTAATTTTCATTATTATTTATTATTAAGATTTTTGAAAACATGGTTGATGTAAACAAAACTACTAAGAAAGATACAAGATAATTGATAATATATCAATATAATTATTTTGCAATTCTTAAAAATTTTATGGACTATTTTATAAATTTAAAATTTCTAAACGATATCCCAGACTAACATATACTGATGCTTCTATTCTGAGACTTAATCCGATACCAAACATATTCATAACATTGGTATCCAAACAATAACAGGAAAACTGATTTTGTCATGTTAAAATTGTTTGCATTATTACAAGCCCAGAGTAATACAGACCAGCTTACTCTGTGTGGATGCTCCAGACTCCGGTTAATGTGTTTCTTGAATAAGACTTGTAGGTCGCTATTATACTCCAAAACTCCGGCGGCCGTTTGATTCCACTTCTGTTTATTTGTTGTTGTTTTTAGATTCTGTTTTTTGTTTTTGATTTTTATTTTTTTGCTTTAAAAATAAAAATCTATTTAGTAGAGATTTTAAATATAAAATTGAAAATAAAAACCTGTTTAGTTGAGACTTCTAATAAATTTATTATTATTATTATTATTATTATTATTATTACTACTACTACTACTATTATTATTGTTAATAATAATAATATTATTAATTATTGTTATAAAATTTATAATAATTATAATAATTATTATTATTATTTATTGTTAATAATAATAATAATAATAATTATTGTTAATTATTGTTATAAAATTTCTACTTACTATAAGTCTATAACAATAATAATAATAATAATAATAATAATAATAATAATAATAATAAAACTCGTTATTGTTGTTATTATTATTATTTATTGTTAATAATAATAATAATAATTATTATTATTAATTATTGTTATAAATTTTCTACTTACTTTTATTATTATTATTATTATTATATTATTATTATTATTATTATTATTGTTATTGTTATTGTTATTATTATTAAGTTATTCTTATTAATTTTTTATTATTTATTGTTAATAATATTAATAATATTAATAATTATTATTAATAATTGTTATAAATTTTCTACTTACTATTTTTAATACTATTAATATTATTATTTTATTATTAATGTTATTATACTAAATTAATTATCTTATTATTATTATAATTTTTTAATAATAATTATTATTATTATTTGGGATAGAAATCGGGGTTATGTTGGTTTTTATCGAAGAAAACGTGTTGTTAAAATTGGAGAAACGATGTTTTTGGTTTACAGAAAAGCTGTTGTAGTTTTTATTTTGAAATAAAAATCGCAATGTAGTAAGTTCAAACACATTTTACTTACTGCTTTTCTTTTTGCAAAAACGACAACAAAAACGGAGAAAAAAAACGTAAACAAACAAATTTCTTAAGGTCACTTAATTCATATTTTATTTTAAAAACAATGTTGAATATATAATTATTATAAAGATAACTGAATAATAAATATGAATTTTACTTTAAAATATTTATATTAAAACTATTATAATATTATTTAATTTTAATCTATAAATTTTGAAGATATAAATTTTATGTAGTTAAATTTTTTATAAAATCTTGTGATTTTTAAGTTTTAATTTAAAATAATAATTGAATATATTTAATATGAATATCACTCGTAAACAAATCAAATATTATTTTTATATTTAAATTGAATTAATTAAACTAATAGTTTATTATAATTATTTAAAATTATTAATTTAATTTAAATTAAATTATTTTAAATAATATTCTAAAATTAAGTTAGATTATTATATTAGTTAAATGTGATTAATATGTTTTATCAATATTTTAAATAAAAATTTTAAATTACAAAGGAGGTAAATAATTTTATCCTCATTTTAATATCACCATTTTATTAAAAATAAATACAGTACAGTACTTCAATTTATAATTTGTATCTAAATAAATAATAGTTTATTATAAATTTCCATGCCAGGCACTGACAAATATTGAAATTCTACATTCTGACTAATCGATGCTCCTTGTGCACAAGGCCTGGGCGTAAAAAGGTGCAGTAGGGAATGTCATCAGACTGCAGCGAATGCAAGTTGGAGAAGAGTGACGACGGTCTGATGTGAACATACAACTTGTAGCCGCAAGAGATACGGAGGGCTGGGTTAGTATTGAATCCAGAACCCAACCAATCAATGGAAGAAGAGATGATGAATCTGTCCCACGCCCCATCCCCTTTCCGTCAAATAAATGACTGCTTCTTCCATTGCTAATAGCCGTGTTTGTTCCTAAGATCAGAACTAAGATTTCCCCACGATAGTATGTTTCAACTTTCAACTGCTAAACTTAGCTCATTCCCGCTAAATTCTGAACTAACTCAACTCCCACTCTATGTTATGGTGGAAAACTGCAAAATGCCAAAGGATTGCTGCCTGCTTCCGAATAAAATGGGTCCACTTTAAGCGCACTTGACCCCAGCCATCGGAATCCAAACTCCGGCAGTAGATATACCTGCGAACTTGCAGAGCTCTTGGAACTGCCGTTAGAGAGATGCTTATCAACTTTATATAGAGCTAGATGGCGTTTTAGCGATTTTGGATGGTTGCAATTAAAACTCCGGTTTGCCAGAGCCCAGACAAAAACTTCATATCTTTGCGCGTCACCCTTGTTTGGTTGCCTAGAAAATGTTACTTTTCGGCCATAGGTACGTGGGAAAATACCAAAAGGTTGAACGTCGTCGTCTAGCAATGTTATTGATAAGTAGGGTCGCATGGGTAACATCGTGGGAGGTTGTATAGTCAGATATTACCTACACGTTGCACGCATGAAGTCCAGATGATTACACATTGCACGCATGAAGACCAGATGTCTTAGCCATGTTAAGTAATAAGTAGAGTGTTTTTAGGAATTGCGAGGTTATAGATATTTTCTCATATTTTTATTCATTGTCTGTTATTTGCTTCCAGTTGAGTGGGGTGTTCCACGATGATTTGTGATTCTAGTTTGTAGCGGTGGGTGTACCACTTAATTATCTTGCTATTTAAATTTCATTGTCAAGGAAATGAAAGGTACGAAAATTACAAGAATTATCTTCTTCTTATTCTCTTCTCTCTGTCAGAATTTCTAAATTCTTCTATCAAGTATCGAGGTGTTTTTACCAATGGGAACACGACAACAAACTAATGCGGAGTTCCGAAACGAGGTTCAAGAAGCATTGGGACGTCACGAATCGTTATTCGATCAAATCCAGCACACCCTTCAAACCTTTGCTTCACAAACGCAAAATATTGAAGTTATGGTGACACAGCTCAAAGAACAATTAGAAAATGTTAATCCATTTGCTCCTGGAGGTAGCAATCAACACCCCTCATCCCATTCCAACTTTATGCAAAACAATGACCATCATTCACAACCTCTTTTCCCGCAAAACACCAACAACGGCCAAACATCCCAAATGAATCCACAAGTACACTATACACAGACGTCTAACCCCTTTCCACAACATCATAGCCACCTTAAACTACAGTTTCCTAAATTTGATGGTACAGACCCTCAGGGATGGGCATACAAGGTTGAACAGTATTTTGAATTCACGGGAGTACCTCCTGAACAACATGTACAACTGGCTTCTTTTCACTTAGAAGGCATTGCCCTTCAATGGCACCGTTGGTTATCCAAATTCCAAGGACCATTAACCTGGGAAGAATTGACTTCGGGCTATGTTCAAACGGTTTGGCCCAACCGAGTATGAAGATCCCTCTAAGCTCTTTCTAGGCTCAAATGCATAACCACGATAGTTGACTATCAACAGAATTTGAGAAACTATCTCATAGAGTTGATAACTTGCTGCAAGTTTTTGGTAGATCCTTCATTCTTTGGACTTCGAGAAGAAATTGCCTTGATGTAAAATCAAGCAACCGAGAACACCGGGCGATGCAATAGGAGTAGCCCACTCGTGGAGGAAAGAAACTTATTCGAAGAAGCGGTCCACAACTTCAAAACCAAGTTGGAGCGGCAAAACTATTACTCCAAGTCTATTAGGTCCAAGACCATCTGCAAAAACAATAACAGTACCAATAACTCACCCTCCTTTTAGACGGATTTACGGGCGGAAGCTAAGGAACGTAGAGACAAGGGGTTATGCTATTATCAGGACAAAAATACATACTAGGCCATCGCTACAATAAACCACAATTATTTGCCATTGAAGATGTCCTGAGGAAGTCAAACCGAGACAGTGATGACGAGAGCGAAAGTGAAGAAGTTCCAAATCTCTTCATGCAATTGCGGTATGGAGCATCCTCAAACAATCCGGTTGGTCGGAACTCTAAAGGGTAGGGCGCCACGATTCTAGTGGACGTGAAGCACACACACTTCGTTGATCAATCCATAGTCAAGTTATGTGGGTTGACAAGAGTAAAAGATCAAACCTTACAGGTTATGGTAGTTAATAGAGACCAAATCACATGTCAGGGAATGTGTCAAGGAGTGTCTCTAACCATACAAGGATACCAAACAACTGCAGATTTGTTTGTCTTACCTTCAGCAGCATGTCCCATCGTTCTCGGAGTCCAATGGATGGCAACTCTTGGGCCTAGGTTTTAAAACCCGGACCGGACCGACCGGTCGGTGGTCCGGTTCGGTTTATACTTTAAAACCGGTCTCTAATTGACCTGGTGTGAACCGGTCAAAACCGGTCAATTGACCGGTTTTTGACCGGTCGGATCGGTCCGGTTCGACAATTTTTTTATTTTTTTATTTTTTTATTTTTTTTAAATATTTTTAATATTATATATAATTAAATATAATTATTGCAAAATTATTACGTCACATCGGTTCGACCAGTGGTTGAACCGATCGAACCGGTCAAACCGGTAACCAGTAAGGCCACCGGTTCGATGACTGGTCCGAGTTTCAGAACATAGCTTGGGCCTATTCAAACAGATTATAAAACACTTACCATGACTATCAAAGACCATGACAAATCCATTGTTTTTCAGGGAATGAGACATGGAGAAGCTAAACCACTTTCACGAAAAGAATGTAATTTACACTATGGAACAAATTTTCTTTTACAGGTACATGAAGTAACCCATCAACTGCAAGGTCAAATCCACCCACAAATTCAAAAATTATTGGTCAGTTATTCACAAGTGTTCAAACAACCCCAATAGCTTCCGCCCATTCGTCATCAGGATCATCACATTCCTTTGTTAGAAGGGAGCAAACCTGTTCGATAAGGCCATATCATTATCCTTTCTACCGAAACCGAAATTGAAAAATGGTCCAGAGTCGCTAACCACGATTGATTCACCGAGTCAGTAGTCCCTTCTCTTCGCCAGTTTTATTAGTGAAGAAATCCGATGGAAGTTGGCGATTCTGTGTGGATTATCGAGCCCTCAATGGAATCACAATTAAAGACAAGTTTTCGATCCCTATTATCGATGAACTCTTGGATGAGTTGCATGGGTCTATGTACTATACAAAACTGGACCTCTGTTTCGGGTACCACCAAATCCGAGTCAAAGAAGACGATATCCACAAAACAGCTTTTCGAACTCATGAAGGACACTACGAGTTCATAGTAATGCCATTTGGTCTCACCAATGTACCGGCCACCTTTCAAGCACTCATGAATGAGATTTTCTGACCCTATCTCTGAAAATTTATTTTAGTATTCTTTGATGACATATTGGTGTACAACAGGTGTTGGGAAGAGCATTTGTACCACCTTGAAGTTGTCTTGCAAGTTCTAAAAAAAATCAACTGTTTGTCAAAACCAGCAAATGCCAGTTTGGAGTTACGAAAGTTGATTATCTGGGACATGTCATATCAAACCAAGGGGTGGCAGTCGATCAGAAAAAAATTGAGGCGATCTTGGCCTGGCCAACACCAAGTACCCAGAAGGCAATTCGTGAATTTTTGGGTCTCGCTGGCTACTACCGAAAATTCATTCAGAACTTTGGCATCATAGCCGCTCCACTCACCAAGTTATTAACCAAACAGGGGTTCACATGGACCAACGAAGCAGAAATAGCCTTTCAACAATTGAGGAAAGCATTGTCAACTCCTCCAGTATTAGCACTACCTGATTTCAGTCAAGAGTTTGAGGTAGAAAGCGATGCCTGTGGAAGTGGACTTGGGGCCATTCTTTCTCAGAAGCGTCGACCCATAGCCTACTACAGTGAAGCACTAAAGGGTTCAGCACTACACCTTTCAACCTATGAAAAAGAAATGTTGGCCATTGTCAAAGCCATTCGGAAATGGCGACCGTATCTATTGGGTAAGCCTTTTATTGTTCGTACTGATCAACGGAGTTTAAAGTTTTTGTTAGAACAAAGGATTACAACACCAACTCAGGCACGATGGCTTCCAAAATTAATGGGATACGACTACCGAATTGAGTACCGAAAGGGAAGGGATAACCAAGGAGCTGATGCATTATCACGGATGGGTGAATATTACATGACCACCATTACTCTACCTATTCCTGCGTGGTGGAAGGATCTCCAAGAAGAAGTGCGAACAGACCCAGCATATGCGACCGCAATTCAAAAGCTACCAGCAGAAAGTGTTCAAGTCAAAGACGGTGTGTATTTTTACAAAGGTAGGATATTCTTATTGCCCTCCAGTTCCTTAATTCCCTCACTCCTATCCGAGTACCATTCTTCTGCCACAGGAGGCCACTTCGGGTATCAAAAGAGTTTAGCCAAACTCAAACAACAATTTTATTGGGTGGGGCTGCGACAACAGATCAAAAAATTCATCCGGGAATGTTCAGTATGTCAACGAAACAAATATGAGACACTCAAGCCTCCTGGACTATTGCAACCACTTCCAATACCTGCCAAAATTTGGTCTGATATCTCTGTAGACTTTGTAGAAGAATTTGCCGCCGTCAGTCGAAGGGTTCACAGTAGTTATGACAGTGGTAGATAGACTAACCAAATCGCCATTTTATTCCCTTAAAACATCCTTTCACAAAGAAGAAGTATAACAAATGAACTTGTCAACCATGTGATCAAATTGCATGGTATCCCTAAACCATTGTAAGTGACATGGATAAGATATTTACAAGTTCTTTTGGACTCACTTATTTACTTTACAGAACCCGCTAAAATGAGCTCAGTTATCACCCTCGGTGATGGGCAATCAGAGGTGATGAACAGGATGTTGGAGCAATATTTGAGATGTTTTATTAGTGATCAACCGCGGAAGTGGGTTGACTGGTTGGCTTGGGCAGAACTCAATTACAACACTAGTTATCATTCCGCCACTAATTTTACACCCTTTGAGTTGGTCTATGGTAGACCACCCCCATCATTGCTCTCCTATGTTCCTGGAACAACCAAAGTCCAATCCGTAGATGATTATCTCAGACAACGAGCAGAAGTATTGAAAGAACTGAAGCTCAATTTGCGATTAGCACAGGAAAGGATGAAGCTCCACGCTGATAAAAAGAGAAGGGAGGTTGAGTTCAATGTCGGCGATTATGTTTATTTGAAGCTTCAACCTTATAGGCAGACTAGCGTTGCTTTTCGAAAATCTCTAAAACTTTCTGCCCGATTCTACGGGCCATTTGAAATTTTGGAGAAAATTGGGAAGGTCGCATACAGATTACGCTTGCCAGAAGGAGCTCAAATCCATGACGTCTTCCACATTAGCTTACTGAAACGACATCTAGGAGAGCAACCAACTACCACACAAGGCCTTCCTCCTGTCACTGATGACTCACATGTTCTACCTGAACCAGACCAGATTTTGGATAGGCGGGTCATTCAGAAGGGGCGATACCGACCTTACACAGAGGTCTTAATCCAATGGAAAGGCACCACAACAGCTGACGCAACCTGGGAAAACCTTCGGCGATTTGCACGAGCCTATCCTTCTTTTGTCCTTGAGGACAAGGACAATTTGGAGAGGGTGGAATGATAAGTAGGGTCGCATGGGTAACATCGTGGGAGGTTGTATAGTCAGATATTACCTACACGTTGCACGCATGAAGTCCAGATGATTACACATTGCACGCATGAAGACCAGATGTCTTAGCCATGTTAAGCAATAAGTAGAGTGTTTTTAGGAGTTGCGAGGTTATAGATATTTTCTCATATTTTTATTCATTGTCTGTTATTTGCTTCCAGTTGAGTGGGGTGTTCCACGATGATTTGTGATTCCTAGTTTGTAACAGGTGAGTGTACCACTTAATTATCTTACTATTTAAATTCTGTTGTCAAGGAAATAAAAGGTACAGAAAATTACAGCAATTATCTTCTTCTGATTCTCATTCTCTCTGTCATAATTTCTAAATTCTTCTATCAGAGTTATCCTCTTTATGTGGTTGAAGATTTATGCACTTGGTTGGATTCAGAAACATGGGATGGATAATGAAGAGAGCACTAAATTGAATCAAAGGCCTGGGCATTGAGGTTCTGTTCTATCGATGAAGGGTGTAGTGGGATATTACAACCTAGGCTTAGTTTCATGTCCGAGATTGAATTTTCTGTTTCATAGAGTTGTTTATTCTTCAGTTGTCGGGTCCAGGAAACGAGCATTGGAGCAAGTGGACAAGGAGCTAAGCAAGGAGATGAGAGAACAGCACTTGCTCTTGTCAAGGACTTGCAAGGGAAGCCTGAAGGCCTCAGATGTTTTGGTGCTGCAAGGCAGGTTTGCATTCTGACTTTTCCGTGGTTTTCTGACAATGTCGTTGTCTGAATCCTGGATATACTGTAGGTACCACAAAGGCTTTACACATTAGATGAACTGAAGCTAAATGGGATAGAGACTGTTTCTCTCTTGTCTCCTGTAGATGATACCCTTGGCTCCATTGAAAGAAATCTGCAGCTTGCTGCTCTTTTAGGTGGAATTGCTGTATGGAAGGCAGCTGACCTTACTCCGCAACATATTCTCTATATTTCTTTGGGTATGTTGTTTCTATGGACATGGGATTCGGTAAGTTCTTTCTGGTTCTCTAGCAGTCTCAAGAAGCTTTCCTCATTCCTTTTCTGTGACTACATGCAGGTTTAGGACAATCAGTTTGCATCTTTAAAATTGGCAGATATCATTTCTTTGCATTATGGATTTAGTTTGTTTTCCTTTCCCCAGGATTATCTAAGCTAACAGGTCTAGTTTTTGATTGTTTTCCATTTAAAGATGCTTCGAGATTTCTGTCTTTCTCTATTATGTGAAGGTTTTGCCTCGTACTTTTTACAATTGGTTTCTGTTCTATTTCATTTTCCCAATATTGATTGAATGCTCTTCCTGGGATGATTCCAGAAAATCGACTTAAGTAGACTGGATTGGTTAGTGACTCTTAGCTAATTTGCTACTGTCTCATGTAGTTGGTTTTATAGGTCTCTTTTAATGGAGGAGTTGGTAGCTTGGTTCTTGATACAATCGGTCATGCCTTCAGCCAGAAGTACCATAATAGGGTCATTCAAGTAAGAATAACAGCCCCGACCAAAATCACACATAACAGTAGTAGTCTTGCTTCAAGTGCTTCAAGTAATGCACATGAAGCAAGAGGCTGGCATGGCTATGTATTTTTCAGTGCATATTAAGTTGGTCAAATATCTATTCTCTGGGAGCAATGCGCTCTATGATACCCTAAATCTCCAAAGAGACTTGGAATCTGGAGTGATCAATGTCCTCTGATTAGTCTTGATCTAAAGGTTCCAAGTTATGAAGATAACTTCTCTTATTTTTCCTTTCTTCAAGTGCAGCATGAAGCTGGCCATTTCCTAATCGCCTACTTGGTAGGCATTCTTCTAAAGGGCTACACTTTAACCAGTTTGGAAGCTCTGAAAAAGGAAGGATCTCTGAACGTTCAAGCTGGGACTGCTTTTGTTGATTTCGAGTTTCTTGAAGAAGTAGGCTTCTTAAATCTAACCAAGTTATAATTAGTTATTTTAAGCTGATCCACATTCCAATACTGTGCTTTGCTGTTTTACGCCATTGGGTCGGTTTTGCTTATAGCAGTCAAGTGTAACAGTAGTTGGTATTATTGATGCTTGGACTTTCTGTGGCAATTGCATAAGAAAATTTCAAGGAATCTGGATAATTTATATCTTGGAGCCAGGAGCTCTTTCTGTTCCTGTAAATGAATTTCTTTTGCTGCATGACCAAGTCTAGAGAAGTTCTATACTTGATGTTTTGATGACCTGTTTAACAAACCCATCAAAGCCTGAAAAGTTGAAAGTATATATGTAAATGTGCACCAAGATTGCAAATTCAGACCACAAACAAATGGCGAAAAAGAGCTGCCTTATGTCTGGTATAGTATTTATTCATCATTTGCCGCTTTATGCCAAAGTCAGTAACTAACTAGCAAAAATATAGACTATGCGAATATTTGTAAAGTTCAGTTTTGGCTTGAAAGGGCAAACGACCCCAGATGGGAAGTAACAAAGTTTGTGACGTTTCACACAAACTGTTTCACCATTAATTAGATTGCAAAAACTTGTTTTCACAGTGATATATGGACAATAGCTTTCTTGCTGATGAAAGTGACCATGTTACCTGGTTGCTAAGCTGGCGTGATTCTGGATAGAAACTAATGGTTTATATTTTGCATGTTCTGCAGGTTAATTCAGGAAAACTATCAGCTTTGGTATGTTCAGTCCTTAAATTTATGCGTTGCTTTACTAAAAATCAAGATCCTTGACGGTGAGAAATTCTTATGTCCAGACTTTATTTTTGTTAGACATTGAACAGATTCTCATGCATTGCGTTGGCTGGTGTATCTACTGAATACCTATTATATGGCTATGCTGAGGGTGGGATTGCTGATATAAATAAGGTTTGTGCAATTTCTTTGTTCAATTTTTGGCCCCCTTTCATGAAAAGACAGGTTATATCATGCATAGGTAGTTGGAAATGTGCAATTTTGTTGTTACCAATTTGAAATTTGTTTCTACAAATTGTACAGTTGGATATGCTACTCAAAAGCTTAGGCTTCACACAGAAGAAAGCAGATTCTCAAGTTAGATGGTCTGTGCTGAATACAATCCTAATCCTGCGACGTCATGCAGGAGCCCGAGTTAAACTTGCAGAGGCAATGTCCCTGGGAAGATCTGTGGGAGATTGCATTGGTGTCATAGAGGACAACATAAATTATGAGGATATCTAGTTGTACATCACCAGTAGTTTGTTCATTCGCATTCAGTCTTTTGTGAGATTAATTTGCCCCTTCTTGGTGATATCCATCCTGTTAGATTTTGTACATCAACATATATGTAATGAATTATTGAAATAGGAAAGGACAATAAGGAGAAGGGCCCAATAGATGCAAACAGTTCATAGGAACCATTCTGAAGAACCAAGGCTAGGTTTTGTTTCTACTTGCTCTGAGGTTTCCAGCCATCCGAGGATATTCTCTGCAACACTAACGTATACCTAGGGTCAGATTCTGGTAGAACCTGCACAGATTCTATTTCCACCACCAGAACTCACAAACAACAAACACAGATATATCAAGACACAATGGCAGAAATAGTCTCTATATTGATCAATTCACCAAGACCAGAAAATGACGAGTAACTATGCTAGAATTCGAGGGTCTAACGCCTCAAATTTAGGCTCAATTCTACGTGAACATGACGAATATTGCATGCCCTCTCCTTCCTCCCGCATCGCTTTTTATTCCCCATGTCGAATAACTAACTATTCTTTCCTATGACAACTTTACCCCACTTGGTTCCCCCATATGACAAAGTCTACCCTTCACGACATTGGTCTTCGCCTATGGTAAGTGAACTGAATTGTTGGCCTCCTATGGGTCGTGTCAAGATTCTCCCTATCGCTTTCACCTTGTCCTCGAGGTGGAAAGAGGGAAATTGTCGATCAATCAACTCATAAGGCTCCCAAGTAGCTTCCTCCTTCGCGCCCTTCCCAAACGATTAAGACCTCCTTCTTTGGAGGATGAGGTCCTACCTCATCTCCAACACACCGAAGGTTGAACTATCGACTCAAGTTGGAGCCTGTGTCTTTGGCCAACTTGTCTGTCAAGTCTGTCCCCGCTACTTTTAGTCACGAAACATGAAAGATAGGGTGGATTTTAGACTCGGTGGTAAAGCTAACTCATATGCTCGCCCCCACTCTTCGAACGATCGAAAAGGTCCATAGAACCTAGGAGACAACTTTTCATTAACCCTCTTAGCCAAGGATTGTTGTCTATAAGGAGCTAACTTCAAATACACTAGATCTCCTTCCATGAAACTCCACATCCCTTCGATGCATATCACCCTTGTCTTCATGTATCTTTGTTGCCTTTGTCATCAAATGGCTCCTCAACTCTTCTATCATAGCATCCCTCTCTTGTAACATTTGCTCCACACTAGCCACTACTGGTTTCTGCACTTATAGCTTACAATCGGGGTGGTTCCTTCCATATACCACTTAGTCTCCTCCAATTCAAGCCCAATTGCTCTACTAATTTCAAGGAAATAAAATTATGGGAGGCACCGAGTCTACCAAACAAACCACCTCCAAATCCTCACTCTCCCTTCATCTTCATAGTCTTGGCATTGTCAAGCCCACTCTTGAACTCACCGCCAATTCCGGCGCTTTCCTCCTCCTCACCTCACTTGTGGTTTCATTCTCTTCATCTAATACCATGAGGACTTGCAATGCCTATTTTTGCATCTATGCCCTTGAGTAAATTTTTCGTCATTTAAAACACACCCCTTTCCCTCCTCGTCTCGCCATTCCGAGGTTTGTGAGAGCCTTGAACCTCTGTTTCCCAATGTTCTTCCCATCCTTTTCTCCCACTCTTCGCCTTCCTCTCTCAGATCCTCCTTGTGGCTCTCCCATTCGCCCACATTAATCGGCTGCTACTCGGTAATTCCTCATCTCCCTATTCTTCTCCTCATCCCTAAGGCGCCTCAATAATCTCAACGACCCTCTAGGTTTAAGCAGATTTCCATACCGATATGAGGTTGCACTTTTTAATGAAGGTACACTTCATCACCTCGTGTTAACTCGACAAGATGTTTGCTAGAGCCCAAAATCTCTTCCGATAATCCGTAACCGTGCCCTCTTGCACGATAGATAGAAACCGTTGGCGATATCGCCTCATGGACCGGTGGAAATGTCAAGATCATACCTTTCAATTCCTCCAATCGGAATCACCCTCGCGATTTCGATCGTTCGATACAGCTAAGGCTTCACCGTCAAACTCGTGGCGACCAACTCTAGTTTTTCTTCCTCCGATATCTCCTCGCCTAAAAATCGTTTCGACCTGCTGACCCATGTGTCCGGTCGTCACGGAAGGTGGGCACTTTCGATCCTCCGGGCTTACAATCGCGCCTCCGGTCAGGAGGTCGGAGTTCGTCATTGTGTCTCCCCTCGCCATTCTCATCCACCTGTGTCCGTCCCTTCTTGCACCACCTCCTCTCTTGCCATTCTAGCTTCTCGGCGCCACTCTTCCTTTTTCTCTGCTTCTCCCTCACGATCGGCCTGGGTATCGTCCCCTTCACTCATTTCCAATCCTTAAACGCCCCCATCGTTTTGTTTAGTTGTCGAGTTGGGGTCGTGGGCGCCCACGGGTTTCCTATCCACCCACAGCCCCCGCTTGCCCTCTCTTCGTGACCCAACTCCCTTTAGTATAAACATCCTCCTTGCATTCCTCCATTCGACCTCTCCTCGGACACATCACCGAGCGACTCACCTTCAACCATTTTCACTTGGGTTAGGTTGCGTCGGATCCGGGCTTCGTTGAAGGTGAGTGATGGCTTGCATTAGTGATCAAATCTCCTGCTAATCTCTTCTTTAAGTCCCCTTAACCCCTTCGAGTTGTTGGTTGACCTCCACCTCAACGCCACGCCCACCGCATCCCTACTTTGATCTCTTCCATTTCCTTTTCCAAGACGCCCAACCTCAGATCCTGTTTCTTTCTTTGCCATACCGAGGATCGTGTGCTCGATACCAAATGGTAGAACTCGCATGATTCTATTTCCACCACCGAACTCACAAACAACAAACACAGATATATCAAGACACAATGGCGTAAATAGTCTCTATATTGATCAATTCACCAAGACCGTAAAATGACAGAGTAACTATGCTAGAATTGAGGGTCTAACGCCTCCAAATTTTAGCTCAATTCTACGTGAACATGATGTAATATTGCATGCCCTCTCCTTCCTCCGTCTTTGCTTTTATTCCCATGTCGAATAACTAACTATTCTTTCCTATGACAACTTTACCCCACTTGGTTCCCCATATGACAAAGTCTACCCTTCTACGACATTGGTCTTTCGCCTATGGTAAGTGAACCTGAATTGTTGGCCTCCTATGGGTCGTATCGATTCAGATGTGAAGCTGTTTCTTCTGGTATGAATATGATTAGGTCTATGAATGATTCTAGTGGCATTTGGGACACTCAATCTAAGGGACTGTAAAGATTGCCATTTCTATTATTTGATATACTAAATATATTTATGTGAATTCCATTGGGAGTCTAGTTGGTTTTTATTGAATATCTGCCATTTCATGTCCCATTTATTTTTAAAACATAAATGAAGTAAAATAAAACTCTTAAAATGTACCTAATCTGAAAATGAAACATCCGGAAACTGATGAAGTTTGCCACAGGCATGCGTTTATTCGGCTGTTTCAGAATCAGATGAGATTGAACTGCATATACTCTACTAATCCATATGCCAAAGAAGGGAGCAGAACTATAAACTCTTATTTTCTTTTCCTAGTTCAATTACACGTGAAAAGACGGGAAGAAAAGAACAATTACAAAACTGATAGTCTTGTATTATTGAAATAAGGAAAACATAAATTGGAAAATATCCCACCATGAGGTCAGAGTCAAACCCTGACCTCTCTGAAACTGATAAAACATGCACCAAAACTCAAAGGTCCAATCTTTCCCACATAGGATCCGATTCTGAATCCAGAAGTCCCTATCTTTTTCTCTCCTTTTCACTTTCTGAGAATGGCCGTACAGTGGATTCTCATATGCCATGGTCTGCTCACCATGCTAGTGACGATCTCTTTTCTGTGCGGTCAATGGCCTATCTTTCAAGGCACTCCCATTGAGCGCCTCCATTACTTTCTCACCTTTGGCGCCTACGATTACTTCCTGTATTTATTCAATCTCCCAATTTCCTGTGCACACACTTGTACACATTTTTCGATTCTTTGCTGTCTTGGGTGACTGATTAGGCACTATTTGTGTAATTGTTGAGTTTTATTTGGTCAGGAGGTTTGTTGGGACTGTTTTTGGGAATAAGGGCACCAGTGTTATTGAATGCATCGAGCAGTTCTGTTGTGATCGACCTAATCCTATATTGCAGGTACTTTTGTCTAATTGCGTATGGCTTTATTGTCATGATATGAATGGGAGCGAAGCGGGTGGTAGTGCTTTCGTGTGACTACGAAAGCAGTTAATTTGATTGCTCATGCGTGCCGTCTTACTGGCTGTGGATTGGATTGTGTTTCCGCGTTAGGGACGATCTTTTTTTCCTTTTTTTTTTTTGGTTGCATGTTTAGCTTCTCTATCTTCGAGTTCTTTGTATACAATATAGACAATTATATTTACTTAGCGCTTCTGTGCTTTCAAATGAGTGCCTTTATGCTTCTTTAGAGTCGAATCAGATGCTTATTAGGAATTGTATTTGCTCAACTTAACTATCCCCCTAGTTTGTATTATTCTATTTAAATGAAAAGTAAGAAGAGCTACGTATGCAACCAGTTTGCAGAAAGCTTTCCGCTTAATAAGGTCTATGAGCCTGTGAAGGATGGAGTTGCAACTTATGAGTTAGATGTAAGTTAGGGGAAAGCATAGTAAGTGGGATATCAAGGAATGCATAAATTGGGACAGTAGAATGAAATTATTATGCAGTTATGCTAAGTGAACTCTGATTTCAGCAAACATGTAGAGATCCTTGAATTTAAGATTTAACCGAGGTGACTGGAATGAAAGAACGATATTTTGGGTGTTGGGGTCTTGTTAGATTTCCTTAGAGAAATGAATATGTTTGTTAAGAATCACAGCTAATCCAAATTTTAAGTGCTGCCACTCTTTTATTAAAACAAATATATCTTAGATATAACACTTGCTGTGTAATTGCAGATTATATATTTAGCAATTCTCGGAGGAACTTATTACTTTGTTGCCAAATCATCCTTCAGCTATATTCCTGGGTATTATTTAAGTGACGTTCACATGTATGTGCCAATAATAGAAATTTCATTTTGAAAGCAAATTAGTTCCTTCCTGTGATTGCATTTCAAGCTTCATTCAGTTGTTCTATATTCTTACAGATACACAAGCGTGCTGGCAGTTGGTGTTGGTGTCCTCCTCTTTCTATTGACAAGCTTTTCTGATCCAGGAACTGTGAAGGCTGAGAATGTTTCAGACTTTCTCTCTGCCTATCCCTATGACAATATCATATATAAAGAGAAAGAATGTTCTACTTGCAAAATTCCTAAGTGAGTTCTTTGATTTTACATCAAAGACCTGCTCTAAGCTTTTATTATTCGACTGTTGTAACGTACTATTCTTGTTATGAAGACCTGCTAGGTCCAAGCACTGCAGCATATGTGACCGCTGTGTTGCCCGTTTTGACCATCATTGCGGATGGATGGTTTGCATTCCTTTTTCTCTTTTATTTTTACCTCATATGTCTTATTTGACAATATTGATGACTTCTTGTTTTTGGTGAATTCTGGAACATGACCTCTTCATTTCCTCTTAAAGTTGTTTCATCATTGCAGAATAATTGTATAGGGGAGAGAAATACCCGATACTTCTTGGCATTTCTTTTGTGGTGAGTGTTGTGTCAACTCTATATAGGCATTTAAAGATGCATATAATTATTGTGACCAACAATCACTACTTGAGCTAGGCAAACTTATAAACCTTTTCGAGCAAAATTTGTTCTTATAGTTTATTTTATAATGAATCGTCTTTGTAATTTTAGAATAATGAGAATCAAGGTGATATTTATTTATGGAACAATTATTAATGATGTGAATGTTGATCTTGAAATTTGGGTTAGATTTTGGTGTACATTCTTGTAAGATGGGAATTTCCTTGACTGTTATCATGCTAAATGAATGTATGGACATGATATTAAGGAACGTTTACATCTTTCAATTGTCAAATTTTAGCAATTACTTCATGATAAAGTTGAATTTTAAAATTTGCTGTGTTTACCAGCTTTAATCATTGGCTTGAAATTTGGTAATGGTCATTCCAATATTTTCTGATATTTGATAAGCTGAGTGTGTCTTCTGATTCTCTTATCCTTTCGTCTTTTTTTTTCCTGGCATAAAAAAAATTGTCACTCTTCCCAGGCATTTTTTTTTGTGTGTGTATGGAACAATTGGCCTTGGATTGGTTCTTGCTGGCCGATTGAAGGAATTAAGAGTTGTGTATATTTTAACAGGTAAAGTCAACTTATATGTAAGACGTTCTACTATGTCTACCAATTTTCTTATGGACGTAGGAATGTGAGGATGACATGCTCTTTTGTCTTATCCAGCTTACTATGGTGTTGAAAAATCTTTTCTTGGTTTAGCTCCCCATATTGCACAGGTGGGTACATAGAAAGAATTCCCAGTGTTGGTTCCACTCTGACTTTGATGGCCTCTTTTCCGTACTACTTGGATTAATGGCTATTGGTTCTTCTGATGGGTCATTGGGCTCATATAACACTCAGATACTTCTTATGGTATTTCGGCTATTGTATCTCTATTATTGGTGGGGTTCTTTGGATACCACGCACATCTTCGCCTTACAAACACAACAACAAACGAGGTTGGGTTTGCTTAACCTACTCTTAGTCATTCTTGTGTTTTAATTGCAAATGTGTCCAGCGGTATGATAAAGCACAATCGATTCAATGATGTAGGTGTTTTGAATATGAAATATCTTGATGCAAAGTCCAATTCGAGAAGGACAATATCTCCAAACATAAAGAACTTACATAATCAACTCGCTTTTAAAACAAAAACAACTTAGTCTATTTATAAGAAAACAACGAAAACCGAAATCATAAGAATCGGATAACGTTGTTGATGTCAGCCGCCACTCTTTCTAACTCGCAGCTTAACTCCACTTCTCCTATTTTTGTGCTTAAGTGGTAGATTGATCAAGAGAACCAAATAGAGAAAAGAATTGGTCAACAACTAATCGCTTCTTCTTTGTCATGTGGAAATTTCTTTCTCCTTGCATATACCTGTAGAGGACGTGGGTATGTGTCAATACTACCCTCCTTGAAAAACGACTTGTCCTCAAGTCGAAATGTGGGGAATTGACCCTGCAGTAAATCATAATTTTCCCAAGATGCTTCTTCGAGTGGACGATCTTTCCATTCAACCAACAATTCCAAAGTAGGTACTCCTCCTTCAAGAATCCAACGATGTGTCTCAGATCTGGCTTTGGATAGAGAAGCAATTCACCTTGTGGAGAAAGTGGCGAGGCGGTGGAGATGAAGGAAATCGTCCTTTTCACGCAAGAGTGAGGCGTGAAATCTTGGGTGTAAGTGAGAATCGATGGAAGAGCTAATTCATATGCAACTTTTCCAATTTTCTGGTGACTTTATAAGGTCCAAAAATCTTGGAGATAAGTTCGAATTTCCTTTTGGCCAAAGATCGTTGTCGATATGGTTGTAGAGCATAAAAACACATAATCACCCACGTTGAAGCTCAATTCTCTCTATGCAAATCTGCTTGGCTTTCATTCTATCTTGCATTTTTGTAAGGTTATCCTTGAGCGTTGCAATATTTGATCTCTTTCGACTAATTGTCGATCCAAATCAACAATCAAAGTTTCTCCCGGAACATATCGATAGAGTGGTGGAGGAGAATGACCATAAACTATAGAAAAAGGTGTAGTATTAGTAGAAGAGTGATAACCTGTATTGTATGAGTATTTTTCCCATGATAAGAATGAACTCCAAGCAAGAGGTTTCTCTTGAGCGAAACACCGGAGATAAGCTTCCAAGCTCCTATTGATTACCTCAATTTGCCCATCTGTCTGAGGATGATAACTTGTGCTCATCTTCAATTTTGTTCTGCAGAGTTTGAAAAGTTCTTGCCAAAAATTGCTTAGGAAAACAACATCTCTATCAGAAACAATAGACCTCGGAATACCGTGAAGACGAACAATTTCCTTGCAAAAATGTTCTGCTACTCTTTTGGCTGTAAAGGGGTGAGCTAATGGTATGAAATGAGCATATTTGCTCAACCTGTCAACCACAATCAAAATAGTATCAAAGCCATTAGATTTTGGAAGGCCGACAATGAAGTCCATGGAAACGTCTTCCCAAAATTGATTAGGAATTGGCAAAGGTTGAAGAAGACCAGCTGGAGCTAATGCCTGGTACTTGTTTTGTTGACACTGTAGACAATTCTGCACATGTTGTTTGACATGTTGTTTGAGATTGGGCCAATAAAAACTTTGAGAGATGCGCTTCAAGGTTTTGAGATAGCCCCCATGACCACCAGCTGGAGTGTCATGCGATTCAAAAAGTATTGTACTATGCAACTTGTCATCTGTAGGAATCACCAATCATCCTTAAAGTATAGTTTGTGACACGATGGAGAATTTAGGGACATCTGTTGGATCTGATTGCAAAGCCTCCATAATCGCTTTTGTATGAGGGTCCTCATTTAAGGATTTTTGTAGTTGGATCAAATCAAGAGGCATTGGCATCGCCAAAGTAAAGAAATCAGCTAGTTGTGGGCGTCGAGAAAGGGAATCAGCTCCTTAGTTTTCTTTCCCTGCACGATACACAATTGTAAAATCATAGGGCATAAGTTTTACCAAGAGGCGCTGTTGTTCTGTCGTAGTAGTTCGTTGCTCCAACAAGTATTTCAACGTGTAATGATCTGTTTTGAGTAGAAAGTGTCTACCCAATAGATAGTGTTTCCACTTCTGAAGCGCCAAGACCACTGCTAACAATTCCCTCTCATAAGTTGATTTTAGTCTGTTAGAAGAGGATAGTCCTTTACTGAAGTATGCTACTGGATGTCCTGTTTGTAATAAGATAGCTCCTACCCCTTCCAAACTAACATCAGTTTCCACTGTGAACTCTTGCGAAAAATCTGGAAGCCTTAAAACAGGAACCGTAGTCAGAGCTTTCTTTAACTGGATAAAAGCTTCTTCTGCCATCTGCGACCATTGAAAAGCACCTTTCTTTGTAAGATTGGTCAAAGGCCGAGCAATCAATCCATAACCCTTCACAAATTGTCGATAATAACCCGTTAGGCCCAAAAATCCCCTCAGTTCCTTAACATTTGAAGGAGTTGGCCAAGATTGTACAACTGAAATTTTCTCCTTTTCTACACAGACGCCATTTTGGTTATGACATGACCGAAAGTTGATCTGAGATTTAGCGAAGGAACACTTTGAAGACTTCGCATAAAATTGGTGAGCTTCCAGTAATGACAGTGCTTCTCTGACATGACTTTGGTGTTGGATTTCGTCTCTGCTGTAAATTAATATATCATCAAAGAAGACAAGTATAAACTTACGCAAATGAGGACGAAATACATCGTTCATAGCAGCTTGGAAAGTCGAAGGAGCATTGGTTAACCCAAAAGGCATAACCACGAACTCGTAGTGGCCCGAATGAGTTCTGAAGGCTGTTTTAGGAATGTCCTCGGAGTGACTCGAATCTGGTGATATCCTGATCGCAAATCAATTTTGGAGAAGATATGTGCACCATTTAGTTCATCCAAAAGCTCATCAATATTAGGTATGGGATACTTATCTGGAACAATGAGCTTATTCAAAGCTCGGTAATCTACACACATGCGCCAAGTACCTTCTTTCTTGGAAACCAGGAGCACCGGACTTGCAAATGGGCTGGTACTAGATTTGATAAATCCTTTTTGCAACAACTCAGCCACTTGGGTTTCAATTTCTGTTTTTTGGTTAAATGGGTAACGGTATGGACGGATATTAGGAGGTTGTGCATGTGGTATTAAGGGTATGGAATGGGTGTGATTTCTGAAAGGGGGAAGTGTTTTAGGTTCTTGGAAAACGATGGAAAATTCAGAAATAAGTTTATCAATGGGCGTTGGTGGAGGACTATGTATTGCGGTCGTTGTTGCTAGGAATTGGAATGAGGCTGGTGTGGCTGTCTTGGAAGAAACTCCTTGAAGCTTGTACTGCTGGCCATCTATCGAGAATATAAGGAACATCTTGTTCCAGTTAGCTTGCACAGTATTTAGGGAGGCAAGCCATTGAATCCCCAACACCAAATCTGCTCCTCCAATTGAAAATGGGTAAAAATCTTGAGTAATCTTCAACCCAGGAAGCTGTACATCGACATTTCTGCAGATACTATTACAACGAATAATATCTCCATTGCCAATCTGAACACCAAAAGGAGTAACATATTGCATCATCAAGCTTAATTCCCTTACAATTGTTTCTGAGACAAAGTTGTGTGGACCCACTGTCCACTAGAATCAGAACATCACGCTTGCCCACGTTCCCTTGAAGTTTCATGGTGGTTGCGGTTGGTTTCCCCAATATAGCATGAAAACTGATTGCAGCAAATTCGGAAGGATTTGGATCGTCATCTTCTTCATTGCCTCCTCCGTGTACCATTGCATCTTCATCATCCTGATTAGCTTCCGGAAGCGCAAAAGTACCGGTTTTACATCGATGACCAAGTCCGTATTTCTCGTTGCAACGAAAACATAATCCTTGGCAAATCGAGCTTGATTTATCGGCCCCATGGCCTTGATCCCCAAAGGACGGTAGGTTTGGTTGTGGCTGCCTTTGCTGTCCCAAATTCTCTTGGTTGTGTAGATGAAGGAGCATAATTGGGCTTGAAATTATTCTGCCCACTGGATCCTTTGCGATTTGCACCCAAGCCCAATTTGGACTCAAAATAGCTAGGCTCATAGCTTTATAAATAGAACGTGGTTTGTGAATCCTCACGTCGATTTGAGTTCTCTTTAAGTCCATTGAAACACTCCCGATAGACAATGGTCCGTCAATACTCTTGCGGATCGCTTAGCGAATTCTTGACGATATTCTTGAATGGTACCACTCAGTCGAATGCTACAAAGGAATTCATCGAGTTTTAAAATTCATTGGACCATAATTTTCTTGTAGAGCGTGTTTCAATTCATCCCAACACACAATTGTACGATCATGATCAAGCCAAGAAAAAAGATCCAACGCATCGCCTTCCAGATACATGGAAGCGACATCTACCTTTAATTCGTCAGGTGTCTGATAGTAGCGGAAGTACTTTTCTGCTTTAAGAATCCATCCTCTGGGATCACCACCATCATACTTAGGAAATTCAATCTTCGTATAAGGACGGTTCCGGCGCCAATAAGGGGAGTCAACATCATCTTCATCAGTGTCATGCCCACTAGTGCGATCAGTGCGACGGTGATTGCGGTAATCACGGTATTCAATTACAGGTTCTTTTCCGTGCCGACGATTGAAAGATGTAGAACCCTTTGAATTTTGGTTGGCTTCAATAGCAGCCACTTTTGCTGCTAAGGAATCCATAGCTTCCAATCGGGATGCTATGGAGGCAAGTTGGGTGGTTATTTGATCGGTTGATGGTTTTGGTGAGGAAGGGCAGGTAGTGGTTTGTGTTTCGGGTGGAGGAATTACGGAGCGTGTGTTTACCATTGGAATCGTTAAAGCTCTGATACCAGTTGATAAAGCACAATCAGATTCAATGATGTAGGTGTTTTGAATATGAAATATACTGATGCAAAGTCCAATTCGAGAAGGACAATATCTCCAAACATAAAGAACTTACATAATCAACTCTGTTTTAAAACAAAAACAACTTAGACTAGTTATAAGAAAACAACTGAAAACTGAAATCATAAGAATCGGATAATGTTGTTGATGCTGCTACCACTCTTTCTAACTGCAGGCTTAACTCCACTTCTCCCGATTTTTGTGCTTAAGTGGTAGATTGATCAGTAGAACCAAATAGAGAAAAGAATTGGTCAACAACTAACTGCTCTTCTTTGTCACGTGGAAATTTCTTTCTCCTTGCATATACCTGTAGAGGACGTGGGTATGTATCACAGTATATGACCAATAATATACGTGGCATTCTTAGATTTTAGGCTTTGGCTTAAATTGAGCATTTGTGCTCTGGAGATGAGGTCTGCAATCCTGATTTTTGTTGCATTGCTCTCTAACCAAAGAATTAGACAAGTGAATGATATTTTAGAAAAGGAAATTGAAAAATCAGCGCATGAAATATCAAGAACTGTGGCTAGACATCTGCATCTATTCCACACGAGTTCGATAACTTTGTCTATACCCATAATTTCAACTTATATTTTGTTTGGATAATTTAGAAAACATGAATTTTTTTTACAAACTAGTCAAAAACCGATCTTGTGATTCCTAACCCAGGCAAATGTTGATGGTGTTGTTCCCAGATGTAGCAACATCTTATGTTGATATTAGTGAGTAAGGTTGAAAATATCTCCATGTGATCGGTTGAACTTTACTTTGTTTGCTTCTTAGAAGTATAGATTTTATATGTAACTTTCTTTTAAAAGTTATCATTCTGGTGCTCTACAAGCATATGCTGTCACTTTGCTGTTGCTGCAGCTATAATTTGTGCCTTCTGTATGTGTCTCTGACTGTAAATACACTTCATTACTGAGACCCACAATAGTTGCTTATTTGCTTATTTTGTGTATTTCCCTCCATATAAACCTCAAAACTACAGACGTTCAAGTGGCAAGATTACACAAGCTTGCAAAAGAAGATGAATGAAGCAAGAACTAGTGCCGCTGCACCCAAAGCAAGTATGAGCGGGTTGAGCAGAGAAACAAAGCCTCCAGAGAGCAAATCCAAAGCTTTTTGCCGCAGATCCCCCATAGAAAATGCTGCATTTTCTATGAAAATCAGTATGATAAGGGCTTTTCAGCAACGTGTATGAGGTTATATTTCCACTCTCAACAAGACCATCATTTGTGCAGAAAGCCGAAGTCCAGATGAGATGTTTGTAACTAGTATCCAAGCTTTAACTTATAGATGGTTGGCTGGCGCTTCATGTGGAGAATTATCGTTATACTCTCAGGGGGCATGTACCAGCATATTGCAATGCAAACACGGGGCCTGCAATGAGAAGAATTGAAGTAAATGTAGACAACTCATTTGTAGAAACAGCATGAGAAATTTTATGAGAAAGTAGAGACAGTCCAACATCTATTTCATATTTATGTCAACAAACCATGAAAGGTATTTAAAATTAATGAATAATTTTTGTTGTAATAAATAATTATAATATATTCATATAATATAATTATAAAATACAATAATAATTAAAATAAAAGAAGAAAGATACATTTGATATATAACAATTTTGATAATTCTCGAGTGGAGAGTGATAAATTACGTGTTCACTTTTTGTTTATTTATAAACTAATAAATGAATTACAAATGATAAATCATAAAGCAATAATAGAAAATAAAAAGAGACAAAATTGACTTATTGTGGTTTAATCAAACAATCTTTGGTCTGTCTCTACTTTCTAACCCCTAATTGAAAATTTATTATCTTCTTTCTCCAATAGGCCAATAATTGAAAATTTATTATCTTCTTTCTCCATTAGGCCAAGAACAATTCCTAGCCAATATTGGCAGAGGTGATGATGTTTTAATAAAAGTGATAGATTAGGATTATAATGGTAATAAATAAATTAAAGATGGCTAATACTATTACAAAATTAAGAGAGACAAGGTTTAGATAGTTTGGACAAGTTAAAAGGAGACACCCAAATGCCCTAGTGAGAAAATGCGAGGAGATTGTACTTATAGACTGTAAAAAGAAAAAAAGGGAGGACTAAGAAAAATTGCGAGAAGGTGATCAAGAATTATATAATTCTACTGAAATTTACCAAGGATATGACCCGTAATAGAAACTTAGGTGTACCAAGATACGGATAAAGGATTTCATATAAAGATATCATTGCCATTCTCACAAGTCTTTTAACATTTTCCTCTTGTATTTAGCCTAAAAATTTAAATATGTAGTACTTACCTCTTAGTAATTTAGCCTAAACATTTCCCTACTTATTATTATTATTATTATTATTATTATTATTTATCTGGTCTATCTTTATTGTATTATTTACTTTATTACTTAGTTTATATTTTATATTATATTTATTTTATATTTTATTATGATTATTTTGTTTTGTTTTGTTTTACTTTTTTCATTTTGACTATTTGAAATAGCCTCTCTCTTGTTTAAAGGGAGGTACAGTTTTCTTAGTAATTTAGCCTAAACATTTCCTACTTTAATAATAATAATAATAATAATAATAATAATTTATATGGTCTATCTTTATCGTATTATTATTATTATTTATATGGTCTATCTTTATCGTATTATTTAGTTTATTACTTATTATATATTTTATTATGATTATATTTTGTTTTGTTTTATTTTATTTTCATTTTAACTTTTTGGAAACAACCTCTCTAATAGTTAAAGGTAAAGTTGTGTACTCTTAGATCTTCCTAGACTTGGCGTATGGATGAAATTTTATTGGATTGTTGTTATTGTTGTTGTTGTCATCAAATCTTGTATACGTTGATTATGCACCTTCTAAGGTTTTACAAACTACTCATTTCGTTTATGTACATCTTTCACTTCCCATTTTGCATTATTAATATCTATCCTTTTTGGAATTACTTATCTATTCCATATAATGTTTCATGAATAATTGAATTTTGTGGAATTGAAATTACAGAAGTATCATTTTTATCTTATAAGTGATCATTTATAATCAAGTCCTTATTTTATTTGCGGACCGTTCCCTTTATCCATAACCTTTTTACTTACCTTTAATCTTATGACAAGAACTAAAGGGAACCTTAATCCTTTGCCTAGGACTCTCCTTTGAGATAGAACTACCTGTATAGCCTCTAAGACTTGTAGAATTCAACAGAGATCACCAACCCCTCCTCCTCCTATACTCCTTCCTAGCGAGGACAAGTACTTTGATATTAACTCGCATAAGTTTTAAGATTATACTTCTTAGGATCTTCATGAGAAATATGATATCTCTCTTTCTGGTTTAGAATAATTCAAAGATTATGACCCTGTTCGTATTTCATTGATCAATGGGGGAATCCCTTCTTACCAAGATTTATCATATCAATCTTACTAATATTAGGCTTTTCTATACAAATATCCATCCTAAAATAATTTAGGGTGACACCCAAATCTTTACTACAATCTATGGTATTGACATTCATCTCACTTTTGATCTTATAAATAAGATCCTAGACATACCTTTTACTAAACATCTTTCATACTATAGTGTAACACCGAATATAACATTTGGTGGACCCCGTTTTTGGAGCCCAACATTCGGAACCATAAAACGTGAGCTTATTCTAATAAAATATCCTTAAACATGTGAGGTTATTTTAATTAACCCTCATTAGTCATCTTCAATTCATCTTCATTCTCTAATACCGCAAGTACAGGGCTTTATTTTCCGAATAATTTTTATACTAAAGCAAATATTCTATGCTCAATTTCCATTCAGATATTGAAAGTCTTAGAGACTGAATTAAAATTCTATTCCTCCAAATAATTGGAAGCTCCATGCCTCTAGTTTGTTTAGAAACAAAAAACATCTCATTCACATTTCTTCAACTTCAGAACAGATTTTGGGAAATCTCAAACTAGAAATCACAATTTGACTTCTTCAGAAAATTGGTTTCCCACTGTCTTAAGTTTCTAATGAATACCCAAATTTTATCCAGAAATTAAACATCTTAGAGGCTGAATCATAATTCAACTTCTTCATATAATTTGTAAACTTATGTCTCTAGTTTACTCCATATTGAAAATCATCTCAATTGGAACCCTACAGATCTAGATATATTCAAAATGCCAAAGCATGTTCAGTAAAATAATACCAGTTCATACTATTCCAACAAATTCCCTCAATTTCCTTCAATCAAACCTTTTTCCAATCAATTCAGAATGCTACCAATTTTTGTGGAGAGATAGCACAATATGTTAGGAAATTTATTGTCTCAAGGATCCCTTCGTTTAGAGGCCAGATAACAAAGATTGGGCCGAAGGAATCAAATAAGGTTCCGTCCTCATTCATATTGAACCTGTTTTGGACAAATGACATAACTTGCTTTAGAGATATCGGATCAAGTCATTATTAAAGGGTTCAAAAGAGGACTTCAATATCTACAACTTTTATGAAGACATAAAAGTGAGATTTTGTCATCTAAAGAGTCAGAATTGGATCAGACGATACAAGATAAACAGTGACCAGAAGAAGGTTATGAATAGTACACAGAAGATGTCTTGCAATTGCAATAACTTTCTTTAGAGATATAAGATCAAGGTCATTCTTAGACGGTTCAAAAGAGGACTTCAATATATACAACTTTTATGAAGACATTGAAGTATTATTTTGTCATCTAAAGGGTCAGAATTAGACCAGACGATCAAGATGAACAATTACCGGAAGAAGGTTATGAGCGATTACGGAAGATATCTTGCAATTAGCATAACTTTTCCTAGAGACATCGGATCAAGGTTATTTTATAGGTTTAGAAGAGAACTTCAAAATCTACAACTTTTATGAAGACCTTGATGATAGATTCTATTATCTACATGGTCGAGATCGAGAAGATGTAAGATGAGCGGTTACGAGAAGATAGAGTCTATACTCTTGAGCATCTCCACTTATAAAGGTCATAACTTTCGATTTCAATGTCTAAAAATTTCATACTATATACCATTGGAAAGATATAAGGATAAGCTACAACTTTCTAGAAGACAATGTTGCCCAATTCAACCTAAATTAATCCATATTTTTCCTTGAACTCAAAACACTAATTTTTCCCTATGGAACACTTGAAATTTTGCACTGTGCAAACTTGGAAGGTCCTGAGCATAACCATTCAGCTACCAAATTGACTTCATTAAACTCTCAAATCTCAACTCATCTATCCCATTACATTCAACTACATCTGATTAGTCATAATTCCTATCTTTCTTTTTCATAACATCTCACTTATGATATATATATACATATATATATCATAAGTGCAACAAAACCTTGAGGTCTTGGGTTCGAGTCGTGGACTCACCCTTGACCAAAGAGGACAATACCTGGAGGTAGAATGTAGCGCCCCCTTACCATAGAGTACCCACCGGAACCCCCGTAGGTCATTCTGATACATATCATACGATAAGAGACCACTACTGACAACCACCACTAAACTCCCTATGGCATCACAATAATAAAACAGAAATTGGTAACTTTTTAAAACCAAACTGTATTTCATTTCATTTACTCAAACTCAGTAATTTACAAATTGTTAGTATTTTCAGTCTATACAATCCTTCAAAACACTTTACATTAAGTACTATACAATAAGGCACAAAGAACAGTTCTAACTATAAGTCTCCAAAAGAAATCTCAGCTAACCGACCTTTGAGCCATAGCCTCTCTCGCCAACTTTGATCTACGGCTCTACGGTCTAAGGCGCTAACGATCTACTCTTAACCCTGAAAAATAGATTGCAGTTTTGGATGAGTTTGCGAACTCAATGAGGAACCATCATCGATGGTTCGCCCAATCATGCATCACATAAGCATGTTCGATAATCAGCGGTCATAGTGGTATCTGAGCTCGGCAATCACGCAGTCATATACAAAAAGTCATTTGAGTATTGATCCGGATCACGATACTGCGTGACTCTTTTACCGATTTTATTTCGATGTTGTGGCCGGCGCTTAAGCGATAATCGATGTCGATGACGCGTCTCGGGAGGATTATCTCCCTTCGAGCTCTAGGCTCGTTTTCAATTTCAGTGGCGACTCGGTTCACAATTATTTATATCCGTTTATGCATCTGTATATGAAATGCCTATGCCCAATTGAATAGTTAATTAACGACCCATAATGCACAATTAACGGTCCATCGGTCACAATTAACGATCTATAATTCACAACTAACGATCCATAAGTCACAATTAATCACGAAATCTCGATGAGGCAAACAAGTCACACAATTTACACAATCCTGATCCCGCCATTATCCCCATATAAGACAAATAATAATTGAGAAACCCATCTAGGTTACTCACCTATTACTTTCGAGCTAATGCCGGGAAGTCTCTGCTACGTTGGTAGATCGACGCTCCAATTGTGCCTCTATAATAATCAGAGAAGATAAATATTACTAATTGTCCAATCAGAACGAGTTAATGATGCATACGTAATAATTAAAAGGTGTACGATGCATGTGCATGATATTTCCGGCCCTAAACCAAACTTTTCTATCATAAAAATCCGTCTAAAAATTAAAAATCTAATGGCGCTGACGGTACTCAATTCGGACCTCTATAGGTCCAAAATAAATAAAACAGTGACGAAAACAATAAACGGACCCACGTCAATTTCTGTCCAAAATTCCCAATCTCTTAGAAAATGAAAATAAATATTCTATGAATCCGATGCCTCAAGAATCAAGGTCAATCGGACGTCGGACGAAAAATTATTCCCAAAAGAACAAAAAATCAAATAAATAAATAAATATATATATATATATATATATATATATATATATATATATATATATATATATATATATATATATATATATATATATATACCCTATTTCCTTCTTTTTTATTTTCAAACCGAAATTCATACACCTATAACTCTTTGCACAATTCAGAAAATTACAAACCAAATCTCGTTGGAAAGATCATGAAAAACTCTACAAGTTTCATGAAGACCATAAAAATCAATTTCACCTCTAAGGGTATCAAAAATCCAATTAAACCTACTGTCTAGTCAATGGGTTCTAAAACAGTACAGTATCTTATAAATTCAATAACTTCTCATTTTCTTTGTCAACAATTATACAATAAATATGCTCAGAAAAATCCCAATGTTATCTACAACTTTCATGACAACCTGAAATCATATTCATTTGCTAACTAGGCCAAACAATTCACCAAAGCATCTACCCACTGAAATTTTCCAATCTGAATAGTACATTTCAAAGCAGCATATCTCCTAGCACAAATGTCAAAACACTCACTGCCTTATATCACTGGAAAGATAAGATCTCATACTTCAATTTTTATAAAGGATTCAAAATCCAATTCCATCTCTAACAAGTTCAAAACCGTCATGTAAGTGACTCGCCGATCGTGATCAATGACCTAATTCAGATTCAGTTTTTGCAAATTCATTACTCCCAATTCTGAAATCCAAAAATAACATGCTATATACCATTTTCAAGATAATTGCTTCCTATACAACTTTTCAGAAGATCACTTAAGCCAATTCAGTTAACAGAAATTGTTAAAATTGCTTCCAAATCAGAATGCTCACAAATCTGACACTTAGGCTAGGTTTCACCACAATGTACAAAATCAGTCAATAGTTAACAGTGGATATCTCCCAATATACATATCGAAAAATTGCAAAATCAGTTGAAATGGAAATCTAAAAATATAGGCTTCAACTCTCATGAAGACCATTTTCATCAATTCCTTCTAAATTAATTTAGAAAAATCATCAAAACACTTAGGTCATTAGTTCGGTTACTGTTCATACAGACATCAACATTAACTTTCCAAGCCAAAAATCACCCTCTTAAGGCTAAAATTAGACAACACCTATTTCACACAAAAATGTAGCCAACAAGCCAAAGTTTCATTTGGCACAAACCTCACCTCATTTTCATAACCACACAATGAGTTATGCTCAAAACAGTACAGTAGATCAAAAACTAATTTTCAGCTTTACTACTCAAATACACTTCCTATCATGCCAATTGAACTTCTACTACCATAAGCATCCCAATTGGACACAAAATCAGTCCTTAGATCATTCCTACACTCACTTAGACCCATAGTCAAAATTTTGCAGCATTAAACTCTTAATTTCTATGCAAGATTAGTCATCAATATTCAATCCAAAATCAAGCTAAAACATTCATTCATACTACTTCATCAAGTCATACCTAACATAATCTTACCCACCAATTCAAACTTAAATTTTCATTCAATTCATGCATCAATAAACACAATAATTGCACCATAACTCCAAATGAATGCATCTAACAACTATGATTCATTAAATGCATAATCAAAGCATAATTAAAGCTTAACTTAAAAACTTACCTACTTAAAGCTTCCACTCTTCACTTCCTTCAATTCTTTCTTTACTACTCTCACTAACAACTTCTTCTAACACCATGCAAGGATAAGTTCTCCATGGCAAGAAAATAGCTTGTTTACAAGAAGAAGCTCTTAAGGTGGAAGGAAGTAACATAAAGAAGGAGAAAAAAAATTGATGGAGAGTTAACATGAAGAGGGTTTTCGGATGGGTTGAATAAAAAGCAAGAACTTGATCTTTTCATGCTTTAAATAAAGCATCACCGAGAGAGAAAGCAAGTTAGCATAAGACAAAAACATTAATTCATTAAGGACACTTGGCATTTTACTAAAAAGACAAAAAAATAAGGAAAAGACAAAATATGTAATAGGATTTCCTTAATTTGACCCATTCAATTCCAATGGTCCTAATTTCAATCTCAAAATAATATACCTAATATTACAGTACCATTGGATAGGAATTTTCGCTACCGAAAATCAACCGGTTCGATAAACGACGATTTTTTGATCAAGAATTTTCTTCGGAAAATTCCAGAAAAATTTCTAAAAATCCCTTAAAATATGAAACACTCAATGGATCACTTAGAATAATTTTTTAAACGCAAGAACCACGTTAATTACAGTAAAACTACATTAGGCACAAAAATCGGGAATGTCATGTATGCATGTACAGTTATTTCATGTGCACAAAATTCACTGTGTACCAATACTAGTATGCATGAACAGTCCTAATGAAGCCCAATCACTCTCATCCTATGCCAAATTACTATTCTACCATTCCCGTTGAGGGTGGGATGTTACAATTATGCTTTCCTAAAACCAACTCAAAATACAAAATAAGCAAATTTGGAGAAATTCCCTTAAGCTCTTGATCACTTGATCTCTTAGCTATCACCTAAAGATGGGATGAAAAAGGGAGTGAGCTTGAAAGCTCGGGGGTAACATTTTATAACGAAATAATAAGCAAAATCTTTGAAAACATTCACTTGTCGTAAAAAATTCTCATTGAGTTCATAAAACACATGTTTCACATCATGTAGTCAAATTCTCAAACTACAAAACATGAATGCATCAAACTTGTTTACATATGATAAGCACATAAGCACATCAGAATGGTTTTGGTGGATCCAAAGCGAACATTACTACATTTCTCATAAGAGTCATGTGTAGCCGTGAACAAAATGTACTAACACAATCTCACATAATGGTTTTGCGTAGCCATAAACTTATGGCAGTTTATGAAGGAGCTCCATATCACTAGCGGGCAGGCGGGAGAAACCTTTTGTCAAAGTGCACTTGACTTAACTTAGGGGACCACTACAAACCTACATAATCATGTATTTCACATCTTGTAAATATATTGCCCAAAATGACACTTTTCTTAATCTTGACTTTTCATAGACATAAGATATTTCGAAAGCATGATTTCATAATTATGATATTTTTTTTCAAAAATCACTTTCAAGCCTTTTCATAAATCGTTACACAATTCGTAAAACCACATATTGAAATCATTAAATTTCTTTGATTCAAAGAAAACATTAGTGACTTATTTATTCTATTATAAACATGTACCCACCTTGATTTCCTTGCTTAAAGACTTGATCAAAGTATCTCTACTCTTGCTTCTCTTATCTTTCTTGATTTCCTTCTACAATAACAAAAATCTCACTCAATAGGATTTTCAATTGAAAATCTCACAAAGCATAATCACTAAAATTGGTGCTAGAATACTTAATGCATTTTCTAAACTCTATGAACTAAAATCCTTCCAAAAATCTAAAAGATTTAAAATGATCTTACCTTGATTCTTCACTAAATGAAGAGATCTTTAACTTAAATGGAAACTCTTCTCTTCCTCTACCTTTTTCTCTTCTTGAACCATTTCAAAATCTCTCTCAAAGCTAAGAAATGAAGAAATCCTAACTCAACTCTCATCTTTTCTCTCAACCACTGAAATCTCTCTTCTTTCTTTCTTTGATTTGTTAGTTCTCTTCTTTCTCTCCTATTTTCATTTTTCCCCTTCTTAAAATAACAAACCAACATTTCTTTGTCCATTTCTACCCTTAATAAGTCCAAAAAGTCCATTTTACCCTTCCTTATAAGCTTAGGTTCCTTTAACCTTAAGTGTCTTGCTAAAAATACCCTTGAGCATTCTTATAACCATAACACTTTAATTCAATCAACCTATATCATATAATCTTTTTAATATCAACATAAAAACTTTCATAAAGACCTCATAATTAATGTAAATCATACTTATTCATCGAAAAAAATTTGGGGCCAACATCATTCGTCATATTTTATCTTGATAGAGTTAAGATTATGTTTGTGTTAGGCCCCATTGCGAGGTCTATAGAAAACCCAATGATGTTTATGGCCTCGATGTCATTCCTCTTTCCATAATTTTTATCAAATATAATTTTGTCTATGTCATTGAACACTTTCCCTTTTAGGATATAATGATTTGTGGTCTCTCTACTCTTATGTTAGGAAATATTATTCATCTTGATCATTTTTTTTGCTCGATATGGTTTATTTTCACCAAATAAGAAGAAGAAACAAAACATTCCTTATGCCCATATCTTTAGCCTTATCATTTAGCAATTTGATTTCTTCTTTGCAATTGTCACCGGTATATGAGGCTCCTTTATATATTGATGGTCATGTTGAGCCACATTGTTGAGCTAAATATAGGGATGAGGCTACAACTTAGCGACCATATTATCACTCTCGTCGATGCTCGTCTAGTATCTATTGAGTATCATCTCACCATGTTTGAGGAGAGTTTGACACTTTGGAGATATCATGGCGTATACTGTTAGAGAAGTATTTTAAGGGCAATCACCTTTAGTGCTTATTGTACAAATCATTTTATGATTAATAAAGGCATTTTCATTATTTCTATGTTCATCGTTTATGGATTTGATGTTGATCTTAAATTGATTTAATGAAGTCTTTGATAAAACATATAGTATGGAGGAAATTATGATGAGATCATGATAACGAGATTCCTACATGTGTAATTATGTTAGTATCTAAACTTTTCTAGTCATAGGATTAATGAGATGAGATATTATTAATCCGGATAAACTAGCACATATTATATGCCTTGATTGGATCAAGCAGTAGATCTCATAAGCTATAGACTTGAGTTGTTTAAAGTTAATATGTGAATGCTTACTAAGAGTAGTAAGTACATTGGATTGAACTACAATGAGACAATCATATGAAAATTTTATTCTAGTGTTAATGATAGTCTCATCATAGTAATGATGCAAGTATCCTTTGACTTGAGGTGTTCAATGATATCTCAGATACTAATCTTGTGCTTTGACTCCATTCATCGATGTCTTATAGGGGTCTTATAGGGTGGTGATTGGGTACATCTTAAGATATTCAGAAGTAATTGAGTAGCCAATAAAGGATTCCCTACTCTTGATAAAAAGAGATGATACTCACGACCTCTTGTCAGGGTCATTACTCGGGAATCTCTGGCCAAAGTAGATATATGTCATGAAGAGAGTCTTCAATGATACGTAAAGTAATGAGATCTTCAGGATAAGATCTAATATCACTTGGATTAGATGTGACGTAGTCAACCAAGTGGAAGTTGACACTTTAACCATACTCTGAATCAAGTAGGGTATAGATGGTAAAAGGATGAATTGCATGGAAAAATTGTGTATGGAAGGTTCGTAGTCGAGCTACTGACTCTCCGGTCAATTTGAGGTCATAACATGTTGCTAAATATCACTCTTGACTTACTTGAATTAAGTGTTAATTTAAGTGGCCAACATAACTGGGAACCTAATGAGTCACACATATAGAAGATCTAACGGATGAGTAAAATGGTCTTGAATGGTGATTCAAAATATGAGAGAGTGTTTCAGGATTGTATCATGATATGATTGTGGTAGAAAACGTTGCATAGAATGGATTAGAAACAAGTGTTGTTGGTTGCCAATTTGACCATTAACTTCACAAACTTCCATTAATGCATGCTATTTATGGTTATTAACTTCCCATAACTTCCATTAATGCATGCTATTCATGACCATTAACTTCCCATAACTCTCTATTAATGATTGGAGTTATGGAAAGCCAAATGGTGCAGAAAATAGAGATGATTTTCTTGCATCTTGTTTGAGACACAAGTGAGATAGAAATGTTCTTTGTTACACATACACTCTTTTTTTCTTTAACTCTCATAAGAGTTCTTGTCTTTCTTAGCACAAAGAAAGAATTCTAACCATCTACTAATGAGGTTTCATCCTTCTATCTTCGTGTAGACTTTCATTAGAGACAGTCTACATTAATCATTATGATTTACGACAACCAAACCCAGAGAAGATTAAAGAACAAAGGAGATTGTCAGAAAGGTATGTAAACATCTTACATTTCATATTTTGTTTTCTATATCTATATGCATGAATAGATATGGTTTTTGAAGTTCTGTTTTATTTTTTACTGCATATATTTGATATATATTATGTATAATATGCATGACTGGAACCTTTTAGTGGTATCGAGAGTCATTTTGTGCCTTGTTAGATGTAGAATACATGATATGTGAAAATTGTTTTCATGGTTGTGACAACTTAAAGTCATGTAATGTTTTGTTCAAAATTAATTATACAAAAATAGTTTTCACAATTTTCTTTCACCAATCTGTTCATAAAATGTACATGAATGATTCGGTATGATTGAAAATATTTTAAGGTGATTAAAATATTTAATTTCAATTTACAAGAACATCGTGAAATCTGTCTTTATGCTAGGCATGTGATGTCTATGGCTAAACTAACTAGGTTACACATGATTTTCGTGGAATTTGATTATGGAAAAATTATATGAACATATTTGGGATGTTTTATGCCTTTGTATTTTTAGAATTATTAAAATGTTTTATCAAATAATTTTCCAGATATGGGCAGTTTTTAGAAATTGTAGGATATGTTTTTTAATAATATTTTGTATGTTTATATTTCGGTTCCAAAACCTTAAAAATATTTTTGTGATAAAAATGTGTTAATTTGATGTTTCATGCATGCCTAAATGATGCTTTCGAAATTTGATTTTGAAAAAGTTTAGAAGTCATATATGTCATTTTGGTGTTTTATCGGTGTTTGGTGATCATAATAATTTTGGGTGATTCCTAAATTATTTTGATCATCATCAAATATTTAGAGATGCTTGAAATGATGATGTGATGTTCTAGAAAATTTAGGAAATTAATTTTGAATTAATTTTAGTAGAGCAATAGATTTTCTAGTAAGGTAAAAAATTGGCATGTGTGACAAAATTAAAGTTGTTTAATTTTGAACATCGAATAATTATTTTAATGTAAATTAATTTTGAATCATTTCTAAATTAGGCATTCATGTTAATTAGATTAATATTAATTACAAATGAATTAACAAACAATAGTAATTTGATCGAGTTATTAAAAGGAAGATAATAGTAAATCTAAGTATTGGATTGGGCTTATATCTAAATGTTGGATTGAGCCTTTCATGTTAGGATCTATAAGATGTCATAACCAAAATGATCATAGAGAATGCATACTTAGGAGAATGTGGGCTTGCGGATAGATGGTTATGGGCTTGGTCGGTACATGTAACATCCATCACCGATGGGAAGGATAAATTGATTCGATTGGATAGGCTAGTAATTTGCATTGCATATTTCTAGTAAACGTGCTGACCTCTAATTGTAGAGGACTGAGTCTTTTGGCACATGCACTTATATGTTCATGCATTCATGTCATTCTGGCATTTAATTATATTTGTGATGTGATTTGTGAAAATTGTGAGATAGCTGTGTATGTAATTGAATTGGAATGTCTTAGGAATTATTTTGATTGGTTAGTGATCCTTATAAATTTTACGGCAAATTGGGAGAAAAATTCGGTGATGGGAAAGAGTAATTGAAGGTTTAGAATGTAAAATCGGATGATAATATGTGAATAACCAATAGACTTTGATTGCTAGAGACAAATGTAAAACAGATATTTTGGGAGTTCTTTGGGATGCTAAAAATAGTCGAAGGCCATGATTGATTTGAGTTAATGTTGATAAGTGAAATGAATCGCAATAGGATTAAGAAATCCAAGTTAATGACAATGAGTCGAGTTGATTATTATCGAGGTTAGTGGAATTTTACGAGATTAGTGTTTTAACACCAAAGAGATGTAATTTGATAAGCGATACAATGAAATGTTTGAAGTGTATCACCTCGGCTAAGATGCTCGTAGATGGAGTTAAAGGTGTAATTAGGAGAAACTAAATTCTTCATAAAGTGGTCTCTATGTGACTATGGTGTGAATAGAACTATGGATTGGTAAGTCAGCCTAAAACTTAAAAGATGATTTGGATTTATAAAGTGTTTCAGGGCGAAATTAGGAAATATTGCTATGATCGATATATGTGTTATTGACACGAAAGTGAAGAATTGCGAGTAATCTTGAGGAAGCAGAAGAGCAGATGTAGAGTCGGAGAAAGGAAAAAGAGTGATTGATTGTATTGATTTCAGTTAATTGACAGAAATTGGTCATGTAGTGAAATAAGTGGGAAACAAAATATGCATGAATGGAACAATTACTGTCTTCCTGATCAATCGTATATGAAATTTCGAGGATGAAATTTTTATTAGGAGGAGAATTGTAACATCCCATCACCGATGGGAAGGGTAAATTGGTCAATTGGGATAGGCTAGTAATTTGCATTGCATATTTATGGTACGAACATACTTTTGGCCTCTAATTGTAGAGGATGAGTCTTTTGTACATGCACTTATATGTTCATGCATTCATGTCATTCCGACATTTAATTATAGTGTGATGTGATTTGTGAAAATTGTGAGATAACTAGCATATGTAATTGAATTGGAATGTCTTAGGAATTATTTTCGGTTGGTTAGTGATCCTTATAAATTTTACGGCAAATTGGGAGAAAAAGTCAGGTGGGAAAACTTTATAAGTGATGAATGGACGATTAATAATCTTGAAAAATTGCAATGGGGATGGAAAGTTAGATTCATGATTTTAGGAATAAATATATCGAGCCATTGGAATTTAGAGACAACTTAGACGGAAATAATTATGAAGAGAAACTTGATGAGTGCTTGAGGAAAGAGAGAACCCTTTAAAATGCCTTAGGTTTGAATTTGGTTGGAAAAACATTTCTCCTTCACCTAGGGCAAGCTTCCTCCTTCTTTGATTTTCGTTTCTTTCCTTCCTCCTTTGGTGATTTTGTTCCCTCCTTTTGGTGTGTGATCTTTCATTGTTTGCTTGTTGCTCCCTCTCCTTGTGCAAAGCTAGCTTGATCCTTAAAGAAGATGAAGATTGGTGAGGTATTGTGTGTTTCTAGTGGGTGTTAGAGAAAGGAGATAGGGTTGTGGAAGATTTGAAGATTTGAGGCTTGATTGGTAAGTAACATGGCTTTAATGTTGTTTTATTGTTGTTCAAGTGCATTAATAAGTTTAAATGCTAAAGATTGAGGTAGTTGAGAGGAGTTATTACTGGTTTTAGTGAGAGAAAGGTGAAAAGTTAGAATTTGACAAAAGAATGTGGAATTTGGGAAATAGCGCCGGGAAGATCATGAACATGCATCGTACATCTTTTATTTAAGACATGTGCATCATTGAATTTTTCTAATTGTGTATTTAGTAATGGGAAATTATTTGACTGTTATAGAGGCACCGATGGAACGATATTCCACGGATATTGGTAGGACTTCCAGGCAGTAGCTCGAAAGTTACAGGTGAGTAACCTAGTTGGTTCCTCAATCTTTGTGTGTTTAAATTATATGCTTATACCATGCGGAGTTAATGGAGGTTTATGTGTTTGAATGTGATTAGTTTGGGACCAAGATGTCCGAGTATCAATAACTTGTTATTGAAGTGTTATGTGTAGAAATTGTAACTATTTGGTCCTAATCGTATTGACATATGCATTCATGCATAAAGGCATGTTGAGATAATGGCAGATTATAATGGAGTAATAGCGTATTTGAGCTTAAAGCTCAATGCAGCGGGGCTTGAGCCCAGCGTATTTGAGCCACGGGCTCACGTATATCGCCCATTCTTGGGACGATCAGTAGCGTATGGTCACAACACCGTAATAAAATGGAAAGTGTCACATGTGCATTGCATATCTGAATGATTAGCGGGGTATGTGAAAGCGAGCATACATTTGTGAAATAATAGCATGTGATATTTTCGAATGTGTTCTTATATGATATTTTGTGAATTGTTTGTATATGCATGAGTTGAGTGAACCATCGATGATGGTTTCTCATTGATTCGCAAACTCACCCAAAATTGCAACTATTTTTAGGAAATCGATGAGTACCCGTTAGACAAGCGGGGTATGCCCTCTTGCATGTAAGTCGAGAGGCGAGTGGGGATCGATTCACGTCGTATTAGTGTCATTCGATTTACATGTATATCGTATTTTACAAATTTACATGATTGTGCTTTTTATTTCAGTGGGCCCCAATTGATTAATGTTGTATTGTAATGTGAGTAATCAAAGCGTTCAGTAATATTATTGGGCCCAATTTGGTTATGGATTTTTATACATACGATGGTGTAAATACTACTGAGTGCCTTTTTAATGACTAAATTGTGTTATGATTGAAAATGTTTTCGTTTTAAAAATGGGCCCAAATTGGTTACTGATTTCCGTGGATGTGATTGTTTTAAAAAATAAAAAATAAAAATAAAAATGTCATCTTGAGTATTTGAGCTGTTTTGGCGCTCTGGCATACCACTCTCGTGAGGCACGGGCTGGATATCACCCTCGATGTCGAGTTTGGGTCTTGCGGAGTGGGATCTATTAATATTATTAGAGCCCAGAAGTACTATCATATATGTGTTGTTTTTGAAATACGGGTCAAGTTACATGCATTTAAGTCATGTCACAGCAGACAGTGACAATTGATCCCCAGTCTAGCATATGAGTTACTTGCATGAACATGTATTAATTGTTTGAGCGGTTAGAATTAGTGAGGGAAATGATGATATGTTAGAATGTGATAAATGGAAGTTGTGGATATCAAGGAATAAGAAAAAAAGTGTATGATTCGATTTGACAAACGAAGATTTAATGCAATATCAGTGTTATACTTGAGTATATCCTTGAATGTGGGATAGTTATGAATACATACTTGTGGATTGATAGAGAAGACTAGAGATATGTTAGAAATGGTAAGATTGAAAGTGTATAAGCAAAGTGGATAAAAATAAAATGTTCTATGATTTAGAGAAGCTACGATTGGGTTTGACTACCGTGATGAGAGTTGTAATAGGGGTTTATGACTTAAAGTCAGAATATGTTAGCGGGAAAGCAAGAATGATTGTATGTAACATCCCATCTCTGATGGGAAGGGTATTTTAGTAAATTGGGACGGGTTAGGAGTATTGAGTTATATCTCGGCATGAACATATGTCATGCAGCCTCTATAAATGGTGAGTTTTGCACAGGCACATAGTCATACATGCATTCATGACATTTCCCGGCATAAGTGTCTAATTGTGATCTTTTGTAAAATTGGTGTGATAATAGGATTTGAAAAATTATTAAGATGCATGCATTGAGTGTTTTACATTTTAGGAATTTATGAGAATTTTCTGGAATTATCAGGAGAAATTCACAGATAAACAAAATCGCAGGTAAATAAAGGCTAAATGTGTTTTGTAGTGGAAAATGTGGTTTCGTGTTTAAAAATTATTGAGAGTGGACTGTCATATGTGTTACAATTTTGGACAATTTAGGTAATTTTCAAAAATGATTAGGAAATTCGGAAATTTCGGAATAGAAAATTCAATTCCATTGGGTGAGTGAGCTTTTTGTCTGAAAAGGACTGCCAAATGACAAGAGATAATTGGGTATATGATTTTAGGAATTATTTTATTAAAGAGTCATTAGCATATGATGGCTTAAAGCTTAATTGGGATACATGTTCTTAATTAAAGAGGATTACTTAACTAATTGATTTTTATCCATTAGGGACAAGTGTCCCTTTCATGATGAGTTTGTCTTTTATTCCTACTCATCTCGACTTTCATCCATGATTTTTCTTGGTTTATTAAACAAATAACTCATCTTGGAAAGCTAACTCTCCTCTCACTAGAAAATTGGCTCTCCTCCTTTGGTGGTTTCTTCTCCTTGAAGTTCCTTCTTTCCATCCCTTTCAAGAAGGCTCTTCCATGTTTCTTGCTTGCCTCTCCTTATTCTCTACCAAGACCTAGCTCTAGTCTTGAGTTGATGAAGATCTTTGTGATGCTTGTAATAGCCGTTGGTGTGGATTGAAAGAAAGATGGTGTGAACTTGAGTGATTTGAAGATTTAAGAGTTTATAACTTGTTAAAGGTGAGTATTAATGTTTGTATTCTTTCTTTAGTAGTTAGAAGCATGCATGGGAAGTACTTGTGTATTTACTTGATCATTATAGTAGAAGGTTTGAATGGGTTTAAATATATGCTTATGTATGGATGAATGAATGACTATAGTTCCATTGATTTTGGCTTGGTTTGGATGGAGTTTTGCTAGGTTGATGAATGGAAAACTTAGGAAGATAATATGGGTAGGTGCTGCCACTTATGCTCTATTATATAAGTATATGTTGTGATGAGTTTATGGTTGATTTAGAGGTATAAATGGGTGCTTAGTGAAGTGTTATTGATGTTAGAAGTGATAGGAGTTAGGTTAATGTTGAAAGCTGGAAAATGAATCTTTGACCTATTGTAATGTTTTGATCATAACTAATTGTGTAGGTGAGCAAATGAGGTGAGGTTTGTGCCCACTGAAACTTTGGGATGTTGGCTTCAACTTTGTGTGAGATAGGTGATGATAAATTGTAATGTTAGAAGGGTGAATCTTTGCATGGAAAGTTTCTGTTTGTAGGGTCTGTGAACAGTATCCGCATATATGACCTGATTATTTTGCTGATTTTTCTAAATTAATTGAGATGGAATTTGAGAAAATGGTCTTCATGAAAGTTGTAGCATATTGAGTTAGATTTCCATTGCCACTGATCTTGCTAATTTTCGAGTTGTATATTGGGAGATATGAACTGATTACTATTGACTGGTTTTGAGCATTTTGAGGAAACCTAGCCTAAGTGTTGAGTTTGTGAGCTTGCGGATTGGAAGCAATTTTAGCAACTTATGTGAACTGAATTGGTGTGAGTGATCTTCTGAAAAGTTTCATAGGAAGGAATTATCTTGAAAGTGATATATTGCTTGTAATTTTTAGAGGTCAGATTTGGGAGTTATGATTTTGCAAACATTGAACCTGCATTAGGTTAGGAATTGCTGATCATGGCAGTAACTTGCATGACAGTTTTGAAATTGTTAGAAATTGAATTGGAAATTGAGTTCTTCATGAAAATTGAAGTTTGAGATCTTATATTTTCAGGGATATAAGGTAGTGAATTTTGTGACATTTGTGCTAAGAGTTATGCTGATTGGAAAATTACTGTCCAGATTGGTTGATTTCAGTATACAGATTCTTTGTTGAATTGTTTGACCTAGTTAGTTATGGAATTTGATTTTGGGTTGTTCATAAAAGTTGTAGATGACATTATGAACTTATTGAACATATTTATGTGGTAATTTTTGGCTGAAGAATCAGAGAGTTATGGAATTTGCAATGTACTGTTCTGTTTTAATGGGATTTGAGTGGCAGTAGCTTTGAAGGATTTTGACACCCTTAGGGGTGAAATTGATTTTATGGTCTTCTTGAGAATTGTAGAGGTTTTATGATATTTCCAACAAGGTATAATTTGTATTTTTCTGAATTGTGTGCTTTGAGCTATAGGTGTTGAAAGTTGGATTGAAATCGGAAAAAAGGAAATGGAATTGGAATTACGCCGGTCGCTAGGCGGCGCTTCTTCTAACGAGCGAGGCGGATCGATCGGCCTCATGAGGGCGACGCCGCCTGCATGAGGCAGGTGCTATTTAATTATTATTTGATTTTTTGGTATTTGGTGATTCTTTTGTCAATTTCTTTTCCGTCCAACGTCCGATTGACTGATTCTTGAAGCATCGGTTGTAACTTATTGAATTTCATTTGTGAGAAATAGGAATTTTAGATGGAAAATTAGCGTGGCCGGTATAGCAGACCTTTAATCACTTTTTGTTTGATTGGGGACCTATAGAGTCCCAATTGCTCACCGTCGGCGTCAACGAGTTTCTAATTTTTGTGGATTTTCTAATAGAAAAAAAATGGGATTAGGGTGGGAATATCATGAACATGCATTGTGCACAGTAAATTGCTTCATATGCATTATTAAATAGTTACGATTGAATGAGGTAATGAGTATATTTTCGATTATTATAGAGGCACATTTGGGCGTCGATCTACAGGCGTTACGAGACTTCGAGATATTAGCTCGAAATGCGGTGAGTAACCTAGTTGGTTTCTCGATCTATGTGTGTTTAATATGGCGCATTGATGCCATATGGAATAATGGAGGTTTATGTGTGTTTGATTTTGATTGATTTGGACCATGGGTGTCGAAATATTGGAAATGTGATATTGAAGTGCTATTATGTGTAAATGATTATGATGCATCAATCTGATAAATTGAAAATGATATGATTGACATACCGCACCAAAGGTCGAAGGAATAGGAAATGGCATGAAATATAAATGGAAATTGGAACATATGCATTCATGCATATTGGTATGATCGAGATAAAGGCGGTTGTGGCCGGGCGGCCAATGTATCAGGCATATCACGCCCAGCGTATATGAGCTTTCAGCTCAGCGCTTGAGACCTCGGGTCCAGCGTATTGAGCCTCGGGCTCGATGTATCGAGGCTTGAAGCTAATATCGAGCCAACGGCTCAGCCTTGATATGCCCATCATGGGGCGATTTGAGCATGCAGTCACAACAACGTAATGAAAATGAAAAGTGTCACATGTTTATTGCATAAATGGTATGATTAAATATGGATGGTGTGAAAGGTGATATGATTTACATTTGTGAATTGTGATAGTATGTGATATTTGGTAAATTGATTGAATATGCATGAATTGAGTGAACCATCGATGATGGTTTCTCCTTGAGTTCGCAAACTCACCCAACATTGCAAATATTTTCAGGGATCGAAGAGTACCCGTTGAGGCGCGGAGTATGAGTACCAATTGCAAGTCAAAGTTAAGGTCGGGATCGATTCACGTTTGTATTTGTGTGATTTTGACTTATGTGTAAATTTATATTCATGAAATGGTCTTGAATTGTTTGAGGGCCTAATTGATAAATATTGTTTGAAAAGTGATATTTGATAAAGTGTATGGCGAAATGGGTTTTAGTATCACGGGCCGAATCGTTTATTCTTAATTCAGCGCTTTCGATTGTTTCAAACAAAAAATATATCATAGTGAGTTTTTTACCTTGCATTGGCCTACAGCATACCACCCTCATGGTCATGGCTCGAATATCACCGTCGATGTCGGGTTCGGGTCTCGCAGGAGTGGGGTGCTATATTTGTGGTATCAGAGCCCAGAAGTACAATCTTACATGGGCTTTCTGAAAAAAAAATGTGTGTCAAGTTATGTGCATTTAAGTCATGTCACGACAGACAGTGACAACTGATCCCCAGTGTAGTATATGAGTCGTATGCATAAGTATGTCTCAGTCGTTTAAGCGATTAGAAAAAGTGAGAATAAGGATAATGTGTTAGAATGTGCTAAAAGGAAGAAATGGATATTGCAAAATAGGAAAAATTGTATAGTTCGATCAGACAGACGAATATTTAGTGTGCTGGTATTGACGGGTATATTGTGAAGTACAATATTGGAGTTAGATTAGGTATATCCTTGAATATGAATTTGAATAAAGATTATAGTTAGGAATGAATAGAAAAAATAGAGTTGTGATAATGGGAAGATTTCCGATGTATAAGGTGAATGAAAATAAAGTGTTATGATATAGAAGTTACAATTGGGATTGATTACCGTGATGGCGTTATTAATAAAGATTGGTGCTCTGGAGTCAAAATATCTTAAGTGCAAAATCAAGAATGATTTCACATCTGTGATCTTGATTTGAGTGTGGAAATATATGGGTATAATGCAAGAATGAAAAGATTGACATGTAAGACAATGAAATTGGTAGATGAAACAGTTGTTCGGGTTTAATTGCTACATACAAGTAAATGCACACGATTATGGGAGCCTATGGTAAGTGAAAATGTTAAGCTGCAATTGATGAGTTAATGGATAATTCTTGCGAATTCTTGTCGAAAAATGAAAATGCTTATCTTGATCAATTGGGAATGAATAGAGATTGTATCGATCCTCACTAGCGAGGCAGGTGCAAAAAAAAAATTGTTGAGTTCAGATTATATTATTCTGTAAGTGTATATCGATAGTGGGATTACCATCATGGGTGAAATGATTAAGCATAAATGAATAATTTGCGTGAACATGATATAGGAGGTAATCGGTGGTCTATTACGTAAGCTCGATTATAATGCCGGTAGCTCAAGTTGAAAATGAGTGAGGTAAGGCATGAGAATGTTCAGAATGATCAATTGAGAAAGAAGTAGAGACAGTTAAAGATGTTACGCATTGGTAATGAGCTTGAGAGAATAAAATGAGGGACATGAATAGAGTAAGGTCCCCGTGATGAGAATTTGTACCAAAAAAAGAATGGTTATCAAAATTAAATGAGATTAAGGTGTAATTAGCGATTATGAGCTATTAGCGGGCAAATTGATGGGAATATATACATATATTGTCAGATAAGATGTGATGATTATGGTGATGTATGGCAAGATAGTAGAGAAAAGAAATTGTTTAAGTGCTCTTGATTGATCTTCGTGAAGTATCGAGTAATTGATATGTATATCATATAGTGATAAAAAAATAGTTGATTGATAAAGTTTTATGAGCGTATTAAATCTAGCGAGAGACTCAATCGTAAGAGATAAAATATGCTCTTGAAAAAGTGTACATTCGTTAATGAGATGACTCGATTATGTAAGAGAAATGCGCATATTAAGGAAATATTAATTGCGGCATAATTTGAGGGATTAAAGTTCGTGTATACTTTGTGTAATTATGTTACGAAAGTGCGAGATTGATATAATGATTGTTTATTCAAGTCGGTGAGTGATCTATTGTGAATAAATTGAGTTATGTGGAGAAATGAAGGTAAGGAACATGTGGCGAGAATATGTTATGATGAGACAAATTATCTGAAAATTGTTCCTCATTGGAGGCGTTCGATAATTAACAAGTTATTTAAATCAACTATGGATGCGGAAAAGAACATGTCTCGATGGTGGTTGGAGTGGATAATGGATATAAGCATAAGAAATAGATAAATTGGTATAGATGAGGAAATTGGTTATCATGCAAGTTTCATAAGAGTGAAATACGGGATGAGTTAGTATCTTGAACATGGGACATTGGGGAGTTAATCAAGATATAGGTATTGATAAAATGCGAAAGTTCAAAAGATATGTGTATGTGGAATTTGGAATTAATTAGAACTAACGGAATGCTAGGCAGCGTCTGAAATTGTCAAAGATTTTCTGGTTTTAGTAAAGTGACAAGAATACTTGAGGAAAATGTGTGAATGTTATGACTAATGATCATAAAGGAGAGATTTGGAGAATTTACTAGATATATATATTGAAGTGTTCGATAAAGGTTATAATGTGATGTGATCTAGTGAAATTGTATAAAGCGATTTTATGCACCTTAGGACAAGTATAATTCCATAGGCGGTATTATGATTTATAATTTAAAATTTGTTATCTTGAGTGTGGTCTAAAAGCTTGGAGACATTAATCATACGAAATAGTTTGGAGATGTCTATGAATATGCAAATCAATACCGATTGAGTTATTTAGGTGCATTTGAATGATTTGAAAAGGATTCAACGGTGATTAATTTAAACTAAGCCAATGGTGCAATTGAGGTTGAACAAAGAAAGAAAAAATCAATTCGAAGATCAAAATTTGGGTAATAAGGTTATCAAAGCTAGTGTATTATTGAGTATTAATAGTCGAGGCTGACAAAAGGGGCAAAAGAAAGTATTATTAGTTATGAGAATTTTAAAGTAGGTGTGCATCAAAAGCGGATTGGCAAAACCCGAATTGAGGATGTAGAAATTGTAAACCGTGTCGAAGAATGAAAATAACTCAAATTATTGAGGAAAGTGATAGATATAGTTCAAATTAAGAAATATGGGTGATACTCATTACGGAACTGTTAGTGAAGGCGTAAGGAATGATCGAAGTTTTATGTTTTAGCAAGAGCGTATTGAAAGAGTAATTGAAAGGTTAGAATGGAAATCAAATGATCATAAGTAAATGGTTGAGAAAGCATAAGAAACAATCGAGCGTTATGTTCGAGTAAAAGTATTGTGGAAAAGCAATTGATGGTATAGTCATCAAAGTGAGCGATGACATGTGTGATTAACCAACGGTATTTTGGATTGATGTATAGTGCAAAGGATTATGGCATGACAATCATTATATTGGTGTCACCATTGGCGTATAAAGGGTCTTCTTGCCAAAAAAGAGTCAATATCCTATATTATGTGATCGGGGCAATAAAGTGATAGGTTAAGTAATTTAAGATGGTGACATTGAGTTGAATTGATTCACACCGGGTTATAAATCTCATGAGATTTGTGTTTTGATAATAACGGAATCGATAGCGATAAAGGAAATATTTTGAAAGGTATGGCCTCGGCTAAAATGTACTTAGGTGAAAATCAAGGTGTAATTAAGGAAATTGAATTAGTGAGGTGGCCTCCATGCGTTGTGGTGTGAATAAATTATGGATTGACAAGTTAGGCTAAAACTTAAAGATGATTCGGATTCACAAAGTGTTTCATAGATATTGTTAGGATCCGATATATATGTTATTGAGATTGAAAGTGGCGAATTAGCGCGTGGGCTGAAAGCGATAAAATCATGTAAAGTTGAGAAAGGAAAAGAGTCATTGATTGTTTTGATTTCCGTTCATGGACGAATTTGGTGGGTGTAGTGAAATCGATGGAAAGCGAGAGGGTATTAATCGAAAAGACTCCCCTACCTTCACGATCAATCGTATATGAAATTTTGAGGGCGAAATTTTATTAGGAGGGAGAATTGTAACATCCATCTCGATGGGAAGGATATTTAGTAAATTGGGACGGGTTAGGAGTATTGAGTTATATCTCGGCATGAACATATGTCATGCGACCTCTATAAATGGTGAGTTTTGCCGCGGCACATAGTCATACATGCATTCATGACATTTCCGACATAAGTGTCTAATTGTGATCTTTGTGAAATTGGTGTGATAATGGGATTTGAAAAATTATTGAGTCGCCATTGAGTGTTTTACATTTTAGAGATTTATGAAATTTTTCTGAAATTATCAGGAGAAAATTCGGACCGGCAAAATCGTCGGTAAATGGCTTAAATGTGTTTTGTAGTGGAAAATGTGGTTTCGTGTTTAAAAATTATTGGGAGTGGACTGTCATATGTTATTTACAATTTTGGGCAATTTAGGTAATTTTCAAAAAAATGATTAGAAATTTCGGAAATTTCGGATCGGAAAAATTCAATGGTAATTTGAGTGAGCTTTTTGTACTGAAAGGACTGCCAAATGACAAGAGATAATTGGGTATATGATTTTAGGAATTATTTTATTAAAGAGTCATTAGCATATGATGGCTTAAAGCAATTGGGATACATGTTCTTAATTAAAGAGGATTACTTAACTAATTGATTTTTATCCATTAGGGACAAGTGTCCATTTCATGATGAGTTTGTCTTTTATTCCTACTCATCTCGACTTTCATCCATGATTTTCCTTGGTTTATTAAACAAATAACTCATCTTGGAAAGCTAACTCTCCTCTCACCAAAATTGGCTCTCCTCCTTTGGTGGTTTTCTTCTCCTTCGAAGTTCCTTCTTTCCATCCCTTTCAAGAAGGCTCTTCCATGTTTCTTGCTTGCCTCTCCTTATTCTCTACCAAGACCTAGCTCTAGTCTTGAGTTGATGAAGATCTTTGTGATGCTTGTAATAGCCGTTGGTGTGGATTGAAAGAAAAGATGGTGTGAACTTGAGTGATTTGAAGATTTAAGAGTTTATAACTTGTTAAGGTGAGTATTAATGTTTGTATTCTTTCTTTAGTAGTTAGAAGCATGCATGGGAAGTACTTGTGTATTTACTTGATCATTATAGTAGAAGGTTTGAATGGGTTTAAATATATGCTTATGTATGGATGAATGAATGACTATAGTTCCATTGATTTTGGCTTGGTTTGGATGGAGTTTTGCTAGGTTGATGAATGGAAAACTTAGGAAGATAATATGGGTAGGTGCTGCCACTTATGCTCTATTATATAAGTATATGTTGTGATGAGTTTATGGTTGATTTAGAGGTATAAATGGGTGCTTAGTGAAGTGTTATTGATGTTAGAAGTGATAGGAGTTAGGTTAATGTTGAAAGCTGGAAAATGAATCTTTGACCTATTGTAATGTTTTGATCATAACTAATTGTGTAGGTGAGAAAATGAGGTGAGGTTTGTGTCCACTGAAACTTTGGGATGTTGGCTTCAACTTTGTGCGAGATAGGTGATGATAAATTGTAATGTTAGAAGGGTGAATCTTTGCATGGAAAGTTTACATTTGTAGAATCTGTGAACAGTACCGCATATATGACCTGATTATTTTGCTGATTTTCTAAATTAATTGAGATGGAATTTGGGAAAATAGTCTTCATGAAAGTTGTAGAATATTGAGTTAGCTTTCCATTGCCACTGATCTTGATAATTTTCTAGTTGTATATTGGAGATATGAACTGATTACTATTGACTGGTTTGAGCATTTTGATGAAACCTAGCCTAAGTGTTGAGTTTGTGAGCTTGGATTGGAAGCAATTTTAGCAACTTATGTGAACTGAATTGGTGTGAGTGATCTTCTGTAAAGTTGCAGAGGAAGGAATTATCTTGAAAGTGATATATTGCTTGTAATTTTTAGAGGTCAGATTTGGGAGTTATGATTTTACAAACATTGAACCTGCATTAGGTTAGGAATTGCTGATCATGGCAGTAACTTGCATGACAGTTTTGAAATTATTAGAAATTGAATTGGAAATTGAGTTCTTCATAAAAATTGAAGTTTGAGATCTTATATTTTCAGGGATATAAGGTAGTGAATTTTGTGACATTTGTGCTAAGAGTTATGCTGATTGGAAAATTACTGTCCAGATTGGTTGATTTCAGTATACAGATTCTTTGTTGAATTGTTTGACCTAGTTAGTTATGGAATTTGATTTTGGGTTGTTCATGAAAGTTGTAGATGACATTATGAACTTATTGAACATATTTATGTGGTAATTTTGGCTGAAGAATCAGAGTTATGGAATTTGCAATGTACTGTTCTGTTTTAATGGGATTTGAGTAGGCAGTAGCTTTGAAGGATTTTTGACACCTTAGGGGTGAAATTGATTTTATGGTCTTCTTGAGAATTGTAGAGGTTTTATGATATTTCCAACAAGGTATAATTTGTATTTTTCTGAATTGTGTCTTTGCGAGCTATAGGTGTTGAAAGTTGGATTGGAAATCGGGAAAAAGGAAATGGAATTGGAATCACGCTGGATTCGCTAGGGTGCTATTTTAATTATTATTTGATTTTTTGGCATTTAGTGATGAAATGAAAAGTGTCACATGTTTATTGCATAAATGGTATGATTAAATATGGATGGTGTGAAAGGTGATATGATTTACATTTGTGAATTGTGATAGTATGTGATATTTGGTAAATTGATTGAATATGCATGAATTGAGTGAACCATCGATGATGGTTTCTCACCGAGTTCGCAAACTCACCCAACATTGCAAATATTTTTCAGGATCGAAGAGTACCCGTTGACGCGCGGAGTATGAGTACCAATTGCAAGTCAAAGTTAAGGTCGGGATCGGTTCACGTGCGTATTTGTGTGATTTTGACTTATGTAAATTTATATTCATAAAAATGGTACTTGAATTATTTGAGGGCCCTAATTGATAAATATTGTTTGAAAAGTGATATTTGATAAAGTGTATGATTGAAATGGGTTTTATTATCACGGGCCCGAATCGTTTATTCTTAATTCCGCGCTTTCGATTGTTTCAAACAAAAAATATATCATAGTGAGTTTTTTACATTGCATTGGGCCTAGCATACCACCCTCATGGGTCGCTGAGCTCGGATATCACCGTCGATGTCGGGTTCGGGTCTCGCGGGAGTGGGGTGCTACATTGTACGTCTATGATATTGATTTGAGTGTGAACATACATGGGTATGATAGAATAATGAAAAGATTGAAATGTATGACAATGAAATTGGTAGATGAAAAAGTTGTTAAGGTTCAGTTGATTTGCCTATGTGAATGCACTCCTGATAATGGGAGTACACCATGGCAAGTGAAATTATTAAGCTTAATTGTCTCATATGTGTGGAGATGTCATGAGAAGTCCTTGGTGAGTTAGTGGATAATTGCTAGTCATAATTCTTATAATTTAAAGTTCAATATGAGTTAGAATAAGAATGAAAGTGCTTATAATGATCAATTGGGAATGAATTGAAATTGTTATATGTTAAGGACATGATCATGGCATAATCCTCACGATCCAGGATAGGTGCAAAAAGGGAGAGTGTTGTCAAAAAATCAAATGAGATCAAGGTATCCTTAGCGTAAGTGACTAATTCGTGAGTTGTCCTACATTCGTCTCTCGATAAGATGAAATGATTTTGATGGTATATACTTCACTGAATCTTATTAAAAAGGATGTTCTGATTATATGAGTTATGACATAAATTGATTTTTCATGGGATATGATGAATAGCTAAAATTGATTTCCTAAGACATTGAGATTGACTGACAAGAAATGTGACGACTGTTGATGATTAGGAATTCCATGAGCGGTATTGATGAAGGTAGTAAGAAATCTTCTTTCAAAGAAGAATTTTCCTGAATTGGATTAAGTCGATCAGATGATTCCATTGAAAGAATTATTAATGAAAGGACAAATCTCAGATAAATCTGAAATGAATTAAAAGTCATTGTGGGAGTCCAAATCCTAGCGGAGACTCAAGTGTAAAAGATAGAATCTGCTACTGAGAAGGTATATAGTATGTTAATGAAAAGAATCCGACTGTGTATTAGGATCTTTGAACATTAAGTAGACATTAATTGCTAATATAAGGAGAATATCGGTTTCCGAATATTTGTGCAAATATGTTCATATAGTTTAAGTGGCTATCGATGAATGTGTTATCAACCAGGTTGTAAAGATGGCAATAAATTGAAAAGTTTGGAGAACTAGTGTAAAGGAACATATGTCAGAACATGTCAATGTGAAATTGAGAAAGATATAAGAGAATTTTCCCTTATTGGGGAATTTAGATATTTTTAAGAGTTATGAAAATCAATCAAGGGTATAAGGAGTTTTGGGTTGCAATTATCAGAGATATCAATGCCCCTGACAGTATTATATTATTGAAGAGTAGAGTGTCTCAATTGTGTTTAGATTAGATAGTGACTATGATCATTAATGATATATCAAATACATTTGGAGAGTGAAGAAGAATAGTTGGCATAGTTGAGGAAATTTCATATCATGAAAGTTTCATAAAAGTGAATCTTAGTTTGATCAAATAAATTGTGGATGAATTAGTATTCGAACATGGTACATTGGGAGACTTAATGACGATAGAGGTGTTGATAAAATGCGAAATTGCAAGGGACATATGTATACGGGAGTTGGAGTTATTTAGAACTAGTTGTATGTTGGATACGTCCAGAAGTTGTTAACGGTTTTCTGGTATTAGCTCTTTGACAAAAATGTTTGAGGAAAATTTGTGAATCGTATGACTGATGAATGAAAAAAGAGACATTTTAAGAAAATTTTCAACTCGAGTATTGATTGTATTACTGTAAATTGGAGATTTTACAATATTTAATGAAGTATCCCAGTAAAGGTTATGATGCAATATGTTGAAATAGTGTAAAGTGGTCCTATGTACATGGGGATAAGTATAACCTAATGGGTTGTATTGCAATTGATGAATTGAATTGTTGTACTGAGTATTGTTTTGAAAGTTTGGAGACACTATTCGTACCGAAACGCTTCTGGATATGTCTATGAATATGCAAATCGATAACGGTAAAGATATTTTGGGAATTTGAAAGAATTGGAAAGGATTATGCGATTGAGTATTTCAAAATTAAGCTAATGATGCAATTTAAAGTATTGAATAGAAAAGTCAATGACAGAAGATCACAATTTGGGCGATAAGGTTATTAAACCTAGTGTAAGACTGAGTACAAAGTATCGAGTTAGCATGGAACAAAAAGAAAGTATTATTAGCTATTGGATTTTCAAAACAGTGTATAAAGAGGAATGGCAAAACCCAAATCGAGAATTTAGAATTTGCGAACCTTATGGAGGAATCGAAATGAATTCACTTTTGAGAAAATGATAATTAGGACAGGAATAAGAAGTTTGTGTAATCATTAAAGAAACTGTTAGAGAAAACGCAAGGAACAATTGAAACTTTATGTTCTAGTAAGAGTACTTTGAAAGAGTAATTGAAGGTTTAGAATGTAAAATCGGATGATAATATGTGTGAATAACCAATAGACTTGACTGCTAGAGACAAATGTAAAACCGATATTTTTGGGAGTTCTTTGGGATGTTAAAAATAGTCGAAGGCCATGATTGATTTGAGTTAATGTTGATAAGTGAAATGAATCTGCAATAGGGATTAAGAAATCCAAGTTAATGACAATGAGTCGAGTTGATTATTATTGAGGTTAGTGGAATTTTACGAGATTAGTGTTTTAACACCAAAGAGATGTAATTTGATAAACGATACAATGAAATGTTTCAAGGTATCACCTCTGCTAAGATGCTCATAGATGGAGTTAAAGGTGTAATTAGAGAAACTAAATTCTTCATAAAGTGGCCTCTATGTGACTGTGGTGTGAATAGAACTATGGATTGGTAAGTCGACCTAAAACTTAAAAGATGATTCGGATTTATAAAGTGTTTCATGGATGTAATTAGGAAATATTGCTATGATCCGATATATGTGTTATTGATACCGAAAGAGAAGAATTGCGAGTAATCTTGAGGAAACAAGAAGACAAAGCAGTAGAGTCGGAGAAAGGAAAAAGAGTGATTGATTGTATTGATTTGATTAATTGGCGAAATTGGTCATGTAGTGAAATAAGTGGGAAATGAATATGCATGAATGGAAAAATTCCCACATCTCACGATCATCAGATATGAAATTTCGAGGACGAAATTTTTATTAGGAGGGGAGAATTGTAACATTCCATCACCGATGGGAAGGGTAAATTGGTCAATTAGGATAGGCTAGTAATTTGCATTGCATATTTATGGTACGAACATACTTTTGGCCTCTAATAGTAGAGGATCCAGTCTTTGGCACATGCACTTATATGTTCATGCATTCATGTCATTCCCCAGATTTAATTATGGTATGATGTGATTTGTGAAAATTGTGAGATAATTGTGTATGTAATTGAATTGAATGTCTTAGGAATTATTTTCAGTTGGTTAGTGATCCATATAAATTTTCCGCAAATTGGGAGAAAAGTCCAGATCGGGAAAACTTTATAAGTGATTAATGACCGATTAATAATCTTGAAAAATTGCAATGGGGATGGAAAGTTAGATTCATGATTTTAGGAATAAATATGTCGAGCCATTGGAATTTAGAGACAACTTAGACCGGAAATAATTATGAAGAAAAACTTGATGAGTGCTTGAGGAAAGAGAGGAACCCCTTTAAAATGCCTTAGGTTTGAATTTGGTCGGAAAAAAAACATTTCTCCTTCACCTAGGGCAAGCTTCCTCCTTCTTTGATTTTCGTTTCTTTCCTTCCTCCTTTGGTGATTTCATTCCCTCCTCTTGGTGTGTGATCTTTCATTGTTTGCTTGTTGCTCCCTCTCCTTGTGGAAAGCCTAGCTTGATCCTTAAAGAAGATGAAGATTGGTGAGGTATTGTGTGTTTACCGTGGGTGTTAGAGAAAGGAGATAGGGTTGTGGAAGATTTGAAGATTTGAGGCTTGATTGGTAAGTAAAATGGCTTTAATGTTGTTTTATTGTTGTTCAAATGCATTAATAGGTTTAAATGCTAAAGATTGAGGTAGTTGAGAGGATTTATTACTGGTTTTAGTGAGAGAAAGGTGAAAAGTTATAATTTGACAAAAGAATGTGGAATTTGGGAAATAGCGCCGGGAAGATCATGAACATACATCGTACATCTTTTATTTAAGACATGTGCATCATTGAATTTTTCTAATTGTGTATTTAGTAATGGGAAATTATTTGACTGTTATAGAGGCACCGATGGAATGATATTTCACGGATATTGCTGGGACTTCCAGGCAGTAGCTTTAAAGTTACAGGTGAGTAACCTAGTTGGTTCCTCAATCTTTATGTGCTTAAATTATGTGTTTATACTATGCGGAGTTAATGGAGGGTTTATGTGTTTGAATGTGATTGGTTTCGGACCAAAGATGTCCGAAGTATCGGGAACTTGTTATTGAAGTGTTATGTGTAGAAATTGTAACTATTTGGTCCTAATGCGTATTCAGACATATGCATTCACGCATAAAGGCATGTTCAGATAATGAATGTTGTGACCGGAGTAGCCAACATATTTCAGAGCTTAAAGCTCAACGCAACAGGGCTTCGAGCCCAACGTATTTCGAGCTACAGCTCACCGTATCGAAGCATTCAGGCCCAACGTATTTCAGAGCCACAGAGCTCATCAGATAATGCGCCTGCCTTCGAGACAGATCAAATGCACGGTCACAACACCGTAATAAAATGGAAAGTGTCATATGTGCATCAGATATACGAATGATTAACTGGGGACTGTGTGAAAGGCGAAACGCCTTACATTTGTGAAATAATAACGCATGTGATATTTTCCGAATGTGTTACTATATGATATTCTGTGAATTGTTTGTATATGCATGAGTTGAGTGAACCATCGATGATGGTTTCTCATTGAGTTCGCAAACTCACCCAAAATTGCAACTATTTCTCAGGAAATCGATGAGTACCCCGTGAGACAAACGGGAGTATGCCTCTCGCATGTAAGTCGAGACCGAGGTCTGGATCACCACGCCTGCATTAGTGTCATTCGATTTACATGTATATCTCAGATTTTACAAATTCGCAGATTGTGCTTTTATTTCAAGTGGGCCCCAATTGATTAATGTTGTATTATAAAGTGAGTGATCAAAGCGTTCAAAGAATATTATCGGGCCCAATTTGGTTATGGATTTTATACATGCGATGGTTTAAATACTGCAGTGTGCCTTTTAATGACTGAAATTGTGTTATGATTGAAAATATTTTCGCTTTAAAATGGGCCCAAATTGGTTACTGATTTCATGGGATGTGATTGTTTTAAAAAATAAAAATAAAAATAAAATGTCATCTTGAGTGTTTGAACTGCTTTGATCGCTTCTAGTATACCACTTCGTGAGGCATGTGCTCGGATATCACCCTTGATGTCGAGTTTGGGTCTTGCGGGAGTGGGATGCTACAGTACACACACACACACACACACACACACACACACACACACATATATATACATATATGTATATGTATATATACATATATATATATATATATACATTTACATATATGTATATATATATATATACATATATATGTATATAAAGATATATACATATATGTATATTTATATATATATACATATATATATATATAACGATATATACATATATACATATATATGTATTCATATATACTCAAAATTTGATTTTCGAAAAATTTTAGAAGTCATATATGTCATTTTGGTGTTTTATCGGTGTTTTGGTGATCATAATAATTTTGGGTGATTCCTAAATTATTTTGATCATCATCAAATGACCTAGAGATGCTTGAAATGATGATGTGACGTTCTAGAAAATTTAGGAAATTAACTTTGAATTAATTTTAGTAGAGCAATAGATTTTCTAGAAAGACTAAAAAATTGGCATGTGTGACAAAATTAAAGTTGTTTACACACACACATATATGTATGTATATATACATATATGTATATAAAGATATATATATATGTATATATGTATATATACATACATATACATACATATATGTATATAAAGATATATATATATATATATATATATATATATACATATACATACATATATGTATATAAAGATATATATATTTGTATATATATATATATATATATATATATATATATATTATATATATATATATATATATATACATATATGTATATATATATATATATATATTATATACATATACATATATGTATATATATATATATATATATACATATATATGTATATAAAGATATATACATATATACATATATACTCAAATTTGATTTTCGTAAAAGTTTAGAAGTCATATATGTCATTTTGTGTTTTATCGGTGTTTCGTGATCATAATAATTTTGGGTGATTATACATATATATATATATATATACATATATGTATATATATATATATATATATATATATATATATATATATATATATATATATATATATTGTATATATATATATATATATATATATATATATATATATATATATATATATATATATATATACATATATATGTATATAAAGATATATACATATATACATATATGCATATATATGTATACATATATACTGAAATTTGATTTTCGTAAAAGTTTAGAAGTCATATATGTCATTTTTGGTGTTTTATCGGTGTTTCGTGATCATAATAATTTTGGGTGATTCCTAAATTATTTTGATCATCATCAAATGACCTAGAGATGCTTGAAATGATGATGTGATGTTCTAGAAAATTTAGGAAATTAATTTTGAATTAATTTTAGTAGAGCAATAGATTTTCTAGTAAGACTAAAATAATTGGCATGTGTGACAAAATTAAAGTTGTTTAATTTTGAACATCGAATAATTATTTTAAGGTAAATTAATTATGAATCATTTCTAGAATTAGGCATTCATGTTAATTAGATTAATATTAATTCCAAATGAAATAACATACAATAGTAATTTTAGTCAAGTTATTAAAAGGAAGATAATAGTAAATCTAAGTATTGGATCGGGCTTATATCTAAATGTTGGATTGAGCCTTTCATGTTAGGATCTATAAGATGTCATAACCAAAATGATCATAGAGAATGCATAGTTAGGAGAATGTGTGGGCTTGCAGATAGATGGTTATGGGCTTAGGCCGTACACACACACACACACACACACACACACACACACACACACACACACACACACACACATATATATATACATATATGTATATGTATATATATATATATATATATATATATGTATATATATATATGTAAATGTATAGTTAGGAGAATGTGTGGGCTTGTAGATAGATGGTTATGGGCTTAGGCCGTACACACACAATGAGAGTTTGTGACTTGAGTTAATTGAATTATAGATGAAGTGTTAAGTTGTCAAGGGTTAGTATGGGCATGTCACTTAAGGAGGAAAGAACTTAGGCTTTCAAGTAAGGGCATTTTGGACTTTTTAGCATTAATAAGGATATAAAAGAGAGGAGAAATGAATGGCTTACATGAGAAGAGAGGAGAAAATGAAAATAGAGAGAAGGAGGGAGAGAGAGTGTCGTAGGGAGGAAAGAAAAGAAAGAAAGAGAGCTTGTCTAGGTTTTGATTTTCTAAGTCTTCAAGAGGAGTTTTGAGTAATTTCAAGAAGCAAAAGCTAGAGGAAGGTTTAAGCTTTCATTTGAGCTAAGAAACCCTTGGTTGGGTGAAGATTTAAGGTAAGTGAGTTTTAATGTTTGGGATTTTTTCAGTGTTCAGGTTCAAAAGCTTAGGAAATGGATGGGTTTAGAGATTCTCAGATCAATTTCATGCATTGGGTTCTTTAGGTTTTCCAATTTTGAATCCTTTTAATTTGGGATTTTTGTGTTATTGTTGAAGAAGAGCAAGGGAGGCAAGAAGAGCAAAGAGAGGGACACCCTTGAACCAGCTTTTAAACAAGGAAAATTACGTGGGTTACACTTTTATACTTGTGTTAATAAGTTATAAATGCTTTTCAACTAAATGTAATAAATGATCTTTTCAACTACCTTTTTGGTGAGCATTTATGGTTCTTTAAATGATTGAGAAATTGTCCTATGTGGTTGATGTGTGTGAACTTTGGAAATAAATTCAAATTGCTTTGCAAATATTGTATTTGGTTGCTTTTGATTGAGTTGAAAAATGGTTTTTATGATTGGTATGAGATTTTGGTTGTTGAATTGTGTAAATTAGGAAATATGTCATATGCATGAAAATCAAGTTTTCAAGAATGTGTCACTTGGGCAAAAATATTTTCAGTGCATGAATTACATGATATGTGGGTTCGGTATAGTCCATCCAAGAAATTGTCACGTGCACGTTGATCAAGTCAAGGCTTCTTCCGCCTGCCCGCTAGTGGCATGGAACTCCTTTTAGGACTCCCTCAAGTTTACGACTACACAAGGCCATTTTATGGAATTGTGTAGTTCGTCATGTTTATGGACTTGCCAAGCCATTTGTGATGTGTTTGTGTGTTTGCATGTGTTGACAAGTTTGAAAAATGATTAACTTGTGAGAATTGTGATTTTGGTTTAACAAAGTTAAGAAATATATGTTTTGTGGATATTGTGAGAAATTGCTATGATCATGAATGTTTTGTTGGTTTTTGCTTATTACCGGGTATAAACATGTTATCCACAAGGGTAAGCTCACCCCCTCCCATTCCGTCCCATCTCCAGGTGAAGAGCACGAGATCAACGATTAAACCTAAAGGCATTACTCCAGAATTGAATTATTTTGTATTTCAAGTTAACTTTTGTAAATCAATGCTTTAGATGCATTTTGGGGAAAATGTTACTTTTGTTAAGTTTGTATTTTGGATTTGATGTAAGTGGCTTAAAATGCCCATTAAAGCATTGTAAAACACTTATTTTGATGTAAATGAAATGCATATGCATTATGGTTGTTTATGGCTTTTCAAATCTTTGCATTGCTACTTTTCACATTTTCAAAAGGGAAGGATTGTGTTCTGAATGCAAGGGGAATTCTGGACTTTTCTAAGTAAGATTAGTAAACATGGTCTTCTTGGAAGTTGTATAAGATCTTTTGATCTTTGCAACGATATGAAGTTTGTGATTTTTGGATGTCGGAATGGAGAGATGTGAATGTTACCAGTTAGAGTGCTGTATATGGTTTGTGTTTGTGATAGCTTTGATGAATGTTTGAAATTTGTGATTTTGATGAACCAATTAAGTTGAGATTTGAGAATTTGGTGAGTTGAACTTGGTGTTTGAGTTGTTATAAGGTGTTTAGGCTTTAGAGTAAGTGAATTTGGGAAGTGTGCAAGTGTTTATGATGTTAGGTTGAAGATTGGAGGCTTTGGAGAGGCATTGGAGGCTTTGGGGAGCCCCAATGTCCGTTAAACGGACATGGGAGTCCGTTTAACGGACATTATCGGGTATAAAAACACCCTTTGGCCAGTCAATGTCCGTTAAACGGACATGCATGTCCGTTTAACTGACTTTCTCGGGTAATTTTGGCCTCCTTCACCCGATACATGTCCGTTAAACGGACATGGGTGTCCGTTTAACGGACATTCATGGGAAAGATGATGATTGTTTATGCTGTTAGAGGCCGAATCTCATTTTGTGGTCTTCATGAGAGTTGTAGGTCTAGATGTCTTATTTCTAATGGTCTAAAAACTAACCCAATCCAAGTTCTAGATTGAAAGTTATGGAGATCTCGCCAAGAGAGGTTTAAATTGATTTAAGGTGTGAACATAGTATATTCTTTTGGAAATAACTCCCTCATCCGACCTCCAATTGAAGTGATTATTGGACCAATGGATTCCTAAGACATATATATTTCTATCCATAAAAATTGGTACCATTTGGAGTTTATTTGAGAGAGTTTTCACGAAAGTAAGTGAGAGGTAGGTTAGGAGGGCATGTTTGGGGCATGAGTACACTTGGGCTTTTTAAGCATATCTTGAGTTGTAGAACTCCGATTGAGATGATTTTTGCTTCAAAGAAAACTAGAGGCTTAGAGCTTCAATTTATATGAAGAAGTCAAGTTGTGATTTTGATATTTGATTAGCGTGCGCTCACCACTATTGTGGAATGACAACAAATGACCTACAGGGTTTTAAGCACAAGGTTTAAGACTCAGAATGTTGGGTTCCGAAAACGGGATCAATAGTTGTGATACCAGAGCAAGCTCAAGTTTCATGACTTCGCAAGAAATTTGGGCTTCGGAAGCAAGCGAGGTCCAACAGTTGTGGTATCAGAGCCAGGTTTAGTGATCTCCTAGGCGACTAAGTGGGTAGTTTGCTAGTATGAGGTGAACATGCATATTTTCACATAAACCATATGCATTGTTTTAAATGGACAACTTGCAGTGTTTTGAATTGTTTTGCATGATTTGAAACTGTTTTGCATGAACTAAAGATTTTTAATGGTTTTAAAATTGAAGGAGTGAAATGCCGCCTCGAAAAAGGACTCGAGGAGCTCTGACTCGATCTGGCTCTCGCCAAGGGAGCACGGATGAATCGTATGTCCCACAAGATGCGGGGACACATTCTGCTCCAGATTTTGAGGCACCTAGTGTGCAGCATGAGGAGCCTCCACCGCCTCCTCGATGCCTCAAATGGATCTGCAATTTTTCAAGCCTTTACCCAAAGCTTTCACCCATGCTATGGGCCAGGGTCACGAAAGCAATGCCACCCAAAGGGATTAGAGTGGATAGATGATAAGTCTGTAAGTATGAGGTCGTTGACTTCAACGGACTACTAACCCCGAGGAGGCGTAAGCATGGTTGAAGAGGACCAGAGTATAGCGCCCATCAGAGGTACACATCGGGGACGCCTGAGGTCGCTCCGACATGTATCCCACGATAAAGGTGCACCACCGTAACATTCTCACTAATAATCCACATGGCATCGCAATAATTAAAACCATAATATTAGAAATCAAGAATTTTAAAATCCAAATAATCTTGATATAATATCCAAAGATCGAATAGACAAGTCTATCACCCCTAAACAAAACCAAAAAGGAAACGACACAAGCATCTATCCTAAGTCATCCTCAAAAGTCCAACCCAAATTGATCGACCTGTGCCATCACTTCTTGCCCGCACGCCGCACGACAGAAAAGGCTATCTCCTGAGCTAGAGTCTACTCTATCACCCTGAAAAATAAGTTTCAATTTTGGGTGAGTTTATGAACTCAAGGAGAAACCATCATCGATGGTTCACTCAAATCATGCATTACGCAAATTGCATAAAGACACGACGACAAGAATATTCAATTAACGAGATATATAAAATTTACAGAGTCTCTATAACATTTGCAGATCAAATAGCAATTTACAATAACATATAACAATTTACAAAGATTATATCACAATTCACAAGATACGCAATGCTTTACAAGAGATGTAACAATTTGCAATCTCTCATGTCATCACACAATTCAAGAAGTTTGCAATTCAATCACCATGTATAAACAATGCATATGAGACTCTTTTCCAGCTTATTCAAAGTTGTGCTCAAGTGCTCACCAAGATTCAATGGGGACGCGCTGTGATTTTCTCCCATCGCTCGAGGTCTTGTCAAGACAAAGGTTCGAGCTCATGCTCTTTCCAAAGATAGTAGCAACTGGGTCACATATCCATTATTTGATCATGCATTTATGCATGCAATGCAGTTGTTCAAGAATTCGTTGTTCAAGAATCTACAAGCTGCTATAAAAGCCCAATATTACAATTCCCAGCCATGCAGAGTCCAATCCAATACAGTAGAAGCATGCCATTCGATCATGTATATTTGAGTAATCATGCAATTTCATAGTGGCAAGTAATTCACACTGAGCATTTAAACAGTTAGGAATTTGAGAAACCAACTAGGTTACTCACCTGTAACTTCCGAGCTATTGCCTGGAAGTCCCGGTAATGTCCGTGGAACGATGATCCAACGGCGCCTCTATAACAGTAAAATACAGTCCCATTACTAGATGCTCAATAAACGATTCAAGAATGCATATGTCTCAAAGGAATTATGTACAATGCATGTTCACGATTTTTCTGCCATAAAACCCAATTTTGAACTCGTGCCCCATTCTAGCTCTTCGCTCAATTGATCGACAATAATTGATCCAATCCTAAAATTCAGTTCAATTTCCTCAATTCATACTTCCTATAGCAATTCCCTATCCATTGGGTCAAAACCCCTATTGAAATCCCAATTAAAGCTCCAATTGTCTCAATTCAATATTTAGGTCACACTACAACCAAAATTGACCTTATTCTCAATGAATCCATACCAGTTAAATTAAATTCCAACTCCCATAATTATCCTCAATTGTAGACCCTTTCCCTAGCTCATAACGAATCAGAATCGCCTCAATCGGAGGTCTATACCATAAGTTATACCCAATAAACTAAAATCAATCCAATCAGAAAAATCCCTTCATCATGACCAAAGAAGCTCTCGCCATGCTAACAATCCACTCTGGAGGCCATGAGGTGAAGTAGGCTCGCGCGCGTCTCTCATTGCGCTTAGTCGCGGGCGAGGTGCGCCGACGTCATGACGTCGCGGTCGCGCCACCGCCTTCTCCGATCACATTTCGCCCATTTCTCACTCTAAAACCTCCAATAACACTCTCAACTACGCAAATCAACCATAATAAATGCCATAAATGCTCAAACAACCATTAATAACAACATTAAAGCCATTAAAACTTACCAATCAAGATTAATCCACAAATTTCTCAAAATCACCGTAACCATGAAATCTTTCAAACTCAATGATAACCCACTCCAAATCCTTCTCAACCTTCATCAATCACAATAAACCGCTTAGCTAGCATAATGATAAGAAAACCATAAGGAAAGATCAAGGAATCCTCACCGTGGGAGGAGTCAAGATTGCCGGGAGGAGGAAGAGAAGAAATGCTTTTATGTTAGGATAAATCCTCAAATTCAAACCTAGCTATTTATAGACATAGGTCTCTAAATCACCCAAATTTCGCCTCTAAATTTCAATGGCTCAACATTTTAATTTCCTAACAAGATCACTCTAATAGTTCCTTTGCTATTGGACAATTCTTTCAAGATTATACAAATAATCGGTTCACCACTCCAAAATTTCAGATCCGGGCATTTTCTCCCGAATTTCCTGAAAATTTCCTATAAGCCGCTATCAGTAGCTAATCACTCTTAGACTATTCTAAATCTATTATTTGAACCCAATTACTCCTAATTTCTCAATCAATCAATCCAGTCAGTTCAGTCAGTCCACAATCCAATCAATTCATATTCACAATTAAAATGCCGAAAAATCATGAATGCATGTACCTATGAATAAATGCATATGCAAGAAACCTGTTCCTCCATAATTAGAGGCCAGTAACATGCTCAATCAGTGAATGCAATGAAACCTATCAGTCTAACCCAATATTACCATAATGCTCTTGCTAACGATAACGGGATGTTACAGAGAGGGTCCTGATTCAGATGAAATGTACTGACGAGGAGAAGCTGGACTATGCAGTTAACTTGCTGCAAGGGGATGCGCACCACTGGTGGGAATCAATGCCCCACAGTCAGGTTATGCCTCCAGTGCTGACATGGAGGGACTTTTTGGAAACTTTTCAGAGGAAGTACTTCTCAAGGGTCTATATCCAAGAGAAGGCCAGAGAATTTCTGAATCTCACATAAAGGGAACTGAGTGTGAGCGAGTATGAGCTGAAGTTCACCCAGCTGTCTCAGTATGCGGCCAATATTGTGGCAAATGAAGAAGACAAGTGCTGCAAATTTGAGGGGGACTTCACCTTGGGATCAAAGAGAAGGTGCTGATCCACAATTTCACATTACCACCAACAAAAATGCCGACTTCAGCTGAAAAATTGAAGAATATCAAGTCTGAAGTGAACAAGAAGAGGAAGAATCGTGAGAAGTATTCAAGGAAGGGGATGAGTGCTCCGACGCTTGAGAGGAGTACAAGGACTTATCATACTCAGAGTGAAGTGGGAAGCAGTGGTCCTGCTAAAAACAAGCAATCTAGAGCAGTCTCAGTGCAAGCCTCAAGTGTGGGAGGCACAGGAAGGACGGGAAAAAGCAGATATACAAATCTCCAATGTGAGCATTGTGGAAAACTTCATAAAGGAGAGTGTTTCAAACTACTTGGTGTTTGCTTTCGATGAGGTGAGAAGGGGCACATAATCAGGGACTGTCCCCAGGTAGTAAGGCAAGAGGGGTCGCAGTCACAAGCCCCAAGAAGTGCAAAAATAGTGGGACCCAGGCCAGTCACAGAGATGGGCAGTTCTGGAGTTGTGAGGAAGGCTAATCCTCCTGGAGGCCAAGGGCTGTGGTCAGCGCAGCTAGGTATTTGCCATGACCGAGAGGAAGCCGCAATGCTCCTGAGGTTGTCACTGGTATGGCTCAGTTATTCAATTCTGCAGTATTTGTGTTAATTGATTCTGGTTCGACGCATTCTTTTGTTTCTGCAAGTATGACTTTACATGCTGTGAATTCAATGCCTTTGAGTAGTCCTTTGCTTGTTAGGAAAAATCTAAGGAGGAATGTGATAATCAGTCGAGTGTATAGAGATTGTGAATTAGTTTTTGAGGGTGCTAGACTAGTTGTAGACTTGTTGCCTCTAGAGCTGAAGGGTCTAGATGTGATACTGGGTATGGATGCCATGGAAAAGTATCATGCAAAGTTAGGCTGTAGCCTCAAGGTAGTAGAATTTGATCTGGGAAATGGTGAGAAGGTAATTTTTAGAGGAGACAGGAGAATGTCGTCACCAAGAATTATTTCGACATTGCTAGCTGACAGAATGATGGGAAAGGGCTGTGAAGCCTTCTTGGTGCATGTTGTGGACATCGAGGTGAATGAAGCAAGATTAGAGGATTTTCCAGTAGTGAAGGAATTTTCAGATGTTTTCCCAAAGGAGTTACCGGGTTTGCCACCGGTGAGAGAAATCGAGTTTGCTATTAACTTGATTCCCAGAATCGCACCCATTTCTATACCACCGTATAGAATGGCTCCAGCTGAACTGAGGGAGCTTAAGGAACAGTTGGAAGAACTGTTAGAGAAGGGGTACATACGGCCGAGTTCGTCACCATAGAGAGCACCGATTCTGTTTGTCAGGAAGAAGGATGGGACATGGCGTATGTATATCGATTATCAGAGACTCAATAAGGCGATTGTTAAGAACAAGTACCCTCTACCTCGAATAGATGATCTGTTTGACCAATTGCAGGGAGAAAGGGTCTTTTCCAAGATTGATCTCAGGTCAGGCTATCATCGGCTCAGAATCAAGGAGTCTGATGTAAGCAAGACAGCCTTCAGGACACGTTATGGGCATTATGAGTTTCTGGTCATGCCCTTTGGATTGACCAATGCTCCTGCTGCATTTATGGATCTTATGAATAGGGTCTTCAAGGAGTATCTGGATCAGTTTGTCATAGTGTTTATCGATGACATTCTGGTTTATTCCAAGAGTGAGGGAGAACATGAGGAACATCTCAAGATAGTATTGCAGAGATTAAGGGATAAAGAGCTTTATGCCAAATTCAGCAAATGTGAATTCTGGCTTCACGAAATGATTTTCCTTGGACATGTGATTTCTAAAGATGGGGTATATGTTGATCCACGAAAAATTGAAGCAGTAGTGAATTGGCATGCACCGACGACAGTGGCAGAAGTAAGAAGTTTTCTGGGTCTAGCAGGGTATTATAGGAGATTTGTTGAAGGATTCTCGATGATAGCTACTCCTATGACTAAGTTGTTGAGAAAGAATCAGAAGTTTGTCTGGACTAATGAATGTAAAAAGAGCTTTGAAGAGCTGAAACACATATTGACAAGTGCTCCAATTCTGACCTTGCCTACCGGAGAGGAGGGTTATACAGTGATGCTTTAAGGAAGGGTTTAGGTTGTGTATTGATGCAAGGAGACAAGGTAATAGCTTATGCCTCGCGACAACTAAAGCCTTATGAACTGAATTACCCAACCCATGATCTGGAATTGGCAACTGTGGTTTTTGCCCTGAAGATTTGGAGACATTATTTGTATGGGGTGCAGACGAAGATCTTTACTAATCACAAGAGCCTCAAATATTTGTTAAGTCAGAAGGAGCTGAATTTGAGATAGAGAAGGTGGATAGAGTTGCTCAAAGATTATGATTTAATGATTGAATATCATCCATGAAAGGCAAATGTAGTGGCGGATGCCTTGAGTAGGAAAGCATCGATAGCTCATGTTCAAACAATTTATTTGTCGTTATTGGAAGAAATGGCGAAGCTCAGGATAAGCTTGAAGCAGGAGGAACCAGATTGTGTGATTGCAAATTTCAGAGTGAGGCTAATACTCAGGGAGAAGGTTAAGGAGTTACAAGCACAGGATGCAGAATTGAGTAAGCTCCGAGAAGAAATTCAAAATGGTAAGAAATCTGAAGTGTTAGTGAGGGATGATGGACTTATGGTTATTGGAAGCAAACTTTGCATCCGAATGTCAAGAAGGTGAAAGATGGGATTTTGAATGAGGCACACAATGCGCCTTATGCCATGCACCCCGGTAGCACCAGGATGTATAGAGATCTGAAATAGCATTTTTGGTGGAAAGACATGAAAAGAGATGTAGCAGAATATGTAAGCAAGTGTCTAGTGTGTCAGCAAGTCAAGGCTGAACACCAGGCACCTTCAGGCATGTTAAGGCCATTGTCCATTCCTAAATAGAAGTGGCAAAGGATAACTATGGATTTTCTGATGGGATTGCCCAAGACTAGTAGGAAGCATGATGCCATATGGGTCATTATTGATCAGATGACGAAGTCAGCCCATTTTCTAACAATTAAACAGACGGATTCCTTGCATGTGCTAGCGAAGAAGTACATTGATGAGATAGTGAGATTGTATGGGATTCCAGATTCCATAGTTTCTGATAGGGATCCTCGATTTACTTCAAGATTTTGGGGAAGCTTGCAAGAGACCTTAGGGACCAAGTTGCATTTTAGCATAGTTTTTCATCCCCAGACGGATGGTCAATTTGATGGGACCATTTGAACCCTTAAGGGAATGCTTAGGGCATGTGTGATGGATTTCAAAGGAGCTTGGGATGAACATTTACCATTGATCGAATTTGCTTATAATAATTCGTACCATTCGAGCATTCAGATGGCTCCTTATGAAGCATTGTATGGAAGGGGATGTCGAACTCCAATATGTTGGGATGAAGAAGGAGAGAAAACCGATAGACCGTAATTATTACGATGACAATGGGATGGTTTAATCTGGTTAGCAATAGCTTAAATCGATTCAGATAGAATGAACAGCTATACTGATGCGCACCGGAAGGAGATGGAGTATGAGGTCGATGACAAGGTATTTCTTAAGACATCTCCTTGGAAAGGAGTTATGAGGTTTGGCAAGAAGGAAAAGTTAAGTCCAAGATATGTGGGTCCATATGAGATTGTAGAGAGGATTGGACCGCTAGCCTATAGGTTGGCGATGCCACCAGAATTGTCACAGATACATGACGTTTTTCATATGTCTATGCTGAGGAGGTATAGATCGGATCCATCCCACATCATTCAGACTACTGAGGTTCAGTTGAGTGATAATTTGAGTTATGAGGAGACTCCAGTGGAGATCTTGGACACTAAGGAGAAGGTCCTAAGGAACAAGACAATTCAACTAGTCAAAGTCCTGTGGAGAAATCATTCAGTTGAAGAGGCTATGTGGGAGCCTTTGGAAGCCATGAAGGAGAAGTATTCACACCTCTTCAACGAATCAGGTAAGAATTTCGAAGACAAAATTCTTTTAAGAGGGGGAGAAATGTTGGCCCCTGAATTTTTTTTCTAATTTGATTAAGCATGATTAGATGATTTTTGGGGTCTTGCAAAATTTATGTGTGTTATGATTAATTAGCATGTTAGCATTAATAAGAGTTTGTGACTTGAGTTAATTGAATTATAGATGAAGTTAAGTTGCCTAAGGGTTAGTATGGGCATGCCACTTAAGGAGGAAAGAACTTAGGCTTTCAAGTAAGGACATTTTGGACTTTTTAGCATTAATAAGGATATAAAAGAGAGGAGAAATGAATGGCTTACATAAGAAGAGAGGAGAAAAACGAAAATAGAGAGGAGGGAGAGAGAGTCTCGTAAGGAGGAAAGAAAAGAAAGAAAAGAGAGCTTGTCTAGGTTTTGATTTTTCTAAATCTTTAAGAGGAGTTTTGGAGTAATTTCAAGAAGGAAAAGCTAGAGGAAGGTTTAAGCTTTCATTTGAGCCAAGAAACCCCTTGGTTGGGTGAAGATTTAAGGTAAGTGAGTTTTAATGTTTGGGATTTTTTGGAGTATTTGTGGTTCAAAACTTAAAAATGGATGGGTTTAGAGATTCTAAGATCAATTTCATGCATTGGGTTCTTTAGGTTTTCCAATTTTGAATCCTTTTAATTTGGGGTTTTTGTGTTATTGTTGAAGAAGAGCAAGGGAGGCAAGAAGAGCAAAGAGAGGGACACCCTTGAACCAGCTTTTAAGCAAGGAAAATCAGGTGGGTTACACTTTTGTACTTGTGTTAATAAGTTATAAATGCTTTTCAACTAAATGTAATAAATGATCTTTTCAACTACCTTTTTAGTGAGCATTTATGGTTCTTTAAATGATTGAGAAATTGTCCTATGTGGTTGATGTGTGTGAACTTTGGAAATAAATTCAAATTTCTTTGCAAATATTGTATTTGGTTGCTTTTGATTGAGTTAAAAAATGGTTATTATGATGGGTATGAGATTTTGGTTGTTGAATTGTGTAAATTGGGAAATATGTCATGTGCATGAAAATCAAGTTTTCAAGAATGTGCCATTTGGACAAAAATATTTTTAGTGCATGAATTACATGTTATGTGGGCTCGGTATAGTCCATCCAAGAAATTGTCATGTGCACGTTGATCAAGTCAAGGCTTCTCCTGCCTACCCGCTAGTGGCACGAAACTCCTTTTAGGACTCCCTCAAGTTTACGACTACACAAGGCCATTTTACAGAATTGTGTAGTTCGTCATGTTTATGGACTTGCCAAGCCATTTGTGATGTGTTTGTGTATTTGCATGTGTTGACAAGTTTGAAAAATGCTTAACTTGTGAGAATTGTGATTTTGGTTTAAAAAAGTTAAGAAATATATGTTTTATGGATATTGTGAGAAATTGCTATGATCATGAATGTTTTGTTGGTTTTTGCTTATTACTGGGAATAAACGTGTTACCCACGAGTGTAAGCTCACCCCCTCCCATTCCATCCATCTCCAGGTGAAGAGCACGAAATCGACGATTGAACCTAAAGGCATTACTCCAGAATTGAATTATTTTGTATTTCAAGTTAACTTTTGTAAATCAATGCTTTAGATGCATTTAGAAAAAAATGTTACTTTTGTTAAGTTTGTATTTTGGATTTGATGTAAGTGGCTTAAAATGCCCACTAAAGCATTGTAAAACACTTATTTTGATGTAAATGAAATGCATATGCATTATGGTTGTTTATGGCTTTTCAAATCTTTGCATTGCTACTTTTCACATTTTCAAAAGGGAAGGATTGTGTTCTGAATGCAAGGGAAATTCTGGACTTTTCTAAGTAAGATTAGTAAACATGGTCTTCTTGGAAGTTGTAGAAGATCTTTTGATCTTTCCAACGATATGAAGTTTGTGATTTTTGGATGTCGGAATGGAGAGATGCGAATGTTGCCAGTTAGAGTGTTGTATATGGTTTGTGTTTGTGATAGCTTTGATGAATGTTTGAAAATTGTGGTTTTGATGAATCAATTAAGTTGAGATTAGAGAATTTGGTGAGTTGAACTTGGTGTTTGAGTTGTTATGAGGTGTTTAGGCTTTAGAGTAAGTGAATTTGGGAAGTGTGCAAGTGTTTATGATGTTAGGTTGAAGATTGGAGGCTTTGGGGAGGCCCAATGTCCGTTAAACGGACATGGGAGTCCGTTTAACGAACATTCTCAGGTGTAAAAACACCCTTTGGCTAGTCAATGTCCGTTTAACGGATTTTTTCGGGTCATTTTGGCCTCCTTCACCCGAGGGTGTCTGTTTAACAGACATCCACGGGAAAGATGATGATTGGTTATGTTGTTAGAGGCCAAATCTCATTTTGTGGTCTTCATGAGAGTTGTAGGTCTAGATGTATTATTTCTAATGGTCCTAAAGCGAACCCAATCCGAGTTCTATATTGAATGTTATGGTGATCGCGCCAAGAGAGGTTCAAATTGATTTAAGGTATGAACATAGTATATTCTATTGGGAATAACTCCCTCATCCGACCTCTAATTGAAGTGATTCTTAGACGAATGGATTCCTAAGACATATATATTTCTATCCATAAAAATTGGTACCATTTGGAGTTTATTTGAGAGAGTTTTCATGAAAGTAAGTGAGGGGTAGGTTAGGAGGGCATGTTTGGGGCATGAGCACACTTGGGCTTTTTAAGCATATCTTGAGTTGTAGAACTCCGATTGAGATGATTTTTGCTTCAAAGCAAACTAGAGACTTAGAGCTTCAATTTCTATGAAGAAGTGAAGTTGTGATTTTGATATTTGATTAGTGTGAGCTCACCACTATTGTGGAATGACAGCAAATGACCTACAGGGTTTTAAGCATTAGGTTTAGGACTCCGAATGTTGGGTTCCGAAAACGGGATCAATAGTTGTGATACCAGAGCAAGCTCAAGTTTCTTGACTTCGCAAAAGAGTTGGGCTCAAAGCAAGCTGGTCTAATATATATATATATATATATATATATATATATATATATATATATATATATATATATATATATATATATATATATATATATATATATATATATAAGACCATCTAAGTTAGATCGATCTTAGTCAAACCCATTACTTATAATATTAAAACTAATGTCTTCCTTTAATATGGCGAGAACCAAAGTAATTTTAAAGTTAGGGTTGTTAGGCAAACCCAAGCCTGTTTTACATAGATATGTTTGAATCATGGAAGAAGGATTTTCGGATTAATGGGTCGGTTTTAACTAGTAGACCTTTGTCAAACCCATTACTTAGAATATTAAAACTAATGTCTTCCTTTAATATGGCGAGAACCAAAGTCCTTTTAAAGTTAAGGTTGTTAGGCAAACCCAAGCTCGTTTTACATAGATATGTTTGAACCATGGAAATAGGATTTTCGGATTAATGGGTCGGTTTTAACTAGAAACGTTGGTTTGTTGGGAAAATCCGAGATTAACGTAGACAAAGGTGAAGTTGGGTAGTGTACATTAGATGTACACATGTCAAGAGTTGATAGCCAAATGAGTGTGCACACATCAATAGTTGATAGCACTAGATTCAATAATTGCATTGGAGATGCAATTGGTATGATCGATACTTATCGGTTGAACTAAGGTGACTTGTTAGGCAAACTGAGGGTCATTCTTAGGGATATTGGATATTGACCCACTAAGAGAATTTCTCTACAAGTTCTATTGAATTATATTGAGAGTTATGAATTCGTGAAAACAGTGGGAGGCATAATGCGTATTATTAAAGTCTTTATAGACATGCATTTAAATACATTTTAATTTTTCTCTCTTTGACGAAAGGTTGCTATTGCCCGAGTTAATACCATGAGTACTAGTGTAAATCTAAGATCATTGATGGAAGCTAACAAGTTGATTGGACCAAACTTCCTTGACTGACTCATGAATTTGAGAATAGTTCATATGTCTGAGAAGGTTGGTTATGTCTTGGAAGAATTACTTCCCAATCCCCAAAGAATGATGCCTCGGCGATGATTGGAGGAATATAGGAAGTTTCCGATGATAGAGAGATGATTAGTTATATTATGTTAGCTACTATATCAAGGAGTCAGTAAAGTAGCACGATGCTATGGATGCTCATACCATAGTCTATCATCTTGGGAGCTCTTTGATGAGCAAGCAAGGCCCAAAGATTTGAGACTTCGCGATTGCTCTTGCGTTCCAAGATGGTTGAGAGGATATCACAATGTAGTACGCACTTAAAATGAATGGCTACATCGAGCGGTCGACCTCCTTGGGTTTTCTTTTAGATCATGAAGTAAGTATTGACTTAATTATGACAAGTTTAACGGATAGTTACTCACAATTTATGCTTTAACTATTGAATGAGCAATATATCCAGCATAATTCTCAAGCTGGTCAACATGTTCGAGGCAGTTGAGCCATCTGTCTGCAAAGACAAGGTTGTGATGCTAGTGGACTCTTCTAGTTTGAAGAAAAGAGCTAAAAGAAGAAGAAGTCCGCAAGTCCTAAGGGAGGTGTCAAGAAAGCAAAGAAGACTGCCTCGAAGGGAACTTGCTTCAATTATGGCAAGGATAGCCACTAAAAGAGAAACTGTAAGGCCTATCTAGAGTCCTTGAAGTAGAAGAAGGCATCTGATGACTTTTAGACCTAATAAATACTGAAGTACGTGGTTTGATGTTTATACATGCCAAAGGTGGTTTCATATATTTCATTAGCTTTATCGATGATCATTCTCGATATGGGTATGTGTATCTTATGAGATACAAGTCTTTAAATGATTGTAGGATTTTATCATATGGTTCAATTGAAATAAAGTAGTCTTGTAAGAGTATATGTGTGAGGACATTTTGGGAAGAACACTTAAGCATTAAGGTTATAAGGCTTTGAAGCAAGAGCAAATTGGACAATTTAGACTCATTAATGGCATAATTGTAATAAGAAGGGTTGTTTGGCTTTCAAGGAAGAAGTAAGAACGAAATTGAGAGAAGGGAGAAAGAAGAGAGAGGTGTAGAGAAGAGAGAAAGGAGAGAAAAGAAGAAGAAGAAGAAAAGCTAGGTTTCAACTTTGTTTGGTTTTCAAGAAGGAATTTGTGGTTATTTAAGAAGAGAAAAAGGAAGAAGAGGATTAGAGCTTCCATATGAGCCAACAAACTCTTCATTTGGTGAATATCCAAGGTAAGTTGGATTTTAAATCTTTGAATTTTTTAGAGGGTTTTAGTTCATATAGCTTATGAAATGTATAGGTTTAAAGATTCAAGGATCAATTTTATGAATATGTATTTTGGGTTCTCAATTGGAATTCCTATTGAATGAAATTTTTGGCTTATGTTAAAGGAAATCAAGGAAGGAAAGAGGAGCTAGGAGAGAGGTCTCTTTGAGCAAGTATTAAGCAAGAAAATTCAAGGTGGGTTTCATGTTTATAATTGAGTAATGAGCCATAAATGTTTCCTTTTAAAGCAGGAGGATAAAATGATTTCAATTACCATATAAATGTTGCTTTTATTGCTTTGAATGATTTGTAAAATTGCTACATGTTTTGGTGTATGAAATTTTGATGATGAATTGTGAATTGCTAAATGAAAGGGTTTTCAAAAAATTGCATGTTCATGAAAAACAAATTTCCAAAATGTTGCCATTTGGGTAATCTGTTTTCAAGTCATGAATTACATGTTATGTGGATTTGGTGTAGTCCATTCAAGAATGTCACGTGCACGTTGACCAAGTTAAAAGCTCCTACCCGCTAGTGGCACGGAGCTCTTTTGTAGACTCTCTCAAGTTTACGTCTACGCAAAACTACTATGTGGGATTGCAATAATACCTCAAATTTACGACTACACAGGATCGTTATGTGAAATTGTGTAGTTCATCATGTTTATGGATCTACCCAAACCAATATGATGTGCTTATGTGTTTATGATTTGTGAACAAGTTGAAGAATGCATAAATTGTGTTAGTTGTGAATTTGATTACATGACGAGAATTTTGAGAAACATGTTTTTTATGATTTAACAAGAATTTTCTTTGACAATGAACATTTCAATGGTGACGAGCAAGAGACCGAGTGCAAGAAAGCCAAGACATTACTCCGAATTTACATGTTTTGTTTTGTTTTGGAGTAGTTTATATAAAACAAGACTTCAACTATATTTCGAGAATTATTGGGTTTTGCATCTTTTGTATTTTGGATTTGGATATTGATGATGTAATGTGGCTTGGAAATGCCATTAAAATTTTGTAAAACTCTTATTTTATGATATTAATGAAATAAGAATTTGTGTATGGATGATTATCAAATTGAAATGTGAATTTGGGTATGGATGAGGTGGAGTTGAAATATGAATTAATTATAGACGAGGTCAAGTTGGAATTAGGTGCACTTGAGGAAGTTACCAAATTGAGATGATAAATTTTGAATACAAATTGTTGTTTCATATAAGTAAGATGTATTATGGAAAGGAAAGATAAGAATTGTATTCTGATTTCAAGGGAAAAATTGCATTAATCTAGATAGAACTAGACAAAGTTGTCTCTGGAAAGTTGTAACTTATCCTCTTAGCTTTCTGACGCTATATAGTATGTAAAGTTTGTGCATCGGAGTTGAGAGATATGAGCATTATAAGTGATGATGTTGCATGGGAAGTATGAACATGAAAGCTATGGTGAATGATGAGAATTGTTGTATGAGATGAATCATTTGAGTTGAGATTTGGGGGATTTATGAAATAATTTTGGTAATTGAATGTTTGAGGAGTGTTATTGCATTAGAAGAAGTGAAATTGGCAAGATTATGAGTGAATATGATGTTAGAATGGATGTAGGAAGCATTGGAGGGGCTTTAGAGGGGTCTGGGAAACCCCCATGTCCATTTAACAAACTTTAGGTCCGTTTAATGGACCTTCTCAGGTCAAAAATAACCCCCAGCATCACCCATGTCTGTTTAATAGATTTTAGGTCTATTTAACAGACCTTCTCGGGTGAAAAATGTCTACCAAGCCCGTCTATGTCTGTTAGGCGGTCATGTATACACAGGACAACTACAGGAAATTTGCATTTTCGACCCTCTAAATGGCAACATATCGATTTGTAGTCTTCATAAAAGTTGTAGATCTAGACGTTTTCTTTCAAATGGTCCAATAATTACCTAAATCCAAGTTTTATAGAGAAAGTTATGCCAATTATCCCAAGATAGATACAATATGATTGAGGATATAAACATGTTTGAATCTTTTGGCCATAACTTCATCGTTCGACCTCCAAATGAAGTTATTCTTAAAGAAATAGCTTCCTAACACATGTATCTATCGCTCGACAAAAATTGAGATCTTTTAGAGTTGATTTGAGAAAGTTTGATGGAGAGAAAGTGAAGGGTCAATTGAGAGAGCATGATTGGGATATGAACATACTTTGGCTTTTTAAGCATAACTTCTTCTATAGAGTTCCAGTTGAGATGGCTCTTGCTTCAAATTAAACTAGATATTTGGAGCTACAATTGTTTTGAAGAAGTCAATTATGATTTTGGTGTTTGACTAGTGTAGGCACACCACTCTTTTGGGATATGGCTAATGAGGGCTCTTTGAAATAACTCTTCAAGGTAATATGCACGCTCACGTTTTATGATATTCGAAACGATAGTTGGGCTTAAAAAATGAGGTCCATCATTTATGATATCATAGCAAGATTTGGGTTCTGAAATTGGTGCCCAACATGTATGGTATCAGAGCAAGAGTTGGGTTCTGGAATTGGTGCCTAACAGTTAGGGTATCAGAGCATAAAGATGAATTGATGATGGTTAAGGAAATTTCATTGGATTAAGCTCACATTTCATGATCCGGAGTTAGGCTCCGAAATCGGTGCCCAACACATTTGGTGCCGGTGACCGAAAAACCACCATATTGAGTGGGAGTTTGGTGGCTATTGGTGAAAAGTGAACTAAAGGATCGTGATTTGTAGACGTAGTATCACCTTGAGGCTGAGGAGTCACTTATTGATGAGTTCATCTATTGGTAAAAATATTGACATAAGATTAGGTAAATAAAAGATTGAAGGTGTAAGAGAAAACGTTACCATTTGAAGGAATTAATTAAGATAATTTGCTTTGAGACAACTTTACTATACGAAGGGACTCCTTTTACCTAGAAAAATGTGATGACTAAGGAGTAAAATGGTTCTGGTTATAAATGCAGTTATAACCAGGTGAGGATTGAGGAGTGAGGAGTCAGGAGTGAGGAGTAAAGTGATTCTACTCAAGGACTTAGCTATATCTTTGATAACAATTCGTCTCTGTCCTTTAGAAAGGGTCATAAACACAAACGAGACATGGAACTGGGATGTGATGTCCAAAGCCCATTAAAGAGCGTGGTTGAGTTGAGTTGAGTGGGCACTTTAAGAAGAAAACTTCAAAGCATATAATCCCCAACAAAACATTTCTTACCGAACCTAAGAAACTCTCTTCAAAAGACTTTCTGTTTCTCTTTCTTGCAAGACTATAACTAATTTTTCATTTAATATAAGAAAATTGGTTAAAGTGGGGATACCAAGCTATGTATAGAATAAATAGAACTAATAAAAAGCAAGTCAGGTATAGGTATCCATCAGTTCGGGTTATCACTAGACCTATATCCAAATTTATATTCACATCCTTTTTTCAATATTCATTTAAAATTTATTTAAAATTTATTTTTTTTGCCTTCATGTTTATTTTTTTAGGGTCAGATAGTTTAGATATTAATCAGGTTAAAAACCCACTCTTTCTTCCATAAATTAAAAAGAAGGTTGCATGTATATTTTTTCCTTATTTTAAGTAATTGAAAACTAAATTTTTATATTATGATACAAGATAATTGAATTCCAAGTTCGATTGAAAGCCCATTCAGAACTCTAATCTAGCCCCAAACTATTTAATGGCCTTAGAAATCCATGTTACAGACGAAACTTCATCCTCTTATTTTCTAGAGAGAGGGTAAAGAGAAACTAAATGGGAAGAGAAGTATCAGAGAGCTGCATTGATAGCCTGCTGACTGAAATTGTTTCAACGTACTGCAATCGGTTTTATGCCACCAAACCTGAACTCGCTGCTCGTCGGATCGAAGCTATCGGCTACCAGGTCGGCCACCAGCTCTCGGAAAGGTTACCTCTCCCTCACTTCATTCAACTTTCAATTTCTCTTTGTTTGATTGCTTTTACTTCTTTGAATTTTAATGTCTTATAAAAATGCTTTTTAGTTGATGGGAAGTGTGGGAAGGGAGGAGAAAATGTTGCACTTTCATGGTTGTTGATGTGAATAAGGTTGATGGAAGTAAAGATGTTGTCTTTTTTATAGGTATACTATGGAGCGGCCCCGGTTTACTGATCATCTTGAAGCGATAAAGTTTATATGCAAGGATTTCTGGTCAGAGGTTTTCAAGAAGCAGATTGACAATTTGAAGACAAACCATCGAGTAAGTTTCTGGTTCGCGGCGACCCATATAAAGAAATTACGAAATCCCTACTGGGGACACATATTTTAACTAGATCCGTAGTTGATAGGACATAATTTCATGGCTTTGGACGTTCGGTAATGTGAAATGTGCTAGGACTTGAATTTGGGATTGCTTTGAGGTTTTTTTTTTTTTTTCCTGATAGGGGTCACGTCAGCGTTTGTCTTTGATTTTTAGGGAACTTTTGTGTTGCAAGATAACCGATTTCGATGGCTTTCACGGATATCAGTTGATCCATCAATTGATTCTTTGACTGAAAACGGACGATTGCCACAAGATTCTTCTGCTTTTTCTGAAAACAAGGCTGCCCAAGCGATGAGCATGCATTTGTATTTCCCTTGTGGAATCATAGGGGGCGCTCTTTCTAACCTCGGAATCCCTTGTGCAGTTTCTGCTGACATTTCTAGTCTTCCAGCTTGTAAGTAATCATACCTGAATAATTTCTTTGGTCCTTCTTTAGTGGTAATGAAAATGAAAACTTAACTTGCTTTCTGAAGCTTTAAAAGAAATTTGTTTGATTGCTCTCATCCTCAATTATTGAATATAATTTTTTCTTTCTTGAAAGGATGCTCAGTCTGTTATTTCTTTGGAAGGTCCATTTGATTGTTTTTCTTATTCTGGATACAATTCTCTTAGATTATATTTTTTCAAAATACTTTTCTTGTTCTTTCTATCTGCTTTTTATATAATGATACTGCTAGTCCATGTCTAACCATCTAATCCATCAGTTTCTTTCTGATTCATCTCTTGGTGGAATCTATCTTCTAATAAGCTCTATCCAATTTGAACCAGCCGTGGGCTTGACTAAAATCTATTATCTGGTACAAATCAACCATAAAATGATACTGCTGGTCCATGTCTAACCATCTAATCCATCAGTTTCTTTCTGATTCATCTCTTGGTGGAATCTATCTTCTAATAAGCTCCATCCACTTTGACCAGCCGTGGGCTTGACTAAAATCTATTATATGGTATCAAATCAACCATAAATTTCATTGGTTAACACAGATTATGGCCAAAAATACTTGATGTTCAAAGAAGTATAGCACAGATGAAATTTATGGTCTCTAATGGTTGCAATTTCATACATGAATTTTATTCTTGCCTTCGTTGATGAATTTTCCATTGCGTTTTTATTCCCTTCTGCTAATCCTTTTTAGTACTTTTTCAAAGTATTTGAAGCGAACTACAATCACATGCTTTCTCTCTTATCCTTTTGGAACCTTGAGCTTGCCATGTCTAATCCTCTAGTTGTTTTCAATGATTTGAGCTAAAGCACTATCACAAGATTGACTTTCTCTAGAGTTTTAAGGCTGACAAATACTTATGGCTTATCTGTACATGGATCTAGTGCAATTATCTTTGTTTGTGTCAGTAAATTATAAAGAATGTTTTGTAGAGAGACTACTTTCATTCACACTATACACTCCTTTTTAAAGTACAGGTTCACCAAAGCAGAAATAATTGCTTTGGTAACTGCCTCTAATAAAAGCAGAAATAACTGCTTTGATAATAACTATTTACAGTTACTAAAATAATAACTATCTTTAATAACTGTCTTGATAGGGAGAATATTCTGAAATAATATTTAATTATTTTAACACTCCCCCTCAAGCTGGGAGGTAGATATTATCAACCCCCAGCTTGCTAATAATGTTTTCAAATTGATGTCCAGTCAGCCCTTTGGTAAAAATATCTGCAATTTGCTGTTGGCTGGATACAAAGGATGTGCTAATCAGGCCACTCTCTAGCTTCTCCCTGATAAAATGTTTATCAACTTCAATATGCTTTGTCCTTTCATGCTGGATTGGGTTGTGAGCTATACTTATAGCTGATTTATTATCACAATAGAGCTTCATAGGTTTCTCCCATCGGACCTTCAGATCATCAAGTAGAATTTTCAGCCACAATAACTCACATATTCCTTGTGCCATTGCCCTGAATTCAGCTTCTGCACTTGATCTAGCTACAACCCCCTGTTTTTTACTTCTCCATGTTATCAGATTTCCTCCCAGAAAAGTGCAGTATCCAGACGTCGATCTTCTGTCCACTATTGAACCTGCATAATCTGCATCTGTATAAGCTTCCAAATATAAGCTATTTCCTCGGCTGAATAGCACTCCTCTTCCTGTTGTTCCCTTTAAATATCTAAGAACACGATGGACTGCCTGAAGGTGGCACTCCTTAGGTTTGTGCATGAATTGACTAATTAAACTTACAGCAAAGGCTATGTCTGGCCTTGTGTGAGACAAGTATATTAGTCGGCCTACTAGTCGCTGGTACATCCCAGTGTCCACTGGCGCCTCATCTTCTGCCTCTCCCAGCTTAGTATTTGGGTCCAAGGGTGTCCCAATAGGTTTACATCCAGTCAAACCTGTCTCTGTCAATAAATCAATAATATACTTTTGCTGACAGATAAAAATACCTCTTCTTGAGTGAGCTACTTCTATTCCCAAGAAGTACTTCACTTTTCCAAGCTCTTTAATCTCAAATTCAATTGCCAAATGCCTCTTTAGCCTCTGCTTCTCATTTTCATCATTGCCAGTCACAATTATATCATCAACATAGACTATTAGTATCGTAACTCCCCTTGAAGCTGAATGTTTAACAAAAAGAGTATGATCAGCTTGACTTTGCACATAACCCAAGGTGAGCATAGCCTTAGTAAACCTTCCAAACCAGGCTCGGGGTGACTGCTTGAGCCCATAAAGTGCTTTCTTAAGCTTACACACAGTTCTAACTGGAAGTCCAGTCCCATAACCTTGTGGCACATCCATATAAACCTCCTCCTCCAAGTCGCCATGTAAGAAAGCATTCTTGACATCAAAGTGCTCTAAATTCCAATCTAAGTTTGCTGCAAAGGACAATAACACTCGCACAGTATTCATCTTAGCAACTGGAGCAAAGGTCTCCAAATAATCAATTCCATATGACTGTGTGTAACCTTTGGCCACTAGTCTTGCCTTGTGCCTCTCAATTGACCCATCTGCCCTATATTTGATGGTATAAATCCATCTACAACCCACTGTTTTCTTGTCTGGAGGCAACTGCACTAGATCCCAGGTTTTGTTCCTTTCAAGTGCTTCCATCTCCACATTCATAGCTTGTCTCCATTTCTCATTAGTTAAGGCCTCAGTCCATGTGTTGGGTATTTTGGCACCATGTAGATTGACGAGGAAGGTCTTGTGTGATAATGAAACATTTTTGAGTGACAAGGATTGTGCTAGGGGATAAAGTGATTTCTTGGTACACTCTCTTGTACCTTTTCGCAAGGCAATGGGTTTCTCAACAGTATCACATAAAACAGGCTGCTCAAAAATTTCATGTATTTTATCACTAGGATCTGTTACCTCTAGATTGGGATCCTTGATGGAATCCTGGACATGCTGAGGTGCAGAATTGCCTTTTTCTCTCCTTCAATACACTTTGCCAAACTTCTTAAGTACACATGCTGGTTGAGGATTATGAGTGTCTGATGCACCTGTTGAGAGATTAGGTAAGTCTGGAGTGAATTGGTCTAGTGCAGGTTGCTCTGTAAAGGACTGGTCTGGATCAGAAATGAGTTGGTCTGGGGAAGAAATGGGCTGTGATTAGAAATGAGCTGATTAGTTTCAGCTGGAGAAATGGGCTGGTTTGGAGCAGCAAATGGGTTTGTAACCATTCTTTTAGTTGGTTAGGTTTCGACATTCAAATGCAGTGCTCAAGGGTTGTCGCTGTCAACAGGATATTTATTTCGTAACAACTTCATGTCTATACTGTAAATATGGATGTTCAAGATTTCCTCTGTTTGTTGATCATTCCACTCTGTCAATATCCAGCGCTTTGGCTGGGAAGTTTTTGTTTATGATTTTGGCATTTGTAGTCAGCCTTAAGAAAGACATTTTATGCAAATATCTATCTCTGTTTTTACCATATCATTAACTATATCTTATGCAGATCTCCATAATGCCAAACTATAATATTACTGCCTTATCCTTCTGTTTCTGATTAATTTTGCCTCATGCATAAAGTGAGATCGTAAGATTTAGAGAGTCCAGCTCATTTTATATTCATTATTCTGCTCAGCAGGAACGCCTGAGATGTAGTTAAAAAGTTGGTGCTTTTTCATTTCCGTCGTAGCATTTAGGAAACTTTTAATTGATATCTGACCATAGTTGTTGTTATTGTATTTGCAAATCTGTTTACAGGTTCGTTTGTGATTCGTATAAAGGCCTGATAACTTCTTTGTCAAAATTGCGCCTAGAGGAGCAGATTTTGACTTCTCTGACCTTGATCTTTTGCAATCACGATGCAACTGATACGACACAATCGCATGCAGCTATGTGATATGTCTTGGAAATATGGTGCTTGTATGGGCAAGCATTTTAGTTGCTAAAAAGATTTAGGTGATAAAAATCTTTGTAATAGGTTTTCTGTTTTCTGTTTTCTGTTTTCTGTTTTCTGTTTTGCGTTTTACCTACAAATGGAATTAAAAGGCAGTTAATTGTTAAACCTTAGCTTGAGCTAGATAAAAGTCGGTTGACATTGAAGCTCAATTTTGTATGGAAATAAACATAAATAATAGGGTTGAGCACACAAGCACTTTTTAGAATTTAACTTTATAAAAATCTCTTATTTTTAAAATTTTTAAAAAGTTTATTTATAAATTTTATTTTCTAAACTAATTCATTTGGTGAAACATACGCAGCTTAAACATTATAAAGATACCATTCAAATATTTCTGATATACAAATCTTTTAAATTTTAGTTGAGTTAATTAAATTAATAATTTATTATAATTATTTTAAATTATTAATTTTAATAAAATTTAATTAGTTTAGATTAAGAGATAAGTTATTGTGTCAGTGATACTTGATTGATCCACATGTGATATTTATGTAACTTGTGTTTTATTATTATTTTAAAACTAAAAGTTTAAAAAGAATTTTATAAAAAAATTGAAATTATTACTACAAAATTTTTCTGGAATTACTTAAATATCTTTTATCTCAAACAATAACTTGACTCATATTAAAAATAGAAACATTATAAAACATATTTAATGCTTAATATAATATTTTTCCAATTTTAATTGACTGCGTCAAGTTGAATATCTCTAAAATTATACAATCATCGCATTCCTCAATTATAATTATAAAAACACAACATATAAAAAATATAATTCGAAAAGATATCATAATAATCTAATCTTGAAACAAATATATGGATTAAACAAGTGGAAGTAGGCAAACGAATATTCAAAAAAATATTTTGCAAAAATTTCTAAATCTATTGAATGGAGAGATGGCACAAGATCCCTCTGTCTTGTGTAAAGAAAGTTTATCAAGTGTCACGTTGTTAAATCATGGCTTCAAAGCTTGTATTGTGCCCAAAACCATTTATAGTGGAGATAGAAATATTCTTGAGGAGTGGGAGCAAGATGTTTGGTGCTTATATAGAGATAAGTCACGACAGCAGTTTTATCTAATATTCTCATTGGTCTAAACCTCCTTTGGTTGGGTAAAGATGAACGCTCATCTATTTCTTCCCCAAATTCTGCAGTTTTCTATACACACCTTAAGAGCTTTTAATTAGATCATTAAGTAAATGTATCACTGAAGAGTTACAGATCTAGACAGAGGGACTAGGAATACAAATATAGAGACCTTGGGTGTTTTTAAGGGACCTAGGGTAGTAAGAGAGAATCTTAGTGGTGAAATGAAGATACACAAGAAAAGATTTAGAAGTTTGTCCATAAAGCTCTATTAGATATCACCATAAAGGTGCCCCTGTATGTAGCTTCAGATTGGTTCAAGGCAGATTCTGCGACAGTCAAGGCTCAATCTCACGGTTTCTGATGTGGGAGCAACACTCTTGAGCCCCTTGTGAGCTTTGAGGGTGGCTCCTTGTAGGCCTGTGGGTTGTTCACCTCCCCATTAACGGGCCGCTGAGTGCTTGATTTACATCCTCCCAGTTGCTTCGTCGGGCCGGAGTATAGGGGGTCCTTTGAGTTGGGGATTCAACCTTTTGCGACAAGATATCACCATAAAGGTGGAGAGAGTTGGTAATAGAGAAAGTTATAGCTTGGAAAAAAAAAAGTAAAGATAATCTTAAAAACTAAAAGAAGATAATCTTAAGTTGGTGAGAACTAGGGGACGAAAAGCAAAATATTTAGATCAAATTTGTTGTATAAAAGATGAAGCAGGGCAGGTGCTTGTAGCTAAAAATGACATCAAGAGAAAATAACAGAGGTACTTCTATATTCTTTTTTTTTTGGTAAATCAGTTGTAAGATTAATAGAAGAATAAATATATGTACATGGCTTGAGAGAGTTTAGAAACTCATCTCAATCCTATCAAAAGCGAAAGTCCCTGTGCTAATAAGAGTTCTCCGAGAAATGCTCCACATATGGCAAATACATCAAAAACTTGATACTAAGCTTCATTAACGACCTATTAACCTAAGCAACATACATCAAGTGGATTATTCAGAATGACACTTCTATATCCTTTTTAATAAAGACATAGAGGATAACATCTGTTAGAACATATTTTATATATTCTTTGTTTGTGTGAGAAAAGTTCACTCATTCTCCATCATTCATACACAGAAGCAAACTATAGCAGAAGAATACATGAAGGATGAAATGAAGATGGTGTATGAAACAAAGAAGGAGACATGAACCAAGGCTCTCGAAGGTTCTCTCCTTTCAGACACAAAAATGATTTATCAACAAAGACAAACCCACGTGACTCATTAACTCATGTCTGAAGCAAGCCAAAGCAATACACAGTCGTTCTTTTCAAGTACAAAGGATTAAGTCATGTCCACGTGTTATGCAATGCAGCAACACAAAGGAGCATTTAAATGACCACCAAAACGCAGCTTCATTCATTCAATACGCAGGTGTTATAAAACGCACAGCATGGGAGACTTCACTAATGGCTCACGTGGGGGCACATGTCTGGGTTTGACTCAATCAACACTCCTCCGAAATTCATCCTCATCTTCAATTGTATAAAACAAGCAAAGAGGCTTAAGACAACAACGTAACACATACTGAGATAAATTTCAGTCTTAACTTCACTTGTAATTTTCTATCTTGAGAGTGAAAAATCGGTCTGAGGAAAAAGATCAAAAGAGTGCTAGAGTACCAACTTGTTTTGGGTACTAGTGAGCTTGAGAGGCTCTTGTTGCAGGTGTTCAAGGAACACTCAATCTTTGTATCTTCTTCCTTATTTTTCTTCTGCTTTAGTGATATTTCCTACACCACTATCAAAGTGGGAACCTTGGATGTAGGTAGCTGTGTGCTATCGAACCAAGTAAAATCAAGTCTTCTTACTTTCTGCAATTTACATTTCTGCAAATTATCAAGAGTTTATCAGTTTCTGTTTGTGAAAAGATAACAGAGCAGTAGCATTAACCCTACATAAGTGGTATCAGAGCATAAAGACCTCCTGGGACAATTCTTGGACACTTCAAGCAGCAAAGAAGCATCAAGAATCATCCAAGATCAGACAGTAAGTTTAGTATCAATCACATTCAACATCAGTAAGTACATTCTTTAAGTTTGTTTACATCACAGAAATCATGGTAGGTAAAGAAATGGATGTTTTTTCTGGTAAAGAAGACTTTACCATCTGGAAACTCCATATGCAAGCACTTCTTGAATCTTATGATTGCTATGGTGCTATTGATGATGAATATGACCTTGAAACTGATCCTATTAAGAAGCTGAAAATGCAAAGACTTGCACATTGCAAGTTAATGCTTCATTTGTCACCTACAGTGATAAGGAAAGTGCAGAATTGCAACACTGCACATAAACTTTGGGTGAAATTAGATGAATTGTATGCCAAGAAGTGTCTTCCTAACAAGATGACACTTCTCCACAACCTTGCTAACTACAAAATGAATACTTCAGTATCCTTAGATGTCAATCTAAATTATTTCTTCAAACTAGTACAAGATTTAGAAGCTACAGATGAGAAAATTAGTGAAGAGCACCAAGCTGTAGTAATCTTAAAAGCTTTACCTTCTGAATTTAATGCATTCAAGAAGGTAATCAAGCATGCTAGTGGAGAATCTCTTACTGTTAAAAGGGTATTAGATTCTCTTATGGAAGAAATAGTTGAAGTGAATCCTTTAAAAGGAGGTCAAGTGATGTTTGTAGAGAATAACTATGAAGAAAGCTCATAAGAAAAACAAAGAGAAAGGAAAGTGGAAGAAGGAAGTGGGAAGGAAAAACAACCTAAGGAAGGTGATAATGACAAGAAGAAAAGGAAAAGCTAAGACATGCTTCTCTTGTGACAAGGTGGGACATTTTGCAAGGATTGTAGGAAAAAGAAGAAGGACAAAGCAGCAGAAAGTGGAATTTCAGGTAATGTAGAAAAACCTGAAGATTCCAGTGAAGATGAGATATTGGCTGTAACTGAGGATTGTGAGAACCTTAGTAGAGAGTGGATATTTGACTCAGGGTGTACTATGCATGTCACTCCTGGCAGATTCTGGGCAGCAAAGGATAGAGGGCATAGGAAGTGTTTCCATCAACATGTTTGATGGGAAGAGAAGGATCCTAAGCAATGTCAGATTTGTACCCGGAATAAGGAGAAATTTGATCTCGGAAAGCTTGTTTGATAAACAAGGCTTTCAGATCAGATCTAAAGATGGACCTAGAGAAATCCTAAGGGATGGAAGAGTCATCATTAGAGGAGTGGAGAGGGGTGGCCTATACTATGTAATAGGCACAACTGAAATTAATCAAATTTCAGAAAGTACTAGCCTTGAGTCAACCAAGCAATGGCATGCTAGGTTGGGTCATGCAGGCAATAAAAGCCTGCTCCATCTCTCTAGGCAAGGTATTATACCTGAAAAGAACCTACAGAAGTTAGATTTTTGTGGATCCTGTGTGCTAGGTAAGCACCACAGGTTAGCATTTCAAAGGGGAGCTAAGAGAGCCACAGAGATTATGGAGTATGCTCACAGTGATCTCTGGGGGCCAACACAAGTCCCAACAGCAGGAGAGAATGTGTACTTTATGTCCATAATTGATGACACGTCAAGGAAATGTTGGGTTTACCCTATGAAGAGGAAGGATGAGGCACTAGAGGTTTTCATGAGATGGCATACTCTTATGGAAAACCAAACTGGGAGAAAGTTGAAATGCCTAAGGACTGATAATGGGCTGGAGTATTGCAATAAGGAATTTGAGGAATACTGCAGTAAAAATGGAATCTTAAGGAATAAGACAGTTAGAGCTACTCCACAACAGAATGGAGTTGCTGAAAGATTGAACAGAACTCTCCTAGAAAAGACTAGGTGCATGCTCCTCTCATCGGGTTGCTCACATTCTCTTTGAGGAGAAACAATTAGGACAACAGCCTACTTAATTAATAGGCTGCCTACCTCAGCTAATGATTATAAGACTCCTCAGGAAATTTGGAGTGGAAAGAAGCCTAAACTCTCACACCTAAGGACTTTCGGATGTGCTGCCTATGCACATCAGAAAGAGGGAAAACTTGAGCCTAGAGCAGTCAAAGGGGTGTTTCTAGGTTATCCAGAAGGTGTAAAGGGCTATAAGCTTCTTCTACTTCAAAAAGGAGCCTATAAAACGATCATTAGAAGAGATGTCATCTTTAAAGAAAATGAATTCCCTCTGCTGAATAAGAATTCTCAAAACTCTGAACTTCTAGGTGACATTCAGGAAAATTTAGGGACTGCAACCAATTCAGTCCCATTTTATGTACCACCTGAATCTGAAGAAGATGGTGGTCTACATTCAGAAAACTGTGGAGCCTCCTGAAGGCACAGCACAGTATGAAGAAAGGAGGGAAGAAGCAAAAGTGGAGGCAGACACCTTAAACCCACCTTCAGTTGATATGCAAGAGAACCTATAGGACTACCAACTCACAAGGGATAGGCAACCAAGAATCATCATACCTAACAGAAGGTACACTAAATTAGACATGGTTGAATTAGCATGTTTCATGACTGAAAATGTAGAAAACAAGGCACTTGAAACATATGATGAAGCCATGAGAGGCAAGGATGCTAGAAATTGGAAGGAAGCTTCTGAGAAGGAATACTCTTCATTAATGAAGAATGACACTTGGACTTTAGTACCTAGACCTTATAAAGCCAAATTAATTGAGAATAAATGGCTTTTCAAATTGAAAGAAGGGGTAACAGAAGCAGAACCTAGAATATATAAGGCTAGGCTTGTAGCTAAGGGATTTAGGCAAAAGGAAGGGATAGACTACAAGGAGATATTCTCTCCAGTAGTTAAATTCAAGACTATTAGGCTTATTTTAGTCCTAGCAACTTTATATGATTGGGAAATCCATCAAATGAATGTTAAGACAGCTTTCTTATATGGAAAGCTAGAAGAGACCATATATATGAAGCAACCAATCGGCTTTGAGGACAAAAACAAGCTGGACCATGTTTGCCTATTGTAAAAATCCCTATATGGGCTCAAGCAAGCCCCTAGACAATGGAACAAAAAATTCCATGAGGTTGCTGCTAGTATGAACTTCATCCGAAGCTCATATGATTACTGCCTATATTACAAAGATCTAGGATTGACTAAAGCAGTGTATATGTTAGTCTATGTAGATGATCTAATCATCACAGGGAAGGACTTGAATATAATTCAAGGGGTCAAGGCTGATTTGTGCTCACATTTTGATATGAAAGACCTAGGGGAAGCACAGAAGCTCTTAGGAATGCAGATTATTAGAAAGAGGAGGGAAGGAAAGCTATGGCTTGTTCAGAGGAATTACATAAGGAAAATCCTAACTAAATTTAATTTAGAACAAGCTAAACCTACTTCAGTACCTTTAGGATCACACTTACAGATGGTTTCTGACAAGTGTCCTAAGACTGAAGAAGAACAGAAGGCTATGACTCACTATTTCTATGATGTAGGTGTTGGATGTCTTATGTACCTTATGCTATGCACAAGGCCTGATTTAGCCTATGCTATCAGTATCCTAAGTAAGTTCATGGCCAATCCAGGTTTAGAACACTGACAAGGGCTCAAAAATGTTCTCAGATATATATCTGGAACAATGAACTATGGCTTATGTTTTTCTAAAACAGAACTAACAACATGCAAATATCTGTCTTTATGTGACTATGTGGATGCAGATTATGCAGCAGATAAGGACTCAAGAAAGTCAATATCAAGATATGTTTTACACTATCAAGAAACACAATCACCGGAAATCACAATGAGAAACAAGTAGTAAGCCTATCTACCACAGAAGCAGAATATTATGCAATTACTGAAGGAGTAAAGGAGCTAGCATGGCTATCAGGCATACTCAAGGAAATAAACGCAGATATCACAACACCAACACTGTACACAGATAGTCAGAGTGCGTGGTACCTGAGTCGCGATCCAGTCCTCCATGAAAGATCCAAGCACATAGATGTGCGCCTGCATTTCGTCAGAGACCAAATCTCCAAAGGAACCTTCAATCTGAAAAAAATACAAGGTGAGAAAAATCCCTCAGATTTCGGAACAAAAATTCTAACACAAAAGAAGTTTAGTTTTTGCAGGGATTACTTACAGATCGAGGAAGCCCCATGACTCCAGAAGCAGATCTGACCAACCCCGATGAAGCGGCAAAAATTAGGGTTTCGGGAATTGGGGGTTTTTTCAAACTTGGGGATTTTTCTTAGGGTTTTTTTTTCCAGATAGAGCTAGGATTGATGAAGAAGGAGGGAAACCACTTGAAATCTAAGAAGACTTCGACAGATCTCACAAAATTTTGGAAGAAATAGTTTTTCTGGGTTTTCGGGTTTCACACAAAAATGGAGGCTCTAAGTATTGATTGATGGAGAAGGAGGGAAAAGATGTGAGAAAAGTTCACTCATTCTCCATCATTCATACACAGAAGCAAACTATAGCAGAAGAATACATGAAGGATGAAATGAAGATGGTGTCTGAAACAAAGAAGGAGACATGAACCAAGGCTCTCGAAGGTTCTCTCCTTTCAGACACAAAAATGATTTATCAACAAAGACAAACCCACGTGACTCATTAACTCATGTCTGAAGCAAGCCAAAGCAATACACAGTCGTTCTTTTCAAGTACAAAGGATTAAGTCATGTCCACGTGTTATACAATGCAGCAACACAAAGGAGCATTTAAATGACCACCAAAACGCAGCTTCATTCATTCAATACGCAGGTGTTATAAATCGCACAGCATGGGAGACTTCACTAATGGCTCACGTGGGGCACATGTCCGGTTTGACTCAATCAACACTCCTCAAAATTCATCCTCATCTTCACCGTATAAAACAAGCAAAGAGGCTTAAGACAACAATAGAACACATACAGATAAATTTCAGTCTTAACTTCACTTGTAATTTTCTATCTTGAGAGTGAAAATCAGGTCTGAGAAAAAGATCAAAAGAGTGCTAGAGTACCAACCTGTTTTGGCTACTAGTGAGCTTGAGAGGCTCTTGTTGCAGGTGTTCAAGGAACACTCAATCTTTGTATCTTCTTCCTTATTTTTCTTCTGCTCTAGTGATATTTCCTACACCACTATCAAAGTGGGAACCTTGGATGCAGGTAGCTGTGTGCTATCGAACCAAGTAAAATCAAGTCTTCTTACTTTCTGCAATTTACATTTCTGCAAATTATCAAGAGTTTATCAGTTTCTGTTTGTGAAAAGATAACAGAGCAGTAGCATTAACCCTACAGTTTGATTTTGGCATTTTAAATTGGACATATAAGAGGTTGATTTTGTGTTTTATTAGAAGTCCAAATAGTTAATGGGATATGATATTTGCGTGGATTTGTTTTATTAAAAGTCCAATTAGATAATGGGCTGCATAGATTTCTATTTGATTTGAAAAAAGAGTCAAGATATATATATGATAAGGATGAAAACCTAACATGCATCTGCAGTTTTTTTGTTGTTGAGTGAGTGGGGTCATGTGTACAAGAAGATTGCTGGCTGCGCATACAAGTACTTCAGCTGAATAACGTATCTACAGTGAGGGTGATGCAGTGAGTGTAGGCGTGTGGAGAGGTTCACGCAAGTTGACAAAAAATCAGCAGTGGGTAATGTTTGGTTTAAGTGGCAAAAATCTGCAGTTGGTATTTTGGTTCAACTGGCCATCTACTTGTTTTAGTTTTTTTTATTCATTGAATATGGTGTCTCACCTTTGATAGAAAGTGGAAGTAGCCTACGTTAATTAATTAAGTTTTTTGTGGTTTTCTGGAAAGATACCATGGTGTGGTTTTTATTGTTGAGTATCTAAGGCTGATGTCATCTAAGTAGCGTGAATGATTTATGTGGGTGGTGTCAACAACATTTTTGGGTGAAAATAGCTGAAGTTATTTTTGCAATTTTTTGGATTTACGTTGAAGGTGAATAACAGACGCAACCCATGCTAGTTATCTTTGTGCTGGAATTTCTGTGGAGTACATCACTTGGGCTGAATGGTTTTGTGCTGCGTTTTCTTTGATGTGTTGTCGTGATTAACCTATTGTTGTTGCGACAACTTCTAGATCTATTTCAGTGGAGCGAAATTTATCGGGAAGTTGTTCTTGTCTATCTTAAGTGTATTTTAGTTTTCGTTTTTTATTATTTTAATCACTTGAGTTGTTTGTTTATTTATCTTTATTATTAAATAATGTTAAGAAAATCCTCTGTTGAGGTTAGTACGAGGCGATCGTACTATTGGGTGTGAATTCTTTTACGGGAAGTGAGGTTGAGAGATAGTGCTATGGTTGATTGGTGTCGGCTCAGTAAAGCCTTGGGTAAAACTATTGTACTTCGGTGAAAGTGATTAAGCTGAGTGAGGGCCCTGCAGACGTAGGCAAAGTGTGTCGAACTGCGTTACCAAACGTCGACGTCCTCGTTATGTTTGCCTTTGTGATTGTTGATTTACTTGTGTGGAAAAATAATTTGTGGATAGTCTGCTAAACTATTTAACTGCCTTCGATTTTTCAACATCTATTTAGGTGATCTTAGCATGTTTGAGGGGTTTCATAACTTTACTTATTGTTGTTGGATTATAAAGAAAGAAATTTTAAAAAAATGTTGAGGAAGATAAAGAGTGGAAGGATAGTAGGGTCGAATCAAATACCCATAGAAGTGTGAAAAAACTTAGGTAAAGAGGGTATTGCTTACGTAGCCATACTTTTTAATATGATCCTTAAGTTTGACAAAATGTCATATGAATGAAGATTTAGTAATTCCTTTATACAATAACAAAGGGGACATGCAAAGCTACAATAACGATAGAGGCATCAAATTACTTAGTCACACTATAAAATTATAGGAGAAGGTAATTGAGAAAAAATTGAGAAATGATGCTTCTATCTTAAAAAATCGGTTTAGTTTCATGCTAGAAAGGTCTACGACAGAAGTTTTATATCTCCTTAAAAGGTTAATAGAATATTACAGGGAAAGACAGAGTAACCTACACATAGTTTTTATTAATTTAGAAATGACGGATATATAGGGAAATCATTTGGAAGTCTTTAGAAGTTAAGAGACTTCCTATGACTTATACACATGTTATTAGGGATATGTATAAAGGTATAAAAATTAAAATAAGGACAATAGGAGAATATATTAAACATTTTCCTATCTATATTCAACTACACTAAGACTTCTCTTTAAGCCTCTTTCTGTTTGCAGTAGAGATTGATGAGCTCACCATAAATATCTAAAAGGATGAGCCTTCGAGTATGTTGTTCGCTAATAATATTGTTTTAGTGGATGAGACAAAAAAAGTGTCAATGTCAACCTTAAACTTTGAAGGGATACATTAAAATTGAAGGACTTTAGTTTGAGTAGGACTAAGACTAAATACGTGGAGTGTAATTTTTCAAGGCATAGGGTGGCTACTGATGTGTAAGTAAAGATTAGTTCAAAAGTTATACCATAAAAGAAGTGCTTTAAGTATCTAGAATTTATCATTCAAAGCAATGGAGAGATTGATTAAGATATACTTCACTAAATCAGATCACGGTAACTGAAATGAAAAAGTGTATCGAGAGTTTTATGTGATAAAAACATATCACTCAAGTTTAAAGGTAAATTTTATCACTTAGCAATTAGGCCAATTATGCTCTATAGGTTGAAATGTTGATCCATCAAATAAGTGTATAGTCATAAAGCTAAAAGTGACAAAGTTGAGAATGTTTCATTAGATGTGCAACCTTATTAGAAGAAACAAGATTAGGAATATAATAGCAAGAGACAAAGTAAAAGTAGCTAATATTATTAAAAATTTAAGAAAGACAGGAATTAAATAGTTTGGACATGTTAAGAGAAAACATTTAGACGCTCCATAACCTAAACTTTTAAATATGTAATACTTATCTCTTAGGAATTTATCCCAAGTTTTTCTCCTAATTAGCCTTTATTATTATCATGATGATAATAATAAAGTTATGTATTATTATGTTGCGAGAGATAAAGTTGCGATTATCAAATCTCTCCAAATCTCGCTTTATTGCGAAATTTTAAATTGTGTGATGATGATATTATCTAAATTACGTTAATGAAATAAAACAAAATTTAAGTAGTACATTGTAAGAATAAAACATTACAACATATATGATAAATAAAAATAGCAATAGTATAGTCATAATATTAATATACTAACTAAAATATACATTTTAACCACAAAGATTATTTAAGAATTTTAGATTGACTAAATACTTTCCTTCTCTTTGCAATTTGAAGGAGTGGAAACAACTACGAAGACTCGTAGCCATTCCGAGTGGAACCACAGTGTTTGTGGAAAAGTCAAGCAGTTTCTAACGTGTCATACAAATGCGTTTGGTGGCCAAATATATAGATTTAGTGTTTTCCACAGCCACTTTCAGTTCCGAAATATAATTAACTTTTACGACCTTTGAGACAATTAGTACTCAAGATTTCAACTACGCTTAAACAATTTCTCTGATAGAACTAACGAAAATGATAGATTGTTCCATATATTCCTACAAAATACAAAACAATCCATTTGTATCGCCTTTCTTTTCTTGCAAATTATAACGAAGATAAATGTTTAGAATATACTGAATTAGAAAAATATTAAATTTATCCTAATTTTTGTTTTATAATACTAGATATTGTAGGCCAACTCCCTTATGAGCCAAACTTCACCAAGCTTTCTAATGACTTCTACACCATAAACAGTTAGAAGAAAAGGAAATGCAAGTGGCATACCCAAAATTCTTTTTAAGATGAAATATAATAAGAGGTCAACAAGGTACAGAAAACAGACCACACGATTATAGATAACAAAAGCATACAGCCAAAAGCAGATTTGTGTGTTTATTAGGATTAGGACAAGTTTAACGCCTCCTCGGTTACATTCCTGCAAGCTAATCAGAGGATACATACTCCAACAGCATTGGCTTATTATGAGGGTCACAAATTCTCAAATCATCCTTGCAAGCCGATGATACCTGCAGCCAGATGAATTCATTATATCATTGGATGAACAACATACCCATAACCCCTCATCAAAGGCACACAAATATGCTTTATGATGACACTCAACTTTTAGGATCATAATATCAAGCACTTAAAAGTAGTTTAAGAAAAGATTATGATCCAGTCATTGACCATTTCCTTTGGTAGGGGGAGTAAGAAATTTTTGGCTCGCATTCAAATGATAAAAACTTCGATCATCCATTCATCAACTTACCACATGCAACTCTTCCACCGGCATTTCCAGTCGTTTTGCTAAGTTCATGTCCTCCTGCATACACAAAAGCATCGCAAGATTAGTATAGATGCAAGAATAGCTTCTCAACACACAACCACATGCCAACAAGTTCACCTCGTTGCTAGGAGTATAACAACAACTAGATGCACACAATTAATTACTTCTTTATGACTCAGGATCACAATTAACTCGGACCACAATCACTCTACACATGCAGGAACTATCAACACAAAGCAAGTCTATCACAAAAATCCTTGTTCCCTTAGAAAAAGATATATTCTAAAATAATTTACAATTAACAATCCATTCATCAATAACACAATAGAGCAGCAGTGATTTAAAACAAGAGCCTCAGAATTGAGAGCACAGTAAAAGTTACCCTTTCCGAGATCATCAGAATCAGCATGAACAACAACCGCTCTTCCAATAATTGAATTTGGTCCGGTCAGAGGAATCTGCTCATCAATAATGGTGAAAGCTGCAGTGCCTGTACATGCAAAACAAGCATAATGAAAAACTTAAAAATACTTTGTAGTAAGCATTAACTGACAATAAATGGAGTATATTCGCTCAGGAATCAGCTGCAGAACTTGGATGGTTCTGCCACTGGGTTTTCATTATACCTAAAACCAATAATACTCAATACTAGACCAGCCTAAGAACGTTCAGATGTATAATTCTAAAATATAGGTTCAGGAGGACCTGAACCAAAACACCAAGGATTTTAGTCACTTTTATTTGTCATTTTCATGTTATCAGGCTTGCTCTGACACTGCTTGTCAAGTAATTGCAAGCCTATTCCAGAAACTGCTTATAATAACTTGAAAACATACCATCATCACCCACTGTAATATTTCCTAAATCACCAGCATGTCGATTTTCATCCGTAGGCGCACCATGCTCTTTACCAACTGGGTTGAAATGTGGTCCTGCAAACCATTGCCAAAGCCTTGAGAACCAAAGCTTTACAGAAGCTTAATCAGATATAGAAGGAAAGCATTCCAATCGCTGCATAATACCAGTTGACATGCAACCATTTGTTGTGTCTCCAAGAGCATGAACATGGAACCCATGGAGCCCTGGTTTCAGGCCAGTGACAGTTCCGGTTACAGTAGTTTTCCCTGAGGATGAAAGGATTAGAAAGCTTCTTACATCAGGAAATCTTGCAGAACAAATTAGTAAAAGAGTTTATCACATTATCAGCTTACCATCTCCTTCCTGGGTAAAGAAAATAGTCCCACTAACACCCTCGCTACTGCTGAGAACAGCAACTGCCTTCACCATTGGTTCCGTGATCTAAAGAGAACAAGTGTTAAAACTTGAGACTAAATATTCTGGCAAAAGAGGAGAAAAAAAAGGGTAAAAATACAATTGAAGTGATTACAGACATAACTGACGAAAGAAGTGGGTACATTTGTTTGTCATCTAAAGAGAATTTAAATTAATTTACAGGAGCTAACAAATAAGAACGGCATCACCCAAAGGTTCCTTCTTCACTTATCTTTCACGCATATTCTCGAATATTTTATCTTTTCCTGGTTTCTTTCTTCTATCTTCAACTCCCAGACAAATCAAAAACTGCAGTTAAGTTCATTTCACTACGTACACAAACAACTATAAACTATGTCATAATACCATAATTATCAGCCTAGTCACCTCAAACTAAAAAAGAAAAACGCGATCTGCTAATAATCAAGAACCAAAAGTTGGGGACCAAAAACAAAAGGTAGATGTTCCAAAAAACCACAAGTCACTACTAAGCAAGAGGTAGATCTCAAGGGCACATAAGAAAACAGAAAAAGAACTAAAATCTCCAAATCGACCAAAAATCCCAGAAGACGAATGTAAGGACGAATGAGAAACAGTGGTAGAGATCAAAACTTTAGAATGATCAAGACAAAAGAATCAAAACCAGATCCTCCACAAGGAAGTTGATACCAAAGAATCACACACAAAGAGCGAGTGATAGAGTTAAGTTACCTCAGAGCACCCCAGAGAGAGAGAGAGAGAGAGAGAGGGAGGGAGAGGGAGAGTGTATTACTATATTTGGTAGCTAAGAAAATTGACCCCCCTCCTTGAATATAGAAAGAATGTTAAACGAGAAGAAAAATGAAACAAGGAACCTTTCTCGGCTGCTTTTGGTAGACTTGGGGATCGCTTCTAGTAACTTCCACATCAACCCTTATCTATTAAGACAAACCACAAGCAGTTCACTAAAAGCACATCCCTTATACGGAATCGTAAAGAGGCTGAAGGTCAATCTTTTAAGCCTATCACGAAGAATTACATCCGTCTTTATAAACCTCGCCTTCTTGTCTTAGTGGAACCCCGCATCAGCGGAGCTCATGCTTTTCAAGTAATTCGGACCTTGGGGTTTGAACACTCATTTCGGGTTGAAGCTGCGGGTTTTTCAGACGGTACCTGGCTACTTTAGAACTCCGACATTTCAATCCGCATCCGGGTTGCTCACCGTCAATTTGTGCATGCTAGCGTAGGATGGGACCACTTGAACTTTGAGTTCACTGCTATTTATGCTAACTCTTCCCCTACGCTTCAGAAGTTCCTCTGGCATTACCTTCCAACTATTGCACACATTACCACTACCCCTTGGCTCTTAGGTGGAGACTTCAATGCCAAATTAGACAGCCGAGATAAGTGTAGTGGCTCTCGTCTCCAACCCATTGTCAACCCTCATTTTCACAATTGCATGCATCTCAACAACCTTCAGGAAATTGATTTTGTAGCCCTCGCTTCACGTGGTGGCGCGAACAGGTTCGAGCTCATTTAGATCGCGCTTTCTGCTCCAATTCTTGACATGTAGCTTTCCCTTCCACCCGTGTTGCCCACCTTTCTTTTTTGAAATCGGATCATCGGCCTCTTCTCCTCACTTTTACCAACCCTAACCTCCCTCTTCTGACTCATCGTCCTTTCAGGTTTCAATCCGCTTGGCTCACCCACCAATTTCAGGCATGTCGTGGCTACACACTGGGCCCCCTCTTCCTCGAACTTTTGTGGTGCGATTAAACACCTTTCGGCTAAACTCAGTCAATAGAATATTGATACCTTCGGGAATATTTTCCACCGAAAAGAACATCTCATGACCCGCTTGGCTGGTATCCAACAACCCTCGGAGGATTCTGACTCGTCCTCCCTTCAGGCGTTTGAGGTCTATCTGCAGGCTGAACTCGAGCAAGTTCTGCTTCAGGAAGAGCTCTTCTGGCATCAACGCTCGCGCAGCCAGTGGCTCCACGCGGGCGACAGTAATACTTCCTACTATCATGCTCTCACTTCTTCCAAGCATCGGCAAACGCGCATCACTTCTTGCACCGCTGAGGACGACACTGTATACACTGACCCTCAGTCCCTCAGAGACCTAGCCCGTAGGCATTTCGAGGCTCTCTACCACTTCAAAGGCCCCTCCCTCCCCGCTTGGCCCCTGTCTGGGCGATTCCCCCTCTCCCTTCGCACGCCACAGATGCTCTTACTCGACCTTTAAGTCCCGAGGAAGTCAAGGCCGCTTTCTTCACCATGGCCCCTAATAAAACACCTGGCTTTGATGGGTTGCCTGCTTTATTCTATCAATCCCAGTGGACCACTATTGGCCCTTCCATGACGAGCTTTCTCCATAATATATTTAGTCACGGCCTCTGGGACTCTGAACTTAACCGTCATTCTGGTCCTTATTCCCAAAATCTCGTCCCCCTCTTCGCTCTCACAATTCAAGCCTATCGCTCTCTGCTCTGTTTTATACAAAGGCCTCACAAAGATTCTGGTTAATCGGATCAAACCATACCTCAATGATCTCGTTACTCCCACTCAGTGTAGTTTTGTTCCGGGACGCATGATTATCGACAATATTATCATCACCCAAGAAGTCATTCATTCCATGCGTCAGAAATCAGGGCGCAAGTCATTAAAGTGGATTTGGAAAAGGCCTACGATCGGCTTCATTGGGCCTTCATCCACGACACTCTCCTCGATGTGGGCCTTCCCGACCATCTTATTACTCTTGTCATGCACTGCATCACCACTGTCTCCCTCCAAGTTAACTGGCAAGGGGACTTAAGTGACACAATCAACCCTTCCCGCGGCATCCGCCAGGGAGACCCGCTCTTTCCCTATCTCTACGTTCTCTGATGGAACGCCTGGGCCATGCCATTAATCACGCAGTGGCTCATGGTACCTGGCGACCGATCAAGTTAAGTAGGACTGGACCGCCCTTGTATCACCTATTTTTTGCGGATGACCTTATCCTCTTCGCTCGATCAGGTGTTCGTTATTCGTGACACTCTTAACTCCTTTTGTGCTTCTTCTGGGAAACGTGTGAGTCTGGCCAAATCACGGTGCTATTTCTCCGATAATACCTCTCCAGTTGCGCGTCAATCCCTCAGCAGCGCATTAGGAGTTCGAGGAACCTCCGATCTCGAACGGTATCTTGGAGTCCCTCTTCTGCATCAGCGTGTTACCCTACGTACTTATCAATCAATTCTTGACAAAGTTCACTAGCGTCTTTCGGGTTGGTCTGCCAAACTCCTTTCTTTTGCTGGGCGCCTCACTCTGACCCAATCGGTCTTAGCAGCTATCCCGAGCTACACTATGCAGACAGTTCGCCTCCCTCGCAAACTGTGTGATGATCTGGAACGCGCTATGTGCCAATTTCTGTGGGGTTCGTCTCGCGACCAACACAAAATACACCTTGTCAATTGGTCGGACGTTTACAAACCTAAGGAGTTGGGCGGACTTGGTCTTCGGAGTATTAGAGCTATGAATGATGCTTTCCTTGCTAAACTCAGCTGGTCCCTGATCATTAATCCACATGCGTTATGGGTCCAAGTGCTCTCAGGTAAATACCGATTAGATGCCAACCACCCTGCCCCATCCTTGGCCACCATCGGGGGTTTAATGGTTTGGCGCAGCATCAAAGCCACCTGGCCCATCGTTCAGCAAGGGATGAAATGGATGATCGAAGACGGCTCCAGGACACGCTTCTGGCTTGATCTGTGGCTCGTGGGCACCGGGCCTCTTCTCTCCCACGCTACCCACCCTCTTCCCGTTTCCAATCTTACCCTGGGTGTCTCCCGATTTGTGGATTCTAGTGGTCATTGGGATTGGTCTCAGCTCCATTCTTAGCTTCCTTCACTGATTTGTCGTCTTATTGCCGGCACTTTTCCGTCCAATCCTTTCCTTGGCCCAGATCGGTTGGTCTGGGGGGCTTCCGATAGTGGCCATTTTACCGTCGCCTCTACGTACTCCATGATTTTGGGCCTTGACCATGAGTCGCCTCATGCGGTTTGGAAAGGCATCTGGCAGTGGCCAAGATCACCACGTATTCGCATGTTCCTTTAGCTCCTCGGTCGCGACCGGCTCCTTACGAATCTTCACAGGATTCAACGACACCTCACTACGGATGACAGTTGTCCTCACTGTTCCTTCGATGAATCTTCCCTCCACGTTGTGCGCGATTGCCTCAAGGCACGTCGAGTGTGGACCATGTTGTCGCCCCATCTCGCTACGAATCATTTCTTTACTCAACCTCTTCGCGACTGGATTCACACTAACATCCACACCCGCCGTCGTCTCCTGGGTCATGATTGGGCGACCATCTTTGGCCTCACCTGTTGGTTCCTCTGGACTCGGCGAAACCAGTCTATATTTGATCCTCACTTCACTTGGCCCTCATCTCCTGACTCTTTCATTTTGTCTTATGCAGATCATCTCCGCTTGTCGTTCGCGAGGTGCCACGACCCTACTAGTCGAGTCCGGCCTCGTCACGAGTTACCCATCAGTTGGAGCAAGCCGCCCCCGGGTTGGATCAAATTAAACATCGATGGTGCTAGCAATCGCAACACCTACATAGCCGCAGCTGGTGGCCTCCTCCGCGACAATGATGACAACTGGCTTGGCAGCTTCACTCAGAACCTAGGATGGTGTACTCCGATGTTTGCTGAACTTTGGGGAGTTCTCACAGGCCTCTCTTTCGCCTGGCACCTATGCTTCCGCCGCATCGAATTGGAGGTGGACTCGCTTGCGGTACACCACCTACTCACCTCCACCGCCCACCGTACCCAGGTCGCCAACCCTATAGTTATAGGCATCCACGAGTTCCTTTCAAGGAATTGGTCTGTTGTTCATCGGCACGTGTACCGAGAAAGCAATAGATGCGCTGACTGGCTGGCCTCCCAAGCGGACCACTTCGCTGTTGGGGTTACTTTTTTTGATACTGCACCTTCCGGGTGCCACCATTTCCTCTTCGAGGATCAGTTGGGGACCTGTTTCCCCATAACTGCTTTGTAATTTGCTTCGGCATTTTCCTTTAATAAAAAAAAGCACACCCCATTTCCCTACCATTTTATCAAATTTTATAATTGAGTATTATTTTTTAAAATTTTAGTTTGATCCTAAACATTATTTAAATAAGATACTAAGTGGTGCTAAGTTCATCGGTTTAGGAAGAGGTAAATGAGTAATGAATGAAAAATAAGTAGTTGATTATTGATTATTATTATAGGGGCAATAGTTTGATATCTTATTTCTTAGAAAACCTCCGTACCTTCAATTTAGTATAGGAATGAACTCATTCTTTAATACGACTTTTTTAAATAATATTTTAATACTAATTAATTAAATATAGTTAATTAATTAAAACATAATTATCAATTAATTAATTAAAACTTCAATAATTAAAATAATTATATTAAGTAATTAATTACATTGTAATTAATTAAATTATAATTAATTAATTAATTATAATATAATTAATCAAAATATAATTCATTCATTAATTAAAATTTGTAATTAATTCATTCATTCATTCAAATATGATTAATTAATTACAATATAATTAATTAAATTATTATTATTAATTAATTAATTACAATATAATTTATTCATTAAATTACAATATTTTAATTAATCAATATATTGTAATTAATTATAATATAATAAATTTTTATTTCTCAATATTTTTACAAACTAACCACTAATAATAATAATAATAATAATTCCTTCCTAATAACAACCATCATAATTATAATAAAATATTTATTCACATTCATTTCGATATTCATTATTACTTTCTATTACTATTCTTCTTGAACCGCTCCTAAGTCCTTAATAGATGTGTACATTGCATTGACTTGAATATTTAATAGCCGCATGTCTTCATTTTTTAGGTGAATGCATGCATACATGGCGCATAAGTGAAACTCTGAATTTTATCATTGTTACACTTATCTTGTTAACCTAAAAAGTTTCTTGGCCTCTACATTTTGTTTATTAACTTCTATTTCCATAAATCAATCTCAAAATCATAAAGAATGATGAAAATGTGAAATCAAAAGTTCACATATTAATAATTAAAATTTCCTTTTGTTAAAAGAAATGCATGTCTCCAAATAAATGAAATACATTTATATAACTATGAAAGATTACATGAAAAGAATGAGAAAAGTAAAGGATGATTGAGAAATTTATTAGACCATGTAGTATATTGTGATTAAGTGGTTGTCTCCTTAATCTTACCCAAAAACATGATAGGTGATGACTCACTTCAACAAATATAGCAATTAAAAATGAGAAATGTAAATAAAATTGTAGAATAACATTTACAAGTTTATAATTGTACATATGAAATATTTTATGACTTTTGACTCGAATCCCATGATACATGTTTAATTCTAAATTTCATTTTTTAAACAATAAATATTTGAAATTTGAGGTTTATAAATTATATTTTTAACATTTGTGCACAATCTGATTTTGAGTTCGTATTAAGAAAATTATAAGATTGATGTATTACATTATTTGAAACTTTATATATTGTATTCAATAACTAGTAATCCCCACTGCAAGAAAATTGTTGTTTTGTGACGAAAAATTACCGACGGTATTAATGACCGTTGAAATTACCTACGAACAAGTATAGACGTCGACAAAGTTGGTTGTGGAATATAACTTTTGCGACAGTCAAATATTCTGTTGCTAAGTATTGATGGAGGAATTTTACCGACACACATTTCGGTCGACAAAAATGTCGGTAAAAACGTCGGATTCTAGCCCCATTATTGATACCCAAAACAACGTCGTTTTGGTTTAACCCAACACGACATCGTTTTGGTAAATATTTAAACCCTCCCCTCTTCTTCTTCTTTCTTCCCCGCTCGCTGTTTCCGCCAACGCGCGTCTTCCTTCCTCTGTGTTTCTTCCTCCTCCATTGCCGCCTGTCGCCGCCATTTGCTGTCATCTGGAGTGGGTTCTCACTGTCGTCCTCATGCGTCTCCGCCGTTGTGTTCTCCGACAGGTAAGTCACTTCTCCTCCCCTCTTTCTCCGATACATGTTGTGGAAAATGTATCGTATTTTATGTGTCGTTTTTTGTAATTGTTTTATATTTAAATGTTTGTTCTTACAAATAAACAAATCAATTAATGGGTTTCTGACTAATAAATTAGTTTAATTTTATTAGCGTTTAGTTTTAAAAAATCAATTAATGATAAAGTTCATTTATTTATTGAAGGCTGGATCTTGGTACATCTTATTTCACTGATGTAGTAGGCTGATGAATGAGATTGTGAGCTCTAGTAATTCTGCATCAGTGTGTGAGGAGATAATAGAGCTTATGAGGATGTAATAATGATCCAAAGGGATTAGAGATTATAGCAATAGTTCCTAGGTTCTAACCACAATATTTGGCTATGAATGATTTAATAGAGGTTGGTGCATATCCCAACAATTATACATATGATAAACCACATCAAAGTTCCAATATTGTTGCCATGTGATCATGACTACACATTTATTTACTGTTCTTATCAAACTATTGAGCAATTTATAATTTAAATTCTAAATTTAACTTGATTTTATAATATTAATTATATAGTAAGAATGAGACAATAGTAATTAAACCTAATGGATGAAATCTTAAATTCTAAATTTAACTTGATTTATATAGTTTTCATGCATATAATATCATCTCATATAAGCTTCAACATCTTCCTTTTATATGATACTCTTTTAGTGAAATTCTCAACTATATAGCGACAAGTATAAGAAGTAATTATAACATATTAAATTCACATGTAGAGAGTATGACTATAGGTTGTTTCTTTGAACACCAAGAAATTATATTATTTTAGAAAAAGAAACAAATCTATTAGTAATTTTACCAAAAAATCAAATTAAAGTCTTTAAAAGATAAGTAACATATTTCATAGTTAATAATACCTTTGAGAAACTTTTTTTTTTACTATCTTCAAATGAACTTTAAAGGTGTCTTCATAAATTAACAAATAAGTATAACTGCAAATAAGATATCTAACCTTGTGTAAGTTAATTGCCTCAATTTTGTAATAACATTTTTAAACAAAGACGAATCTACACTCTCTTGCTCAATCAAAGTTGGATAGCTTTATTTCACAGTCTTATTGTTAATCGGCTTACTATCAAACATCTTAAACTTTTTAAGCACCTTCTTTTATATGACTTTCTTAAGTAATGAAAACTAAAGTATCCATTTATTTTGCCTTGATTACCAAGTATTAAGGAACCAATCCTATATCCCTCAAACTCTTACTCTTCTAACTTCTTTATATTCTTGCTTATGAAGATAACATCATTTATATAAATACAAGAAAATAACATATCGTCTTTATTCTTTTAACATTAAAAAAAATTAGGATAAGCATCTAGTAAAACTATTATTATGAAGATAATTGTTAAATCGTTTATTATAAACTCTTAATGCTTGTATAAGTCCATATAATGACTTCTTTTACTTTAATACTTCAATCTCTTATTTTGATTATTAATTTTGAACTTTTCTTATTTAGAATATTCTTTAGTGTGAAGCAAAAGAATTCTTCCACTCTATGTTTCTAACGGAGTGACATCTTTTAATCTTTTTTTGGAATACAACATGAACATTTAATGGTTCTATTAAGTCTGCTCAATTAGTTCACCACTCCTACGACTAGTAAAGTACTATGAAATAAAATTAATATCCTTCACTAAGAATGTCTCAAACTTAACCCTTAAAGTTTGAATTTGTATCTTCTTGATCTTATTAACTATCATCACTCAATTTTGGAGAGTTTCTATGTCCTTTTGAGCGGCTTCAATGGCTATCTATGAGGATACTTATTTATCAAACCTTGATGGATGAGGGTAAATGCAATATGACATCTCATCCTTTCCCTCTTGAAGGGTTTCTTTTCAGATTTAGTTAATATCACATCATTTTTAAGGTCTATGTATCCTTAGTTTACTACATCATATATGCCTTATGAATCGAGAATGACCTTCATCCTAAATGTTTGATTCTCATAAATGAATTTGGTGACTTGTGGATTATGAAAGATATAGAGTTTTTTTATATCATAGTTAGTTATGATACTAATTTATTAGAAAAATAATATGCTAATATGCTACAAACACTTACAATCGAATGAATAATGAAGAGTATTCTTGGAATATATGTTTTATTCTTGCTCATCGGCATAAAACAAAGCATTGCATAACTATCAATAGAATCAATAAAGAAATATAGACTAACCAACTTAAAGCCACTTAATGAAGGAAATAATTTCATTGATATAACAAAATTGGCATAACAAAATATTTTCCAGTTTTTCCGTATTTTTTATAACTCTCTTTAAGTAATGTAAATTGGTTAAAATTATATTTATTTGAAGTTATACACCTACATTTTAAAAATAACTCTTAAGTTACTTGAATTGATTGAGATTTGACTATTAATTACTTATTCAAAATATTTTATAATTTCAAAAGTTAATTTTATTTCCAATAAGAATACCTTATTAACTAAGTCCACATCTTTATAGGTGAAAAAGTTAGAAATTACTAAACACTTACTTTACACTTTTTGTCAATATGACATCCTCATTTAAACAAAAATTGAACCCGAGGGTTATGTGTGGAAGAATTTATCGGCCACAAAGCAATTGTACTTTTAGAAGTTTGAGGTACAAATAATAGTTATTTTTGTTATATTGATTTATATACACAATTTACATAAATATTTTAACATTATATAAATTTTCCCTTCTTGTTTCAGAAAGAATTTTTCTGGGATTCTTGTTTCAACACCAGCATGTATAAAGTTTGGAAAAAGAAAGCTTGAATAAGTTATCGAGACTTAATTAATGCGATACGCAAGTCTGGTGCACGATCGTGTTATATATATAAATTAATTTATTATGAACAAATAATTGGTAACTCTTAACATTATGCATTTGTAACAACAACATAACATTGAAAATTAATAAAAAATCGTAATCGATATTCTTGGTAGACAAGTATTCCGTTAGAACTTTTGTTGCAATTTATCGACTGTAAACATCACTATCAGTAAATTAGTTGACTTTTAGGTTATTTCCTTCGGTTTACCTACAGAAATCTATCCGTTGCTAAATTTCATCGACGAAAATTAACTTAATATGTTCCGTCGTTAAATTCTTTCCGACGATGTATTACCGTCGGTAATACATCTTCGACCGTTGGTAAAATGCCGACGAAAAATGACCGTCGATAATTTTAACTATGACCCATTTAGCGAAGGATTTTTTGGCCACCAATTTTCTTTTGTAATATTGATTACCGACAAAAATTTTCAATTTATCGACGGAATATTCCATCAGTAAATAAGTAATTTTTTGTAGTGCCCCTTTACTAGAGTCCAAGGAGGAAGTTTCTAATTCGTTGTCATTTAAATTATTCACCAATGCTTGTTTCTTATTTTACTTTTGTATTTTATTTGCAACATATCAATTTAATTTTAGTCCATTACTCTTGGTGCGAAGGGTATTTGATTTAATTCCTTGATGAATTGATTTGTTTTTTACTCTTAAAATACTATGTTGTCAACAAATCTTTGTTTTTAGTCTATGTAAAATGGATTTATAGAAATTATTAGAATAGTTGTTTATGACATATGATATTATGGAATTGCATTATTACCTTGTCAATGTAACATCTCTATAGAAATTATTAGAATAGTTGTTTATGACATATGATATTATGGAATTGCATTATTATCTTGTCAATGTAACATCTCTATAGAAATATGTATTTCGTGTTTATTTTGATATTTTTGGCAACTCTTTATAAGTTAAATTATTTTTGTGTATGAAAATATAATTACAATTTTTTATCATGTGTTGGATGTCATTATGGACAGTAATAATTTATATGTATTTACTGAATATTTATAGATTTAATCCTACATAAGTGACATGCATTGATTATAGGTGTGATATAGCAAAGTTGAACATTGTTGGATTATTAATTATTGATCAACTTAGTTATGTCATTTAGATTATTCATATGTGTTATTTGGTTATACCTTAACTTTTAAGTTAGCTTAAAACTAAATCATTAATAAATGGACTTTGTATATGAAAGTGTATTAATCATATCATACATTATATTAAACAAGGAGTAACAATTTTGAATAAGTGGGAAAATATGTGATAAGAGAAATTTTATCTTCTTTTTTTCATATTTGGTTAGGAAATTATAAAGTTAAGAATGTTAACATCTAGAACTTAGTGTATATTTATTCCTTAAGTTGCCAACTTGCTTTCTACATGTTGGGACCCAATCTGAGACCGAACTGTGGGAGAAGCGACCGAAAAATCAAGCAATCCAAAGCAAATTTTCTTGGAAGCGAATCAAAATCGGAGAACGAAAGCGAATATAAAAGATCGAAAGTAAATCGAACATCGGAAATTAACGCGAAGCATAAATCGAAAACAAAACGGAATCGAATTAAATCCGAATCACGAAAAACAAAGCAATCAAACGAATATGAATCAAACGGATACAAATACGAAGCAGAAACCAAAAACGAAGCACAAAATACGGAAACGAAATCGGAAAGCGAATAAACAAACTGATCAAAGCAAACGAAAGCGAATCGAATACAAATTTCCAACATCCGAAGCATGAATCGTAGAAAATTACTCGCGTTGGAAACCATAAGACATTTCAAAATCGGTATAATTTTTTTTCCCATTTTACTCAATTTCATACAAAACAATACTCTTTTCAAATTGGAATTCATCAATTCCATAATCTCAATCAAAACTCCAATCATACTATTAAGTCTTATACAATTATACAAATCCCTATATTCATATTATTTCTACCAAAATTTCGTGACATAACGATTGCATCCTAACTAACCCAAACCCGCAAGGAGGCAAAGAAACACTTATAATTATCATACAATAACCGGTATCATCGGACACCCCGTCCGGAAATTCAGCATACACAAACGCAATCCTATTTCTAAAGTACTTCAATAATTCGCAATCAATCAAATTCACCCATATCACCAACACATTTTTACCTTAACTCAAATTACATATGAAACCATAATGCACAAACTATATCACCAACACATTTTTACCTCAACTCAAATTACATATGAAACCATAATGCACAAACTATAACCATACACAAATCTATATCTCAATCTTAATACACAAATCCATAATTCACTTACATCCCGAAATTAGATACACTACAAAAATCAATTCCATCTCTAAAGGGGTCAAAAACCTAGTCAAAGTTACTGCCTTGTTAAACATCACCTAAACAAACTCCAAACGTTCAAATTTCATATCTTCCAATTCCCACATCTAAAAATTGCATACTTTATAGCGTCGGAAAGATTGACAGACAAGCTACAACTTTCATGAAGACCACTTACTCTAATTCAGACTAAATCCATACGACGAGTGGCCTCAAAGTCGAGTATACGCAAATATACACTTTGACTGATCATAACTTTACTCCCGATATCGAAAAATATCAAACTTTATGGCGACAGAAAGCTCTTAACATAAGCTACAAGTTTCATGAAGATTATTTTCTCAAATTTGGCCTAAATCAAAAAGTCAACTCTCTATGACCAAAAAGTCAAACTTTCTGTTTCCAAAAGTCAACTTTCTTAATTCTTCAAATTTTCACCCTTTTCTTTTCATTTCTTGATTTTTTTTAAACTTCCTTTCAAACAACTCATTCACTTAAACTTTTATAACCCTTTCTAATCCACTCAATTTTAAATTCATCAACACTATCAATTCTTTTTCTCATTATGCAATACATCTCTAACAAAGTTCATATACAAAAATACTCAATTAATTTCATTTCTTATTTCTAAATTTCACTTAAAAATCGAGGTCCAACATTTCTCCCCTTCTTAAAAAAAAAATTTTCTTCGAAATTCTAACTTAAACAAATCTCCAAGTACTTACTTCTTAATGACCATGATTATGAACCAATCTTCATTTAGAAACAACCTTTTATACTTCGATACATATGCCTCTATAATGCACCTCATCTTTCAAAATTTCTCATTTCATCTCACAAATATATATTCCACTTCATCCCTATTCATCAAGAAAATTCAAACCTCAATTTCATTAACTCATCACTGAAATCAATCATAATTCTTGTCACCCGAATCAAACCAATCACTTTAATTCTTCAAATAGTCATGCACATCAATTTTACATTCCTAAAGTCAATCATACTTCTTGTCATCAAAATCAAATGATCACTTAGCATATTCTCACTAATTCAATCTTATCTTTACAAACTCTTATCAATTGCTCATATAAGCCATTTACACACATACGCCCAAGTAAGATCCTATTACTGGGCTCTGATACCATAACTGTTGGGAATCGATCCGGAGACCGGATCCCAACCGAAAAATGAACCGAAGAATTGAAGAAATTTGAAACAGAATTTTCTCAGAAGCGAATCAAAATCGGAGAACGAAAGCAAATACAAAAGATCGAAAGTAAATTGAACATCAGAAATTAACGCGAAGCATAAATCGAAAACAAAACGGCATCGAATTAAATCTGAATCACAGAAAAAAAAAGCAATCAAACGAATATGAATCAAACGGATACGAATACGAAGCGAAAACCGAAAGCGAAGCATAAAATACGGAAACAAAATCAGAAATCGAATAAACAAATGGATTAAAGCAAACGAAAGCGAATCGAATACAAATTTTCGACATCCGAAGCATGAATTGTAGAAAATTACTCTCGTTGGAAACCATAAGACATTTCAAAACTGGTATAATTTTTTTCCATTTTACTCAATTTCATACAAAGCAATACTCTTTTTCAAATTGGAATTCATCAATTCCATAATCTCAATCCAAAAACTCCAATCATACTATTCGTCTTATACAATCATACAAATCCCCTATATTCATATTATTTCTACCAAAATTTCGGCAGCATAACGACTGCATCCTAACTAACCCAAAACCTGTAAGGTGGCAAAAGAAACACTTCTATAATTATCACACAATAACCAGTATCATCAGACACCCCGTCCGAAAATTCAGCATACACAAACACAATCCTATTTCTAAAGTACACTAATTCGCAATCAATCAAATTCACCCATATCACCAACACATTTTATCTCAACTCAAATTACATATGAAATCATAATGCACAAACTATAACCATACACAAATCTATATCTCAATCTTAATACACAAATCCATAATTCACTTACATCCCGAAATTAGATATACTACAAATTTGAATGGCTTTACCAGTCATATACAATGTCAAAAATCCTAATTTCATAAAACATAAGCGATACAAAATCGAACAACATATCTTGACATTCTTTCATTCGATCTCCTGCTCGAATACCTGGAGATGGGGATGAAAGGGGGGTGAGCACAAAGCTCGTGGATAAAATGTTTAAAAAATGAATAATAAGCAAAAACATTTTTCAAGGCATTTGACAGTTATAAACATTTCTCAATCGGAAAAATTAAAAAGCTCGTTTTCAAACTTTTCAACTCTTCAAAATCAAAGCATCATAATCGAATTAAAAAATGTCATGATTTAACGCTCACTTTTGCAGTTCTAAAATTTCTCAAATTTTCACATTTCATAATCAAATTCAAAACATGAAATGCATCACAATATACACAAACCAAAAACACATAACATATCAAAACGGTTTGGGTCGGTCCAAAATGAAACGTACTGTACATTCCATACGACGAGTGGCCTCAAAGCTGAGTACACGCAAATATACACTTATGGTCATTTTTACAAAACAAACTTTGACTGATCATAACTTTTACTCCCTATATCGAAAAGTATCAAACTTTATGGCGACGGAAAGCTCTTAACGTAAGCTACAAGTTTCATGAAGATTATTTTCTCAAATTTGGCCTAAATCAAAAAGTCAACTCTCTATGACCAAAAAGTCAAGCTTTCTATCTCCAAAAGTCAACTTTCTTAATTCTTCAAATTTTCACCATTTTCTTTTCATTTCTTGATTTTTTTAAACTTCCCTTTCAAACAACTCATTCACTTAAACTTTTATAACCCTTTCTAATCCACTCAATTTTTAAATTCATCAACACTATCAATTCTTTTTCTCATTGTGCAATACATCTCTAACAAAGTTCATATACAAAATACTCAATTAATTTCATTTCTTATTTGAAATTCCACTTAAAAATCTGGGCCCAACATTAAATTTCAAAATACTTGTAAAGTTAAATACATTGAACCTCCACATAGTTTAGGCATTTTTTAAATTAGTCTTTGAATTTTAAAAACTATTATTAGTACATTAGGGTTTAGATATTTTACTCGACTCCTTAGTGTTATTCATCATTAGAAAACCAAATAACAAAAAATAAGATAACATCATTTGGTGTTACATACGACATCCATCTTTATCTCAAGGTTGAGAGTCTAATCCATCTCAAACTTTCAATCCTAAACTCACTGCATGAAATGTTCAACTATTGCTAATTGGGGGACATTTAGAGGTAAGCAAAATTTATTGAAAGATAGAAGTCATTTATAGTTGCCATCCATTAATTTGGTAGTTCTTGCAAATTTAGGCTTTTAACCCTAAATTCATTTGTTGTTTTGGTAGGTGTTGTGACATTTAGGAGAAATTTTAAGAGATAAACAAGATCAATGGCTTGTGAAAGTTAAAAGAAAAACAATTATGTATGCTAGATGTTTGGTGAAATATCCTAAAAATAATTTTGGTGCTCTTTTCTTCATAAATAATACTGTGATAATCCATGATAGACTTTCGAAAAATAAATTAGTAGATCAATGCTTAAGTTGTCTTTGTTCTTTATGGCTGCATATATTTGATTTGACAATGTAATTAGATTTCATCTTGATCAAATTTGATAATAATCAAGGAAAAATGAGAATCTTTTAAGACTTCAAGATCTTTTATTGTTATAAAATGGTTTTGATGGAAACTGTTAATAACTCACTTCATTATTTTCCTATGTTTGTTAAAAGGTTCTTATTTAAGTCTGTTTCTCAAGATGAAGGCTATAGTGAAAGTTTGATGTATATCTCTTTATTAATTCCTTTTTATAGTCAATCTTTAGATTTGTTTTAGAAAGTGGGAAATTGTATCATAATTTAAAAACTTTATTTATCAATGCTTTGGACAATTCAAATAGCTTAAACTTTTGGTTTATGCTTAAAATAACCCAATCGTAGAATATTACGTTCTATGTTTAAACTATGGTTTAAAAAACTCTCCAAATCATTGTGTTTGTTTACAAAACAAAATATTTGATAAAGTTCTTACATTATGTAACGATGATGATGATGATCATAATAATAATAAGCTTTTAATATATAGAATCATCTACATCAACAACAATTGTGTAACAACATATTCATGCATATTGGTAGACTAAAGGATCCTTTACAGAGTTCTTGGAGAGCAAAGGATCCTAAAAGGAGGTTCTTTGGGTATTAGAAATAAAGGTAAACTCTATGCATATTTTTGTTAGTCTTAAGAAAAAAAGCATTGTTAGAAAATGATAACTATTTTTGTTACTTATTGCATGTAAAGGAAAATTGCAATTTCTTCAAGTAGTATAATGAAAATTTTACTCCAACAAGTTTAGATTTCATAAATGACTTAAAAGAAAAGAATATGATATCAGTTTGCAATGACCATAAGGAAGATGATAGCAAACTTAGTCAGGTGTGTGATTGGATAATCGTTTTTAGATTATATTTGATGTTGTCATTGCTATTTGTATGTACAAGCAATGTGAATAAGCTAACGTTTACATAGTAAATAGTATTTATAAATGTATCTATATGAGTGCTTGTAATAAATAGTAAGTGTATTAACCTTATTTCCTAAATTATGGGTGTGACATTTAAGCAAAATTGATTAGTATTATCTTTGTTAGTTATTTTATCAACTTAGTCATAGATCATTAGCACTATTTATATCATTACTTGTTTACAATAATGTTCCAGATTAGCTCAAAACTAAATCATTGATAAATAAACTTGCACATGAAAGTGTACTAATTGATCATACATTATATATATTTAGTTTATTAAAATTTAATAAAGATAAATGATGACATGGTAAATTAATATCACTAAACAAGGAACAAGGATCTATAAAATTGAAGCAAATTTTGATTAAGTGGGTAGATATGGTGAGGCAATTTTTTGTATTTAATAAGGAATTTATATAGTTTAGAGTGTTAACTATATACTAAACTAGTGAAGTTGGTGTACCTTTATTTCTTAAGTTGTCAACTTATTTTCTAAGTTTTATAATTCTTATCTGACTTAATTACACATAAACTCCCTATAATTTTAGGCATTATTCATGTTAGGCCCCAAATTTTTTTTAATTTATGTTATTAAGCATGAATTGTGTTACTTGTGTGTTTATGCCTTAATTTGATTAAATTGAGAGTGTTAGTGGATAATTGAGATTAAGTTGAGTTTTTGCGGTTTATATGGGAATTAAAGAGTAAATATGTTTGAGGGTATTTTGGGAAGATTGCTTAGGTTGGATTGGGTTAAGGCTTTACAAAGAGGGGTAACTTGGTCTTTGTCCTCCTTTAGACTTAAGAAAGAGTTAGAAGAATTAGAAGAAAAGAAAAGAAAGGGAAAGAAAAGAAAAGAAGGAGAAGCCGTAGGTGAGAAAGAAGGAGAAGAAAAGAGAGTTTTGTGATCCTAGTGATTTCCGACAGATTTGAAGCAATTCCTGGTAAGTTTAAGTTCGTTCTATCTTGTAGTGGTTGGATTAAACTCTAAGATGTAATGAATGTGTTAGAATCGGTGGTTTAGGGTTTAAAGGCAAAAATGGATAGATTTCTTTGGGTTGATGATTTTGTGTCTATTTTTAAGGTGTTAATGGGTTAGAAATGTAGTATAAGACTTGAATCAAGGTTTAGATATGTTGTATGTGCTTGAGGGAAGGATTGAAGTGTGCAAATACTGAAAAAGTCAGGTTCGGAGTCGTTTTCCAGACCCGCACATCGCGACGTGCAGATGAGCATGCCGCGACGTACGAGAAAGTTGTGCACGCCGTGACGTGCGTGAAGGAGCACGCCGCGACGTGCGTGAAGGAGCACGCCACGACGTGCGAGGAAATGGTGCACGCCGCGGCGAGCACGGGCGTTCGCCGCGCGAGCCCCCTGTTTCTAGCAACGATAAATTTTGGTATTTTGGGCATATCTTTTGCTGTGGATGTCCAAATGAGGTGATTTTGGATTCGTTGTGAACTAGAGATAAAGGGCTACAAGTTCTATGAAGAAGGGAAGTTCAAAATTTGCCTCTTAGGATTCGAGAATTTAGGTGGAAGTCGATTGTAGACTTTTCGTGCTTTTCATTTTGATTTTCAAGCTTTTTGAATATTTCCTTTGAATATTGTTTGAATGGGAACTTGGTTTGTTATAGGAAACCAAGCCGACCTAATCCAATCGCAAGAGGAAGGACAACAGTGAGTTGGATTCTCGAGAAATATTAGGTGGGTAATATGTTTATGGTTGTTGTGTGTATGGGCAATATGTATATGCTTGCTTGCATGTGCGTGACACTGCTTGTGTTGAATTATAAGAAATATTGAAAATGCATTGTGATCATGATTATGTACTGCCTTGATAGGCATTATGGCATTTTGTAAGAATGAAAAGAACAAAAAGTATGAAAGCTTTGATAAAATGCTTTGAGTATGAAACGAATTGTTATGTGCTTTGTTTGGGTGAGAGAGTAACGGATCGTTAGTCACGTTCACGTCGACGTATAGCCTTTTCTGGCTGCCGCTTGAGGCCACAGATTCGAGAAATCGGACTCGGATAGTTCTGATATAAACTTCAGTTTATCGGATCGTTTCTGAACTCTCGAGTCATTTGTGCATTCATTATTGATTTGTTGGGCATGATGCATGATGAATTGTTATATTGTGTAATCATATGACATATTCGGTGAGGATTGTAAATTGATAGATTGATGACTTGCTATATGCTTGTGTATATATATATGTATATGCTTGAATGTGTGTGGCTCGTTGCCAATGGCTATAAATGTATATGCCACTAAGCTTCGCAGCTCACCCCATTATCTCCCAGCCCTCAGGTGCAGAACGAGAAGATCGTTGATCTTGCAAGGCATCGGAAACTCCAAGATAGTTAGGAGCTTTGTATTAAGTTAGTATTTTGGTTGGCCCTCCGAGCATATCATCATGGAGCATTTTCATGTATTTTGGATTTAGACTTTATTCTGTATTATGTATGGTTGAGAATACTTGTTGAATTTCTCCAAACGATAATGACATGATGGCCTATGTAATTTGGATGATTAATGCATGTTTAGAATGCATGTGTAGAATGTGTGTATGTATGGTTTATGTTTGTGTGAATCGAAGTTATATATGGATGTTGGGATCGGGTTCGAATGTTTATGAGCTCGTCATTTGGCGCTTGACGAGGGCCACCTCGGGAATAGGGATCCCAGACCCGGGCCCAACATGTTTGGTATCAGAGCTTTAGGTTATGTGTCCTTAGCTTAGAATGCATAGTTGGATGAATTGTTTGGTATATGATTAATTGTTGCATTTGATTGATTGCATTAAGTGACATGCATATCATGCATACATGTAGGAATTGATTGCCATGTAGCTAATCCTTAGTGTTTGGATTTGAAGAGTGCGATGCCACCTCGTAGAAGGACACGAGGAGTTCTGCAAGGATTTGTTGCTTGACTCTCCATTGGAGAGGAGAGGATGATGAGTCGGTAGCCCAAGAAATCTTTGAGGCTTCATGAGGGCTAGGTAGTGAGCCCATTCCATCCATAAACTCGAGAGTCGCCCGAGTTATGCAGAGCAAGTGCCTCCACTGGATCCGAGGTTGTTCGAGCATTCACCCAGCGTTTGTTCAAAGGCTATGGGTGGATGCCACTTTCTACTTGACCCCGTGAAGAAGGGGAGACAGTTCGACAAGTTGAGGAAATGCAGAGCGGTGGACTTCTACGGACCACCGATTCGAGGAAGGCGAGACATGGTGAGAAAGACCGAGAGAGTCTTAGATCGGATGGAATGTGAGGATCTTTGAGACGGTTGTTTATCTTTAAAGTCTCGCTTGTGGAGATGCTCTGCATTGGTGGGAGGCGTGCGGAAGTCGAGATGAGACTAGTAGGGTTGGCATGGCGGGACTTCCTTGCGACTTCAAGAAGAAATATCTGTCTGAGGTATACATTCAGATAAGCGAGAGGAGTTCCTCGATCTTACTTAGAGGAGATGACGGTTAGTGAGTATGAGCGTCGGTTCACTCGATTGGCGGTATGCTTGAGATCGATGTTGGCGAGGCTGCTAGATGTCCTTGGTTTGAGTCGGAATGCATTTGACCATCGAGAGAAAGTGATAGTCAGAACTTTGTGACTTTCAGCAGTTGGTTGAGGCCATTTGAGAGTTGAGAACATGACAATATCAAGAGTGCAGTTCACAAAAGAGAAAGGAAGAGAGCGGTTCAAGAGGGAGGTAGTACTAGTACTCCTATGCTGCGATAGGAGTGCCGAGAGCTTCTATGCGATCGAGGAGAGGAGCGGAAGCTAGCCAATCTCGACCTATGAAGACTTCTACTGTTTCTCACCAAGCCTCAACGGTGGGCGGCAGTAGAAGGAGAGATGGGGATAGGTCATTTATTCCGAAGTGTGAGCATTGCGGGAGACCCCATAGAGGAGAGTGATACAGATTGATAGGAGCTTGTTTCAACTGTGGGGAGAAGGAGCACATTGCTAGAGAGTGTCCTCAACCTCCGCGACAAAGAAGCGGATGCAAACTTCGAGAGGTGCGAGGCGTGGGACATAAGACTTCTATGTAGTGGGCGATTGATGCAGACCAAGAGGTGAGTCTTCGAGTAGACCAGGGCGCACCGCACTAGGGTGTTTGTAATGACTTCGGGAGGATGCAGAGATCGCTCGGATGTTGTCACTTATATGGTTAGACTCTTTTACGATGATGTGATTGCCTTGATTGATCCGGGTTCTACTCATTCGTTTGTTTTTCGAGTAGACTCAGTATGTGATAGAATTTGAGCCCTTTGGATACTCCGTGATGGTGAGTACTCAATCGGTCGATGTATTATTATCGATCAAGTGTATAGAGGTTGTGAGTTGTGTATTGGGGAACTTCTGGTGGTGGATTTAATGCCACTGAAGATGGGAGGATTAGATGTGATTTTGGGCATGGACACGTTAGAGAAGTACAATGTCCGACTGGATTGTAAGCAGAAGACAGTGGAATTTGAATTGGATGATGGCGGAAGAGTGATATTTTACGGGGATGAAGCGAGTCCGCCAAATTGTTTCAACCGTGTGCGAGAGAAGTTGATGAGGAAGGGATGTGAGGCGTTTTTGGCCTATGTGGTAGACACCAAGGCAGATAGAGGGAAGCTTGAGGATATTCCAATAGTCAGGAAATTCTCGGATGTTTTTTCCGAGGAATTGCCAGGACTACCGCCAGCTAAGAAAATTGAGTTTCCCATTGAGCTTCTTTCGGTCTTGCCGATTTCAATTACGCTTTCGGATGGCTTGGCGAATGAAGGAGCTTAAGGAGCAGTTGGAGGAGTTGTTGGAGAAGGGGTACATAAGGTCGAGCTCTTCACCTTGGAGAGCTCCGGTCTTTTTTGTGAAGAAGAAAGATGAATCGTTGAGGATGTGTGTAGACTACCGGAAGCTTAATCAGGTCACTGTGAAGAACCGATATCTGCTTCCTTGCATAGATGATCTGTTTGATCAATTGCAAGGAGCAAAAGTCTTCTCCAAGATAGACTTGAGATCGGGTTATCATCAATTGAGGATAAAGGAGTCGGATGTGCCAAAGTCTCGCTTCGGGACTCGGTATGGGCATTTTGAGTTTTTGGTTATGCCTTTGGATTGGCGAATGCCCTGCACCTTTATAGATTTGATGAATTGGGTCTTTAAGCCATTCTTGGACCAATTTATCATTGTATTTATTGATGATATATTGGTTTATTCCAAGAGTTATAAGGAACATGAAGAGCATTTGAGGATTTCTTTGGAGACGTTGAGGAGAAACGAGTTGTACGCCAAATTCGATAAATGAAAATTTTGGCTGAGGGAAGTTACATTTCTTGGACATGTGATCTCAGAGCAGGGAGTGCATGTGGATCCAAAGAAAATAGAAGTGGTGCTTAATTGGGAAGCACCGAAGAATGTAGCAGAGGTGAGGAGTTTTTTGGGTTTGGCTGGTTACTATAGGAGGTTTGTGGAGGGATTCTCCATGATATCCGCTCCGATGACAAAGTTATTAAGGAAGAATCAGAAGTTTATTTGGAGTGATGAATGCCAGAAGAGCTTTGAGGAGCTCAAGCGCAGATTGACGAGTGCTCCGATTTTGATTCTGCCTTCGGGAGCTGAGGGTTATGTCGTGTATAGTGATGCTTCGAGGAAGGGTCTTGATTGTGTTTTGATGCAGGGAGATAGGGTGATTGCTTATGCTTCGAGGCAGTTGAAGCCATATGAGTTGAACTATCTGACGCATGATTTGGAGTTGGCAGCGGTGATCTTTGCCTTGAAAATTTGGAGGCATTATCTGTATGGAGTTCAGACAAGGATCTTTATCGATCATAAGAGTCTTAAGTACTTGTTGAGCCAGAAGGAACTGAATTTGAGACAAAGAAGGTGGCTAGAGTTGCTTAAGGACTATGACTTGCTGATTGAGTATCATCCAAGCAAGGCCAATGTAGTGGCGGATGTCTTGAGTAGGAAGTCTTCGATTGCTCATGTTCGGACAGTTTACTTGCCTTTATTGGAAGAAATGGCCAAGCTTAAGATAAGCTTGAAGCAGGAGGAGCTGGATTGTCTTCTAGCTAACTTCCGAGTGAGACCAATACTCATAGAGAAAGTTAGGGAATTGCAGGCTCAAGATGCAGATTTGAGCAAGCTTCGAGATGAAATTCAGAATGGTAAGATTTTTGAAGTGGTAGTGAGTGATGATGGGCTTATGACAGTGGGAAATAGGCTGTGTATCCCAGATGTGCAGGAAGTTAGGGATGAGATTATGGATGAGGCACACAATGCGCCTTATGCCATGCATCCAGGTAGCACCAGGATGTACAGGGATTTGAGAGAGCATTTTTGGTGGAAAGGTATGAAAAGGGATGTAGTAGAGTTTGTGAGTAAGTGTCTAGTGTGTCAGCAAGTCAAGGCTGAGCACCAGGCAACTTCAGGCAAATTGAGGCCATTGTCCATCCCGGAATGGAAATGGCAAAGGGTGGCTATGGATTTTCTGATGAGTTTGCCTAGGACCAGTAGGAGGCATGATGCCATTTGGGTTATTATGGATCGGTTGACGAAGTCAACTCACTTTTTGGCGATTAAGCAGACTGATTCTTTGCATGTACTAGTAAAGAAGTACATTGATGAGATAGTGAGATTGCACGGGATTCCAGATTTCATAGTTTCAGACAGGGACCCTCAGTTTACTTCGAGATTTTGGGGCAGTTTGCAGGAAGCTTTAGGGACTAAGCTGAATTTTAGTACGGCTTTTCACCATCAGAAGAATGGTCAATCTGAGAGGACCATTCAGACACTTGAGGGAATGCTTAGGGCATGTGTGATTGATTTCAAAGGAGCTTAGGATGAGCATTTTCTATTGGTTGAATTTGCTTATAATAATTCGTACCATTCGAGTATTCAGATGGCTCCATATAAGGCTTTGTATGGGAGGAGATGTAGAACTCCGATTTGTTGGGACGAAGAAGGAGAGAGAAAACTGGTAGGACCAGAATTGATTCAGACGACAGTTGATAAAGTCAATCTGGTTAAGCAGCGACTTAAGGCAGCACATGATAGGATGAAGAGCTACATTGATGCACACCGAAAGGAGATGGAGTTCGAAGTCGGTGAGAAAGTATTTCTCAAAACGTCTCCTTGGAAAGGAGTAATGAGGTTTGGCAAGAAGGGCAAGTTGAGTCCGAGGTATGTGGGTCCTTATGAAATTCTTGAAAGGATTGGACCACTCGCCTATAGGTTGGCATTACCTTCGGAATTGTCTCAGGTTCATGATGTGTTTCATGTTTCTATGTTGAGGAGGTATAGATCGGATCATTCTCATATCATTCAGACTAGTGAGGTTCAATTGAGAGATGATCTGAGTTATGAGGAGCAACCAGTGAAGATTTTAGACACTAAGGAAAAGGTTCTCAAGAATAAGACGGTTCAGCTAGTCAAACTCTTGTGGAGGAATCATTCGGTAGAGGAGGCTACTTGGGAGCTATTGGAAGCCATGAAGGAGAAGTATCCGTATCTCTTCGATGGCTCAGGTAATAATTTCGAGGACGAAATTTTTTTTTGAGGGGGAGAAATGTTAGGCCCCGAATTTTTTTTAATTTATGTATTAAGCATGAATTGTGTTACTTGTGTGTTTATGCCTTAGTTTGATTAAATTGGGAGTGTTAGTGGATAATTGAGATTAAGTTGAGTTTTTGCGGTTTATATGAGAATTAAAGGGTAAATATGTTTGAGGGTATTTTGGGAAGATTGCTTAGGTTGGATTGGGTTAAGGCTATACAAAGAGGGGTAATTTGGTCTTTGTCCCCCTTTAGACTTAAGAAAGAGTTAGAAGAATTAGAAGAAAAGAAAAGAAAGGGAAAGAAAAGAAAAGAAGGAGAAGTCGTAGGTGAGAAAGAAGGAGAAGAAAAGAGAGTTTTGTGATCCTAGTGATTTTCGACAGATTTGAAGCAATTCCTGGTAAGTTTAAGTTCGTTCTATCTTGTAGTGGTTGGATTAAACTCTAAGATGTATTGAATGTGTTAGAATCGGTGGTTTAGGATTTAAAGGCTAAAATGGATAGATTTCTTTGGGTTGATGATTTTGTGTCTGTTTTTAAGGTGTTAATAGGTTAGAAATGTAGTATAAGACTTGAATCAAGGTTTAGATATGTTGTATGTGCTTGAGGGAAGGCTTGAAGTGTGCAAATGTTGGAAAAGTCAGGTTCGGAGTCGTTCTCGGACACAGCGTCATAACGTCTTGGATGAAACACGCCGAGACGTGCGAGAAAAGCTATGCACGCCATGACGCGTGCATGAAGAACATGCGGCGACGCGAGAAGAAGCACGTCATGACGTCGAGAAAATGGTGCACACCATGGCGCACATTTAGTGCACGCCATGGCGAAAGCAAGGCGTTCATTGCGACGGCGAAGGCCATGCCATGAGCCCCTGCTTTCTAACAACGATAAATTTTGGTATTTTGGGCATATATTTTGCTGTGGATGTCTAAATGAGGTGATTTTAGATTCGTTGTGAACTAGAGATAAAGGGCTACAAGTTCTATAAAGAAGGGAAGTTCGAAATTTTCCTTTTAGGATTCTAGAATTTAGGTGGAAGTCGATTGTAGACTTTTCGTGCTTTTCCTTTTGATTTTCAAGCTTTTTGAATGTTTCCTTTGAATATTGTTTGAATGGGAACCTGGTTTGTTATAGGAAACCAAGCCGACCTGATCCAATCGCAAGAGGAAGGACAACAGTGAGTTGGATTCTCGAGCAATATTAGGTGGGTAATATGTTTATGGTTGTTGTGTGTATGGGCAATATGTATATGCTTGCTTGCATGTGCGTGACACTGCTTGTGTTGAATTATAAGAAATATTGAAAATGCATTGTGATCATGATTATGTACTGCCTTGATAGGCATTATGGCATTTTGTAAGAATGAAAAGAACAAAAAGTATGAAAGCTTTGATAAAATGCTTTGAGTATGAAACGAATTGTTATGTGCTTTGTTTGGGTGAGAGAGTAACGGATCGTTAGTCACGTTCACGTCGACGTATAGCCTTTTCCTGGCTGCCCGCTTGAGGCCACAAGATTCTGAGAAATCGGACTCGGATAGTTTACGATATAAACTTCAGTTTATCCAGATCGTTTTACGGAACTCTCGAGTCATTTGTGTGCATTCATTATTGATTTGTTGGGCATGATGCATGATGAATTGTTATATTGTGTAATCATATGACATATTCTAGTGAGGATTGTAAATTGATAGATTGATGACTTGCTATATGCTTGTGTATATATATATGTATATGCTTGAATGTGTGTGGCTCGTTGCCAATGGCTATAAATGTATATGCCTTTGAGCTTGACTCGCCCCATTATCTCCACTCCTCAGGTGCAGAACGAGAAGATCGTTGATCTTGCAAGACATCGGAAAATCCAAGATAGTTAGGAGCTTTGTATTAAGTTAGTATTTTGGTTGGCCCTCCGAGCATATCATCATGGAGCATTTTCATGTATTTTGGACTTAGACTTTATTCTGTATTATGTATGGTTGAGAATACTTGTTGAATTTCTCCAAACGATAATGACATGATGGCCTATGTAATTTGGATGATTAATGCATGTTTAGAATGCATGTGTAGAATGTGTGTATGTATGGATATATGTTTGTGTGAATCGAAGTTATGTATGGATGTTGGGATCGGGTCCGAATGTTTAGGAGCTCGTCGCTGGCGCAGCCCGAGGGGCCACCTAGGGAATATGAATAAACAATTGAAATTAATCCTTAAATTTTAAAAAATATCATTAATGTCTCTAGGGTTAGATTTTGTTACACCTAACCCTTTTAGTATTATTCAATATTAGAAAACCTAACTAAGAGTATTAAAACAATATCATTTGGTGTTACGTGGCTCAAAACTTATCATGGTGTACCATATAACACATGAAGTCATATATTGGTCGAATATGGAATAGCTTGAATTGGCTCTTATGAGACTATATCATTAAATTTCAATGACATTTTAATTAGAATTACCCTTAGTAAAATAGATAGCAATTTGAAGAATGTGACAAGATTAACATGTCAATTAGGAAGTTAGCAGTATTGCATCATGATATGTGTTATTAGACTCTATGATTCCAAGAGCTCGGTTTCGGTGTAAGATATTTGATTTGTGTTATGGACTGCATGGCTTTGAGAGCTCGATCCCGTAAGATATAGATATGCAAATGGACCATATGGTTCCAAGAACTCAATCCTGTATTTTTAAAATCTCAATTGTCTGACTTGGTAATGCAATTCCGTTGGATTTTACTTGGAGCAATTACAGAAAAATATGTAAATGCATCACTAATGATGAAAGTAGTAATTGGGTGCAAAATTAAATTGTACAATTTATTGATCATTATGTAATCGGATATGAATGAATATAATAGATACATGCTTGTCTTTCAAAAAGTAATTTTAATGCCTAGTTATGCTTAGAAATAAATCAAGATATTTATATTTGAAAAAATATTATATGTTATGCATGTTATGGTTGAATGAATTGAATTGGATGAGAAATAGAATTGTTTGAATACCACTAAACCTATAGTTTAGCAAGTGGTTTTCTTTCCGTGTGTAGGTTTTGAAGAAAATTAGAAGAAAGTTGTGGTGGATGTAACAACCCAGATCACCTGCTCTCAGATATTGTCTTCTTTGGGCCTTAGACTAGTCAAGCCTTCATAGTTTTTTTTTTCCGAGAACTTCCTAAGAGATCACCCATCTTGGTACTACTCTTGCCCTAGCACATTTAACGTCGAAGTTCTGATAGGACCCGGTGCATTAGGGCATAAAAAATGCGTCTATAAAGGAGAAGTATCTATACCCTTATAAGGCGTACTTTGTTCCCCTCTCCAACCGATATGGGATCTCACTCTCTACGTCCCCTTTAGGGCCCAGCATCCTATACTGGCACATCGGGTCAGGAACCAGCTCTAATATCTTCACGGTTTTGCTTTTCCCGAGAACTTCCCAAGAGATTACCCATCCTGGTACTACTTTTGCCCTAACATATTTAACTTCAAAGTTCTAATGGGATCCGGTGCGTTAGAACATGAAAAATACGTCTGTAAAGGAGAGGTATCCGTTCCTTTATAATGCGTACTTCGTTCTTCGCTCCAACCAATGTGGGATCTCATATTGTCCACGCCTCCTTTAGGGCCCAACCCTCTTTAATGCCCAACGTCCTACCCTGGCACATCGGGTCGTGACCGTGAATCTACTACAAAGATTAAAGTCATATAGAGAATTGCAGAAGACTTTGAGGTGGATGCACTATAGAATTATATTTTGTTTTGGTTATGGCATTTACATTAAAAAATGAAGGATCTTATAAATTTATATTGTGAATTATATATGTTATGTATGAAATTTGCTTTAGATGATTTGAAATGTGTTGGATAATAGGCAAATTATTTTGTTAAGAAATTTGACATAGAGATGGATAGTTGAGTAAAATGAATGAGAAGTGTATTAAAATTTCTTGTAGGTTGTTTTAAGTGAATATAGAGGAAACTCTGTCAAAATTTTTATAAAGTGAATAGTATTTATTAGAATAATGAGGTTTTAAATAGAAAATTTTGTAATTTAAAATTTTAGGTATTTAAGGATATGGTAACACTCAGTATTTCGATTTTATTATCAGATATGAGGTGTTACACATACTCAAATTTTATCTAGATACTAATGTTCTTCAAACCTTTCTAAAAGTGATAGAATCAAAAGGCATTCCCTGCTTTAAAATAACTTTTCCATCATTTGAACTTGAAGTACTAAATTGAGAATATATTAGCTTTTTCTTCTCATTATATGAACTTCCTTATAGGCTACAAATATCTTCTCCATTAACTTTAATGTCATTATCCCCTAAATCAATATTTTTAAGCACCAACGCATCACTCGCTCACATTAGGTAATTCTTATTTTATACTATATTTGAAATATATCATATATAATTTATTTACTTAAATACCCTAACTCACTAAAATCTTTTGACTCACTACCATTATATTTAGGTCATCTGAATCAGTTGACACTTCAAGGACTACTTTAATGGTTGCTCCAATGGATGCCTCAATAGGTGCATCCGTGGGTGCCTTAATAATTACTTTAGTGGCCACTACATTAGCTTCTTTATTGCCTTATTTAGTGCATAATAGACCATCATCATCCTTAATTACCTCAATAAGAATATTTACTACAAGGTCATTAAATATGCATATAGGACACTTCTCCCCATCTAAATGCACCTCAGTTGTCTTTAATTTTCTTTCTTCAATTGCTTATATCAATATCCTAATATCATTATCATTGTATAGTAGCCTCAAACCATCTTTAAATAATTAATGTGGGAATTTATGGGTAAAATCTCATGTTTACCCATACCATATCTTCTTTGTATTAATCATAAAATCAACCAAAAGGATCTCATCCATCTCAACCAATTTGTCTCTCCACCTCATATGTCATATCTAGTTTGAATTTGAAACCTCAATCATAAAAATGTTTGAACTTGATTCTAGAGTCAGAATTAGTTATTATTTCTCCAACAATACCTATAACATTATAATAAAAATTTTCAAAAATTCCATAATGAAAATAAAGAGAAAAAAAAAGTGGGCTTCAACAATTTTATGTTGACCTGATAGCTCTGGTAGCTTTGTAAAGCCAATATGTGCTTTCTATTAACTTTAGATGCAAAGGATAACCTTTTATTCATGATGTAGGATAAATGCAAGTAATGTTAATAAGATAAAAAATTCTAATGACAGACAAAATATCATCACTTGTTGTAGAATTACATATTAATAGGGCTGACAATGGATAGGGCTCGGGCTAATAACTTTTTCCTGTGCTAGTCCGACCCGAGCCTAATTAGACATAAGAAAACCAAGTCCAGGCCTGAGCCCAAGTTTGATTAAGTTCCGGCAACCTGAAGCTAAATTGGCCTAGCTTGGCCTAATTTTTTTAAATTAAAAAATAGAAAACGACATATATATAGTATGTGGTAATCATTTTTTATCCTTCTCTTACATATTAATTAAGCCTAACTTAAAATTTAAACAATGCAAGTACTGCAAAATCACATCCAATTTTGAAACAAAATACTATCCATATGACAATTTTAATAAATAGGAATGTGAATAGATCAGCTTAAAATTCACACAATGCAAATATCACAAATTACACCCAATTTGAAGCAAAATACTAACTATATGACAACTTTGATAAATAAGAATGTGAATATATCCCCAAATTGAAACTCTCCAAATTCAAACAATTGCGCTTAAAATCCTAATAAGAAACCCCCAATCAGCACTTAATCAAAATTACCAAATTCAATCATTAATCAAATTGAACCTTCAACAACCAACAATTGATAATACCTAAATTGCAAACCCTACTTCAAACCCATACTAAAAACCACTAAATTGCAAACCAAACTTTCACAAACCCATAGGATGAAGAAACACAATTTTATGCTGACATGGATGGAGAAATACAATTGGATTCTTCACTTCTCTTACAATTTGTATAACAATCTTGGTGGTTGTAATTTCCCACTAAAGGTTTGCTTCTGTCCATGTTTACTTCTTTTCATATTTGATTATGATTCAACACCTTATACCGATCAGGAACTCTTTATGCAACGTCGTGTATATGCATTGAACAACACCGCAAACATGATGTCATGTGTTAAATGACACAACCAAGACATGTATGTTGCCATGTAATTCGAAATGATATTTTAATATATCGAAGGTATAACAAAACTAAAGCCTAAAGGATTAATGATAATTTTAAAATTCAACAATTGATTAAAAATTGAGTCATAGAAAGATTTGATGTAATTAGCTCTATTTATAAATAATCATTTGATTAAGATTTTCAACTTAAAAATTAGAGCCATATTATTTATTTGTAATTGATATGAGTTAACAAATATTTGATATTTTCTATATATTTTGCCTACTTTTTATTACAATAAACTTTTAAAAACTCTTTAATCTTTAAAATTCTCAAGAAATTTTTTTTTTTCTGATTTTGATTTTTAGAATATCTCTTCTCTTAGACATAAGTTAAAAATAGTTATGACATGAATGTCAAACTTGTACTAGTTAAATACTATTTATATGATAATTCAATCTAGCTCATAAATTCAAAGCCAAACTAATAAAACCACCTAAATAATAATTTGTTATTAATTGGTTCAAGTCGAGTTTAAGAGCTCAATTAAGTAATTATATTAGTGACATTTGATTAGTTTTATATCGTAAGTATTTCTGCAAGAGAATGAGTTTTCTTAAAACCTAAAATTAAAAGAAAAATATTTTGAGAATTTTAAAGGTGAAAGAGTTGTTCTAAAGTTTTTTATTATAATCTTAGCTCCTACGTAGTACTATTGTTTTCCTAAGATAAATCAGCTGCTTCCATGGTCATAATCTGCTGTACAGATGAAATTGAAGAGAACCTTTTCAGGTTCACTTATATAGGCGAGATTCTATGGATTTGACATCAAATTCTACCGATGCCCGATCAACTGATAAGATTAATCGAGATGCACACTAAATTGTTCAAACGCTACTTTATCTTTTCTTACTATTATTATTAAAACTCATTGATTTCACTATCAAGTAATTTTAATATCAACCAAAACAAGCGATCTTATTAGTAGATGCTACCAAAGATGATAAACCAAAACCACCAATATTCAATTTATATGCTCCTCGGCATTGGCGACTACTTATGAAAGACAAAAGTGATTGTGATCAGAAGCATTATTCCTGTTGAATCAATTATCATCTATTACTACAAAAGTACTCCTACACTAAGCATATATAGCCTTCTACGAAGACCACCCTGGAGTCTTTTGCATGTCAAAGCTCTACAGTTGCATGAGTCGATTATCAAAATACACTTGCAACGCCTAGGCAAGCTTTCATGGCCATCTGAAATGAAGATTCAGAAGAGATGAGTAGTCCCAATAAAACATATCAGAAGCCGAACTCAACATCAACTTTGGAGTTGGCTTCTGTCTCCAGCCCTCTGCGAGCACCATGCCACAGCTGATTCTCTATGCCCAACTTCCTCAGCTCCAAAAGCCCACGTTCAACTGTGCATTATAACAAAAAATCACCCAAGTTAACCCCTAGCACAAGGAAAATCATATTATTCTACGTTGTTGTCTGTTCCAGCCAATTAATCTTTTCCTTTTAGTACATTGGAAGACTAAAGGTTTCAACAAGATTTCAATGTTTGGTGTAGGAGAAGGCTTTTAATTTCCTCAACCACTAACCACAGGCTTGTCAACTTGTTTTTGATACCCCTGTTAGTTATCACTTCAATCACCATCCGTGAGTTATTCTAGCTTTCTGACAAGAAACTGGTTTATGTCCCTTCATTTACTTCTTTCAATACATTCCATCGCCGGCTTATAAGTTAAGCATGTTGGTAGAAGGTGGCTGCAATTAGAAGATTGGAAACCAACCCAATTTGCTTGTTTTGCAGCAAAATTATGAATTTGCAGATCTAGGAGGGAAGTATACGGGAAGGGGCATACCATCAACTGCATCAAGTGAAGTGGAATTCTGGTTGCTATGGTTGATCCAGAACTGCAAACGTTCTTCTGCTATGTCTGGTTCGATTCCTTGGTCTCTGGTTCTTCTCCAGAAATATGTAAGCCAAGCCTGTACGAGGCAGCAAGCAAGAATTAAACAGTGACTGAACTAAAAGTTCTACATTTAACAATCCTTGTTATATCGACGCCTTAAAACATAAGAACGCAACTGTGTACTTTTTCCTTTCCTAGTCTTCTAGGTTAACTTGTTGAAGAATTTGATATGGAATCCCCAAGATAAAAATTCGAATTAAAATCCATTTGCTTCAACTGTTGCGTTCATAAACAACATAAATCTGCAGTCATTTCCTAATGTGCAGTGGTATATACATAAATTAATACAACACAGAGACCCTTTGTCGCCTTCTACTTTCTGAATTACACTTGTCCCGGTTTTTTGGAAGATTCCAAGTTGCTCTGGTGTTTACGACCCAAGATTGTCCATCAAAGTCGAAAAATGTGGGGGCCAAAAACTTACGATGGCCATGTTTTGGGAAGGGGAGTGTAACAAGCCACCCAGTGCATTAGAAGCCTTAAGTGCAATCTTAATAATGATGTCTAAATGGAGAAGCCTCAAATAAGAAAAGAAGAAACGGAAAAGTTGGAAGGACTATTCAGATCTATCTTAATGTAAAAAAGCCATCATACCTGTTTGAAACGCACAATTTCAGACTCTTCTTGACTCAATTCTGTGGATAAATTTTTTATGTAAGTAATCTTTTTAGCATACATACACACCAAATATGTGCTGTCTGAGAAAGCAAGTTCTTAAATTCAAGCTAAAAGAAGGAAATACGTTATCAATGCATAAGAAGTGGGCATCCCTGCAACTACAGCATTGACATCTGACTTTGACATTTATAGTGGTGTATAACAAGAAAATTTTAGAAGGTAGAATATTAAACGTACCAAACGCTTCAAACTGCCCTTCATTGGGCAGTTTCACTTCATCTTCACCCATTACTGCAGAAATCAAGACACAGTTAGATAGAACTACGAATGGAACACTCTAAACACTAAAACGCGCAGCAAACAGAGCACTTTGGATAGACTGAACGGAAGAACACAAGAAACCATAGAAAGAAAGAACATGTCGTAAGGTAAGAAAGTAAAGAAAAATGCAAGCTTTGTACTTCATATGAGATTATAAGATCATAGTTCTTCGTTTTGGCAGTGCCAAGCCAGTTTTCTTATGTTTGTAACCTGAAATATTTATTAAAAAGAGGAGAGAGGTACAAGAAACAATAATGAAAACGCTGTTTCAAGAAATAAATGAATGAAAAAAGAGAAGCACAGAGAGTAGCGGTCAAACATACATATGGGACGCAATTGAACTAATCTTAAACCCAATGGTCAGAACTAAAAAATGAACACAGCATGCTGCAAGTGCTTGTTATTCCTTATGAGTTATCAAAGACAAGATAATTAAATCAGACCTGATTTTAGCAAATTCGGACGTCGTTGCTGAGCCATGGCAAGTGCTACTGCTTCCTCCACCTTCAGAGAAGGAAAGGAAGAAAATTTCAGAAACTGTTCAATGTAAGGAACATTTAACTAGTTAGCCAAAAGGTAAACCAAGCAATTTAGTTCCATAAGTCCTAATCAAGCCAAACAAATAGGTATTATCTGCTCTAGCAGCCATGTGAATTGGTCATCTCAATGTTCCTCTCAGTTAGGAGAGGCTTGTTGTTAAGCTTGTCTAGACTTAAACTGATATCAGAACTTGGTTTTCCTCAACGTTCTCTCCAGTTTCATCAGTGGAAGCTTGAGGAATTGTTCCCGCCGATAAAAACAAGTAAAGGTAACAGGAAGTCAGTTGAATCCATTGAGGGATATTGTCACTTGTGGCCCGAACCATAAAGTTTTGACTTTTAGAAGTTTCAAGAATTGAGCCTTTAACCACTTTTAACTCATCAATATATCCTCATCAAAGTTCAAACTTCCTTCTTTTGTGGCTGATAATATTCAGAGTAGGACACATTCAAGATGGTTGGTTACTTCCTAACAGGCAAGGAACAAAGATCAAGAGTCTTAAACATTGCATCATCAAATCTTTACTTGTCAGTGGATCAATAAATATGAGAAGCCGGGAGAAATCTAAAGACAACTAAGATTGAACAATGATCGATAAATGGGGTCTGACAAAGACCTTCAGTGAAGCCAGTTCCCGCAAACCTTTTTCAACAAGTACCATGCTTTCAAAATTACCATCTCCGGAAAGTTCATTCAGATCTTCTACAACTCGGTGTCTGCGTTCTGCACCACATAAAGTAATTAAAAGCAATCACAAATGGAAGTAAATATGAACTTTCAGAAAGGAACAACTGAGTCATACTTACGTGAGGAGTTATCATTTTTAGCTCTCTCTGCCGAGGCTAACACAACTTCGACAGGTGCTGGTGCAAAGGATGACCAGTATTCATATTTTGCCCCTGCAATATCTGCATGGACACCTGAAATTTGGTAATCTCTGTGAGAACTTCCTTTGCACTACAGCTCTATATTCAAATTCTAAAGATGATGAAAACTAACAAATCGCATCTCAAAAATTCGGAAAGTAAGGTTAATATCCCTCGAGGTAAAGAGAGGTTGATTGATATCTTAATCCCAACTAATTTCTAGCCTTGTTGAACAAACAATGAGGAGAAAGACTTTGAAGATGCTGGCTTTCTTAATTATCAAAAAACTTGTTATCTAATTGAGAACTTATTAATGAGCGGAAGTCCATAGGATCACAGCTAAAGTAATAATAAAGCACATAAAACTGTTATGCCTCCTATTCGTATGCAATATGAAAGGAGAAAGAAGAAGGAACCAACAGCTGGCACAGCTATCATTTCTGCAGGCTAAAAGCTTTGTTTTTCTGTTAGAATGCTAGTACCATATAGAGGAGTGAGGTGGCAGCTTGTTAGGATTCTCTGCAGGAAGGGGTATTGGATAATCTGTCAGGTTGGGAGTGTTGGTCACCTCTCAAATGTGGCCTTTAGTCGTCGGAAATTTTCTTCCCTTATCAGTAAAATCCTAAACACTAGCATTCTTTATCTTGGTTCATCTATCTTGTCCTCTATTGCCTCTTCTACTGACCTATTTGCAGAAGTTTCCTAACAAAAACCTTCGAAACTAAGTTTCAACTCCATTCATTCAGATAAAAGCATGGGAAGTTCTTGTTATACAGATCTAAAGTCAAAACAGCTTACCATATTTAATACATAAGCTCCAATACCATGCAAGCCAACACCTCTTTAAAACAACCTCTTCCTAATATGAAAACTGCAGATCACGTTACTATGACATAATGGAGTAGTCAAAGAATGAGAAAACAATAGTTGAAAGTGGGAATGGAGAAGATGGGGGTGGAGGGTGGTGTTTATGTGTTGACCAACCATCTCTTCCTTATTTAGCATCATTCTCTGCATGACATTTCGAATTGATTGGGCCTCAACTTTAACATCATGGAGCTGCTCCATTGCAGAATTTGCCTCAACCTTAGCAGCCTACCTCGGAATATTAGAAGCGTAAATCAAAAAGGACTATTATATTAGTACTGATATGATAAAGAAATGCATAAAAGAAAAAATAATTGGACCAACATACAAGATACATTTTGTCGATACCTCAGCTTCTGTCCTTAGGGCCACAATCTCCTCTGCCTTACTGGTTTGTTCCACCACTTTCAGAGCAGCCTGTAGGGGTAAGCATAGTTCAACCCAAACACCATTTGTATATCTCGCAACTCCTTGGTTAAATATCAATTGACAGGCATATGTGCACCAGAACAGTTAACAATAGTACTAATAGTACCAACCTCCCTCTGCTGCAGAGCTGCCTCCTTTCTGGAAAGTGAACGGACATGTTACTGAACAGAGATATCATCTTAATGTAAGATCAAGAGATTTTAATATAAATACTCACCTGCTTAAAAGACGGGCATCTAAAGTTACACCTTCTCCAAGAGCAGCAACCTTAGGAAAGCAGGTCATGAGGTGTAAATTAAAGAAATAGTATATTCAAACGATGGAGTTTGTCATTTATGATTGTTCATGAGATGATAGTTCCATCTTCAGTTCAAAATGTAAGGGGAGAAGTTCAAATTGAGTTTTTCTATAACCGGAAATTTTGGAAACAAAAGAATCAATATTATGGGAGAGTTCCCAGTCTCAATTTTTCATAAGTTTGAACCAGATTTGTAAGACTGTATAGCTACAGAGGGAATATACGCTACTCAAAGCTGTAGAGATATTAGCTCCGTGAACAGTAAGGAAGGTACCTGTTTCTCAAGTTGTTGAGCTCTTGCCTCTGCTTCCTCACATCTCTCCTCTGCAAGTCGAAGCTGAATGTACATGTCATTGAACAGAACCAAAAACATCGTTTTATAAAATAAGTAATCTGATGTCATACATTTTCAATGAGGTTTTACAGTAAGTCTCCATGAAAGACTGCTCAAAATAGTTCTCGTAGTCAATTGAAAACATGGCTGAGCTCTTCATTTGATAAATTAGCAGCTAATGTACTAAGGTATATGTGTGAAACTGATATAGCATTACATTCCAAAGAGAATAACTACGTTAGAACTTCTGAATAATAAGGTTGCAGAAAACTGAAAAATACACTGAAAATAATGGTTGGCCGACCTTCTCAAGTAAAGTATCATTTTCTTCTTGCAGAATATCAATCTGCAGCACAGATAGAAATGGTTAATGGATTTTCCGAAAACATAAAATCTTACTCACTGTAAGTAATCAAACTTGGAAATTCTGAATGACTTTTCTGAAGAGGATGAAAAAACTATATCAACTATTCTGACTACAAAATGATCAGGGAAACAACGGTTCAATCATGGGTTTTTGAGGCCCCAGTTCAGTTAACAAGTCGACCATACCTCATCTTCTAATGCAGAAGCTGAATTCTGATTACTCGTATCTCTTAGCTTCAGGCTTCCCATATCTATTGACAACCTGCTACAGAAGGCTAACTGTATAGGTTAAACTTTCCAAAGCACAATTGGTCTAAGTGATTCATCCATTTGTTGAGATTTGATGACCTATCAGTCCGCAACTGATAATGTTGAATTTAGACTGCATGCAGGAATGAAGAAACCCAAATGCAAAAGAGCAATAATGGCTGCTCTTCGTATGCCCAAAAGTAAAAATATAGTTCCATGAGATTTGCCAAGTAAAACCCAGGGTAACTGAAATGTCCATGCTCCATTCACGCACTTCAGTGAGAAATGCTTCAGAATTATTGGTCTTTGGTGGTCCATTCTGAATCCACCCATTCTACTAGACAAAGGATATATAATCTCTTAAAAATATAGATGCACTTCTTAAATGGAACCTCAATGATCAACACCACTTTTGTTTTTGGGGCCATAAAGTTTCAAGCATGCTTCAGTAAGAATTGGTGAGAGAAAAAAGCAATAATGGTCCCGGCATTCTTCAAAGTGAAAGTTTGAGAGCATCAACATACCTTCTATCTTTCCGGAAGTCCACTGGAGACTCTGATGAAAGAGGAGAGACTGGCCTTAGTGAGATGGGCACACTACTTGGCATGGGAACAGTCTTCAGGGGTGGACGAACAGTTGATATGGACCTGGCAGACAGAGGTTGTTCCATAGAGTTGGTGGATGGCCTTGCAGCAATTAAGGAACGAGCAGAAAGAGGTTCTTCCATGGAATTGGAAGATGATCTGCCAGCAATAGAATGAGCAGAAAGGGGTTGCTCCCCATGATTTGTGGGCTGAGGTGGTGTGGTTGCCAAAGATGAACGAGCAGAAGATGGTTGTTCTGCATTGCTAACAGGTAAAGATGACCGACTGCCCGTTGATGTATATATAGGCAACGGCCGTTCTGAATGGTTACGTAATGTTGGTGGAACTACTGCAGATAAATGAGCTGATGTTGGTTTTTCTACAGGGTTAGCTGGTACAGATGATCGCCCACCAGGTGTTGCATGTGTAGATGAATGTTCTTGTTGCTTACGAAGTGACTATTGGAAACCACGATGAAGTACAAAGTGAGAATGAGACTTCTAAGAATAAACAGAAAGCAAATATCAACAAATCTACATATTGAGAACATCTTTGTGATGCCAATTCCAAAATCTAAAAACATCCTGCAACAAGTCCCCGTGGTCATTCCATTACAGTGTTCAACTTCACACTAACACCATGAAATTTAAATAAAACAAGGAAGAAGTAGCCGAGCAAGTAATTATGTGTTTGTAATTTGATTCAGAGGACACCCAGTTCGACTTTCTCTTCAATATGGGAAGTCTGTGAAACAGTAGGGTCCAGGGAAGGTCAAGCAACCAGGCTCACCTCTAATTGTGTTAAATATAGGTAAACCAATGGTTTATGGAGAGAGAACATCCCAGTTGTAAAGTCTTATGTTATTAATTGACCAAGATTTCTAAAACAAACTTCAAATTGAATGAAGCAATAAAGAACTGTTCCCTTGTAGCTACAAATGTAAGAGCTTGTTCATTAGAACTCAACTTTAATAACTCTGGCATGTCAAAAGCCAGAAAGTGTTAGGGTAGCTGAAAGGACGGAAATGGCAAGCAGTGTTTCATTATGAGAAAAGCAGCTCCCATTGAGGCAAGGAAGAAGGATCAATTGCTTGAATTATGGGAAAGGTGTGATCCAAAGAAAGAAACAAGAATTGGGAAACCAAAAAATAACTGCCTCAAAGCACTTACTGAAAGAAGAAATATCAATTTCCTAGTTAGTTCATCAACAATCAAGCTTATCAGATTACAACAGAGAACATAACAAAGATAGGCCAATCACCAGAGGAGAGCGCGATTGCATTGCCTTCCCACCAGCTCGCCCAATGGATATTGTCCCAGTGACAGAGCCATAATCATCATCATTTTCACTGTCCTCATCGGCAAATTGGAGTCCCTTTGACTGTGCTGCTGGCCTTGCCTGCACTTTTTAAAATGTTTTAGACGATCTATATATAAATACATAAGACCTTAGATGGTAACAGTTATTTAACTATGTGATATTACAAATAGAATAGGAAACAGTAATTAGGATGACAATCACCAGAGGAGAGGGCGAGGGCATGGCCTTTCCACCAGAACGGCCAATTGATACAGTCCCACTCACAGGGACGGTATCATCATCCTTTTCAATGCCCTCGTCCACGAATTGAAGGGGCTTTGGGTGGGCATGAGTTTGTGATGCTGGCCTTCTCTGCAATTTAGTAAAAACAAGTTATGACATGGAGAATCTAGCTTAGCTTAGAACAGCACAAGAAAAAAGAGTAATAACGGCAATCACCAGAGGAGAGCGGGAAGGCATAGCCTTTCCACTGGCAAGCCCAATGGATACTGTCCCACTTATATCATCATTTTCAGGGTCGTCGTCTGCAAATTGGAGTCCCTTTGGCTGACCATGTCCATGAGTTTGTGCTGCGGGCCTAGTCTGCAGTTTAGATAATACTAAATCATCACCACTACCAATGGATAGTTTATTTGGCAAATGCCATTTTATCAATAGCTTTACCAGTGGAGAACGCGTGCCCATTTTCTTGCACCTCAAGCCCAATGCTCCCTTTACCGGTAGGATTATACTCATACGATAGGTCATCTTCCTCTTCACCATCATCATCAGGCGTTTGATGGGACATCACCTGAGCAAGTCTCTGTGCGGCAGCTTTTGTGTGTGCTTTCCTGGCATTAGGCATCCCGCTCGATCCTGTCCGAACATGGCGGGGATGCAGCGGCGATACGACCGGTGATGATGGAGTCGCAGGTGGGACAGCAGAGGTCTTCTGCCTCAGGTAGTCTTGCCTGGTCCGGGGGTCCATGATGAATCCTGTCCAAAAACTTGATGGAAACCCTTCAACCAGAAAACAAAGCAGAGATTGTATAATGAGACAAAAAGATGGTGACAGTATGCTCAGCTTATATCTGTGGATGTTTGTGGGAAGATAGCAATGAATCAAACCAAAATAAGATATAGCTACAATGAAAATGGAAGATCCGATTGATAAGGCCAAAAAGGAGGGAGGGAACGTAACAGAACAGAAGAGAAGTTGAGAAAGATCTTGCTACGTGATTTACGTCCTTCTTCAACCCTGCATGTGTATGAGGTCAGGAAAAAGATTTTTGAGATTTAAATGATTTTTGGTATCTTTTCTTATTACAAAATTATAATAAAACTACACCTATCCTTTCTTCACACTGATGAACAACTATATATTAATGAAATTTCATGGAACACTCAACGGATCAAAATAGGCCTGTATAATATTCAAAATGACGTTATTTAGACGAAAAGAAACTTTTTTTTTAATTTCTTCTTTATATATTTTTATTTGCCTTTATTTTACACAAGTGTTTTTTGTACGTAGGAAAATAAAACTAAAAGCCAACTTCAAACTAACTAGTACAAATTTTGGCGGTACAAAGCTCCTTGTTTGTCCTGGTGAATGAGCTTCAATAATGTCAGCGGAGGCTTCTAAAGAATATGCAATCATGAACTGACTAGAGCTGCGATTGAGGCCAGGTGGTTCGTACACTGGTTCCCTTCACGATGTAGTGTTGAAATTGCACCTCCCAAGCTCGTTGAAGTAATCTGCGAGTATCTATCTCAAAAATTTGCTCATCAGATAAAGCTATATTGGATGAAGACAATATGTTTATAACTACGAGGGAATTCACTTCTATGGTGACTCGTCGATGTCCCAGTGTCCAAGCTAGAGTGAGTCCCATTTGGACTCTTCAGAGTTTTGTAGTTAGTGGCAAATCCTCTTGCAATATATTGTATAAACCCACCGTATCACTAATCGTGCCAGTCTCTAAGTATCCTCCCAGCAATAATAATGTTTCCTCCTTGTTTTACTGCCCCATGGGTGTTTAACTTAACCCAGTCATCTGGTGGTTTGGTCTACCCAACTAACCTATGAGTAATCCTTAGGTTGGAAGCATACAATTTTCCGCTATCCTTGCCCGTTTCTATCCATTCTATGTACTCCAGAACAGCTCTGTCACCCACTTTCGGCCAAACGAAGTTAGTATCAAACACATTTTTATTTCGCCAGTACCATAAAAACCAACAGGCTACTCCAAAGAGAGAAGCCCAGTCAAATTGCCTCATATTGTGGTGCTTCGTAAAGTTAGATTTTACCCACCGCATCTCATCTTGTAGGAAGAATTTCGTATCCACTATCTCTGGGGGAAATTTTGCCCAGAAGGCTTTAACTCTCGGACAATCCTTAATGGCTTGTAGAGTGGATTCTTCTTATCCACAATTGTGACACTTGCTATCTGTAGCAATGTGACGAGTCACTCTTTGTTAATTGCTCATCAGTTTTCCTTTGATCATTAACCAAAGGAATGCCCTAATCCACTGCGGCCCTACCCATTTCTAAATTAATTCCCAGAGGCCATTATGCTCGTCGGTGATACTCTCTTTGATTAATTCGTATGCTGACGTTACTGTGAATCGTCTATGTGTTGTTTGTCCTTACTAGAGAGTATCTTCTGCTGTGCTATCTACATTAGTGGGGGTCTTCGCAATGTCCAGGAAAATTGAGGAGGGGAGGTAATGCTGGAACAAATTCCACTTCCAGGTGCTATTTGCATTCTTAAAATCCGCAACAGAGGCTTATAAGACTCTTTTGGGGGTTGGGGAGGTCGCCACATAAATAAGTGGTCCCTAGTCCTTTACCTAGTTACCCATCCAGAATCGGATTCTCTTTCCATGACCTTGTTTCCATTCTAGACCTTGGCGAACTACTTGCCAAGTTGCAGATATTCTCCTCCAAATGCTCGAAGCCCCGACCCTCTGTATTGTAGGAGGGATGTAGTGCGGGTCAACGAGATATTTAGCTCTTAGAATCTGAACCCATAAAGCTTGGGGCTGTGTAATCAACACCCAACCCAACTTAGACAATAAAGCATTGTTAAAAGAGCGGATTCGTTTAATGCCCAGGTCCCTCAATTTTTTGGGCTGACACACTATTTCCCAGTTGGCTAGATGCATTTTCCTTTGCTCTAAACAAGATCTCGCATGAGTCTCTCCAAGTCATCACAAAGCTGCCTCGGGAGTCTAACTGTTTGCATCGTATAAGTGGACAGGGCCGTTATCACAGACTGGGTTAAGGTAACTCTTCCCATTAGAGACAGTACCTTTGCCCTCCGTCCTGCAAGTTTCTGTCATGCATTATCAAGGAGATGTCAATACGTGTGTCTTAATGACTGCTCATGTAGCAATGGGGCTCCTAGATATTTCCCCAAGTTGTTTGTACGAGATATGTGTAGGGCTTGACTGATTCTACGCTCAAGTGCTGGGGAAACGTTTTTTGAGAAGAAAATTCAAGTTTTGTCAGTATTCACTTTCTGGCCAGAAGCCTGACAAAACTCTTCAAGTGTTCTTACGATAACATGGGTTTGAGAATCCGTAGCTTTTGCAAAAAGGACTAGGTCATCTGCAAAGAAGAGATGAGATATCTGAGGCCCAGTAAGGCTCAATTTTCTTGATTTCCATAGCCTTTGTTCCACCTTTTTCGAAATAAGTTGTCCTAGTCTTTCCATGCATAGGACAAAAAGGTAGGGCAAGAGCAGGTCACCTTGCCTAATACCTCGTGAATGGCTAAATGGGTTAATCACTGTGCATTGCCATGCGACTTGCAAAGTCATCGTCGACACACACTTCGTGATGACCGAGATTGAATTTTCCAGAATTTCATGTCCATTAAAGTATTCTGCATGAAATCCCATCAGAGCTGATCGTACGCTATTTCGAGGTCCACCTTTATAGCCAAAAATTCGGTCTTCCCCTTATTCTTTCGCATCGAATGTATGACTTCCTGAGCAATGATAATATTATCAATTGTTTGTCTGCTTGGGATAAAGCTGCTTTGGGGCGTCTGTACTAGCCAATCCATGTGGTTTTTCAATCGATTGATAAGAACTTTGGAAATTATTTTGTATAGCACGTTGTAGAGGCTAATCGGTCAGAATTGTGCGATAATCCTCGGGGAGGAAACTTTGGAGATCAGGACTAGAATGGTTTGATTTAAATCTTTTTCCCAACGTTCCAGCCTAAATACTTCCTTAACATGCTCTATCACTTTTGGCTCGACCTGCCCCTATTGTTTCTGAAAAAAGAGGGTATTAAAACCATCTACTCCAGGGGCTTTATTTAGGTTCATGTTAAACACCGCTGACTTGATTTCATTGTCGTGGATTGGCTAGGTCAAAGCATGCAGTCCATCTACCAAGAGCGAAGGAAGCACTCCTGAGATCAGGTAGCATTGTAAAGGCCCATCTTCTTGTGTATATAAAGTGACAAAGAAGTCCCTGGCTTACTTACTTAGTTGTACCGGGTCAGAAATCAGAACCTCTTGAGGATCAGTGAGTCGCTCTATCTGTAGTTTCTTCCTTTTAGAGAGCGTGAGTGTATGGTAGTATTTCGTATTCCTATCTTCTTTCTAGAGCCAGTCGCATTAGGCTTTTTGATGTCAATAGATTTCCTCCTCACATAAAATATGCATCAATTCCTTACTTAATTGTTCCTCCAAGTCTAAAAGTACATCCAAATTGTCCCTTATCATGGCCCTCTGGATTCCCTCATTTATAAGCTAACGCCAATTTTGTATTGAAATCCCCACCTATGAGCTAGGGATTATGAGTATAACTTCCTACCCATTTTAAAATCGGCCAAAAATGGTTTACGGGCTTGCATAAACCGTTGTAAAGTCGAAAGAGTAAGTAGCATATTTGATCTTTGTATGGATAAATTGGTGGTGGGCTAGCACTGTTGAGATATTGAAAACTTCTTTCCATAAAAGCCATATCCCTCCCAAGAAACCCTCTACCTCTACCCTAAAAGAATAATTAAATCCGAAAGCACTAACGACTTCTTGAGCCCTAGGTCCACTAATTCGAGTTTCCATTAAAACGAGGATACCAGGCTTAAAATGCCTAATGTAATTACGAAGTATGGCATGGAGTTTCTGCCCTCCTACCCCTTGGAAATTCCAAATTAATATCGACATAAAGTAAAAACAAGCTAATTAGGAGTTGTACCTCCAATGGAAGCGTCCTTGTTTCCTTCGCCCGGAGATTGTGTTGTGTGCACCTCTTTGTAATGCATTTGATGGATTGGGTCTGGGCTTCCCTCTCCGACTACTATATCTGGAGGGTCGATGTAGGACATTTCAATATCCTCGCTGAGAGGCCTGATTTCCTTTTGGACCTCAACTTCGTCCATTAACTGGAGTCTCTCTTCATCGACCAGTTCTCTGTCCTCAAGTAACTGGCTATCGCATACCAATTCTGAGTGAGTAGCTATTTCAATCGCTATATTTGTTCTCTGTTGTTGGGCTATAGTTGGATTTGTGGAACTGTATCCGTTTCCTATTCCTGGGGCCCACTGGTCCTGGAACTTTCCCCTTTGGTCTGTTGGGTTTGGCCTTTGGGCCCCTTTCTGGGTTTGGGCCTATTAGACTTAACCAACTGGTCTCTTTGAGGTTGCTTTCCCTTGCCTATTAATTTAGTTAGCTCCAGGTTGGTTCCGAAGCACAGCATGTTGTTGGTGAGTGGGCCTTCTAACACTGTCTCTTCAGCTATTTCCAAAAGTTCCTGTTTTGAAGGAGAGCGTACCTCGATCCTCTCCTCTGAAGGGACTTTTGATTTTTTTTTCCATTCCTATACATTGCTTAGCCTGATCTTGATGGTTTGAAGGTACTCTTGGTTTACGTTGAACCTTCATCCACGGTCCATAACTGTTGGAAAATTCAATCGTTGCCTTCCCTGCAATGTTGCCTCCCATTAGTGTTCCAATTGCTACTGTCGTCATTGCCTCCATCTCCGACGATCCTCCTCCTTGTCCAGGGTGTTCTGGCTGTGTTGGTGTGGCTTGTTTTTTCTGCGGACATCCAGGTGCTTCGTGACCTACTTTATCGCATGAATAGCAGATGTGCGACAGGCCTTCATACTCCACCCTCAGTATCTCGCCGTCGAGCTGCACAGTGGTCCACAATGGAGAAGATAGGTCAATGTCGATAGCGAGCCTAGCATACTTTCCTCACTGCGTTAAGAATGTGGTTTCATCGATACGTATTGTAGTTCCCACAAGATCCCCCATAGCTTTTATTATTCCAGGGTAGTACCTCGTAATGGGAAGGTCTGGGAATAGGATCCAGGCGACGGTGCGGTGGAGCTAGCTTTGAGTCGGTCAGAATGATGATGCCTAGCGCTGCACCGAAAGCGCCTGGTCGTAAATGGTTCATGGTCGGTTGGTGAGGGCGTGGAGATAGTCATCCTCCTCTATGAACCGCACCAGAAAAAATTCATGCTCTAGGTCCACGATCTTGATGGGTCCTCTGGGTTTCCACAAATTCTTCAACCGTGTTACTATATTTTGGAAGCCTATCCTCCGTCCCAGAAGTTTGAATACTATGGCTTGTGTCCAGATGTTGTCTAACTTCATCTTGAAATTATGGGACAATGTTATACCCCCCCCCCCAATCCTCTCCCGATAGCTGCTGTATATCCCCCTCTTCGGGTTCAATGGGATCTTCTAAAGGCCATGCTTTTTCCTCCCTAGTGTTGGCTTCTAGCATGTCCCCCGTCAAGGCTGCACTATAGGATTGCTTCGGCCGTGGTGGTGTATCGTCCTCACGTTTCCTGGTCGTCCACGTTTGGGAAGGTGACCCTCCTGGTCAAGGGATGCCATGGGAATCCCAGCGTGTGGAGAAGATGATCGAACCAGCGTAAGAAAATTAGTTGGGAAGCTCGCAGAATTTCCGTCACCTTTTTTGGATCTAGAATTTTCTTGCTCTAACAACTATTTTCTAGACCCAAGAATATCTCTTTTAATTGTGGGAATTTTGGATTTCACAGACGATACATTATTGCAGTTAGAATTGTGTTCAATGAAGAAAGGGACATCATTTATTTTACACAAGTTGAAGGATGAGAAATATATACACATGCAAGTTGGACCTAAACCATCTAGCAACTAACTAGTTTTAAAAGCAACAAAACAATTTAAGTTAGAATAACTGACATGATACATGCTCATTTCAATATCCAATTCCAAACTTACAAGTATAATGAACAAAGCAAATTTTGAAATCAAGGGATATATGCTAACATATTTATTAGTAACAATATATTTTACTTAAAGAGTATTAATATACTCTTTATATATCTAATATGATCAACTAGCGTTTAAATATTTATAACTTACAATGCTCCAATTATAAATTAACCCTTAAAATATTAGTTATTAGATAACTTATGAAAAATGTTTTACATTCACATCCTAAATTTTTTAAATATATATTGATGGTAATATATTATTAATAGTAGAAGAATAATAAACATTAAAAATTTATTTATTTTATTGAATCTTATCAAACTTATGTTAAAATTAATCAAATGATGATGTACTTAACAATCTAATATTTAATTAGCATTGTTATGATAAGTATTAAATAAATTAAAATTAAACTAAAATAAATAAGAGGCATAACATTGATATTGAAAATTGTAGATGTGTTTAAGATCTATTGAGTAGTTATCTTTTAATGTATCTACCACCTATTCATGAAAAAGATATTCAGATGACCCTACTTACATATATTATGCTTTGTTTATAGAAAATATGAATTGAATTAAGGTATAAAAGGCATACTAGGTTAACAAGTAAAATTAAAAGCCTAAAGAGGCACTTAGAAACTAGAGCGACTTACAACTCAATTGGATTTAGGAGTGATACACTTCTTGGAATCTATGTTTGTAGGTGCTTATTACCTAATGAAATCTATAAGATGATTATAGAATTGCTCTTTGGTGATGCACCTATCCTGAAAAATTCGATTACTTCTCTCATCCCAAATGGTTATGATCAAGCAAGATAAGGAAATGTAAAAGCACCATTTTACAGTTTTGTTAGTGGCTAATTGTTGAGCACCAGGTCTTGATGTTGTTCAAATCATTTGGTGTATCAGTGATCAAGCATACAAGTAGTAGTGTTTTTCAAATTTCATTAGTGAAGCTGTATTGGAAGAATAAGTGGTTTATGCTTTATTTAGCACATCTGCAAAGTGTACACCAATTAGTGAGGTTTAAAAACTTAGAAAGTTTATTTACAGTTGATAGCTTGTTCTTTATGGCAAGTCAAAGCTTGGTGGATCTTTGTGGATGAAGATGAGTGAACCATACCACCTTAGTCTAAGATATAGATACCAAATCACAAGATAGAACCTTTTCCATGGTTGGCTCTTAAATATACTTATGCAATCTAATATATACAAGGTTAATCATCTTATTATTTTCTAACTTGAATCTTTTTGTTTTATTCTTCAAATATTTTTTTAATATTTGTAACAAGTTTCCTAACTTTAAATTTTTTCAACTCATTCTTTTTAGTATCTTTTAACATAAATCATGTGATAATTCAATTGAAATTTATCTAAATAATTTATTTTCTTTAATTTCCCGATATCATAATAAATTGCTCTTTTTCTTATATACCAGATATATAAAGGGTTAATTATAAAAAGTCCAAACTTTTGTCAATTTTTAATATATAGGGATTGATAATAGCAACCTACCGTATTTAGGCACACAACATGTATATAAATAATAGTGTATAATGAATACAAAAACATCAAGTATTCATAATTCATAACATGTTATCAAAACCATACTTGGCTATTTGAAAGTTTAAAGTTTTGCCCAAGTGTAAAATTTTAGTATATTTTTAGTGTTTTTCTACTTGTATTTGCAAGTGTTTGGGTCATCTGATATGTGTTTAAATGTTGATTCATTTGAAATACTACATTTAGTGATCAATACCTTAGAAATGCTTAGGACACTCACTTTAGCTCATATTTGATCTTAAGTACTTTTCTGAAGTAAAGAAGCTAAAGTAACCCAAAAGCATGTCATTGAAGCCATCTTTTCAATTTCCATATTCTATTGATTTATGGAGATGAAGAAGAAGAGGGCTGAAAGAAAAAGAGGCAAGAAAGAATGCTAAATGAAGAACAAGGAAAGGAGAAATCTCACGGGCAAACACTGGACTGCATGGGCTTGAGAAATCTCTCACGCCAATGCATCATCTTTCATGATTGTTAGAGATCTCTCACAGTCGTGAGAGTGTCGACTGTGAGAAGCCCATGCACGACTGTGAGAGGTTTGCACAATTATGCAATGACTTTGCATGGCCATGAGTTCTCACATCTGAGAATTAATTGGAGAACAACACAGTGTCCTAGCTAGATGTCACTCGGTTTTAAACCTAAATTTTACTATATAAGGAAAAGAGAGTGACGACAAAAGGGTATGTGGGAATAAACCTAGCCGACATGACCCTTCTTCTATTTTCTCTTCAGTTGTTTCTTCGTTTGACAATAATAGGATGGCTGATGGTAAAAGCTTGAAGATAAGGATGACAGCTAACTTTCCTAACACCGGTTCGAAGGTGTAATTGAGGCTAAGAAGCACATTAAGCAGATTGTTGATGTGTATCATTTTTTTTTACCTCCTTTTGAATTGTTTATGTTATCTTGTATGGATTGATTGCGTGTTATATAAGAATGATTTTAATGTTTTATTGAATTATTTTTCATGAAAACCTATTGCTAGAACTTGAATGCAATATGCAATAGTCATGTTAAAGGTTGTATGTGGCAACTAACGGTATTAAATCGTTAGAGATAACATAACGTAAGTTAAATAATCCAAGCTTGTCTATGTTACTTAGATTGATATGTTTTTCTCACTTGTAATGTGACTGATTGTAAAAAATTATTTCAAGTTATTTTCCCATTTTATAGCTTTTGTGTTGAAATCAAAACACAATTTAATATTTCTTTACATACTTTGTAGAGTAATAATGCCAAAAAATTACCTTTCTAATCTCTTGCATACTTACACGCTTAAAAATGGCATCATTCAACAAATTTCTTATGTAGATAACACCATCACAAAACAATGTAGTTGAAAGAAAAAACAAACATCTCCTCGAAATAGCCAAAGCATTTATGTTCCACACACATGTACCTAATTATTTTTAGGTCGATGTAGTCTTTATAACCTACTTTTTTTATTAATCATATGCCATCGTTAGTCCTTCATGGTGAGATTCCTTATCAAATTCTCTTTCCTACTAAATCCTTGTTCCCCATTAAGACTCGTATATTTGGAAATATATGTTGTATCTGTGATGTTTGTCCTTAAGTCACCAAATCAGATCTCAAATCTATACAATGTGTCTTCTTGGGTTACTCTCACTTTCAAAAAAGGTATCAATGTTATTGTCCTAGTCTTAATAAATATCTTGTATCTATTGATGTTATGTTTATGGAACATCTTCCTTACTTTCCTATTTCTTCAACCACTTTTAATAATCAAGGGTAGAATGATGAATTGTTAGTATACCAAATTACTCATCAGTCACCAAGTGTTGCTTTTGCACATACTATTTCGACAAGAATGCCACCACCAACACCTCTACCCTTTAGTCATGTCCACTCTATATGATGAGATATTCTTGCTACACATCTAAAGTCAATTTCTCCTTTAGCATCAAATCTCGTGAATACTGATCTTAACATTCCAACTGCTCTCCGGAAAGGTAAATGTCAATGCATTTATCCATTCTCATCTTTTATTTCGTATTACCAATTATCATCTACTTCATGTTCTTTTATTTCCTCTCTAAATTCTGTGTCTATTCCTAAAGTTGTTCATGAGGCATTGTCTCATCCTAGTTGGCAAGCGGCAATAATAGAAGAGATAAAATGCTTTAAATACTAATTGTACTTGGAATTTAGTGAATTTACATACTAAAAAAGGCTATCAGATGTAAATAGGTATTTACTATTAAATTAAATCCCAATAGCTCAGTAACTCGACTTAAAGCTTGCCTTATTGCTAAAGGCTATGCTCAGACTTATGGTGTAGACTACTTTGGTACCTTCTCTCTTGTGGTTAAGTTAACATATGTTTGTTTGTTTATTTCTATGGTAGCTACTCATGCCTGGCCTTTGCATCAATTGGACATAAAGAATGCATTTCTATATGGAGATTTAGAAGAGAAAGTTTACATAGAGCAACCACCTGGGCTTGTTGCTCAAAAAGAGTATAAGAAAGTGTGTCATCTTCGAAGATCTTTGTATTGTTTAAAATAGAGTGTTTGCGCTTGGTTGGAAAGTTTAGTTAAGCCGTTGAATAATTTAGAATAAACAAAAGCAAATATGATCATTTTGCCTTCTACAAGTATTCTACATATGGTATTATTATTTTTATTGTCTACGTAGACGATATTGTTATCACTGAGAATGATTGTAACATCCCGTTTCCATCCAAAGGGTTAGAACCCTAACGATTTGATACATGTAAGATCAATAGGAGAAAATGGGATAACACATCTCATGCTCATGCATTACATAAGGTGCACATGCACATACATAGTGAATCCTTGCACATAACAATAATTGTACATGCATTCATCGACATTCCCGGTATATTTGGTTCTACTTGTGAATGGGTTGAGAATTGTGGGTTATTGATTTTGAAAATTTAATTGGAGAGTGACATTATTGATTTTATAATTTTGGAGAAATTTAGGAATTTTTCTGAAATTTTTCGGGGGTAAATCCCGAACTAGGAAAAATGCCGAGGGGCAGACCAAATGATAATCGGTATTAGAATTTAGTGCCTATGGAATTGAATTTTGGCCATATGGTTATAGGAATAATTGACAAGTGTTATTTATGGGAAATTGGGCTTGAAATTGATTAGTTTAAGAAGAAATTAAAGGTTAAAGCTTGGCTTGACACATGGCATGTTGAGAGCCATGTATTAGGTTAGATAACCATTTAAATTGAAGCTCCATTTGGCCTCTCTCACAACATTCACTCTTTAAAAGCCCTTTGGAGTTGAATTTTGGGTTATTTTCTTCTCTTCTTCGTGAGCTTCTTCCCCTTCTCTTCTTGTGTTGTGATTTCCTTCAACTTAAGCTTAGCTTTCATCTATTCCTTGTTCCTTGTCATCTTGCTCTTGCTTACTTGTCATAAACCTACCTCTTTACTCCTTTGGATGATGATGATCGATGGTGATGGTTGAAGCTAGGGTTTGGTGGTGTTCTTGGAGAGTTCAATGATGAGGTGGCTTAACCAAGTAAGTTCCTTTCAAATGTTATGGGTATGGCTAAATAAAGCTAAATTGATGATGAACTTGAGTATCTTGATGATTTGAGTTTTGTAAGAGTTATGTATGTATCTTGGATGATGCAAAGTTATGTTCATATATGGTTGTTGTATGAATAGGATAAGTGAGAAAGCATCTATATAGGTTTAGAGATGGATTGATGTTCAAAGAGATGTATGAATGAGTATAAACTTGATTATAACTAGATATCTATGTATATGCACTGTTTTTGGTAATTGTTAAATGATAGATCATGGGTTGTTTGAGAGTGAGTTATTGAATTGAATTAGGTAGGGATTGATGAAGAAATATAATGGAAATGATGATTTAAATAGATGAGTTGAATGTTAAGATTGAATAGTGGAAAAATCTGGAAAATTTCAATAGTTTGATCTTGAGTGTGCTCCACTTGATTGGTCATAATTGTTTCTATAGTTGTCCAAATGAGTTGACGTTTAGTTTACATGAAACTAGAGGAAATTGACTACAATTCCTATGAAGATGTTGAGTGTGAATTTGGTTTTGAAGAGTCCCAAATGTTGGTATGAAGTTAGGTAATTGAGTGTTGAAATTGTTGTGAATAAAGGCATATGATTGTGTTTCATTTTAGAAGTGTATAAGCCATTAGGGAATATGTATTGAGTATGAACGATTTTGAACTACATTTGAGGTGTTTATGTGTGTAGTCACTAACTCGAACATGATGAATTGTGAGTAGGAAGTGTTTGGTATTGAGGAATAAAATGTGAGATGGGAAAGGATGGAATATCATTGATGTTTAAGTTGTTTTATGCTCAGGGATTTAAAATTACAAATATAAGTGGCCCCCCTTATAAAAAAAACCCTATCTTCTATTCTCTTCAACTCTGCACGCACAGCCCTCCTTCGCCATATTGAAAACGCCTCCACCCTCCAGGCTCCATCTGGGCCATCTCATGGTCCACCCACCCAAGTGTATCTCATGGTAAAATTTCTGATAGCTTCACCTTGAGTAAATTTAAATAGATGAATCTTAGAGGCATCATTATCCAGCTTAAAAGAAGCCTAAACCAGAATTGATTGATTCCTAAAATTAATTATTTTTGTGATTACTGATTGGGTTATTGCCTTATTGGTATGTAGGAATTAGGATATTGATTGATGATTAAGACTTGAGAACAATGAGAAGCTAATTTCACCATCAAGATTCAAGTTATTTAAGGTACGTATACCAGTGAGCCTGGGTGGTGGCTCCCAGCGAGCCTGGGCAGTGGCTTATGTGTTATGTCTGTTATTATTTAAATTTTAGTGTTCATTTGTTTGAATGTGTCTCATAGTTTGTATGCTATTTCATTATAGATATTAAAAAATGTATGTATTTATAGTATTTTAAACAAATAAATTCATGTAGTATTCTTATTTTTATTATATATATCATGTTGAAAGACACCAAAATTCATGCCTTTTTTAAAAGAAAGATTACAGAAAGTTCTGATGCAACTCAAGAACAAGAATCGATCTCTAATTATAAACCTTCTGAGCCATCTGAGGATCGTCCTACCAAAGCTTTAAGAGTTGAAGCCAATGTAACTTTTGATATTAATTCCCTAGAGCGTGATCCCGGCTTAAGACGACAAATATGTGAATATGTTGTTGATCAACGTGATGAAGTTAGAAGAGCTTATATTAAAGTTGGTCCATATCCAGATTTGCTTTCAACATATCTAAAATCTAATGAAAAGCACTCACGTAGCTTCCAATCATCATGGTTCAAACTATTCCCGTCTTGGTTGGAATATTCACCTGCTAAAGATGTTGCATTTTGTTTGCCATTTTATTTGTTTTCTGCACAAAATGGACCTTTTAGATGTGAAGCATTTACTGTCCATGGATTTCGCTCTTGGAAAAAAGTGAGAGATGGTAAAAACTGTGCATTTTTGGCACATATTGGAAAGGATCTCACATCTTATCATCGAAAAGCTGAGAGAGCTTGCATAGATCTTATGAATCAACCATCACACATAGTGCAAAGGTTTGAAAGGTTTACATCTCAACAAATTGCAGATAACAGACTTCAATTAAAAGCTTCAATTGAAGTTGCTAGATGGCTTGCATGTCAAGGATGTGCTTTCAGAGGTAATGATGAGAGTGCAACATCAACGAATCGTGGAAATTTTCTTGAATTATTAAATTACATATCCTTTTATAATGAAAAAGTAGCAGAAGTTGTGAAAAAAGCTCCCTTGAATGCCTCATATACATCACCACAAGTGCAAAAGGAAATTTTACATGTCTTGGGAATCAAAGTGAAGAATGCTATCTGTGAAGAAATTGGTGATGGTAAATTTTGTATAATTGTTGATGAAGCTCGGGATGAGTCTAAGAAGGAGAAAATGTCTATTGTCTTGAGATTTGTTGATAAAAAAGGTCTTGTGCGAGAACGATTCTTTGGGTTAGTTCATGTTAAAGATATCTTGCATTGACATTAAAGAGGAATTTTCTCGGTTTATTACATCATAATCTTGATGTTCAAAACATTAGAGGACAAGGCTATGATGGTGCAAGTAATATGAGAGGGGAATGGAATGGATTGCAAGCTCTAATTTTAAAGGAGTGCTCTTATGCTTACTATGTTCATTGTATGGCACATAGGTTGCAATTGGCTTTTGTTGCAGCATCGAAGGAAGTTATCCCGATTCATCATTTTTTTACAAAATTAAATTGTATTGTTAATATTTTTGGGGCATCATGTAAATGCAATGACCAACTGAAAGCTGCTCATGCTGAAAATATTGCTCATGTACTTGCTGTTAATGAACTTGAGAGTGGAAAAGGCTTGAATCAGATTGGCACTTTACAAAGAGTAGGAGACACTCGTTGGAGTTCTTATTTGAAATCTGTTTTCAGTTTGATAAACATTTTTAGTGCTACTTGTGTGGTTTTATTGAATATTATTGAAGATGGAGCTACATCTACTCAACGTGGAGAAGCGGATCTGAGATATGAGGCACTAACCTCTTTTGAATTTGTTTTTATTTTGCATCTCATGAGAAAGATTTTGGAGATTTCTAACTCACTCTGTCAGTCTTTACAACTCAAATCTCAAGACATACTGAATGCAATGCACTTAGTTTCGTCCACAAAGTCACTTATCCGAATTTGAGAGATGAAGGGTGGGAAGAATTGCTTTTAAGTGAAATATTTTGTGAAAAGGTTAATATACCTGCTAGATTTGAATGCTCTTTATGTTGCTAGAAGAGGAAGGGCTCGCCATCAACAAGATGAAATTTTATTAGAACATCATTATAAAGTTGACATTTTCAATGCAGTGATTGACTCTCAATTGCGAGGAATTGAACAATAAGTTCAATGACCACACGTGAAAGCTCCTTATTCTCGGTTCACTTTAGACCAAAGGAGATCCGTAGGTCATTCGGGTTGATGATATTTGCAAGTTAGTACAAAATTATACCCACAGATTTTGCGAGTATGACATGCTACGCTTGATGATACAATTTGAGCACTTTAATCATGCAACACAAGTTCCGAATTTGAAAACTTGGTAACCATTTCGATTTGTGCCAATGGTTGGTGAAAACTAGAAAATCGAAATTTTCCCCTTGTTTATAGAGTGGTTACTTTGGTTCTCACTCTCCCGCTTTCTCTTGCTACAACGGAGCGATCATTTTTAGCTATGAAAATTGTGAAGACGAGACTTCGTAATAAGATGGAAGATGAATATCTCTCTGATTGTTTATTAGTGTTTATTGAAAGAGAAATTGTTGAAACAGTTAGTACATATTTATTGATAGATGATTTTCGTGATTTAAAAGAACGGCGTGTTGCATTTTGATTGTTTATTAATAATATTATATAATTGTATTATTTTTTTGCATTTAGATGTTGGCCCCCGGCCCCCCCGTAGAGTTGAGTCTGGCTCCGTCCCTGTTTATGCTAGAATTGGTGAAATTGGAAGTGTTTAAGAGTGTATGAAAGGTTAGAATGGGTTTAGGACCTTTTGTAGGAGTTTTAGAAGTGAAAAATTTAGTAAACTTGTAGCTTACACGGTCTGCCCGTGTACCATTACACGGCCCGTGTAAATCCAGGCTCAGGGGACACATTTCACCCGAAGGTTACATAGTCTGATCGTGTGGCTTTACACGGTCCGTGTGTTTTGGACCTCTTAACGACAGAATTAGAATTTGTGGTCTTCAGGAAAGTTGTATCCCTAGATGTCTTCTTTCCAACAGTCAAGAACGAAGTCATGCCGACATCTAGAACGAAAGTTATGGCATTTGCGCCAAAGTATGTTCGATTGGAGGACAATTATGATCATGGTTGCTTCTTTCGACCATAACTCCTTCGTTAGACCTCCAAATGACTTGGTTCTTGCGGCAATGGGTTCCTAACACATTTTCCTACTTCTGTACAAACATTTGTATTAATTGGAGTTAAATTGAAAGAGATTGATCAAATACAAGTGTGAGAGTCTATTGGAACATTGTCAACGGGAGTAGTTTTACTGAACAGAGTTCAATGTTTTGCTTATATCTAGAGCTATAGGATTCCAAATGAGATGATTCTTTCTTTGTAGTAAAGTTAAGATATAGGGATACAAATCATATGAAGAAGATATATTTTTCTTCAATTCCTAAGATGTTCAAATTCGATATAGAATTGGGTTTAGTACACTTAGAACAATCCTCCAATGTTTGAGGTATATCTCCCAATCTACTGAACCAGATTGAGTGATCTTGGTGTCAATGGATTCATAAGACATAGGGGAACACATGTCTAGAAGAGGGTATGACCAAATTTCATCAGTTTCACTTTCTTATTGAACGTGAATAGTGGACCCGAAAGTGCATTTTGGAAAAATACCCGGGATTGTCATGAACATGCATTGTACATATATGTGCATGAATAAATGCTTATAATGGTGCAATATTATTAATGTGTGTGCAACGTATTGCATAAATGAGTTGTGCAGGTCACAAGTCCGCAGTAAGGCGTTTCCAAAAATTGGAAGCAACTGCTAATTTGGAGCGTACTGTGAGTAGACCTAGATGGTCTTACTTTATTGTTTGTTAATTGAATTCTTGTATTATTTGACTATTGGATGATTGTGTAAATGTGATTGAATATGTGGGGTTTCAGATAGGAGGTCCGATGATTGTGATGATTGACTTGGATATTGAAGTGCTATTTGTTTGTGAATTGGAAGAACTAAATGTATTGAGTGATTGCTATGTGTTTCCTGAATGTGTAAATTGCATGCAAGTGATAGTGAGATTTCTCAACTATCTGTTGCATACCGGACTACGGTCCGTTGATAAGCGAATATGAGTGAATAAGAGCATGTAATTATGAGTGATGCATTTCAATGCATATGAATGACGATTGAATTCTCAACACTAAGGTTAAATGCCGGACTAAGGTCCGATGATATGGGAATGAATGGGTTTACGAAATTGTGAGTGATGCATTTCATTTCATGAATGCATGTCATATAATGGCTGTTGTGACTAGAGTAGCCACCGATCAGAGCTACAAGCTCAACGATTAATGAGCCCTATATGGAACAGTTATCAATGAGCCCTACATGGGACAGTTATCAATGAGCCCTATATGGGACAGTTATCAATGAGCCCTACATGGGATAGTTATCAATGAGCCCTATATGGGACAGTTCAGGCACTCGGTCACAACAGAGTAACAATTGGAAAGTGAGTCTCATATACACTGAGTATGCATGACATAAATGATTAAATGATATTGAATGTGAAATAACTGAACAAGTTTATGTGATTCAATATGGTTGTTAATGAAATGATATGAATATGGGAAATAATGTGATATAGGAAATAAAGTGAGATTGGTTCAAGATTGAATGTGAAATAATATGATCATATGCGTCAAGATGAAATATATGTCTTATGTGATATATGATGAGTGAGCCATCGATGATGGTCACTCACTGAGTTTACAAAACTCACCCAAAATTTGCAATTATTTTTCAGGATCAAAAGAATACCCCGTTAAGCCAACGGGAGTATATTTGCAGGATTCAAGTGAAGGATAGAAGTCGGGATCAGTTCGCGTCTGCATTGCATGTCTTTATTTATGTAATAAAGTGAATTTTTGCATTTGGGAAATGGGCCTGAGTGGCTATTGGAAATTGTGTATAATGAAATTTTATATGATTGAATGAGGACCCAAATTATGCATTGAATTCCGTATATATATTGTTTTCAAAAAAAATATACCGATTACTGAATAAGTATTTTAGCACGCCACCCTCGCGAGGCACGGACTCAGATATCACCGTCGATGTCGAGTTCGGGTCGCGTGGGAGTGGGGTGTTACAATGATGCCATAGGGATCTCATCTATGGAAACATTCCTTCATAATCATTTACAAACAAAGGATTTTGAGTTTAAAAATACTTACTGGGAGTTGAGGTAATAAGGTATAAAAATGAAATCTTTTTATCTCAAAAAAAATATTTGCTAGATTTGTTATCTGAAATAGGAAAATTAGGGGCTAAACCATATAGGGCTTATATGTCACCTAATGTGTAATTCACAAAATATGGAGATTTGTTTGAAAAGCCTAGAAGTATAAAAGACTAGTTGGAAAACTGGATTATCTTACTTGATTAGTATTGTGAGCCAATTTATGTTTTTGCCAACAATTCACACTAAGCTACTTTGGAGCAAATCTTTTGTTACTTGAAGGGAGCACCTAGACAAGGTATACTTTATAGAAATCTTGGTCACACTCATATAGAATGCTTCTTATATACAGATTGGGCAAGGTCCAAGATAGATTAAAAAAAAATCCACCATATGCTATTATGTTATTGTTGGAGGAAATTTGGTTTGAAAGAAAAGTCAGAAACAGAATTTTGTAGCTCACTCCAGTGTGGAATCAAAGTACAGAGCTATGGCATAATCTGTATGTGAAATAATGTGGATATATCAAATCTTGACATAAATTGGACTTAAAGTTAATATGCCAACAAAATTATAGTTTGATAACCAAACTGCTTATCATATGGCCTCTAAGCATGTGTTTCAAGAACAAACTAAGCATAATGTAATTGATTGTCACTTTGTTCATGAAAAGGTGTAACAAAATATAGTATTTATAGGACATATGAAGATTATAGAACAACTAGGGGATCTCTTTACAAAGGCTCTAAATGGGAGCCGGATTGAATATTTGTGTACCAAGCTAAGTTGATAAACATCGATGCTCCAACTTAAGGGGTAGTATTATCATTATTAAGATTATAAATGAATGTATATATATTACGATTGATTATAGGAAGCTTGATTATAGGGTTGACAATAACTACTTACCACATTTAGGCATACAACATGTATATAAATAGTGGTGTATGCAGTGAATACAAAACATCAAGTATTCATAATTCATAATATAGATAAAGTATATTATTTTATTGTAAGTTATTCAAATCTAATAGCAAACAAAGTGCATTAGTAACTGATGGATTTAGAGATTGCAAACATCTTAATGCAGACTCAAAGAATATAAGAATAGTGTTAAGCATATGACTAACATGAACACTTGAAATGAATTAAAAGTAACATTGGGCAAAAATCAATCAGTTGATAAAGATTTGCAATAAGGAAATTGTAACGGAGAAAGAATGTTGAAGACAAAACTTGATAATAATAGTTCTTATTGTGAAATGTCTTGCTAAATATAATTTGACTTTTCAAGAATCCAACGAGAAACTTTACCAAGATAATAATACTATTTTTTAGGATAATTGAGATGATTGTTGAATTTGATGTGATGTAATAATGTAAGATCATGTTAAACACATTTAAAATCATAAAATTTATCGTCATTATCTTGGTCACAAAATTCAAAATGAGTTGATTTCTCTTTTGGCCCATAGTGCTAGATGTTTTATCATAAGGATCATTAAAGAGATGAAATAATTTTCTATAATTCTTGATTATACCTTATATTTGAGTCATTAAGAACAAACGAGTATTATGATAATGGTTTTTTTGGGTATTTTAGTTACAAATCAGAATTACTAAGGCCTTGCTTGTTTATGTTTCTTTTTTCTGTTTTTCGTCATGGTTTTAAAAAAAAGAAAATAATTTGTTAAAACACGTTTGGACAAGTATTGTTGTCGTTTCTCGTTTCTAAAAATAAAAAACCGCAATAGGTTTATAGAAACGTAAAAAAGACATTTTTGTAAGATTTTAAAACATGATTTTTTTTCTCATAAAAACCACCCATATCAATTTCACTGCCTTTTGTGTTTTTTTCCAGCCTTGCTCGGCCTTCATTAGTCTATGCTTGCTCTTTCATCTTTGAGAAAAGGTTAACAATGGAGGCAGAAGAGGCAAATACAGAAACCAGAACACAAAAATACTGTCAGAAAGTTTCAAGCAACACCAAAAGTGGGATAGGCAACACAATTCAGTACCCAACCATTTGCCATTTGGTCATCGTCAAGGAAGCTACCGTCCGACTGGTCCACCGTCCCTGACACTACCTTCCCTACACACGACGAGCAAGAACTAGCCCTGTATGAATACGGTAAATCAATACCTTCTTCCTCTGCGTGGTCAAGAATGTACACATCGTTTGGGACTGTTATCACTTTCTCTCCTTTTGGAATAATAAGCTTCACATTGTACGCCGCCATGGCCTTAATCCGCCCTCCGTGCCCACTTTTCAACCCGAAAAACACTTGTCTCATGTTCAGAACCGCCCTCCGATTGGTCACCCTGTGTCGGGGTGCCAAGGAGATGCTCAACGTTGTGTCGGAGAGTGTTGCCGTGGAAGCCATTTTTGTGGGGTTAAGCTTAACTTAGCTTAGAAGAGAGAGTGGTAGTGGCGAGTCTCATCCTCCCATCTTTAGTATATAGTAGAACACGCGTGAAACACTTGTCTTATAAATGTTAGTACATCATTTAATGTGGCAGAGCTTACTCTCCAAAGCCTAGTCTTTACGTGAAGACTTTTCACGTATATTTAGCATGGAGCACGCAACACTTGTCTTCACATTTAATGTAACAGCACATCTGCAGAGCCTAGTCTTCAAAGCCTATTCTTCATGTAGTAGCCTTTGTCTCTATATCATAATGGTTCATTTGTTACAAAAGTGAAGCTTACTTTGACGTCCCAGTGAAGTCTTAAGTCCTATTATAGTGAAATCTTATTATAGTGAAGTTTTGTCATAATAAGAATTAATTAATTTAAAATATATTATATTATATTATAATTATTACAAATAAGAGTATAATTAAAAAATAGAAACAAGATGATAAAACTAAACATGATTTTGCTTTTATTTTTTATTAGAAATCTTAAATAAACAAATTTTTAGTTTCAGTTTTTATATTACAAATCTCAACCAAACAAGTTTTTGTTAAAAAAAGCAGAAATAAAAAACAACAATAAAAAATAAAAGTGACTATCAAAAATAACAATAAAAAATAGAAGTAGAAACAAAAAGCCCTTACACAGTGTTTGGTTACTGTCCTTATGGGTGGGGACAGTAGACGGAGACACAAAAATTCCATCTCCGAGGTGTTTGCTTTATGTCTCTACGATTTTTTTCTATACCCCCATTTACAACGTCGAAACCTATCACTCGTTCTCTATTGTCTACTATTTCTCCCAAATCGCTTCATTACCATCTCTTTCTCCCAATGCTCTTCGCAATGGTCTGTGGTTCGTGGCGGCTGAGGTTAGTTTTCTTTTCATTTGTTCTTCCGTTGTTGCCTTTTGAGTTCGGTCTCGTCTCTTCTCATTCTGGATCTGGGTTCGATCGAGAGATTCAGATCTGAAGTTTTTCTCTCTTTTTGTTTTTTGTTTTGTCTTTGTTTGGTGAGTCTTGGTTTCATTTAATTGAAGCTTTTTTCGCAACTGAACTTTTCCTGATTTTGAAGATTGATTTGATTTCTTCTGTCTTCTTTATCACAAGTTGGCACCGGTTTGCTTGGTGCAATATGATGTTGTTGCCTTACCTTTCTTTTATTTATTTTCTTTACCAAATTTTGAATGCCAATTTAGTGCCGTTGGTTTTCTTATTGTTCATACCAATAATGAACCGTCATTAATACTGTTTCCATCTTCGCGTCCAACAAATGAACAACAAATTGAAGTTGCTAACTCAAGAAATTTTAATCGTTGTCGTTGGTGTTATTTTGGGATGTATTATTAACGGTATTCTGAATAAAATATAAGGCTTCTATGTATCTTCAACTTATTATGTAATGAATTCTATGAATGCCTAGATGTTGTATTAACTTATTATGTCGTACAATTTCGAACTTGTTGAACTTTTTAAAACATATTATGTAATGGTGTTTCATGAATGGTTACATGTTTTATTAATTGATTATGTTGTACAATATCTAACTTGCGAGAATTTTTACCTCTTATGTAATTAATTCAATGATTGCTTGCATGATATACTAAATTATTATGTATTAAAATTATACCTTGTACGATTTTTAACTCCTATTATGTAATTACTTTCATAAACGCTAAACATTTAACTAATTTATTATGTACTAAATTATTATGTTATTAATTGAATGAATGCTTAGATGTTTTATTACATTATTATGTATTTCAATTTCTAAATCGATAAATTTTTCTTAACCTATAATAAAATATTTTACCTTGTAGGCATTTTATATTAAATAACTCATTTCTTTTAATTTTAAAGGTTTAACATTTCAATAATTATTTTGGTATCTTATTTTATTTCATTGTAATTATAAAATTACAAATAAACTTAAAATTAATATTGATACAATTATATAATAATCACTTAATTACTTATATCTAACCATATTACACTGCAAGGGCAATTTTGTCATTCATGCTGTTTTTTGGTTCTGTCAGTCACAACCAAACACATTTTTGTCCTTGGGACGGGGATAATTTTATCTGTTTCGTCCACCACAACCAAACACCTAACTATCCCCAGTTTTTGTTCTGTTCCATCTCTTCCTTTCCGTCTCTTTTTGTCTCTGCCCCATGGAGACAGCAACCAAACACAACGTTAAATTATAATATCCTCTAAGCAATATTATTTTTTAGGGTATTTTTGTCATTAAATTAGGGTTTGGAAGGCAAGTCATATCATTCCATCCCTGACCCTCCAATTTGGGAGGTCACAGAATATTGAATTTTGGATGGCAAAGGATGGCTTCCAAAGCCATTAATTGTCATTCCATTCTGTTTCAAAATAGATTCCCAAACAATGGCCTGAGTTATTTGAGTCATTACATTCCATTCTCTTTTCATCCCTCCACCCACATCCAAACATACCTTAGGTATGTTAAGTCCACATAAATAGTCTATTGGGTAGAAGTCTAATCACATCTATACTGCCCTGTCCTGTTCAGGTATATAACTTTCATCCACTAATTAGTAATTACGGAAGAGAAGAAGACAAGAATATCTGACCAGAAGTTTGGCCAAGACAGAAACACCCACTTTAAAATTCAATCTCAACACTGCTACTGTCGCACCACCTCACCAATTTGCTCCTCTCTCTTCCACCCGGAAATATTAACATGCAAAATCATCTGCCAGCGACCAGAAATTCTTCCTTTTCAATTCCCATCTCTCAAAACCCTAACCCCACTCTCGGCGATGGCCGCTTTACAGGCCAAGGTCTCTTCAATTGGTTCTCTCAATGCCATGGCGTATTACACAATATCATCTTGATTGTGGCTTCCCTTTGTTTTGTGCTTTACTTGACATTCCAGACCAAGAAAAGCTTGAGAAAGCTATCCCATGGGAGATCCCATATAATCATCGCTTATTATGTGAGTCTTTGGCTCGTCAGCTTGCTTAATCTTGCTTGGTGCTGCTTTCAGGTTTGTGAGTTTTTATTAGAATATGTCAAGCTAGCTAGTTTTTTTTTTTAATATCCTTTTGTTTTGGTATTAACGAACTTACACTTAAGGCTCGTATTTATGATTCGGATTCATGAATTTATCTATTGAATTGTAGGTTTCTTGAATTGTCATCTGCTATCTGTTTTTTATTGAAATGTGCATTGAGAGCCGATACTTCTTCGAGTTTGTGAAATTTTGATTAGTTTGTTAAACTAGGCCTTGATTCACGTGTCATGATTGTCAACGTAGCTGTTGATTCACTTTTGTGGAGGCAATTATCAGACAAAACGGCAGTAATGATGTCCAAGTATTGGTCTGATGTGCATGGTGATGTAGTTGTTGTAACTTAACGTGCACTACTTCCAACCTGAGTAATAATTCAGTTGTTAAGGTTATACCTACAAGGATAACTATTACCAAATCTGGAACTCTTTTTGGGAGGGGATCAATGAAAAGCTTCAATCAAACTGAGTCTGAAAGATGTTTAATCGATAACGTTATTGAACAAAACCCTTGACAATTGGAACTTGCTATGCGACACTTACTTACCTTTCTTTCTCCTCCTACCAATGTTTTTTTTTGTCAACTTTCTTGGATTCCCATCCATAAACTACCTTTGGTCAAGAAGCACTTGTATCTTGAGATTTATCAGTGGATTAATTCTACATTTATGGCAGTTTGTCTAAATGTTTTCTCATTCTGGATATCCAAATACCATGATTCTGGTCAATGTAGTTCTTCTATGATTGGATACTTAAGGCACAAGAATTAGAAGACTTGGTGCAGGATCCAACCTGTTGACTTTCATCTTCATTCGATTTTGACATTACTTCTTTAGTTATCTCCATTTATATATTGCAAATTCTTGCTGACATATAAATATGACCGTGTAAGACCTGCATATTGTTGTACAAGATGCTCAACCAATTCTGACCAAGATACCTCAATACTACTAGCCCACACACTCTTTCTCTAGGTGTTGTGTGTCTTTGTACATTTGTATGCATGAATATTCGTATGGGGTCTGTGTGGAGATTTTTGTAGTTTATGTTGTTTCTTTGCCTACTCGGCATCAAAATAGTTCAGTCCACTAATATTTCCTTTTCATATCTTAATAATTCACAACCTTCTTGCCACTATTGATGCTTGGTTCTTTTTGGAGCATTTTGCCCTTTTTCCCTTAGATGAAGATCATAATTCTTCTTTTTTTTCACTGTTGCAGGCATGGGAGTGCACTCCTGGAAAAGAGTTAGCATGGAACATCCTATCCCTGTTTACAACATCTGGAATGTTGTTTCTGGAAGTCAGCTTGATTGCCTTTCTATACCAAGGAAATTATTCTAGCGGGTTTGATGCTTTGACCCGGCCCTTTGGTATCTCAGCGCTTGTAGTTGGTTTGGACATAGTTTTGAAGGTCCTTCATTTTTCACTTTCTCTAATATCTAGCTTGATGCCAAAAGGCACCTTAAGGGGTCTGGGGAATATTGGTGTCACTTTTAACTTATTTTGGCCCTTTTTAGAGTTGTCTACCAAATGCTATCCTTAGGCCAAATATGATATCTGACATTTGAATTTGTTAGACGTCTCTAAACTTCTGCATAAGTAGATGAGGACGATGAGCTTGTGCTTGTGTATGATGAAGTTACCCTCAGTTTTTGTTTTTTTAATTCTGTCGCCTGCCTCTACTAAATTGCTGCAACTGGCCAAGATTATGACATGAAATATAAATTACTTAATTGATGTTTTCTGTGCAGGCAATTTACCTGTTTGGACTGGGGATCCCACTTTTCATTGATAATAATGAAGAACAGCTTACCAAAAAGTGGAATTTATGGGTTATCCACAGGCTCGTGCTAACTGCAGTTTATGGCCTGATATTATGGATGTACCACTCTCAGTGGAGGGACAGGTTGCCTGGTAAGGTTCTCAGTACATGCATGTTGGTGAAGTATATTTATCCCTATTAGATGGTTCATGACTTGTCATTTCCTTTATGCAGCACGACCTGCTTTCTACAAATACATTGCTATAATGTTCACTTTGAACTTACTGGCTCTGCTTGCTTGTGGACTTATGGGAAGCGGGGCTGGTTTCAGCTTTTGGTAATGTTGAATAGAATTCTTTTTCTTCCACAAAAGGCCTTCTGGAACTATATGTATTCCTAATGATCCTTAATCTTCTTCTACAGGTTGTACACTACAACAATTGTTTGCTATCACGCCTTTTACCTTCCTCTACTGTACATAACGTTTTTAGCAGATTTTTTCCAGGTTTATCAGGATTTCACCTTACCCTTGTTTTCAAACTTTGTCTTTCTGTTACGAATACGGAAACATTTGTGACCAATACTTGCATTTCTCGTGACTGTAGGAAGAAGATTTGCATCTTGAGAATGTATACTATTCAGAGATGAAAGATGCTGGCTTCTTTGATGCTGATTGGGAGTAAGAAACTGAGCATCTGTTAAACAAATCTGGTTATGACACTATAGTTATAAGTATCTATACTTTCCAGTATGTCACTTGGTATCTAGAGTGTCAGGGTTAGTGTTAGGAATATTTTACTGGAACTAGTGATGCAATGCTTTATGCTACAAAAGTGAGCGAGGTAAAAGAGGGCCCATCTGAAGGTTGCCATCTTCTGCCAGGTTGGTTCATATTAGATCTTTCCATTTTCTTTCCGCATTTTTCCCTTGCTCTTTAGAGAAAATATGGTTCAGAAGCTTAGCGTCAAAATTTCAGACATCCGACATTTCGAGCTCTAGGCCAGTTGAATGTATGGTAGCTTTAGTTCTGGTCCGATCATCAAAATGCTTGGTACCCTTAGTTTTGGTCTGATAAACCTTAAACGAGACTGGTAAACAAGGTCCAATTTGACAAGGTTCCTTGTATTGGTTGGTTTTCCGAAAGTACTGAGGAGGTTTTTAGGTTTCTATGGCAATTACAACTACTAATTACAACTACGAATGTCGTTTTGATATTAGGGTCACTTATTTTGATACTCCACCTATTGGATGCCACTCCCCCCTTATTGAGGATATGTCAGGAATGGTTTTCTCTAGATTGATTATGTAATATATTTCGGTAGCTTTCCTTTAAAATAAAAAATACTACTAACACGGAAGACACCCTAATATAAATAACTACTAAGGGTAAGTTTATCTCATAGCGAAACACATCCCTAAGGGCAAACACAAAAGACAACAGAACCAAGTTTCAACTCGACATGAATACGTAGCCAAAGATTGACATAAAAAGGAAAAAGAAAAAAGAAAAAGGGTACGAGGGATAAATTATAACTCGACAAGGTACATCCCCATCGGGATTTGTTTCTCAAACTGTTTCTGAGGTTCCCAGGTAAAGGCATGTTTTGCAGGAAAAAGGTAGTTTTAATTTGGTTAACATTTTTAGAATATGGTTTTGAAGAAACACCTTTCTACAAGCACCTTTTGGATCACCTAGCATAACAGCCTTTGAACTGGGATTTTCATTGATTAGAAGCGAGGCAACAAGGCCTTAGGTGTTTCCTTTACGACCCCTTTATAATTCGCAACACTTTTGACCTTTTGTAGCTGTCAATACAATGTTAAAGATTGCAATAATATCGTATCCTGTAAGAAAATCTCTCGAATGAACGGTAACACACCCTTAGAACAGTAACTTTCCTCTTAGAGAGGAATATTTGGCGAGCTCCGGGCAGACTTCAGGTAACTTTCTACTTCAGAAAGTTCCATGGAAACCTCCAAGGGAGGGTCCTCTCCCTTGGGAGTAATGCATAACCATTTTCTGTAATAGTCTTTGAATGTCAACATTGTGAGGGATCTAAGCAAGCAGAAAGTTGAAGGTCTGAATGGTGCTGGGAATCTTGGAGTTACGTAATTTCAGCTGAATCCTCTGTTGTAAAGCCTAAACATTTTTCATCCACCTTAGGTGATGGTTTTGTATCTCCTCCTCCTCAAGAGGGAGCTAAACTCTCGAGCAATACCTTGGTTGGTTTCTTCCTAAACAGAAGGCCAGCTTTTCCTTTCATGCAGATTTGGGATCAAACCAGATGGGATAACAAGGGATTAGATAGAATCCTATTCACTGAGGAGAAAACTTTGCTGTTTAAGTTTACATATGATGATAGTATTTGTAAGATATTGGAATCAGGCCCTTGTCACGTAGGTGAACAACTCATGTTCATTCAAAAATGGGTACTAGGTTTGGAATTTGACAAAAACAACATAGAATCAAGCCTCTTATGGATCAATATCCACAACATTCCTCTTAAGTATTGGTCTATGGATGGCTTGAGTTTTTTTACTAGTGTAGTAGGGAAACCTGTAGCAATCGATTCAGCCATTGTTGAGCTTGAAAAAGTATGCTATGCTCGAATTTGTGTGGAGATGAATCCCAAGAAGGCTCTACCTAAAGTTTTGTCTATTATGAAACTTATCTTGCTAATGAAAACATAAAATTCAGCTATTTTACAATTGGAACCTTAGTTGGGAAAACAAGTCTGAAGACCAATAGCGAGATTGTTCTCTAGAGGAGATTACAATGAGTTAATCGAAATAGTGGAAGAACTAGCAAAACCAAACACAGAAACCGATTCTATTGATATTATGTTTGAAGATTAGAATGCATTTTTAGTATAGGGAGAGACTCGGCTTGATAATCAAGACACTACTCTAGTTAGAGATCAGGGAAAAGCTAGTGCAAACCCTCCTGAGAGTGAACATGAAGAAGAGGCGCCTCATCAAGGTTTCTTTGAGGAAAGGCAGGAGCTTAAAGAACAATTCACTCCTACATCTAGTAGAAGATCAGGGAGGAAAAGGAGGAAACCCAAAGGGAGTTGGTAGACTTACCTCTCATATGTATAAATATTCATAATTTTTTGGAATATTAAAGGTTTTAATGAACCTCATAAGGGACAAGTTGTCAAGGATCTTTTGCTGGAAAGGAATCAAATTTTGCTTGGATTACTTGAAACAAGAATAAAAGCTCATAAACTTCACAATGTTATGAAAATCATATGAAAAAACTAGAAGTATGGATCAAACCACGACTACCATTACAATGGTAGAATCTTGTATGTTTACAATATTAAAAAAAATACAGGTCTTTTTATAAAATCTTCAGACCAATTCATTCATCTTAGTTGTAAACTCATTAAGCCATGGATTAAGATTGAGATTGCAATCATTTTTGCAGCCAACTTTGAATTTCAGAGAGCTAAGCTATGGGAGGAGTTATTCTCTATTCAATCCTCTATAATTAAGTCCTGGTTGATTGCAGGTGATTTGAACTGCATTCTTCATCCCTCAGAGACCGGAGGATGTTGTTACCAAGTTAGAAGTGACTGATGTCATATCAATAAGATGCTTTTACAACTAGAATAACAAACAACTAAGAAATTGCCTCATCAGGAGCAATTTATGGCTAGGTCAATTTCTTAATTCATATGCCCATTTTGGAACCGCACTACGTTTACATCATTCCAACATGGAAATTCTTAACTTCACACCTCCCATTCCCTACAAATCTCCTTTTAAATTAGTCAACTTTCTTATAAGTATGGATGGGTTTATGGAGCTAGTGCATGAAGTCTAGATTATCATAATATTATGTTATAAAGCTAATTAATCCAATGCCTCTATTAAGCTTCAAGAAGCTCAGAGAGATTTGAGGAGAGCTAAACAATGTGGTTAGTAAATTGGAGATTTATAATAAAGCTCTTTAAGATCATAATTCTCTACTTATGTAGAAAGCAAGAACAAGTTGGCCAAGGGAAGGGGATTTCAACACTAAATTCTTCCACAACTCTATCTTGGCAAGGAGAAATTCTAACACTAATGATTAGATGGTTACTGATAGAGATTCTTAAAAGAATATGATATTCAACTACTTTGAAACCTTGCTTAGAGCTCCAATTACTTCTGGTTTATCTAATTTGCAAGAGCCTGTAATTGGTCCCTCTATGTCCTTATCTCAGGATACATTGATGAAGCTCCAACAACCTTTTTCTCTCTAGGATATCAAATTTGTTCTATTCAACCTCCATTCTTGATGAAGCTCCAACAACCTTTTTCTCTCTAGGAGATCAAGTGTGTTCTATTCAACCTCCATTCTATGAAAGCCCCAAGTCTAGATGGGTTCAATGCCTTCTTTTTCTAGAGAACCTGGCATATTACAATTAATTTCCTTGTAGATACTGTATTGGAATTTCTGAATTCAGGAAGAATTTTGAGGGAAATTAATGCTACTCATATCTTTGTGATCCTTAAACTACTTAATGTAAATTGCATCAATGATTTTTGCCCAATATCTTATTGTAACACCATCTAATAAGGTGATTTCAAAGCTTCTTGCTAACAGACTCAACGAGAACTTGAACTAGATCATTTGTGACTCTCAAGGAGCTTTCGTATCTGGTAGATCTATCTTATATACTATTCTCTTAATGCAAGAATTGATAAGAAATTATAACTCAGGTAGAACCATCAAAAGCTATGCTATCAAAATAGACTTCTCCAAAGCTTTTGACATACTTCATTGGAATTTCATCCTTATATGCACGGAATGGTTTGGCTTCCCGAACTTTTTTATAAAATGGATTCATTCCTACATCTCAACCCTTTCATATAACATTCTCATCAATGGTGTTCCAACTAATTAATTCAGAGGTTTTAATGGTATTAGATAAGAAGATCTTATTTCTCCTTATCTTTTTATCATTTCCATGGAAATTCTGAACATGATTATTTAACTTATCTAGAAGACCTGAGTTTAAGCTTTGTAGATGATTTGATTTTGCTTTGTACAGCTCAGCAAGAATCCATTTCCATTTTGCATTAGTCTCTTGTGAGGTTCTGCAGGAATTCTAGCCTAAGCATCAATAAATGCAAGGGTAGAATTTATTTCTCCTCGTACACATCCAATACCGAAAGCCTACTGCAGATTTTGACATGAATATTCATAGTTTGCCTTTTACGTACATGGGGGTCCCCATTTCAGCACATCAGCGTTTTCATCTTCTTCTTCCTAAAAGAATCATCAAGGAGAAAAATGTATCAGAAACTTCCTCTAGTCAGGAAAGATTAACAATGTCAAAACAGCTTTGTTGGAGGAAGCAGGAAATGGGCTTGGTCTCACATCAATCTTAACTTTCCAATCAATGCAAGTGGCTAAAAGGACTTGGAGACTGTTCAAGGATAAATAACCACTTCGGAGCAAATGGATTAATGAATTTATCTCAAGGAAACCTGCTTATGGAAATTTACAAAAAGGAAAACATTCTCTTGGCCTTTCATTTAGATTCTAAGAAAAGGCTAGTTGTTGATCCATTCATCAAAATTTAGGTAAGGAATGGAGATGATAAATGGTTCTAGTCTGATAATTGGACTTCTCTAAATCCCCTTTACCTCAGGAAGGATAATTCTTCATTCTCTACAGGAATCTCTTCTCAGGCATGAGTTAGAAATGTCATTGAGCACAATTCTTGGCATTTTCAAGGCAAGGGAGCTGATAGGCTTCTGAACTACTTTCCAAACTACCTGCCTAATCCTTCTGCTCCTGATAAACCTGTTTGGTCCTTAAGCAACAAAGGAGACTACTCAAACTCTTCATGCATCAAAGCTCACAAGTCTCCTATCCCTCTCATTCCTTGGTACAATATCATATGGAAAGGTTCCTTAAAATCAAAAGCTTCCTTTATAACTTGGCTTGTAACTAAGAGAAGACTGAAAACTAAAGACAGGATAGTTGGGTCCATAGACAAGTTATGTAAGCTATGCTGTATTAAGCACGAAAACATTGACCATCTCCACTTCAGATTTAGCTTCACCAATTCTGTCTGGGCTAGCATTCAACATACCTTAAATCTCTACCATCACGATTCAGATTGAAAAGAGCTAGAGATAAGTTCAACTTTTAAGGGAAAGATTGCTAAATGTCAATCAACTCTACATTTTATGTAATTTGGAGGGAAAGGAATCAGAAAATAGTTAACAAGGCTAATATAGATAAGCATGTTTTAATCCACAAGGTACATTAGCACATCTTCCAGAATACAATGGAATCTTTAACTTCCTAATTTTCCTAGGATAACTGAAAGAGTAATGTATTCCTTTTGCTTGATACAGCATTGTAGTTTGATACCTTTTATGTCTTTAATGAATTTTTTTATCTTCAAAAGGAAAAAAGATTGCACTAATATCCACTGTAAACATGAAAATGTGTATCAGAGAGGGGCCAAAAACACGCAAAAACAATGATATCATCATTCATCACTTCATAATTTCTGGCAATTTTGGTGGGTTTTCCCAGCTTAAATCAACAAAATCTAGAGTCCACAGGCACATTAGGTAAGAGATCTTCAAATATGCATTTGGTTCTAAGGTTTCTTCTCAACAAGCTTCTCAATAAGATCTGCTGCATCTTGTACTGTTGCGATGCTTTGGGCACTGTCCTCTTCCACACTAATACCAAATTCCTCCTCAAGTCCCATCACAATCTCAACCTGAAAATAAATGGTCGTCAAGGAAATCATTATTAAGTAGCAGGATTATGTACCATCACAATGATTGGGAATAACCCAGTTGATGTGACAAGTAAAATGGATAGCATCACCAACGACTTTAGAATGAGGGAAGTAACCAACAGCACTAATTACATGAAAGATAATCTGGTGTTTGAGCAAATTGAAGAAAATTCTAGTTTAAACCTAGCTCCCTACTTGTTATGATATAAAAATGGTTTTGTTATCACGGCAAAATAAATTGACATTCACAATAGTCTTATGTGATAATGTCATACCAGTGTCAGTGGTATCTATGACTAGTGTGACTCGTTCAAAAAGTTAAGGATCATTTGAATCCATTTCTATCTTTTTTATGATGATTTTTGTTTTTCATTTTTTATTTTGGATTATGCTTTTCCTTTCAAACATAAACACAAACCTATTTATTAACATCGATATGACCACACTTCTCATAATGACTAAAAATAAAATAAAATTTGAATATAAATTAGTTTTATAAATTAATCAACCAAATATATTAATCTCTTATATAATATTTATCAATACATATTAATAGAAATTTATTATATTTATCTAAATAAATAATTATCAAGCAAAAATACATAACTTATAAACTAATATTAATTTATTATTTTAAAATTTTGAATTTTACGTATTTTAAAATATTTAAATTATAAATATATTCATTAAACAACTATAAACTTGGAAAGTATTTTATTTTGAAATATTTTTCAATTTCTAAATTTTAAAATAATTGTATATTAAAATAAGTTAAATAAGCCAAATTATATTAGTTATAATTCTATTAGTAATCAATATTAAATAATTAAATAATATACGTTTATTCAATGATAAATCAGAGTATGAAAAATGAAAACAGAAATAATAAACAAGTTTTATGGTTTTAGAAATTATGAAAATTGGAAGAAATGAAAACAAAAGTTAGAAACCAAAAGTTCAACCAAAAACTCAATAAAATTCAACCAATCAGTTCCTCAACTTGATAGAAAATTACATGTACCACAAGATTTTTCTTTTGAAGCTTCCCTATCATTGTATAATCCAAAGTTAGATTTTAACCAATGTTTTTCACTTTCCATAAACAAGGCAAGGTCATCATGGTAGTCGATCTGAAACAAGATAAACTAAAACGAAATAAATAAACAAAGACAAACTATTGGGTACCGTATCAAGAGAATCAGCTCCAAGAGCTGCAAATTTGGACTCTCCAGTAAGTGTAGCATCATCAGGCAATGCTAGCTGCTTCTTCACAATCTTGCACACCTTTTCAACTGTTTCTGGTTTGGCCTGGGCAACAACATTTAATTTAGTTCCACATTGCTTTAGGACAAGCAGGTAAATTCATAACACAGCTGCAAACCATTCTGAACAAAAAGTAAGGAAAACCACCATATATTCTCCAATGAAAATTAAATGTCTGGAATATTAAATAAATAAATAATAGAAGTATATCTAGATTGTACTTAAAACATTAGCAACTTCATATCCACGTATTTATTTCTCATTGCCCATTAGATAAGATATTCACAGGTAACATGTTTCTGTCTTCGCATCTGGCAAATTTACAAACTATTAATGGGCGGTGCAATAGCTCCTTTGATAGCCTCATCCAAGAACCATACTCATTGCCCTGAGATTCAGTAACATTGATAGTTTTGAAATTACGAGTATATATCAAATGGCAAAACATACCGCACAGGAGATCCGAAGATGAGCTGGAATCGGGCGCAAACTGAAAGACATGAAGTTCTTTCCCAGAGTAGAGAGAGAAACTGCCTTTAAACTAGAGAATTTAGTTGTGCCCTGTTTAACAAATTCAAACAAACAATACTTAATAATATAGAAAAGTAAGAGGGAATACAGCACAATGAATGCACGCCAAACTCAAAAAACTAAACAAATAATGAAAAAATAAACCAAAACATTACAATGAATGCACATCAGTTCAGTCCCCAATCGCTACCCCATTTGAGCAATGCTTTACACAATAAAAGCAACGGTGCGTAGTCCCAAAAATCTCATTCAAGCTACACAATAATTCACCTAGAACCCTGCTTATTGAGTCAACCATGATACAGTACCCATTAACAAATCTAAAAAGTACACTTCGACATCCACCCAACCAACAACAAGATACAGGATATACCAAAGTTAAAGATCCAAATTTATGAACAAATCGTCCTCCCCACCACTTAAACACACATTTTGATAACAAACCAATAAATTTGTACGGTAAATTCCACCATCCAAAGTCAAACCAACTTCTAAGCCCATCGGCTAATCACCTATCTCAGCAAGGACAGTAAAGATCATATATTTCCGAATCAAATAAACCTTTCACAACAGCTTAACAAACCGCTCACTCACATCAGGCAAGCAAAACAATTGCCACTAGAAAAAAAAAAAGGAATCAGAAAGATCAAACAACAGTACAAAGAGATCTGCTAGAGATAGGAATTACCGTAGAGGCGCGAGTCTGCATGGACAAGGACGAACCCGCGGTAGCTGCCATGGAGAGACGGTAGAGAGCTTTGGGTGGACAGAGGAAGAAGTGAGAGACGGAGAGAACGAGGCAAGTGAGACCAAGAGAGGTTAAGGAGGAATATTAATATTAATATATAGAGAGAGTCATAAGAAATGAGTTTTTTTGTCGTCTCGTTTCATCATACTCTTCATCAGTTTAATGCATTTTTTAGGCTCTCGCTTTAGCTTGATACCAGTGGAGTGATTGAAGGTAGGCCGAGGAGCAGGCTCGGGCTCCGGCCCTACTGGGCTTGAGACGGCCCAGTCTGACTCGATCACATGCTGGCCAAAACTATTATCCTTAAGTAAAAGTTTCTATTCTTATAAGGACAACTTCTCCCATATCTGCTTTACATATGAAAGTGAAGAAATAATGTCTCGCTTTCAATTTCATATTTGAACTAATTTAAAATGAAAACAATTAAATAATGTTTAGAAAAATAAATTAATAATTTATTCCTTACAATTAAATAATGTTTATTTATTTATTTAATTAACATATAAGCTAAAGTTCATGAGATAAACATATTTTACAAATAAAACTATAGTAAAATCATAATTACGATATTCATATTGTATTTAGATATTATTCTCAAATTACTCATCATCATTATTTTATTAAAATTGGTCATTAATTAGATTATCACATATTACATTTCTTTCATATCATGTATATGGTCAATCTTTTAAATCAATATAGTATGAGTTATGTGGAGATAATTAAGTCAATAATACTATAAAGTCATTGCTAATTAGTCAGAACGTATATAATTGGATTTAAATAGAGTAGATACTAATTTTATACTCTATTTTAATTAAAATATTAGACAATGAAATGATTAAATTATATATTATAACTATGTGTGGACATGGTAAGTTAAAACTACTTTAATATTCCTAATTTTCATATTGCTAGTCGTCATTCTTAATATATGATTATAAATTATTTAATTAAAGAAATATTAAATTATCTAATTTTAATTATGAATTGGAATTAATAATTGCTATCAATATATCAGAATATAATGGGTTACACGAAAAAGTATTTTAAAAGAGAAAAAATCAATTTAAATTAAGTTGGACTTACTTTTAAAGTTTGAAAATTTTACTGGATCAAATATGTGGTATTTAATTTTTAAAATTAAATTTTAATTATAAGTTGAGTTAGACTTTAATTATAATTAACAAATTTAATTTTAATTAGAAAACTATTATCTTTTTCTATAAATAGGAAAAAAAAAAGTCATAAGGAGCTAACACTCTTATCTTTTCCTCTTAAATCATATTAGTTCTTTTCTCTACTTTTGTGGATATCATTAGATGACGTGCATATGTGAAATAGTTTGCTAAGAAAATTTTATAGGAATCAATTAGATAAGTTTCAACATTTATTTATGATTCATGTTTTCAAGTTATTCAACTAAAATATCTAATCTAGAAATTGCAAAAAATATTTTTCTTTAGCACTCGTGATTCAATTATAACTTTTTCTAAATAATGGCATTAGATCCTCCTTTAATTAGTTATCTTGATTAAATTTACTTTAATTTAATAAGTTTAAGACTTAAAACTTGTTTTATGAATTAGTCTAATGTTGAATAAGGTATAATTTTGTTTTTTAATTGAAAATCAAAATCATGTGTCCCTTAGTTTTGTTGTTTCTAAAAACAATATATCTTGATGGTTGCATGCATGCCTCCTTTTTAATATTAATGGAAAATAGAAATTACATGCCTTGTAGCTTTTAGTTTCTAAAAACACTATTAATATTTTATCACTGTAAAATCAGGTTAAGGAAACACACAATTTTTTTGAAAGCTAAGTAATTCATTAATAATGCAATAGTTACACATCTAATAAGACAAAAGCATAATTTCAAATGAGTTATAGTTGAGTTTCTTAGCAAAATAAAAGACAATCTGCTAAGGGGACACATGTGTGCTCTTAAGCTATTGTTTTGCTCCAAAACAAACACATTAGTTTGTGCTTCATGCTCCATCTTCAATAGTTCGCCCATTTCTGTTTTCTTGCTTATGGGTTAAAGGTATACAAGCTTTTTAATTAAGCTGAAGTTTTAATTGTTGTTGCAGTGATTCAGAAACAAGTTAGTCTTTCATTTTCCTTTTCACTTCCATCTCTTTATTATGCCCCCATGAATGCATGATATGGTGCTTGTGGTGTATGTCCCTACCAATCTGTTTGTTGATGTTTTTGCATGCTGGTATCTTAGAATCCTAGCCTCTAGTTGTGAGAGGTAATAAGATCAACTTGTATTTCTGGTTGATAGGCAATTACCTTTGATTTTATGAAGGTATTGAGCTATACCAGACACGAATTCGCCATTGTAAGAGATGGTCCAAATAGCCTTTTGTTTCTTTGTCTCTAGATGTAGTAAGTAGACACTTCTAAAGCAATTTGAATAATTTGTAGTCCCTTTTAGTTATGAAGTGATGAGTTGTTGCTCAATCTAGGATACATGATTGAGCAATTTGAATAACATGATATGTTAAAGTAAGGGTAGGAAGTGCTAAACTTGTGTAAGGTAGGCTTTCAAAGATGGCTCAAGTAATTACGGTCAAAAAATAGATGATTCACACTTTCAAGTTCCTCATTGCACAATAGGCAATTCAAATTTGATATTGAAAATTTTAGGGCATCTCTAGTACCCAACCTATTATATGTTACTAGCCATAGGATAAAAGAGTGAGAGGGGGTTATTATAGAATCCCAAATTAGTTTACAAGTTGATGATGTAGGAAGAGACTCTTTTAAGATTTTTTTTTTCAAGATTGTGTTGTGAATCTTAAAGATGTGTCTAGAAACTAAATTATAGTATCGTGTGTATTTGAGTCAAGAGTAACTCCATCAGTTAATCTACTAAACTAATGTCTTCCTCTAATACTCAAAAGGCTAGAACCAATAGTTGTTTATGATGAGTGTGGGGACCTTAGTATTAGGAGGTATAGAATTTCTAAGTAATTGCAAGTCAGACATTCTATGGTGGGGCCCATTGTTATGCTATCAGTCAGAACAAAAGAGTCCTACCTTCATCACAAATTTTGTGTTTGATGTGAGGATGGGTTAACTCCCTCATTTTCATAGTCTGAATGAGTGTCCAGGAGATTCCTGGGTTAGCTTTGTAGTTCCATATAGACTTCTCCCTTAGTATCTGTGAATGAATCCATTTCACCCATAAACTTTCATTTTCAGAGCATAGGATCCAAAGTCTCTTTATGACATTACTTTACTCATTGTACATATAGATGTGTGATGCCTCGACCTCTAAACTTAGGATGATTTACAACTACCTATTTCACTTTAGGAATTTTGAGTTTTTTCCTTGCTCCACTATAGAGAAAGTCTATTGAAGCCCTATCATTGTCTTTCATCACAACTTTTGGGAGATCCAGATGGGAGATCCAATAAGTATATAGAATGCTCAAAATAGAGATAGGTAGTTGAAGTATCCCATTATAGGATAAGATAGTATTGCACTAGTTGTGAATGTTTATTACATTAAGGAGAGGGAGGCAATTCCTTTTAGAATTTTTTTAAAGCTATTGGTACATCAAGATATTTAAAGGGAGGCTCTTATTAAGTGAGGCCTGTAAGCAATCTAGAAGGGGGGGTTGAATAGATCTTAAAACTCTTTGATAATTTCTACAATAAAATCAGAAGTTAAAACACACAAAACAATTTTGATAAACTTAATTGAAAAGTGTAGGAAGAAGATCAAACACTTGTTTTTATAGAGGTTCGGTCTTTAAGACCTCGTCCTCTACCTAAGCTCCCACTTAGAATTTTGCCAATCACTTTATTGCACACTTTGTAGTTGAGTGTGAACTTTTACAATCCAGTTTGATTTCCTAAGCTACCTTTACACTTAATTTGTCTTCCAAGACAAATCCTACCAACACCGCTGATTTCCTACTCAAGCAACCTTTACACTAGATTTGTCTTGCGGCACAAATCCTACCTCACATGACCTTTTCACTCGTCACTCAAATTGTAATAAAACAATACAAAGATTGAAGAACAAATGCTCAAAACAATTTGTAACAATATAATAGCAATAATGAGCAATTTGAAGCAATATGAGAGTATTTGAGCTTATGGCACTTGTGTATGCTCTTCTTCCATCATCCTCTATTTATAGTTGAAGAAATATAGCTGTTGGAGCTCTATTAGCCGTTGCTTAATTTGTGATAGTCGTTCCTTGATAATCTCCATACCATTTTTAGCTAATATGACCGTTGGAGCTGATTTTGTGCATCAATAAATCGACTTGTCGAATTCATAAGTCGACTTGTTTCAACCATTTACGAAAAACTTCATCTCCGCTCTCCAATAAGTCGACTTGTTATATATAAGTCGACTTGTTTACCTCGATAAGTCGACTTGTTTCCTATAAGTCGACTTGTGTGAATTCATCTTCATATGTAAGTCAACTTGTATTGTGTAAGTCGACTTGTTTAGCCATCTATGGTAACATCCGACAACCTCATATTTTATGTCATTTTCACTTAGAGGACAACTCCCATCTGATTCTTCAATGATTTGTCACTTACTCATCTTGATTTGCACAATTCTTTTGTTGAATATCAATCCAAAATACCTGAAACAATTTCTTAACCAATTCTATACATTTTATTATTATCAAAACATAAGTGGAATTAATTTGTCAACCACCATTGGTCCAACAATCTCCCCCTTTTTGATAATGACAAAATACTTAGAAATTGTTTAAGAAATGAAGACAAGGAAACATTGATCAAGGTTTTTATACCTTGTCATTTTGGTTAGAAGTCTTCCCCTCAATCATATAAATCACTGAACAAATAAAATTTTAACAAACTCCCCTTAATCAAGTAACTAAAGAATATCCAGTTTCTCATTTTATCCAATTTCTTATTTTTCTCCCCCTTTTTGTCATAATCAAAACAACTAATACAAACCAACAAATATGAAAAATTATCGCAATCAAAATAGAGTAACAGGTCATTAAGCACAAATAGTCTCAAATCAAACACACTCCCCCTCAATCATATGACAGTGACTAAAGGATACCAATTATCAATTTCCAATATTACTCCCATTTTTGTCATAATTAAAACCAATATAAAATTGAAAAATAGTCGCAATGCAGTCCATAAACAAACAAAACAAGAAACAAAAATAAAGACAATAGTCATTACATAACAAATATAAGAAGTACCACACACTTGAAACAACATAAGAATCTGTAGACATAAGTCAATTTGTTTACCGACTTGTCACCAATTGGTCGACTTAGACACCCATTAGTCGATTTTGTTGTTGTCTCCACTCATATGCCTTGAACTTCCACTATCGATTGTACCATGTGCTTGGTAGATTTTCATTCCTTGCTTGTACCTACAACCTGAAACATCCTTTCTTCTCATTGGTACCCAAGCTATCTTGGGTCCATTTTGTTAGACATATAAACCACATTAGGTGGTATTGTACCTTTAATAACCCAAATTTTCTTAACCTTAACACATCTTCTAGTACTCTTGCAGCAATTTCTATGTGACCATCTTTCAAACATCTAGCACATTGAGCGATTTTTCCATCCTTAGTAAATTTGGAAATTAAAGAACATTCTCTATTATACGGATCATATCCTAAGCCATGTTTAGAAATAGTATATCTTTGTAAAGACAACAATTCTTCAAACTTAGCATTTCCACCAAATAATTTACCAACCACATACGAGAATTCTTTTGAAGCCTATCAAGTTCACAAATAAGATTTTCTTTTCAATAAGACATGCAGAATGATCTTCTTTCGACTATCTAAATCATCAATCGCTTTATGTAAGACACTATTTTCAGCAACCAATTCACGTATCTTCTTTCTTAATTTTTTGTTAATCTCAATGGCTTCTTCAAAATCAATTTGCAAAGCATCAAAAGAATCTCTAAGATCTTGATAGGTTAAGATTACCTCATCTTCCTCATCGCTAGTCAAGGAGCTACTCGCCATGAGAGCCAGGTTGTTCTCATCATTGCTTTGGTAAGCTTCCTCGTCATCACTCCAAGTTGCTACTAGACTTGTTTTCTTCTTTCCTTTGTCATACCTGTCATTTTTCTGAATAGACGAAGAGCTTTTGCATTCTCTAGCGATGTTGCCTTTATTTCTCTTTTCCGTGGTGTACCTTTTCCTTTCCTCAATTTCTCCACCACGTAATTCTTTTCTTCTGTTTTTGAAAAGTCCTTTGAACTTTCTCAGATTTCGAGCATACATCGCTACTTCTTCATCATCTTCTTCTTCATCTATTTCTTCATCACTCTTATCAAAAGAAGAAACGTTAGCTTTTAAAGCAATCGACTTTTGTGGCTTACCTCTTCCTCCTCTCGATTTGAGAATAATCTCATAGTTGATGAGTGATCCCACCAAAGCGTTAAATTCCAGATGGTTGAGATCTTTTGACTCCATAATTGCGGTGACTTGAGAATCCCATTCCTTCGGCAGTGAACGAAGAATCTTCTTCACCTTCTCGCTATCCGTCATATGCTTCCCAAGGTTGCCTAATTCATTTATGATTTCTGCAAAACGGTCAAGCATTGTAGAAATTGACTCACCTTCCTCATGATTTAACATCTCGTAGTCGTGGAGAAGCATGTTGATTTTGTCTCCGGACTTGATTTGTCCCTTCATGAGTAACTCAAGTCTCTCCACATTTCCTTGGCGTTGGTACGAGTTAACTCGGTTTCTTTCCTCATTGTGAGAGCGCAATAGATTAGCTTCATCGCTTTAAGCGTTGATGTAGCTTGTCTCCGTCATTGTCATCGTATTCCAGTTCGCTTTTAACTCACCATTTTCTTTTAACGGTGGTTGTGGACCAAGATAATTATCTTCCAATATTCCACTCCTTCGCTTATGATGTGGTACTTCATAGGATTTTTCACGAAGAATAATTAGTACCATTAAATAAAGGAGGCGATAATTTGTATTACCTTCTTCCGCTTAGTTTGTTGTGTGCCATCCTGATACTTCGCTTCGATACCAATTGTAGCGATCTAGAAGGGAGGTTGAATAGATCTTAAAACTCTTTGATAATTTCTACAATAAAATCGAAGTTAAAACACACAAAACAATTTTGATAAACTTAATTGAAAAAGTGTAGGAAGAAGATCAAACACTTTTTTTATAGAGGTTCTCTTTAAGACCTCGTCCTCTACCTAAGCTCCCACTTAGGATTTTGCCAATCACTTTATTGCACACTTTGTAGTTGAGTGTGAACTTTTTACAATCCAGTTTGATTTCCGGCTCAAGCTACCTTTACACTTAATTTGTCTTCCGGCACAAATCCTACCAACACCGCTTGATTTCCAACTCAAGCAACCTTTACACTAGATTTGTCTTGCGGCACAAATCCTACCTCACGTGACCTTTTCACTCGTCACTCAAATTGTAATAAAACAATACAAAGATTGAAGAACAAATGCTCAAAACAATTTGTAACAATATAAGAGCAATAATGAGCAATTTGAAGCAATATGAGAGTATTTGAGCTTATGGCACTTGTGTATGCTCTTCTTCCATCATCCTCTATTTATAGTTGAAGAAATATAGCTGTTGGAGCTCTACTAGCCGTTGCTTAATTTGTGATAGCCTTTCCTTGATAATCTCCATACCATTTTTAGCTAATATGACCGTTGGAGCTGATTTTGTGCATCAATAAGTCGACTTGTCGAATTCATAAGTCGACTTGTTTCAACCATTTACTGAAAAACTTCATCTCCGCTCTCCAATAAGTTCGACTTGTTATATATAAGTCGACTTTGTTTACCTCGATAAGTCGACTTGTTTCTATAAGTCGACTTGTGTGAATTCATCTTCATATGTAAGTCAACTTGTATTGTGTAAGTCGACTTGTTTAGCCATCTATGGTAACATCCGACCAAATCCTTTACAAACCTCATGTTTTATGTCATTTTCACTTAGAGGATAACTCCCACCTGATTCTTCAATGATTTGTCACTTACTCATCTTGATTTGCACAATTCTTTTGTTGAATATCAATCCAAAATACCTGAAACAATTTCTTAACCAATTCTATACATTTTATTATTATCAAAACATAAGTGGAATTAATTTATCAACCACCATTGGTCCAACAAGGCCCTTGGTGTTTAGAAGCTCCATCACCTAAAGGGTAATGACCTGAGGAGATGACATAAGAGCTTTTTTTAGGATTGAAATTAAGTCTAGAGAGAAGTTTGAAATCCTCCAAAGAATCTAGTAGTAGTTGAATAGATTCGAGGTTAGCTCCACAAAGTAAGAATAGATCATCTGTTAAGGAAAACTAGAAGATTTTTAACTTGTGGTATTTGAATGAGGCCTCTTTTTTAATCTTTATTTTGGTAAGTCTGTGAAAACTTTTATACAAATAGCAAAGAGGTAAGGTGATAATGAATCACCTTTTCTTATACATATGGTTGCCTTAAACAGTGATAAGTGTATATTATAATGTGTTTTCTTGAGGTTTAAGTGTGTTTTAAAGTATTTTCTTATATGATAATCATGTGTTTGGAACTTAGAATTGTGTTCTTATTAGTGTTTCTATAAGTTTGATTATTTTAGAGCAAGGATTTGACCTTAATTTTTTTGTTTCAAAGGATGTTTGATGTGTTTGTAAGTGGGTGGAAACAAGAAAATTGAAGAAAAGATGAAGAACTTGAAGAATCGAAGAAGTCATAGTCCTGTACAATTACACCATTGTGCATGATGAGGCAACTACTTGGATGCAGTCTTTGTTATGATCATGACTCCATACACAATTATGACATAGAGCATGGACAAGGCAGGAGTTATGATTCTGAAATAGTGTTTTCTAGCACGCGAAATTTTTTTATTCTTGACCTTTCAGAGCTACTTTTAAAGCCAAATTAAGTGAAAAAAAATCCTTAAAAGGACCCTAGAAGTCTCAAGATGTATTTAAGTCAAATAAAAACACCAAAAATTAGGATATACATCATAATCAAAGAGATCAAAGTGGAGACATAAAGAATAACTCCAAATTTTCCAGATTTCTAGGTCAAGACATAAAACTGTTTTTTCTTTCTTTTCTCTTCTTATATTTCATTTTCTTGGATGTTAAATTAGGTTTGTAGGATTTTGAACGTCATTATGGGTTTTTAAATCCATATTAGGGATTATTCTGAAACTGTTTTGTTTAACCATATTCATGTTGAATTTAATAGATATATCTTTGTGATATTCATTAAGTTTATACTTGACAATAAATTGAGAAATTGAACTAAGTCATATATATTAAAGTGCAAAGTTAGTAACTTACTAAACTTGTAAATATCATAGTAATAAACAATTGAAGAGAGATAATAATTTTAGGTTAATTATTCTTAGAATGCTTGAATCCAATTGTAGGCAATGATCATATTAAGAGTCTCCCTCCATTTAAAGGTAAACTAGGGAAGTTGTAACATATGCATTATCCTACTCTATATTGCCTTGGTGTAGCTACATTCAAAGAATTAAATGATTCCGACTCTCCGTTGCATGTTTACAAAGAACACAAATGGGATTATAATTTCCAAACCATCTATCTTTGGTTCTGAGTCTATTTTTTATTACCAGCCAAGAGAATATTGAAGCTTTCGGGTTTAATGACTGCCTCCAAAGGATATTAAACGATGGCACCAATTTAGCATTTCATGCAAGTATTTTATGATAGGAGCTATTAAGAAAAGTACCTCTTAGGTTGGGCATCTAAATAATGTGGTCCTCTCCTACTTCCTGTGGAATAGTAGGCAATCAAAAATTACTCCTCCAATCTCCATTGTGGATAAGTGAAGAGACTCTCGTATTGAGTGGGATCACTATAAGAAAATAACACATGATCAACATAAATTACCGACAGAAAACATTTCATAGTAAATTAGCAACAAAAATTAATTTTTTTTGGTAAATTTGTTAGAAAAAATTATTTTTTTTGCAATCACCAAAATATCCATCAGGAAACGTGGAGGGAAATTATCCCTTCGAATTTCCCGTCAGAATATAGTGACGGAAAAAGTCAAGTCCATCATAAAAGTAGGTGGCAATGACTAGCGGAAAAAATAAATATCTTGAATATCGACGAAACCACAATTCCATTGGTAAAATACTGACTAAACTATAGTTCCGTTGGTAATTGTCGAATTGTTAATGAATTAAAACGACGTCGTTTGGTTTTAATCCAAACGACATCATTTTATTCATGCTTTTAATTACCTCGAAGCCCCCATTCTCCCTCCCCTTTGTTATTTCTCTCTTCTTCCCACCTTTAACGCCATCGGTCCCTCTTCCTCTTAAGCTTCCATTGTCAATTTTTGCTTCCTTTGGTTCATCATGCATCATTTTTAGGTAACAAAACTATTGGGTTTATTTTGCCTTCAAAAAAACGAGGTTGTTAAATGGTTATACATATGACCGTGGGCCGGTGGGTGGGTTTTGTTTGGATGTGTTAAACCAAACTATTTATGCGTTTTTACATTGAATTGTTGGTTTATTTGTTGTTTGAATGTGATGTTATGAAAAAATGCAGTTGTTTTGTTATTAATTAGAGATAATTCGGGTTGCCTATGAATTGTTTGAGGAAATGTTTCTTAAGGATGTTGGTGAGACTTGGTTAATGCCTAAACTTGGTTAATGCCTTTGAATCTAAAGAAAATCCAACTAGTCATCGTAATTAGGATTAGCAAGCCTAAAGCCAATTAAAAGGAGTTAATATAGAAAAAGGATATGATTTCATATAACATAATGAAATTGGACAATCATATGGAAGGTGATATTTGTGAAACAATTAATGAGCATTTTTATGTATTAATAAGGCATAGTATGAAAAGAAACGTAAGTATAGTTCTTTTGTACATTTTGAATCAAAATTTACAAATTTTAAACTTTAATTTGATGGATTGAATTTGGTTTTACCAATTATGCCTTAAATATGATGCGGGATTCTTCATAGCCCAAACCATAAACTCGAATGAAAATTCTATATTTATGGGTAATTAAATCAAAGCTGAAGTTGAAACAATTAGAACTTATCATTTGAATTTAGGTATTAGACATTATTTATACCTGTTCCAAACACTTTATGTTCCTACTATTTCTCAAATTTTAATTTCTTTATCTAAACTTGATAAAGATGGATATTCCATTAAGTTTTGAAATGTATGTTGCATTTTATTTAATAATAATGATTGTATTAGTGTAACGCCCCCTTACCGCAGGGTAAGCACCGGAACGCTCGTGGGTCAATCCGACGCATCTCCCACAATAAGGGAGTGCTACGTTCAAACACTACTACAATACTCTCATGGCATCATAATAATAAAACCGTAATATAGAGATCACTAAATTTTGAAACCGAATTACTTTCTCATATCATTTCACCAAACCAAAAATTTATATGACTATCAGTTTTCCCACTGTCAAATATACAATACTCTAAAAGGAATTGATACCAAAGTCTATACTAGGTCATCCCCAAAATAATCCCAGCTGACCCACCTGTGTGCCATTACTTCTCTTGCCAACTAGATCCACACGGCGGGAACAGTCTATCTCTGGAGCTAGGAGCCTACTATCTCTGTCCTGAAAAATAATTGCAATGTTGGGTGAGTTTACGAACCCAGCAAGAAACCATCATCGATGGTTCACTCAACTCATGCATATACAAACAATTCACACAATATCACATAGTAGCACATTTAGAAATATCACATGCGTTATTATTTCACAAACATAAGGCGTTTCGCCTTTCACACAGTCCACATTTAATCATTCGTATATGCAATGCACATGTGACACTTTCCATTTTATTACGGTGTTGTGACCGTGCGCCTGATCTGTCCCAAAAATGGGCTCATTAACCGTGAGCCTGTAGCTTTGAATTACGGTGGGCTTGAAGCCCTAATACGATGAGCCTGTGGCTTTGAATTACGTTAGGCTCGAGGCCTTGTTGCGTTGAGCTTTAAGCTCTGATATACGGTGGCTGCTCCGGTCACAACTGTCATTATCTGAACATGCCTTTATGCATGAATGCATATGTCTCAATTTACATTAGTTGTGTCACAACATAATGCCATATGTCCCAAATCGCATTAAAACCAAATAATTACAATTTACACACAAATGACACTTCGATATCAAGTTCCAGATATTTCGGACACCTATGGTTCGAAATCAATCAAAATCAAACACATAAACCCTCCATTATCTCCACATGGCATAAGCACATAATATTTAACACATAAAGGTTAAGGAACCAACTAGGTTACTTACCTGCAACTTCCGAACTACTGCCTGGAAGTCCCAGCAATATCCATGGAATGTCGATCCAACGGTGCCTCTATAACAGTCAAATAGTTGCTCATTACTAAATATACAATTAGAGGGGTTCACAAATGCACATGCTGAAATGCAGAAATGTACAATGCATATTCACGACTTTCCTGGCGCTAAATCCCAATTTCACTATCTTTTGCCTCTAAACCAATTTTTCGTTCTATAAGTACTACAACATTTAAACAATATCCTTATCCTCAAGAAAGACCTCAAAACCAAATTACTATTCATTAGATCAAATATTATCCATAACTTTCTTTCAATAGTTGAGATCCTACTAATTTAAATTCAAACTTTCATTCTTCACCTCAATTGTAGACCTCTCTCTCTAGTTTATAATGAATCAAGAATCATCTCAATTGGAGGTCTACATCATTAGTTATGCCCCAAAAACTAAAATACCTCACTTCGAAAATGGAGCTCGCGGCGCTGGGAGTAGCTTCGCCATGGCTGGGAGTAGCTTCGCCATGACGCATGGAAAAAGGCTCGTCGCTGCGTAAAAACTCGGGCTCGCCTCGACGTCTCACCAAGCTCGTCGCAACGAGGACTTAACCACTCGTCGCGATGAGTACTTATTTACTCTTCACGACGAGGCCCTCTTCAGACGTCGCGACGTGCGGGGCTCCGATCGTCTTCTCCACTAGATTTTACCTATTTCTCTATAAATCAGCTATAACTCCTCACAACTACTCCAAATCTTTCATATTAAACACCATAAATACATTTCAACAACAATAAAACAACATTACAACCATTTTACTTACCAATCAAGCTCTTAATCTTCAAGTCGTCCGAAATTTTCTCCAAACCCTAAAACTCACGATTCTCTCCCAAAGCCACATAGAACATCATCTTCTTGAGGGTTTAAGCTTGGTCTTAACAACAAAGGAAAACAAGCAAGCAAGGATCGCGTAAGAAGAGGGAAACGAAACACAATCAAAGGAGAAAGAGAACGAGCCCTAGGATAGAAGAAAAAAAATGCTTTTCTGCAAATTTCAAAACCTAAGGTATTTAAAGGGGTTACTCTCTTCTCCTCAAACACTCCCTTAAATCTCAAACTCATTTCAAAAAAATCATTTCTAATCTAAGTTTTCTCCAAATTCCAATGGTTCGACATTTTTATTCCTAAAATCTAAGAAAAAATCTAGTTTTCCATTGCCATTGGACAGTTATGACAGTACTATAAAGTCAATCAATCCGTTTCTTGAGAAATTCCGGTCCGGACATTTACCCTTAAAATTTCTTTTCCAGAAAATTTTCTAAGGTTCCGTATCAACTGACAATCATTCTAAAACGGTTCCAACTCAAATATTCAAACCCAATTATTCCATAAATCACAAATCATATCATGCTCACAAATCAGTACCGGGAAATGTCATGAATGCATGTACCTATATGTGCATGTGCATAAAGACTCATTCCTCTAAAATTAGAGGTCAAAAGAATGCTCATATCCAAATATGCAAATGTAAAATCCTAACCCGTCCCCAATTACCAATATAACCTTCCCATCAGTGATGGAATGTTACAATTCTCCCCTCCTAATAAAAATTTTGTCCCGAAATTTCATACCTATCTGATCGAATAGATGAGGATACTGTCTCCTCATATGCTCCTCAGTCTCCCAAGTTGCTTTCTTAGATGAGTGGTTCTTCCAAAGGACTTTTACCAGTGGAATAACCCTTTTTCTCAACTGTTTGGCCCAAAATCCCACAATCTGTACTGGCTCCTCAACATAACTCAGATTACTGGCCACCTCAATCTCCTGAGCCAGAATCACATGTGTCAGATCCGATCGATACCGTCGGAGCATACTCACGTGAAACTCGTCGTGCAACTGGGACATCTCACTCGGCAATGCCAATCGATATGCCAATGGTCCTATCCTCTCGACAATCTCATACGGACCAATATACCGAGGGCTCAACTTGCCCTTCTTGCCAAATCTCAAAACTCCTCTCCAAGGTGACACTCGAAGGAAAACTCTGTCTCCCACACTGAACTCCATCTCTCGTCGATGCTGATCCACATAACTCTTACATCTATCCCGAGTCACCTTGATGCGACTCAATCGCTTTCACCTATCTACAGATCCTGAATCACTCGGGACCCTCAATTATCCTTACACCTCTTCATCCCAATACGAGGCGATCGACATCGCCGCCCATACAAAGCCTCATACGGTGCCATCCCGATGTCGCTATGATAATGATTGTTGTATGCAAACTCGATCGAGCCAAGATCGATCCCATGCTCCTCGAACTCTAATACACAAGCCCAAGCATATCCTCGCAGCCTTAATCGTCCTCTCACTCGCCCATCTGTTCGAGGATGAAATGTCAGATGAAGTTCAACTTAGTACCCATAGCGATCTGCAGCTTTTCCGTAACCTCAGTAAATCTAGGATCCTCGTCGAGACTATAGACACTGGGACCTCATGCAGTCTCACTATCTCTGTCACATACTTTTGGGCCAACTGATCAAGAGTATTATTCTCCTCATCGGCAAGAAGGGCCGATTTAGTCAACCACCACTATGACCAGATAGCATCGTCGCCTCGGCGCCCCAGCAGCCCCATAATAAAATCCATCGTAATTCGCTCCCATTTCCACTCCGGAATGGGCAACGAGTGTAATTTCCCCTGAGCTCGGTGCTCATTTAACTCGCCGACACGCCAAACAACGAAAACAACTCGCCACCGCCTCTTCATGCCAGCCACCGAAATGCAACTTGAGAGTATTATACATCTTGGTAGAACTAGTGTTGGGACCCGATCTCGAAACTGGATCCCAACCAGAAAACGAAACGAAACACGATCGAAAACGAAGCGAATGCACATCAGATATTTTGCATCCGAAGGCGACACGAGTAGGGAAAAGTAGAAATCAATAGTAACAACGAAATCGAATCGCAAATGAAAGCGGAAGCAAATCAAAATCAAACATGAAAACGAACGAACATGAATCGACTCAAAGCCAAGAAACGGAACATATGGTGAAAGCAAGTCAGATACGAATCGAATCACAAGGCGGAGACAACGAAATAATCAATCCAACTGAAACAAATTCCGACATCCGTTGGAACAAATATACTCGTTAGAAAAACGTTGCGTTGGAAATCCTTAAACAAAAACTCAAATCATAATTAGGCTATAAAATTCTAGCAGCATAACGACTGCTTTATGACTAACCCAACCTGCAAAGGGTTTAAATTACACTTCTATATTTCTCACACGATAATCAGTATCATCGGACACCCCGTCCGTAATCCAACATGATTCATATCTCAATTTAACATCCAAAATCCATTCACATTTCTCATATCAATTCATACTCAAATATATATACACAATCTCATAATTCATCACAATTCATATACAACTTGTAAAATCAAATCCTTATACAACTCATAGAGGCATTATCACAAAATACAAAGGTCGCAAACATGTCTAACGAACATCTTGTCTCTCCCTCATCCGATCTCCTACGATTACCTGGAGATTGAGGATGAAAGGGGGTGAGCTTATAGCTCATGGATAACAGGTTTATAACGAAGCATAAGCAAAATCGTTGAAAAGTTTATTTGTTACACAAAAGTCATAATAAGTTCATAAAACGCTTTGCTCCCAAATTCTCAGTCAAATCCGAAATTTTGAGTTCAAACTCGTAGTTGCAAAGTTTCATTACCTTCTCAAAACTCATAGTGAAGAAGAATTGGTATCACATCAACACAACAGGTTCATTCAATCATCAATACAAATGCTCAATTTATGCACACACTTGGAAATTCATAGATGCAATGCACAAACAAATGGCTCGAGAGTTCCGTAAAATGATCCGGATAAACCGAAGTTTATATCGTAAACAAAACGAGTCCGATTTCTTAAGGATCTCGTGGCCCAAAGCGGGCAGTCGGGAAAAGGCTATACATCGACGTGCACGTGACTATCCATCCGTTACTCTCTCACCCAAACAAAACACATAACAATTCGCTTCATGCTCATATCATATTCAATTGCTTTCATGCTTTTCATACTCTTTTCTTTCTTTCTCGAAGATACAAAATGCCATGAACGTTTCAAAGCATAACATAAAACGTTTCGATGCATTCTCATATTTATTTTGAAATTCATTAGAAAAGTTCATATGCTGAAACATGTAGAAATTTAACAAATCATTCAATAGAAACAAAACGATATTTATAAAGTAATTGAAATCATTCTTAATTTGGGAGAAAACTTTATTGGCTCATTACTAAATTATAAACATGAAACCCACCTGAGATCCTTGCTTGGATCCATGCTAAAAGATGCCTCTCATCTTGATCCTCTTGCCTTCCTTGATTCCCTTTATCAAATACAAAATTCCCATTCAATCGAAATTCCAAATTATGATCAAGTAAATGAAGAGATTTGACAATCTTTCTTCTAGAAACATTTTTCCTTTATGTATTAAGTTTCTATGACTCCAAAATCATTCGATTCGTTTCAGAAATCCCAAAGTTATACATCAAACATATTGGGCCTATCCTTATGTTGAAACAAGAATCTATACTCAACTTCCTTCTACAAATTGAGATCTTTAAAGAGTGAAATAAAACTTTCTTGCTTACAAAACTTTTAGAACCTTGTCTCTAGATCACAACGAATCAAACATCACCTCATTTGGACATCTACACCCAAGATATGCTCAATTAATCAAAACTCATCACTTTGAAACAGGGGCTCGTCATGGCGGCCCCGCTATCGTCCTGAACGCCCGTGCTGCAAGGCAGCGTGCAAGCAAGTGTAGCCATAAAGCGCACCATTTTCTCGCGTTATGACGAACCCTTCCTCGCATCGTCGCGATTTAATAAAATTTGGCACGTCACTTATTAACTCGCACGTCGAGGCGTGTTCATACGCACGTCGTGACATACGGGCCTGGAGAACGACTCCGAAATCTAATTTTCTAGTATTTCACACTTCAATCCTTACCCAAACACAAATGCAATACACCTAAACCTTAGATCATGACTTAAACTACATTTATAACCTAATAGCAACTCAAAATCAGTCATAAACGCATCAACCCAAGAAATCTAGTCATTTTTGCCCTAAATCCTAAATCACCGATTCTACCACCATACCAAGCTATACTAGGTTTAATCCAACCAAAAAAAGAAGAAATGAAGTTAAACTTACCAAGACTTGCTTCAAATCTGTCGAAAATCTTCTAGGATCAAGAACCCTAGCTTCCCCTCTTCTCTTCTTCTCCTACGGCCACAACTTCTCTTCCTCTTCTTCTCATTTCTCATTTCTCATTTCCTCTTTTTAATTCATACTCTTATGGGTGGGAAATGTCCATTTTGCCCTCTCACATAAGTCTTATATATAAACTCTTGGTCTTAAGTGTCATGCCCAAAATGCCCTTATATATATTCTTACAACTTAATACCTCAATTCAGGAATTAAAAATCTTAGGAACTGAATTAAATTATGTGTCCTTCAAATAATTTGCAGTCCCATGTCTCTCACTTATTTAAAAAATAAGAATCAACTTGATTGGATCTCTACCGATCAAGATATCATCCAAAATATTGAACCATGCTCTAAAATATCTAACTCCTTTGACTCAATCGATCCCTTACAATCTAACCTCGAACAATCATAATTTCCCATCATGATGTAGGTCATTGTCTTAGAATCCAACGCTCAAAAACTAACTCATTGGATGTCGGACGAGACATTATAAGCAAAAGATCGAAAAAGGGGTCAGATTGAGAACGAAATAACAAAAACAGGAGGAGTCAAAGCGGCATACAAATAAACGAAATGTCCAAAATTCATAACTTCTTATTCCGTGCTCCAAAAATTTCATACTTTATATCAATGGAAAAATCAAAACATATTCTATAACTTTCATGAAGGACCTAAAAGCAATAGCAACCTCTAACTCGGTCAATTTCTCATTCAAAGTTCTCGCCAGAATTTATCATCCTATATCACATCCAAAACTTTATAATTTCATATCTCCCAAATTTCCATAACCAGAATAACAAATTATACATCATTGAAAAGCTAGGATCATCTTCTATATCTTTCATGTAGATCACGAACTCAATTCAAAACATATCTCATCCATAATTTGCCTCAATTCATCTTTCACACCTAAATGTACACTTATGAACATCATCACAAATACTTAACTTTGATGATCATAACTTTCACTCTCGATATCGAAAATTATCAAACTTTATGGCGACAAAAGCTCTCAACGGAAGCTACAAGTTTCATGAAGATCTTTTTCTCAAATTCTGCTTAAATCAAAAGTCAACTCTCTACTCCAAAAGTCAACTTCCTCAATTCCTCGATTCTCACTCTTTCACTATTTGTTCCATACTCTTCAACTCCATTACAATCAACTCATTCACTTTAACTTTTCTCTGATAAATTTCATGATACAACACAAATATACTCGAGAACCTCACATCAATTTCATTGAACTCAAAACACTCATTTCACGATTAACCTCAACATATCATCTTAATTTGTTCAAACTAGCATTGTTCACATCAAACCTTAAACATAATCACTCAAATTCATGAATTTCCTCTTCCTTTACACATGACTAAGTCACCTCAATTTCCTCGCTTAATGTCAAATTACAATTCACAAATCCGAGAAAGGTTCAGGTCCAACAACCAGATGCATAAAGATAGCGCGCCATACGCGCCTCCTCCGTAATCTCACGCCTCGATTATCCATATCCGCACACGAGCCTCCGACCCATCCATAATGTCCCATCTTTCAACTTGAAATCAGAGGTCAGATCAGATTTTACTATCCCAATCAGTCTCACAATAGCAGGATCCTTGTCCTGAACTCGCCTGATCCTGTCATGTAGCATCGGCCTAAGCCTCAGAGTAGTTATCAAAGCCCCATCCTGACCCAAATCTATCTGCACATTTAAGGCCCTCAACTGAATCAAACTAGGCAATCTCCCAATCTGACTCTGAGTTGCACTGATGTGAGGTCTCCTGCTCAAAGCATCAGCTACCACATTGGCCTTCCCTGGATGATACTTAATCGTACAGTCATAGTCCTTAAGCAGCTCAATCCATCTCCTCTGTCTCAGATTCAACTCTCTCTGACTCATCAGATACCTCAAACTCTTGTGATCAGTAAAAATTTGGAACGTTTCCCCATACAAGTAATGTCTCCAGATTTTCAAGGCAAAAATAACTGTAGCTAACTCCAAATCATGCACAGGATAGTTTACCTCATGAGACCTCAACTGTCTCGAGGCATAAGCAATCACTTTACCATGTTGCATCAAAACACATCCCAGTCCTTAATGCGAAACATCACTATACACCTCATATCCTCCAGTCCCAGATGGAATACCTAACACCGGTGCAGAAGTCAACCGATGTTTCAGCTCCTCAAAGCTCTCCTAGCACTCCTCGGTCTATCTGAATGACACATTCTTCCTCAGAAATTTTGTCAGAGGGGCTGAGATCAGCGAGAACCCCTCGACAAACCTCCGATAATAACCGGCCAATCCTAGGAAACTCCGAATCTCAGACACATTACTAGGAGCCTCCCAATTCAACACTGCCTCAATCTTGTGAGGATCTACCTGAATACCCTCACCAGTCACAATGTGCCCTAGAAATACAACCTCATCCAGCCAAAATTCACATTTATTGAATTTGGCATACAACTGTCTCTCTCTCATGATCTCGCAGCAATCCTCAAATGCTCAAGGTGCTCTCGCTTACTCTCGAATATACCAAAATATCATCAATGAACTGTAAGTGATAAGTCGATTTGTACCATGTGTAAGTCGACTTACATGTTCGATAATCGATAAGTCGACTTGTTCATTGATAAGTCGACTTGTTCAAGGTCCAGATCGTTTTATTTGTGCCCTAAAGACAATCCCTTTAGCGCGCTTTTATTCAAAGTCGTGTGCGACTTTATGAATAAATAAAGAAAAGGCATTATTCATTAATTTGATATTCATAAACATTGTTTATGAATTGATTGATCTTTAATCAATTAATGAAGTCCATGATATATGACATAGCATGAAGGAAATTATGATGTGATCATACTACCGAGGTTCCTATCATGTGCAATTATGTCAAGATCTAAATTCTCCTAGTCATAGGATTAATGAGATCCGGACATCATTAATCCGGATAGACTAACACATGTCATATTCTTGATTGGATCAAGCAAGGATCTTAGAAACTGTAAATATGAGATATTTAGAATTGACATGTGGATGCTTACTAGCGGTAGTAAGTTCATTGGATGACTGCCATGAGATCATCACATGGATATCTTATCTAAGTGTCGTTGATAATCTCATCATAGCAATGGTGCAAGTATCCTTAGACTTGAGGTACTCGAGGATATCTTGATATCTTGATCCTGCTTTGACTCCATTCCTTGTTGCCTTCGTAGAGGTAACTCATAGGGTGGTGCTTGGGTACGAGGGTATTCAAGATAATTGAGTAGCCAATAAAGGATTTACCACTTCGGATTAGCGAAGAGATACCCATGGCTTCTTTATCGGGATCATTACTAAGGCTGGCCAGCATGTATGTCATGAAGAGTGTCTTCATTGACATATAAAGTAATGAATCCCGTGACTAGAACCGATATCACTGGGCTAGACTCGGTCTAGTGAGAGTTGACACTTTGACCATACTCATAACCAAGTGGGGTATAGGATGGTGAAAGGACTAATTGCACAAGAATTGTCTATGGAAGGGTTCGTGATCCGGTTCGTGATGAATACATCAAACCGATTACTTTCCGATCAATTTGGGGTCATGATGTGTTGCTAGATACCGCCATGACTTGCTTAGTTTAAGTGTTAATCTAAGTGGCCAACATAACCGGGAACCTAAAGGGTCACACGATAAGAGTGTTTCGAGAATCAGAAAATAGTATTGGACGAGTTCCATTATGGAGAGCATTAGGATTAAATGAATCCGATGAGATTGGGATATGTCCCATGAGATCGCGACATCGATATTAAGTAAGAAAGGTTTCGGAGCATTTTGACCGAGGCCCTAGTAGGCAGTAGGACCGACCCAAAAGCAGGACTGGACCGCTAAGCAATTATATACATATATATATATGATTAATTAAATAAATAAATAATTAATATATATATATATATATATATGTGTGACACGTGGGAGGAGGAGGAGAGGAAGCTTTATCTTTAAGTTTAACTTTTTATATATATATATATATATATAAAGAGGAAAACGTGGACAAGCTTCAACCATAAGTTTTCTACATGTCTTTTAAGTGTTAAAAAGACATAGAAAAGGGAGAGAGGAGGTGTGATGATCGTGGATCTTAGAAGGTGAAGGAAGAATGGGTTTTGTGAAAACCTAAAGGAAATTCATCTTTCATCATCGATCCTTCAAGCTTCTCCTTCTTCCCAACGTCTCCTCAAGCTCTCCATGACAGAGGTAGGCTCTAGCAGGCTTTAACCTGTTCTAGCTATTCCCGGGTCAAAGGGGTTTGACTCTGTTAGATTTTCTGATCTCTGCGTGGATCACCTTTAGAGATAGTCTCTTTTGGCTATTTAGGTTGATGTCTTCATACCGATACCTGGATCCTGGGATTCGGAAAGTCCTGGGAACAAAATTTTTTTTCCGCTGCCGTACATGTGATGTACCTCCGGGATTTTCCTACAGTGGTATCGAGCGCCTGTATCCCGTATGAAGCTATAACCTAAGCGAGATCAGAAATTCTAATGAAATTTTCTGTTGATGCATGCTATCTTTTCAGATTTCGAATTTATATTGTGATATGCTTTTCGAAATTTTTCTGCCCAGAATTGTTCATAACATGTTAGAGAATATGTCTATGAATTTTCAGAATTTATCGATTTGATTTGATATAATTTTGCTAATTAATTCCCTAAGGTTACAGATGCTGTTTTGTGAAACGATTATGGAACAGGCATGAGTATAAAATCGAGAATAAATTCTAGAAAAATGTTTTTTCGGATTTTCCTTCACCTACATGTCTCTAAGATGTTGGTGAATGTCTGTGAGCATGGAAATTGGATTTCAAGGTAATTGGATATTTATTCACGAATTTATTCTATGCTGTTGGGAATTGCTGTGCTGATGAACACAGATTTTGAATCGGATTTGTTATTTAGGTTGACTGAGTTTTTGATGGCCTAAAATCCTGATAAAATTCATGTAGCATGTTATGAACATGTAGTAACCTATATAATTTTCTCATGATTTATTGAAATTGTTTCATTGATCATTTCGAGCAATGTACAGAACTGGACAGTTTTGTGAAAATTGTTGGGACTGTTTTGCTTGGCTTGATTGAGTGTGCTTTTTCAGTTCCAATGCCTTGCACCATTATTAATGTGATTAAAAATGTGTTATCTTGATGTAATATGATTGCCAAACTGAATTGCTTGAAGTTGTTTAGCCTGGAATTTTCGGATGCCTAATTGATCACAATAGCGTCTCGTTAGCATGTTGCATTATCTTGTTTGTTTTGACCGTCATATTTTTTATGGCATGTGCTGAAGTAAATTTGATAATGTATGTGCTAGCTAGAGATGCTTAGGTTGATGATTTGGGTGTTCCTAAATTATTTGGAAATTAATGAGTTTTGACTCATTTCAAGCTTTTCATATAGTTTGACTATTTAAGGCATTCATGAATCAATGAAGTGTTCATTGAGGCATCAATTCACAGATATTACCCTAGGTATGATGGTGTTGAGAATTGGAATTGTACTGATTGAGGAATTAGCCGATTAGAGATTTTAGCAAAATTCCCTGAATAAGTCGACTTGTATATGGTATAAGTCGACTTGTTCAAGATTTTTGGATAAGTCGACTTGTGGACTGAATAAGTCGACTTGTTCAAGATCTCAGTATAAGTCGACTTGTAGTACCTTGTAAGTCGACTTGTTCATGCAGATGACATAAGTTCGACTTGTGTGTGGGCGAAGCATAAGTCGACTTGCATTTGATGAAAGCCGACTTGTGGCATGCATAGGTGGGATGATGGATGATTTTAGGTATAGACTCAATGTGATTGATGAAATGCCCTAAATCATATCATATAGTCATGGTGACTATAATCCTACGGCTTGAGAAGAAGTAGATGAGACCCGAAATCCCTCCTCGGTATATGAAAACTAACGCCCCATTAATATGGTAAGAACCAGAGTTCTTATAGGGTCAGGGTTGTTGGGTAAACCCAAGCTCACTCTATACGGATATGTTCGAACCATGAAAATAAGATTTTCGGATTAATGGGTTGGTTTTCACTGGAAGCGTTGGTTTGTTGAGTAAACTCAAGGTCAACGTGGACAGAGGCGAAATTGGGTAGATACATCGATGTATGCGCATCAAAGAGTTGATACTCGATGTAGTGCATACATCAACAAGTTGATAGCACTGATCGATAGTTGTGTCTAAGATGTAATTGGTATATCTGATACCTCCCGAGACATAAGGTGGCTTGTTGAGCAAACTCAAGGTCATTCTTAATGTCGGTTATCGATGATACAATTGGTATGACCGATACCTACCGATTGACCTAAGTTGTGGCTTGTTGGTAAACCCAAGGTCACTCTTAGCAATGTCGGATATCGACCCACTAGGACATTATGTCATTTTGTTTCTCCGGATTCGTAAAGAGGGTTATGGATTCTAGGAAACTAGTAGGAGCCATATGCATGTCATGCAAGTCCTTATGATCATGCAGCATTACTATTCTATCATTCCTTCTCTCTATCGCTTAGGTTGATTGAAGAAGTCTTTCAAATTGAATTTATGCTCTCCTTTACGGACCGATTTTCGATTGGCTAAGGAATCGAGAATTGTTCTTAGATCCGAGGAACTGGATACGTCCTAGATGTTCCACTTCCAGCAGCACTTTCCGTCGATGCTTCGATAAGGATCGAAAGCATATTGTAAGCATCTAAAGGATGTGATATGGATACTTGCTTTATGCTTGCCTTGATGTCACTAGAGCTGCGGGGCAAAGACGAGTCCATGGATGCTCACACTATAGTATTTCATCTTAGGGAGTCATGAGTAAGCTTCGATCCGAAAGGTTCGAGACCTCGAGGCTTCTTCACCATTAAAGATGGCTCGGGGATATCTCATGCAAGATGCCCTCGAAGATGAATAGCTATATTGAGAGATTGGACGTCTTAGGATTTGTAATGGATTATGAGTTAAGTAGAGACTTAATTCGGCTGGATTGTCCGACGCTTATTCACAGTTAGAATAAACTATCGGATAAACCAAATATCCACAACAATTCTGGCCGATCAATCTGCCAAGCAGTAACGAGCTATCAAGAAGGATAGCAAGCAAGTGCTAATGGTGGATGCTTCTTCTTCTAGTTCAAAGAAGAAAAGGCCAAGAAACCAAATGGAAGTGCCATCAAGGAAAACCAAAGATTCTCGCCCCAAAAGGTTTTGCTTTCATTGTGGCAAGTCTAGCCACTAGAATGGCCGAAAAATCTATCTGGAGTTCTGAAGCGAAGAAGGCATCGATGCCTCTACTTCTTCAAATATGTTTGTCATTGAGGTTAATACTATTCTGATCAAAACATATCGATATTTGATACCGGATGTGGCTCATACATATGATATGATATGCAGGGCCTCGTGGATGAGATGAAAGCTCATTCAAGGAGAACTAGAACTTCGTGTAGGTAATGCAGCAAGAGTTGCTACATTAGCCAAGACACTTATGTCTTGTTCCTCCCTAGTGGGCTTATATTCAAATTGATGATTGACATTTTGTACTGTTTTAAACAAAGAACATATTGTATGTTTTATGTTTAAATAGAGTGATTTCCATTGGACTTTTAGTAGTAATGGTTGTTCTATTAGTTGAATGGAAGGCTCTATGCTATTTGGTACATTATGCAATAGAATTGACATATTAGATATGTCATATCCAGCTCAATGTCAATGACGGAAAGACATAATCGAGATAATTTAAAATCAACTTACTTATGGCATTGTCGAACGGCCATATAAATGAGACACGCATCGCTAAGCTCCATAAGAGTGGATGTTTAGGTCATTTGATTATGAATCATATGACACATGCGAATCTTGTTTATTAGGCAAGATAACTAAGTAATCCTTTAAAGGAAAGGGTAAACGAGTGAATGGAATATTAGACCTAATACATTCTGGATGTATGTGGTCCGATGTCCATCCATGCCATAAGTGGTTGTTTTACTTCATTACTTTTATCGGTGATTATTCACGATATAGGTATCTCAGATTCGATGAGATACAAATCAAGCGCTTGAAAAGTTCAAACAATTCGAAATGAAGTAAAAACTAACTTGGTAAAAGTATGAATACATTACGATCGATCGTGGTGGAAAATGCTTAGACCAACAGCTTTTGAATTATCTCGAGATAATGAAATTTTATCTCAAGATACTCCACCTTACACGCCGAAGACAATGGTGTGGTTGAAAGGAGAAATCGAACCTTGTTAGACTTGGTGCGATTGATGATAGGTTTTGCAGTTTTGGGAATATGCTACCAAGACAATTTGTTTACTTGTTAAATGTAGTTCCATTAAAGACGAGCTTGTGGTTACTCCATATGGAGATATGGACTAACACAAAGCCCTATCTTTCTCATTTGAAAGTTTGGGGTTGTCCCTTATGTGAAGCGGACACGATCGAGATACATTTGATGTAAAATCGATAAGTGTTTGTTCGTGGAATATCAATTCTACTTGCGAGGAACAAAAGTTGTTTATTTCCAAGCATGTTGTTTTCTTAAAGAAAGAGTTTCTTTTACAAGAGGACAAGGGAGCAAAGTTGAACTTGGAGAAGTTCAAGATGCTCGAACAAACATAGATCAATTGCACGAATCAAACTCAGAACTCATATAGATGAGGTAACAGTTCAACCTTCTACTACACACAATTTCGTGGGTTAAGTAGGATACGACTTTGTTCCCGAGAGATATGAATTTCTTGTAAGTGAGCGAATGACGTATTGCTCATATGAGATGATGCTACTACTACCTATGAAAAGGTTATGAAAAGTTCGAGTCCGAACATGGCTTTGCGCTATGAAATCAAATGGATTCCATGTATGAAAACCAAGTATGGACTTTGGTTGTTACACCTGAAGGATAAAACCCATAGTGCAAAGGAGTTTTCGTAAGAAAACCAACATGGATGGTAATTTGATTACCTATAAAGCAATGCTTCGTTAAAGGATTTAAATCGCATAAAGAGTCGACTATGACAAAACCTTCACCGTAGCAATGCTTAAATCCATTAGGATACTCCTAGCCATTGCCACTCATTATGATTATGAGATATGACAAATGGATGTGAAGACAGCTTTCCCGAGAGGAAATTCACCCGAGGATGTGTGACACAACCTGAGGGCTTCAATTCCATCGATGGCGAAAAGGTATGCAAGCTTCGTAATTCCATGTATGGATTGAAGCAAGCATCCAGAGTTGGATTATCCGCTTTGATGAGTCAATCAAAGAGTTTGATTTCTCACAAAACCGGATGATCATCAGTGTATAAGAAGGTTAATGGGACTGCAATCGTATTCCTTGTGTTGTATATAGATGACATACTGTAACTAGGAAACGATGTCTCTATGCTGCAATCAGTTAAAATTTGGTTGTCCAATCAATGTGCAATGAAAGACCTTTGTGAAGCAACTTATATCCTAGGGATATAGATTTATAGAGATAAATAAAAAAGGTTGCTTGGTCTTTCACAATCATCGTACATAGATGAGATGCTAAAGAGGTTTAGCATGGAACAATGTTATGCATTTGGTCCGATGTATCGTATGCTCTAAGTGTTACGACGCGATACCAATCGGATCCCAAAGGAGTCACTGGGTGGTTGTCACAGAATATCCTCAAGACTTGCGAAGCACTAAGGATGTTTTTCGATCTATGGAGATGGAAATCTCCAAGTGAGCGGAGCATTCGGATGCTAGTATTTAACTGATAAGGATAATTCGAATCACAATCAGGTTATATACATTCACACCGAATAGCGTGGCGGTCGACTGGAAAAGTTCCAAACAAGAGAGGATCACGATTCATCAACCGAGGCAGAGTACATTGCCGCATGAGATCGCAAGAAGGAAGCGGTTTGGATCAAAGTTCATTATCGAACTTGATCCGTCCCTACCGTGATGGGCCCATAGGATTGTATTGCGATACAATGTGGCTAGTTCGCAGCAAAGGAACCAAGGTCTTATCGACGATCCGAACTCAGACTTACCGATTCGGAGATCATTAGTCGAGATGATATCCTGATAGAGAATTCCCACGAGCAAAGTGTTGTTGTTCCGCTGACAAAGCCATTGTCACAGAGAATTGTGATTCTCATGGACTCGCTTATGGTATTAGATACTTAGGCGATTGGCTTTTAGTCAAGTGGAGATTTGTAAGTGATAAGTCGACTTGTACCACGTGTAAGTCGACTTACACATGTTCGATCGATAAGTCGACTTGTTCATTGGATAAGTCGACTTATTCAAGGTCGATCTTGTTTATTTGTACCCTAAAGGCAATCCCTTTAGCGCTTTTATTCAAAGTCGTAGTGCGACTTTATGAATAAATAAAGAAAAGGCATTATTCATTAATTTGATATTCAAGCTTCTCCTTCTTCCCAACGCCTCCTCAAGCTCTCCAGATGTAGGTAGGCTCTGGCAGTGCTTTAATCGTTCTAGCTATTCCCTGTCAAAGGGTTTGACTCGGTTATATTTTCGATCTCTGCGTGGATCACCTTTAGAGATAGTCTCTTTTGGCTATTTAGGTTGATGTCTTCATACCGATACCGATCCCGGATTCGAGAAAGTCCCAGGAACAAAATTTTTGTTTTCATTGCGAATATGTGATGTACCTCCGGGATTTTGTTGATCCCGATTCAAATCCAACTACTCATACAGATTCCCTCACGTCGCATTTGATTCCTTATAAACTCTTCTTTCTCGATACCATAAATGTTGGATATCGGTTAGAAATCCAACTCCTTAAACTTAACACTTTCACTCTACGCTCGATACCATAAATGTTGGGACCCGATCCGAACCGGATCCCAACCGAAAGACGAACGGAAAATGGAAAATCAAAAGCGAGAATTCGCTAATCGAATACAAATCGAATCATCTGAGCTAAACAAATACTTGGAAAGTTTCAATCGAATGAATCAGATCAAACCGAAGATAGCGAAGCGGATCGAATCGAAAATACAAAGCGGCGAGACAAACACTTAGCAAAGCGGATCCGACATCCGAGAACCAAAACCAGAGAAAACGATCGGATGAACATAATCGCGTTGGAATCCTTCGACATTTCAAATCCGTATATTTTTTTTCTTTATTCCTTGTCTTTTCATTCTTAATCACTTTACTCCATTACATATAAAAATCATCATTCTTATTCTTTCCTATAAATCCTCAAACTCATTTCTTTAAACCCATTTTATCGAAATTTTTACCGAATTTGAAAAGATAACTACCGTATTTTGACACCCAAAAATTTAAAACAAAGCAAACGCACTTCTCATATTGTAATCCATCCAATAACACAAGGCAACATCGGACCTCCGTCCTAAGCATCCAAACACCAATGAAACACAATCTTAATTCTAAACACTTCATAAATCCAATCCATAACTATCTCAACTCGTAAATTTCAATCAATCCCAACCACATTCAAAATCCAATCTCATACATAAAGTATAATCATACTTATAACTCATTCAACATATTACAATCTTATACATTTATCGCCACAAGCAAAACCATTCATATACAATCGAACTAAAATACACTTTACTAGCTTTCTAACTATCCATAAAGATCTTATACAAACATTAAACTTTAAACATACTACGAACACGTACAAGTCTGGACTATGATCATACTCGTTTTCCATCCGATCTCCTCGTAAAAACACGGAGATTGGGATGAAAGGGGGTGAGCTCGAAAGCTCGTGGATAATATATTTATAAACCAACAATAAGTTTAAAATTATTTTCTTTTTAAACTTTTCAAAATTTCCCATTTAAGCATTTATCCGAAATCTTATTTTCAAACTTTTCAAAACTTTCATAAACCTTCCGAAATTTCATGATTATAAATTTATCTTGTCTTATTTCTCAAAATCTCAAATCTTTTCAAATCATGCACACTTTAAATATGAATGCATCACATTATAAACAAATCAAAACACATAACACATCGAAATTGGTTTGGTTCGCCCAAAACAGACGATCTTGACATTTCCAGATAAGCGGTTATATGCAAAATGTGAAGGGGAGTCCGAAATCGAACTCCTATGCCACTTAGCTAGCAGTGGCTAAGGCTTAAACAGGAGAGACAAACGACTCACAAACGGACCGACCAAACCCACTTAACACATAACTAAAATTGATTGACGCTCAAGGCACTTTTTGAAAATCTTGATTTTCACATTTTTCAAATCTTATCATCATATTGTCATAAATGACACAAGCACGCATCCACATGAATTCACATAACAAATCTAATGCAATTCATATCATTACTTAAATCACATACTCATCACAATATATGCACCAATTCTTTAAATCATCCAAATCATAAATCACATAATTTGAAAGCCATGAAATTCACAAGTTTTGCATTTTCTAAAACTCATTTTACTCCTTTGAAATCATAATTTCAAACATTTACATCCTTTTTCAAACATTTTATCAATAATAATTTATCAAAATCAAATTTTGCTTTTTTAATTTTCAAAATTCACATTTAGCTTATAATTCAATAAATAAATATACTACCCACCTCATATCCATGCTAACATCTTGTCGAATGCTTCAATTTGACTTTTGCTTCTTTCTCTCTTCCAATTTAACAAAACCTAAACCATAATCATCCAAATTCACATCATAAATAACATAATTTTCAAAATTAACTTAGGAATTCACCAATTTACCATAATTCCAAGCTATTTAACTCACCAATTTACAAAAACCCTAATTCACCAATTTGGCCTAAACCAACTTATCCAAATTCAATACCATAAATCACTTAATTACTCAAATTAAACTTAGAAAACACCAATTCCATATAAATTCAAGCTATTCCAATCTCCAATTTTGAAAATCCCCAATTTTCAAAATTGGCCTAAACCAATACACTCAAATTCAATCTCATAAAACATAATTTCTTCAAAATTGATTCCATATTTCATCAATTCCTACTCTTAATTATGTTTCTACACCATTAATTCACAAAAACCCCAAAAATTCACAAAAACCCCAAATTTCTAATTTTTCAAATTAAACTTCACCTAAAGCATAAACATCAAAATTAACTTAGGATATCTCAAATTCATCACTAAATCAAGCCATCTAAATCATCAATTTCATTAAAACCCCAATTTTCAAAATTTATCATAAACTCAAATTTTCAATTTTATCCAAAATTAAACATAATTATAGCCTAATCTCTTCAATTAATCATGATAAGCTCAATCCATATCAATCTTAAGTCAATTAACCAAAATCTCACTAAAACCTCAAATCCCAAATTTGACATAAACCTTAATTAATCAAATTAATCATCATCTAAACAAAATCTCTAAAATGAACTTCATAAAACTCAAATCCATAACAATATCAAGCTAAACCAACCAACAAAATTCATCAAAATTCAAACTTGTACTTTCTCTCACTTACCTTTTTTCTCCACCATTTTCGTTATTTTCAAGCTCCAAAATAAGCTTCCTTCTTCTTCCATGTCTTCCATTTATTTCCTCTTGATGAAGCTCGAAATCCCTTTGAAAGCTATCAAAATCGTTGGGAAGATGCATTCTTCTTCTCCACCGATTCCTCTTCCCTTCTCTCCTTCTCTCTTTTATTTCTTTCTTCTCTTCTCCTTTGTTTCTGGAAAATTTCGTGACTTTTGCTGATTTCTGGAGACAAAATGACATTCACTTTGGTGTTTCATTAATGGGTGACCAATTACCATCTTGCCCCTCCAATTAAGTCTATTTCCAAGTTTGCCCATGTGCAGGATTTTGAAAAACTGATAACTTGCGACCTGAATTCGAGAAACTAAACGAAATAATTTGGATAAACTTTCTTCTTGAAAATTGTTCCTCTCGATCTTATGAATCCAACGCCACTGACGGCGCTCAATTCGGATCTAAAACGAAGAAGTTATGGCCAAATTACTAACTGACCTGCACAAAATCCGAAACTGAACTTTAACATAACTTCAGTCCAGAATTTGACATTCTTAGGGATGAAATTAAATTTTGATCCCTTCACAAGAATTGTAGCCCTATATCTTAACTTTATTTTCCCTCAAGAATCAACTCAATCGGAGTTGTATAACTCCAAAATCGCAAAGTACTGAACCATGTTCAGAAAATTATCCAACTTATAACCTATAACCCATCTCTTACTTTGGTTCAATCAATCTCTTTCCATATAATCTCCTAAAAATCATAATTCTTCATAAAAATGAACGTAATTGTCTTAGGAATCCAACGCTTCAAGAATCAAATCAATCGGATGTCGGACGAAAGATTTATAACAAAAGATTGCAAAAGGGTCGGAGTTCAAGCAAAATTTTCAAAGCCTTAATTACCCACTTATAACTCGAATTTTTTCAAAACTCATATCTCTTAATTCCGAACTCGGAATTTGACAAATTTGGTGTCTATAGAAAGATCAAAGGAAGCTCTACAACTTCCCTGAAGTACTCAAAATCAAATTAGGTCTTTAAAGGAGTCAAAACCTCAATTAAAGATTATGTCCAAAACACTTTTCCTAAACGACTTCCAATTTTAATCGCTCATAACTCCTAATCCCGATATCGAAAAATTACAAACTTTATGGCGTCGGAAAGATCGACATACAAGCTACAACTTTAGTAATACCACTTACTCCAATTCAGACTAAATCCATACGACGAGTGGCCTCAAGTATAGCACATGCAAATCTATACTTAATAACATTTTCAAAACAAAGCATATCTTCCAAATTCATATCTCTCAATCCCGACATCGAAAAATAGCAAACTTTATGTCCACGAAAAGCTCTCGACAGAGGCTACAAGTTTCACGTTGATCATTTTCTTGAATTAGGCCTAGATCAAAAAGTTAACTTTTTACCCTGAAAGTCAAACTTCCAAACCAACTTTGACTGATCATAACTTTCACTCCCGATATTGAAAAATTGCAAACTTTATGTCTACAGAAAGCTCTTAACATAATCTACAAGTTTCATGTAGATCATTTTATCAAATTTTGCCTCAAACAAAAGTCAACTCTCAAAGTCAAACATTCTCTCTCCAAAAAGTCAAACTTTCTAAATTCTTCAAATTTTCACACTTTTTCTTTTTAATTCTTGCTATATAACTTCATTTCAATCAACTCATCCACTTTTGAAAACTTCTTATTTTTACTCAAAGATCGGGGTCCAACATTTCTCCCCCTCTTAAAAGAATTTCGTCCTCGAAATTCACACTTAAGAACATAATAGTGCGTATCTAATTCCTTCTCATAATATTTTCTCAATCTCTTCATATGGACCAAAATTACTATTTCACTTAATCTTTTGAATTTCTATACACATTTCTCTATCAATTTAGCTCATTCTTCAAAATTTTCATTTCACATATGCATATTCGAAATTAATTCCTCTAAATTCATCATGTAAGTCAAATCTAAATTTCCATTTTCACAATCCTTCTAAATCAACCAATCAATTAGGTTCTTCCCAATTCACCAAGAAATTCTAATCTCAACTTCATAATCATAAACCAAAATCAAACATAATTTTAACCTTAATCTCATCTCAAAATTGCAAGAATTCATTTCCTCTTTTTTAAAACATAAGCATATTCAAAATTGATTTAGCCTTAAGTCATCAAAATTTCTAATCTCTTTTTTCATTATCACACTACTAAAATAAATCATCATTCTCATCACTATGATCAGTAATCAATTCAATAGTATTTCTTATTTCATCTTACACATACATAGCTCAATTCTTCCAATTTCATCATGAAATTCTCCTCTCAATGTCCATTAACACTTTCTTCAAATCAAACATCACTCATCACCTTAATCAAACCATCCACTAGGTTCTTCATATAATTCATAACAAGGACATTCACTTCATTTCTCAATTCTTACTTATTTAATCTTATCAATTTACCTCTTTTCAAAACCTCATGCATATCACTTATACACATTCTCATAATTTCAATCTTACCAAACCTATAGCCCAAGTATGATCATAATAATCGATATCCCACATTCTCACAAATTGATTTTATCCTTCCACACTCTCATCAATCTTATGTGCCCAGCTAAGACCATAGTATTTGGGCTCGATACCATAAATGTTGGATCCCGATTCAAATCCAACTACTCATACAGATTCCCTCACACGCATTTATGATTCCTTATAAACTCTTCTCTTCCGACGATACCATAAATGTTGGATCTCTGCCCAAATCCAACTCCTTAAACTTAACACTTTCACTCTATGCTCGATACCATAAATGTTGGGACCCGATCCGAACCGGATCCCAACCAAAGACTGAACGAAAAATGGAAAATCGAAAAGCGAGAATTCGCTAATCTAATACAAATCGAATCATCGGAGCGAAACAAATACTCGGAAAGTTTCAAATCGGATTGAATCAGATCAAACCGAAGATAGCGAAGCGGATCGAATCGGAAAATACAAAGCGAAAGCGGAGACAAACACTTAGCAAAGCGGATCCGACATCCGAGAACCAAAACCAGAGAAAAACGATCGGATGAACATAATCGCGTTGGAATCCTTACGACATTTCAAATCCGGTATATTTTTTTTCTTTATTCCTTGTCTTTTTCACTCTTAATCACTTTACTCCATTACATATAGGCAAGATAACTAAGTAATCCTTTAAAGGAAAGGGTAAACGAGTGAATGGAATATTAGACCTAATACATTCGGATGTATGTGGTCCGATGTCCATCCATGCCATAAGTGGTTGTTTTACTTCATTACTTTTATCGGTGATTATTCACGATATAGGTATCTCAGATTCGATGAGATACAATCAAGCGCTTTGAAAAGTTCAAACAATTGAAAATGAAGTAGAAAACTAACTTGGTAAAAGTATGAATACATTACGATCCGACGTGGTGGAAAATGCTTAGACCAACAGCTTTGAATTATCTCGTAGATAATGAAATTTTATCTCAAAGATACTCCACCTTACACGCCAAAAGACAATGGTGTGGTGAAAGGAGAAATCGAACCTCATTAGACTTGGTGCGATTGATGATAGGTTTTGCACAGCTTTTGGGAATATCGCTACCAAGAGACAAATTGCTTACTTATTAAACGAGTTCCATTAAAGATAATTGTGGTTACTCCATATGGAGATATGGACTAAACACAAAGCCCTATCTTTCTCAAATGAAAGTTTGGGGTTGTCTCCTTATGTGAAGCGGACACAATCAGATACATTTGATGTAAAATCGATAAGTGTTTGTTCGTGGAATATCAATTCTACCTTCATTGAGGAACAAAAGTTGTTTATTTCCAAGCATGCTTTTTCTTAAAGAAAGAGTTTCTTTTACAAGAGACAATGGGGAGCAAAGTTGAACTTGAGAAGTTCAAGATGCTCGAACAAACATAGATCAATCGTCGAATCAAATCGTAACTCATATAGATGAGGTAATAGCTCAACCTTCTACTACACACTAATTTCAGAGGTTAAGAGGATACGACCGCTCCCGAGAGATATGAATTTCTTGTAAGTGAACAGAATGACGATTGCTCATATGAGATGATGCGCCTACTACCTATGAAAAGGTTATGAAAAGTTCGAGTCCTGAACATGGCTTTGTACCATGAAATCAAATGGATTCCATGTATGAAAACCAAGTATGGACTTTGGTTGTTACACGAAGGATAAAACCCACGTGGTGCAAAGGAGTTTTCGTAAGAAACCAACATGGATGGTAATTTGATTACCTATAAAGCAATGCTTCGTTAAAGGATTTCACGCATAAAGAGTTGACTATGACAAAACCTTCAAATTTCAGAAGAATGCTTAAATCCATTAGATACTCCTAGCCATCGCCACTCATTATGATTATGAGATATGGCAAATGGATGTGAAGACGACTTTTCCCGAGAGGAAATTCACCCGAGGATGTGTATGACACAACCTGAGGGCTTCAATTCCATCGATGGCGAAAAGGTATGCAAGCTTCGTAATTCCATGTATGGATTGAAGCAAGCATCCAGAGTTGGATTATCCGCTTACGAGTCAATCAAAGAGTTTGATTTCTCACAAAACCGGATGATCATTGTGTGTATAAGAAGGTTAATGGGACTGCAATCGTATTCCTTGTGTTGTATATAGATGACATATCGTAACTAGGAAACGATGTCTCTACGCCGTAATCAGCTAAAATTTGGTTGTCCAATCAATGCAATGAAAGACCTTTGTGAAGCAACTTATATCCTGGGATATAGATTTATAGAGATAAATAAAAAGGTTGCTTGGTCTTTCACAATCATCGTACATAGATGAGATGCTAAAGAGGTTTAGCATGGAACAATCTTATGACGAGGCCCGATGTATCGTATGCTCTAAGTTTACGAAAGCGATACCAATCGGATCCCCATGAGGGTCATTGGGTGGTTGTCAAGAATATCCTCAAGACTTGCGAAGCACTTAAGGATGTTTTCGATCTATGGAGATGGAAATCTCCAGTGAGCTGCATTCAGATGCTAGTATTTAACTGATAAGGATAATTTCAATCACAATCAGTTATATACATTCACACCGAATAGCGTGGCGGCCGCTTGAAAAGTTCCAAACAAGAGAGGATCACGATTCATCAACCGAGGCAGAGTACATTGCCGCACGAGATGCGCAGCGAAGCGGTTTGATCAAGAAGTTCATTATCGAACTTGATCCGTCCCTACCGTGATGGGCCCATAGGATTGTATTGCGATACAACGTGGCTAGTTCGCAGCAAAGGAACCAAGGTCTTATCGACGATCCGAACTCGTGCTTTCGCCGATTCGGGAGATCATTAGTCGAGATGATATCCGATAGAGAATTCCCACAGAGCAAAGTGTTGTTGTTCGCTGACAAAGCCATTGTCACAGAGAATTGTGATTCTCATGGACTCGCTATGGTATTAGATACTAAGGCGATTGGCTTTAGGTCAGTGGGAGATTTGTAAGTGATAAGTCGACTTGTACTATATGTAAGTCGACTTATTACATGTTCGATCGATAAGTCGACTTGTTCATTGGATAAGTCGACTTATTCAAGGCCGAGATCGTTTATTTGTGCCTTAAAGGCAATCCCTTTAGCCGCTTTATTCAAAGTCGTATGCAGACTTTATGAATAAATAAAGAAAAGGCATTATTCATTAATTTGATATTCATAAACATTGTTTATGAATTGATTGATCTTTAATCTAATTAATGAAGTCCATGATATATGACATAGCACGAAGGAAATTATGATGTGATCATACTCATCGAGGTTCCTATCATGTGCAATTATGTCAAGATTCAAATTCTCCTAGTCATAGGATTAATGAGACCGACATCATTAATCCGGATAGACTAAAGACATGTCATATTCCTCGATTGGATCAAGCGAGGATCTTAGAAATCAGAATATGAGATATTTAGAATTGACATGTGATGCTTACTAGCGGTAGTAAGTTCATCGGATGACCTCGCCACGAGATCATCACATGGATATCTTATCTGTGTCGTTGATAATCTCATCATAGCAATGGTGCAAGTATCCTTAGACTTGAGGTACTCGAGGATATCTTGAATCTTGATCCGTGCTTGACTCCATTCCTTGTTGCCTTGAGGTAACTCATAGGGTGGTGCTTGGAGTACAAATTGAGGTATTCAAGATAATCGAGTAGCCAATAAAGGATTTACCACTTTTGATTAGCGTAAGAGATACCCATAGCCCTTGTCAGATCATTACTAAGGCGGCGCAGATGTATGTCATGAAGAGTGTCTTCATTGACATATAAAGTAATGAGTCCCGTGACGCAGAACCGATATCACTGGGCTAGACTCGCCAGTGAGAGTTGACACTTTGACCATACTCATAACCAAGTGGGGTATAGGATGGTGAAAGGACGAATTGCAATGATTGTACATGGAAGGGTTCGTGATCCGGTTCGTGATGAATACATCAAACCGATTACTTTCCCACAATTTGGGGTCATGATGTGTTGCTAGATACCGCCATGACTTGCTTAGTTTAAGTGTTAATCTAAGTGGCCAACATAACCGGGAACCTAAAGGGTCACACGATAAGAGTGTTTCAGAGAATCGTAAAATAAGATTGGACGCTTTTCCATTATGGAGAGCATTAGGATTAAATAGATCCCGATGAGATTGGGATATGTCCGATGAGATCGCGACATCGATATTGCTAAGAAAGGTTTCTTGAGTCAAGCTTTAAAGACAGGGCTTCTAGAGAGTAGAGAGACCAATTGTATTTGGACCGCTATAATTATGTACATATATATATGATTAATTAAATAAATAAATAATTAATATATATATATATATATATATGTGACACGTGGGAGTAGGAGGAGAGGAAGCTTTATCTTTAAGTTTAACTTTATATATATATATATATATATATATATATATAAAGAGGAAAACGTGGACAAGCTTCAACTATAAGTTTTCTACATGTCTTTTAAGTGTTAAAAGACATAGACAAGGAGAGAGGAGGTGTGATGATCGTGGATCTTAGAGGTGAAGGAAGAATGGGTTTTGTGAAACCTAAAGGAAATTCATCTTTCATCATCGATCCTTCAAGCTTCTCCTTCTTCCCAACGCCTCCTCAAGCTCTCCAGATGAGGTAGGCTCTAGCAGCTTTAACTGTTTCTAGCTATTCCCGGTCAAAGGGTTTGACTCGGTTAGATTTTCTCGATCTGCGCGGATCACCTTTAGAGATAGTCTATTTTGGCTATTTAGGTTGATGTCTTCATACCGATACACGGATCCTGGGATTCGGAAAGTCCCGGAACCAAAATTTTGTTTTCACGCGGTACATGTGATGTACCTCCGGGATTTTGTTGGATCCCGATTCAAATCCAACTACTCATACAGATTCCTCATACGTCTGCATGATTCCTTATAAACTCTTCGCTTCGATAATATAAATGTTGGATCCTTGCCCAAATCCAACTCCTTAAACTTAACACTTTCACTCTATGCTCGATACCATAAATGTTGGGACCCGATCCGAACCGGATCCCAACCGAAAGACGGAACGGAAAATGGAAAATCGAAAAGCGAGAATTCGCTTAATCGAATACAAATCGAATCATCGGAGCTAAACAAATACTCGGAAAGTTTCAATCGGATCAATCGGATCAAACCAAGATAGCGAAGCGGATCGAATCGAAAATACAAAGCGGCGGAGACAAACACTTAGCAAAGCGGATCCGACATCCGAGAACCAAAACCAGAGAAAACGATCGGATGAACATAATCGCGTTGGAATCCTTTACGACATTTCAAATCCGTGATATTTTTTTTCTTCTTTATTCCTTGTCTTTTCATTCTTAATCACTTTACTCCATTACATATAAAATCATCATTCTTATTCTTTCCTATAAATCCTCAAACTCATTTCTTTAAACCCATTTTACCAAATTTTACCAAAATTTCAAGAAAGATAACTATGTATTTTGACAAATTTCAAAATTTAAAACAAAGCAAACGCACTTCTCATATTGTAATCCATCCAATAACACAAGGCAACATCGGACCTCCCGTCCAAGATCCAAACACCAAAGCAGAAACACAATCTTAATTCTAAACACTTCATAAATCCAATCCATAACTATCTCAACTCGAAATTTCAATCAATCCCAACCACATTCAAAATCCAATCTCATACATAAAGTATAATCATACTTATAACTCATTCCAACATATTACAATCTTATACATTTCTTCGCCACAAGCAAAACCATTCATATACAATCGAACTAAAATACACTTTACTAGCTTTCTAACTATCCATAAAGATCTTATACAAACATTAAACTTTAAACATACTACTAACACGCATAAGTCGGACTATGATCATACTGTCTTCCATCCGATCTCCTGCGTAAAAACCGGAGATTGGGGATGAAGGGGGGGTGAGCTCGAAGTTCGTGGATAATATATTTATAAACCGAACAATAAGCGAAAATTATTTTCTTTTAAACTTTTCAAAATTTCCATTTAAGCATTTATCCGAAATCTTATTTTCAAACTTTTCAAAACTTTCATAAACCTTCCAAATTTCATGATTATAAATTTATGTCTTATTTCTCAAAATCTCAAATCTTTTTCAAATCATGCACGCTTTAAATATGAATGCATCACATTATAAACAAATCAAAACACATAACACATCGTAATTGGTTTGGTTCATTAAAACAGACGTCTCGCACATTTCCATAATAATATATGCGGTAAATGAAAAAGAGGGGAGTCCAAATCGAAACTCCTATGCCACTCGGCAGCAGGCGAAGGCTTAAGCAGTAGAGACAATGACTCACAAACGGACTGACCAAACCCACTTAACACATAACTAAAATAGAATTCAGATTGCTCAAGGCACTTTTTGAAAATCTTGATTTTCACATTTTCAAATCTTATCATCATATTGTGTCATAAATGACACAAGCACGTATCCACATGAATTCACATAACAAATCTAATGCAATTCATATCATTACTTAAATCACATACTCATCACAATATATGCACCAATTCTTTAAATCATCCAAATCATAAATCACATAATTTGAAAGCCATGAAATTCACAAGTTTTGCATTTTCTAAAACTCATTTTACTCCTTTGAAATCATAATTTCAAACATTTACATCCTTTTCAAACATTTTATCAATAATAATTTATCAAAATCAAATTTTGCTTTCTTTAATTTTCAAAATTCACATTTAGCTTATAATTCAATAAATAAATATACTACCCACCTCATATCCATGCTAACATCTTGTCCAATGCTTCAATTTGACTTTTGCTTCTTTCTCTCTTCAATTTAACAAAACCTAAACCATAATCATCCAAATTCACATCATAAATAACATAATTTTCAAAATTAACTTAGGAATTCACCAATTTACCATAATTCCAAGCTATTTAACTCACCAATTTACAAAAACCCTAATTCACCAATTTGGCCTAAACCAACTTATCCAAATTCAATACCATAAATCACTTAATTACTCAAATTAAACTTAGAAAACACCAATTCCATATAAATTCAAGCTATTCCAATCTCCAATTTTGAAAATCCCCAATTTTCAAAATTGGCCTAAACCAATACACTCAAATTCAATCTCATAAAACATAATTTCTTCAAAATTGATTCCATATTTCATCAATTCCTACTCTTAATTATGTTTCTACACCATTAATTCACAAAACCCCAAAATTCACAAAACCCCAAATTTCTAATTTGGCCTCAACTCCAAATTTATAATTTTTCAAATTAAACTTCACCTAAAGCATAAACATCAAAATTAACTTAGGATATCTCAAATTCATCACTAAATCAAGCCATCTAAATCATCAATTTCACAAAACCCCAATTTTCAAAATTTATCATAAACTCAAATTTTCAATTTTATCCAAAATTAAACATAATTATAGCCTAATCTCTTCAATTAATCATAGATAAGCTCAATCCATATCAATCTTAAGTCAATTAACCAAAATCTCACTAAAACCTCAAATCCCAAATTTGACATAAACCTTAATTAATCAAATTAATCATCATCTAAACAAAATCTCTAAAATGAACTTCATAAAACTCAAATCCATAACAATATCAAGCTAAACCAACCAACAAAATTCATCAAAATTGAAACTTGTACTTTCTCTCACTTACCTTTTTTCTCCACCATTTTCGTTATTTTCAAGCTCCAAAATAAGCTTCCTTCTTCTTCCATGTCTTCCATTTATTTCCTCTTGATGAAGCTCGAAAATCCCTTTGAAAGCCATCAAAATCGTTGGGAAGATGCATTCTTCTTCTCCACCGATTCCTCTTCCCTCTCTCCTTCTCTCTTTATTTCTTTCTTCTCTCTTCTCCTTTGTTTCTGGAAAATTTCGTGACTTTTGCTGATTTCTGGAGACAAAACGACATTCACTTTGGTGTTTCATTAATGGGTGACCAATTACCATCTTGCCCTCCAATTAAGTCTATTTCCAAGTTTGCCCATGTGCAGGATTTTGAAAAACTGATAACTTGCGACCTGAATTCGAGCAACTAAACGAAATAATTTGGATAAACTTTCTTCTTGAAAATTGTTCCTCTCAATCTTATGAATCCAACGCCACTGACGGCGCTCAATTCGGATCTAAAACGAAGAAGTTATGGCCAAATTACTAACTGACCTGCACAAAATCCGAAACTGAACTTTAACATAACTTCAGTCCAGAATTTGACATTCTTAGGGATGAAATTAAATTTTGATCCCTTCACAAGAATTGTAGCCCTATATCTTAACTTTATTTTCCCTCAAGAATCAACTCAATCGGAGTTGTATAACTCCCAAAAATCGCAAAGTACTGAACCATGTTCAGAAAATTATCCAACTTATAACCTATAACCCATCTCTTACTTTGGTTCAATCAATCTCTTTCCATATAATCTCCTAAAAATCATAATTCTTCATAAAAATGAACGTAATTGTCTTAGGAATCCAACGCTTCAAGAATCAAATCAATCGGATGTCGGACGAAAGATTTATAATAAAAGATTGCAAAGAATTGCCGTAGTTGACAAAAATTTTCAAAGCCTTAATTACCCACTTATAACTGAATTTTTTCAAAACTCATATCTCTTAATTCGAACTCGAATTTGACAAATTTGGTGTCTATAGAAAGATCAAAGGAAGCTCTACAACTTCCTGAAGTACTCAAAATCAAATTAGGTCTTTAAAGGAGTCAAAACCTCAATTAAAGATTCTGTCCAAAACAGTTTTTCCTAAACGACTTCCAATTTTAATCGCTCATAACTCCTAATCCCGATATCGAAAATTACAAACTTTATGGCGTCGGAAAGATCGACATACAAGCTACAACTTTAGTAATACCACTTACTCCAATTCAGACTAAATCCATACGACGAGTGGCCTCAAGTATAGCACATGCAAATCTATACTTAATAACATTTTCAAAACAAAGCATATCTTCCGAAATTCATATCTCTCAATCCGACATCGAAAATAGCAAACTTTATGTCCACGAAAAGCTCTCGACAGAGGCTACAAGTTTCACGTTGATCATTTTCTTGAATTAGGCCTAGATCAAAAAGTTAACTTTTTACCCTGAAAGTCAAACTTCCAAACCAACTTTGACTGATCATAACTTTCACTCCCGATATTGAAAAATTGCAAACTTTATGTCTACAGAAAGCTCTTAACATAATCTACAAGTTTCATGTAGATCATTTTATCAAATTTTGCCTCAAACAAAAGTCAACTCTCAAAGTCAAACATTCTCTCTCCAAAAAGTCAAACTTTCTAAATTCTTCAAATTTTCACACTTTTCTTTTTAATTCTTGCTATATAACTTCATTTCAATCAACTCATCCACTTTTGAAAACTTCTTATTTTTACTCAAAGATCGGGTCCAACATTTCTCCCTCTTAAAAGAATTTCGTCCTCGAAATTCACACTTAAGAACATAATAGTCGATCTAATTCCTTCTCATAATATTTTCTCAATCTCTTCATATGGACCAAAATCACTATTTCACTTAATCTTTTGAATTTCTATACACATTTCTCTATCAATTTAGCTCATTCTTCAAAATTTTCATTTCACATATGCATATTCGAAATTAATTCCTCTAAATTCATCATGTAAGTCAAATCTAAATTTCCATTTTCACAATCCTTCTAAATCAACCAATCAATTAGGTTCTTCCCAATTCACCAAGAAATTCTAATCTCAACTTCATAATCATAAACCAAAATCAAACATAATTCTTAACCTTAATCTCATCTCAAAATTGCAAGAATTCATTTCCTCTTTTTTTAAAACATAAGCATATTCAAAAATTGATTTAGCCTTAAGTCATCAAAAATTTCTAATCTCTTTTTTCATTATCACACTACTAAAATAAATCATCATTCTCATCACTATGATCAGTAATCAATTCAATAGTATTTCTTATTTCATCTTACACATACATAGCTCAATTCTTCCAATTTCATCATGAAATTCTCCTCTCAATGTCCATTAACACTTTCTTCAAATCAAACATCACTCATCACCTTAATCAAACCATCCACTAGGTTCTTCATATAATTCATAACAAGGACATTCACTTCATTTCTCAATTCTTACTTATTTAATCTTATCAATTTACCTCTTTTCAAAACCTCATGCATATCACTTATACACATTCTCATAATTTCAATCTTACGAACCTATAGCCCAAGTATGATCATAATATCGATATCGACATTCTCACAAATTGATTTTATCCTTCCACACTCTCATCAATCTTATGTGCCCGATTAAGACCATAGTACTCTTTGGCTCGATACCATAAATGTTGGATCCCGCATTCAAATCCAACTACTCATACAGATTCCCTAAATACGTCGCATGATTCCTTATAAACTCTTCGCTCTCGATACCATAAATGTTGGATCTCTGTTCAAATCCAACTCCTTAAACTTAACACTTTCACTCTATGCTCTGATACCATAAATGTTGGGACCCGATCCGGGAACCGGATCCCAACCGAAAGACGGAACGGAAAAATGGAAAATCGAAAAGCAAGAATTCGCTAATTGGAATACAAATCGAATCATCGGAGCGAAACAAATACTCGGAAAGTTTCGAATCGGACTGAATCAGATCAAACCGAAGATAGCGAAGCGGATCGAATCGAAAAATACAAAGCGAAAGCGGAGACAAACACTTAGCAAAGCGGATCCGACATCCGAGAACCAAAACCAGAGAAAAACGATCGGATGAACATAATCGCGTTGGAATCCTTACGACATTTCAAATCCGGTATATTTTTTTTCTTCTTTATTCCTTGTCTTTTTCATTCTTAATCACTTTACTCCATTACATATAAAAATCATCATTCTTATTCTTTCCTATAAATCCTCAAACTCATTTCTTTAAACCCATTTTACCAAATTTTTACCAAAATTTGGAAGATAACTATTGTATTTTGACAATTGAAAATTTAAAACAAAGCAAACGCACTTCTCATATTGTAATCCATCCAATAACACAAGGCAACATCGGACCTCCCGTCCGGCATCCAAACACCAGCAGAAACACAATCTTAATTCTAAACACTTCATAAATCCAATCCATAACTATCTCAACTCAGAAATTTCAATCAATCCCAACCACATTCAAAATCCAATCTCATACATAAAGTATAATCATACTTATAACTCATTCCGAACATATTACAATCTTATACATTTACTGGCCACAAGCAAAACCATTCATATACAATCGAACTAAAATACACTTTACTAGCTTTCTAACTATCCATAAAGATCTTATACAAACATTAAACTTTAAACATACTACGAACACGTACAAGTCGGACTATGATCATACTCGTCTTCCATCCGATCTCCTGCGTAAAAACCTGGAGATTGGGGATGAAAGGGGGGGTGAGCTCGAAAGCTCGTGGATAATATATTTATAAACCGAACAATAAGCGAAAATTATTTTCTTTTTAAACTTTTCAAAAATTTCCCATTTAAGCATTTATCCGAAATCTTATTTTCAAACTTTTCAAAACTTTCATAAACCTTCCGAAATTTCATGATTATAAATTTACTGTCTTATTTCTCAAAATCTCAAATCTTTTTCAAATCATGCATGACTTTAAATATGAATGCATCACATTATAAACAAATCAAAACACATAACACATCGTAATTGGTTTGGTTACCCAAAACAGACGTCTCGCACATTCAAGATAAGCGATTATATGTGGCAACAGAAACGAGGGGAGTCCAAATCGAACTCCTATGCCACTAGCGGGCGTAGCGAAGGCTTAAACAGTAGAGACAATGACGACTCCACAAACGGACTGACCAAACCCACTTAACACATAATCTAAAATGAATTCAGATTGCTCAAGGCACTTTTTGAAAATCTTGATTTTCACATTTTCAAATCTTATCATCATATTGTGTCATAAATGACACAAGACGTATCCACATGAATTCACATAACAAATCTAATGCAATTCATATCATTACTTAAATCACATACTCATCACAATATATGCACCAATTCTTTAAATCATCCAAATCATAAATCACATAATTTGAAAGCCATGAAATTCCAAGTTTTGCATTTTCTAAAACTCATTTTACTCCTTTGAAATCATAATTTCAAACATTTACATCCTTTTTCAAACATTTTATCAATAATAATTTATCAAAATCAAATTTTGCTTTCTTTAATTTTCAAAATTCACATTTAGCTTATAATTCAATAAATAAATATACTACCCACCTCATATCCATGCTAACATCTTGTCCAATGCTTCAATTTGACTTTTGCTTCTTTCTCTCTTCCAATTTAACAAAACCTAAACCATAATCATCCAAATTCACATCATAAATAACATAATTTTCAAAATTAACTTAGGAATTCACCAATTTACCATAATTCCAAGCTATTTAACTCACCAATTTACAAAAACCCTAATTCACCAATTTGGCCTAAACCAACTTATCCAAATTCAATACCATAAATCACTTAATTACTCAAATTAAACTTAGAAAACACCAATTCCATATAAATTCAAGCTATTCCAATCTCCAATTTTGAAAATCCCCAATTTTCAAAATTGGCCTAAACCAATACACTCAAATTCAATCTCATAAAACATAATTTCTTCAAAATTGATTCCATATTTCATCAATTCCTACTCTTAATTATGTTTCTACACCATTAATTCACAAAACCCCAAAATTCACAAAACCCCAAATTTCTAATCGGCCTCAACTCCAAATTTATAATTTTTCAAATTAAACTTCACCTAAAGCATAAACATCAAAATTAACTTAGGATATCTCAAATTCATCACTAAATCAAGCCATCTAAATCATCAATTTCACAAAACCCCAATTTTCAAAATTTATCATAAACTCAAATTTTCAATTTTATCCAAAATTAAACATAATTATAGCCTAATCTCTTCAATTAATCATAGATAAGCTCAATCCATATCAATCTTAAGTCAATTAACCAAAAATCTCACTAAAACCTCAAATCCCAAATTTGACATAAACCTTAATTAATCAAATTAATCATCATCTAAACAAAATCTCTAAAATGAACTTCATAAAACTCAAATCCATAACAATATCAAGCTAAACCAACCAACAAAATTCATCAAAATTGAAACTTGTACTTTCTCTCACTTACCTTTTTTCTCCACCATTTTCGTTATTTTCAAGCTCCAAAATAAGCTTCCTTCTTCTTCCATGTCTTCCATTTATTTCCTCTTGATGAAGCTCGAAAATCCTTTGAAAGCTATCAAAAATCGTTGGGAAGATGCATTCTTCTTCTCCACCGATTCCCTCTTCCCCTTCTCTCCCTTCTCTCTTTTATTTCTTTCTTCTCTCTTCTCCTTTGTTTCTGGAAAATTTCGTGACTTTTGCTGATTTCTGGAGACAAAAACGACATTCACTTTGGTGTTTCATTAATGGGTGACCAATTACCATCTTGCCCCTCCAATTAAGTCTATTTCCAAGTTTGCCCATGTGCAGGATTTTGAAAAACTGATAACTTGCGACCTGAATTCGAGTAACTAAACGAAATAATTTGGATAAACTTTCTTCTTGAAAATTGTTCCTCTCAATCTTATGAATCCAACGCTACTGACGGCGCTCAATTCGGATCTAAAACGAAGAAGTTATGGCCAAATTACTAACTGACCTGCACAAAATCCGAAACTGAACTTTAACATAACTTCAGTCCAGAATTTGACATTCTTAGGGATGAAATTAAATTTTGATCCCTTCACAAGAATTGTAGCCCTATATCTTAACTTTATTTTCCTCAAGAATCAACTCAATCGGTTGTATAACTCCCAAAATCGCAAAGTACTGAACCATGTTCAGAAAATTATCCAACTTATAACCTATAACCCATCTCTTACTTTGGTTCAATCAATCTCTTTCCATATAATCTCCTAAAATCATAATTCTTCATAAAATGAACGTAATTGTCTTAGGAATCCAACGCTTCAAGAATCAAATCAATCGGATGTCGGACGAAGATTTATAACAAAAGATTGCAAAAGGTTCGAGTTCGACAAAATTTTCAAAGCCTTAATTACCCACTTATAACTGAATTTTTTTCAAAACTCATATCTCTTAATTCCGAACTCGGAATTTGACAAATTTGGTGTCTATAGAAAGATCAAAGGAAGCTCTACAACTTCCCTGAAGTACTCAAAATCAAATTAGGTCTTTAAAGGAGTCAAAACCTCAATTAAAGATTCTGTCCAAAACAGCTTTTCCTAAACGACTTCCAATTTTTAATCGCTCATAACTCCTAATCCCGATATCGAAAAATTACAAACTTTATGGCGTCGGAAAGATCGACATACAAGCTACAACTTTTAGTAATACCACTTACTCCAATTCAGACTAAATCCATACGACGAGTGGCCTCGAAGTATAGCACATGCAAATCTATACTTAATAACATTTTCAAAACAAAGCATATCTTCCGAAATTCATATCTCTCAATCCCGACATCGAAAAATAGCAAACTTTATGTCCACGAAAAGCTCTCGACAGAGGCTACAAGTTTCACGTTGATCATTTTCTTGAATTAGGCCTAGATCAAAAAGTCAACTTTTTACCCTGAAAGTCAAACTTCCAAACCAACTTTGACTGATCATAACTTTCACTCCGATATCGAAAATTGCAAACTTTATGTCTACAGAAAGCTCTTAACATAATCTACAAGTTTCATGTAGATCATTTTATCAAATTTTGCCTCAAACAAAAGTCAACTCTCAAAGTCAAACATTCTCTCTCCAAAAAGTCAAACTTTCTAAATTCTTCAAATTTTCACACTTTTCCTTTTTAATTCTTGCTATATAACTTCATTTCAATCAACTCATCCACTTTTGAAAACTTCTTATTTTTACTCAAAGATCGGGGTCCAACATTTTTCCTACATGAACACTATCACAAACTGATCTAGGTAGGGCTGAAAAATCTTATTCATCAAGGCTATGAAAGCTGCCGGGACATTAGTCAACCCAAACGGCATCACTAAGAACTCGAAATGCCCATACCTGCTCCTGAAAGCACTCTTAGGCACATCAGCCTCAGCTATCTTCAACTAATAATAACCCGATCGCAGATCCAACTTAGTGAACACCTGAGCCCCCTGCAACTGATCAAACAAATCATCGATCCTAGGCAGTGGATACTTATTCTTCACTGTCACCTGATTCAACTGCCTATAGTCGATGCACAATCTCAAAGTCCCATCCTTCTTCTTCACAAAGCAGGCTGGAGCTCCCAAGTGAAACACTAGGCTGATAAACCCCTTATCCAGAAGCTCCCGCAGCTGAGCCTTAAGCTCCCTCAGTTCCACCGGTACCATCCTATATGGAGGTATGGATATAGGAGCGGTACCTGGAACGAGGTCAATCGAGAACTCCGTCTTCCGATCCGGTGGTAAACCCGGTAACTCATCGGGGAACACATCTGAGAATTTCCTAACCACGGGAATATCCCCAGCTCTAGTATCAATAACGTGGGCCAGATAGGCCTCACATCCTCCCTGCATCAACCTTATGGCACTCAGAAAGGAAATCATGCGGGCTGGCACTGCCTAACTAACTCCTCGAAATACTGCTCTAGGCTGACCAGGAGACTCCAAAACAACTTCCTTGGTATGGCAATCCATGACAGCCCTATGGGCAGTAAGCCAGTCCATCCCCAAAATCACCTCAATCTCTCTCAGAGGCAACACTATAAGATCTGCACTCAACACTGCTCGATCTACTTGGATCGAGCACCCCTTGCAGACCTCTCCCAAAGCAGTCGTACTACCTAGAGGTGTACTCATCTCTAACCCATACTGTAACATCTCTCTATTCCCATGCAATCTACATGCCACATACGGTGCAATAAATGAATGCGTGGATCCAGGATCCAACAATGCATATGCCTCAAATCCAGAAATCAGAAGCATACCCGCAACCACATCTGGGGAATCCTGAGCCTCCTGCCGAGTCATAGCATAGACTCTAGCCTGGGAATGATGTCGGCTACCCAGTCCCTCTGTCCTCACAACCGATCCCTCAGCTCTGCCACGGCCCCTACCTCGGCCTCTCAGTCCAGATCCACCACCACGACTCACAGACAAGGGTGTTCTCGCCGATCTCCCAGTCATGTGATGAGTTCCCGAGTGTGCAGGGGCAATCCCGAATCTGATGATCCATGGAGCCACAACTCAGACAGGCTCCAGTCAATCTCCAACACTCCCCCCGGTGCCTCTTGTCATAATGCTCATGGTGGAGGAATCGACTGAACCTCTACCATCATCATCGCTAGTCCGCACAAATCTTCCCTCTAACCAAATCCAGATCACCGAGATCCTCCGAAGACCTGAAGGTCCTGCTCTGGCGCCTACTAAAACTCCTACCAGAGCTGCCCTGACTATCACTCAATCTCTTACCCCGGGATCCTTGACCAATCTCAGCCTGACTCATCTCGGAAAGCGACTTTCGACTCATGATCTTTGCAGCTCTCAACTCAATAAAGGTGCCCATATCAGATCGGGCCAACCTGGTACGGATCTCTAGATCGAGTCCACCCTCAAACCTCTGACATCTATCAGCCTTTGTAGAAATACGAACAGTAGCATATCCCATGAGCTCGTTGAACTTAACCTCATACTCTGTCACTGTCATCGTACCCTGTTTCAACTCTAGAAACTCCTGCATCTTCATCTCCAAATAAACCTTGGGCATATAGTTGTTTCTAAATGCCCTCAGAAAATCCTCCCATGACAATAGGCAAGGCCTGGTGGTGCTGCCCGGGACAATCTTCCACCATCGATAAAATTTGGGCCTGCAGAGAGATCTTGCATAATCAAACCTCTCTCTGCATCACAATCCATCCGGGTGAAGACTGCTTCGATCCTCTCGACCATCCTCACCTCGGTAGGGTCCGTCTTGCCATAAAATCTCTGACCCCACCATGCGCGATCTATCGTACCTCCTCTCCCGTCTCACGGGAACTCTAGGAGGCAACTCCTCTGAACGAGGCATAGAGGACTCCCTACTAGCTCCGACTGATCCTTGGTCAGCTGGTTGATCTATCTGATCCCCTAGAACGGATGACCTATAATAAAACAAGAATTCTGATCAATTTATGCTTTCCTCATTGAAATTCAAGCCTAATTATGCACTATGCCCAACAGATGCCAAACCATGCTCTGATACCACCTAAATATAACGCCTTTCTGCTTGAGGTGCCTTGCCGAACGATCTGTGAGTCAATCCGACGCATCTCCCACAATAAGGGAGTGCTACGTTCAAACACTACTACAACACTCTCATGGCATCATAATAATAAAACCGTAATATAGAGATCACTAAATTTTGAAACCGAATTACTTTCTCATATCATTTCACCAAACCAGAAATTTACATGACTATCAGTTTTCCCACTGTCAAATATACAATACTCCAAAAGGAAATGATACCAAAGTCTATACTAGGTCATCCCCAAAACAATCACAGCTGACCCACTTGTGTGCCATTACTTCTCTTGCCAACTAATTCCACACGGCAGGAACAGTCTATCTCTGGAGCTAGGAGCCTACTATCTCTATCCTGAAAAATAATTGCAATGTTGGGTGAGTTTGTGAACTCAGCAAGAAACCATCATCGATGGTTCACTCAACTCATGCATATACAAACAATTCACACAATATCACATAGTAGCACATTTAGAAATATCACATGCGTTATTATTTACATAAACATAAAGCGTTTAGCCTTTCACACGATCCACATTTAATCATTCGATATGCAATGCACATGTGACACTTTTCATTTTATTACGGTGTTGTGACCGTGCGCCTAATCTGTCCCAAAAATGGGCTTATTAGCGGTGAGCCTGTGGCTCGAATTACGGTGGGCTTGAAGCCACGATCAGTGAGCCGTGGCTCAATTACGTTGGGCTCGAGGCCTGTTGCGTTGAGCTTTAAGCTCGATATCTGATGGTCGCTTCCGGTCTGTTGCCATTATCTGAACATGCCTTTATGCATGAATGCATATATCTCAATTTACATTAGTTGTGTCACAACATAATGCCATATGTCCCAAATCGCATTAAAACCAAATAATTACAATTTACACATAAATGACACTGATATCAAGTTCGGATATTTGGGACACCTATGGTCCAAATCAATCAAAATCAAACACATAAACCCTCCATTATCTCCACATGCATAAGCACATAATATTTAACACATAAAAGTTAAGGAACCAACTAGGTTACTCACCTGCAACTTCCGAACTACTGCCTGGAAGTCCCAGCAATATTCGTAGAATGTCGATCCAATGGTGCCTCTATAACAGTCAAATAGTTTCTCATTACTAAATATACAATTAGAGGGGTTCGCAAATGCACATGCTAAAATGCAGAAATGTACAATGCATATTCGCGACTTTCCCGGCACTAAATCCCAATTTCACTATCTTTTGCCTCTAAACCAATTTTTCCTTCTATAAGTACTACAACATTTAAACAATATCCTTATCCTCAAGAAAGACCTCAAAACCAAATTACTATTCATTAGATCAATATTATCCATAACTTTCTTTCAATAGTTGAGATCCTACTAATTTAAATTCATACTTTCATTCTTCACCTCAATTGTAGACCTCTCTCTCTAGTTTATAACGAATCAAGAATCACCACAATTGGAGGTCTACATCATTAGTTATGCCCCAAAAACTAAAATACCTCACTTCAGAAAAATGGAGCTCGTCGCGGCGTGGGAGTAGCTCGCCGCGACGCATGGAAAAAGGCTCGTCGCGGCGTAAAAACTTGGGCTCGCCACGACAAGGACTTAACCGCTCTTCACGTCGAGCGCGCTCGTCGCAGCGAGTACTTATTTACTCGTCGCGACGAGGCCCTCTTCAGACGTCGCGACGTGCGGGGCTCTAATCGTCTTCTCCGACTAGATTTTTACCTATTTCTCTTATAAATCAGCTATAACTCCTCACAACTACTCCAAATCTTTCATATTAAACACCATAAATACATTTCAACAACAATAAAACAACATTACAACCATTTTACTTACCAATCAAGCTCTCAATCTTCAAGTCGTCCAAAATTTTCTCCAAACCCTAAAACTCACGATTCTCTCCCAAAGCCACACAGAACATCATCTTCTTGAGGGTTTAAGCTTGGTCTTAACAACAAAGGAAAACAAGCAAGCGAGGATCGCGTGGGAAGAGGGAAGCGAAACACAATCGAAGGAGAAAGAGAACGAGCCCTAGGATAGAAGAAAAAATGCCTTCTCGCAAATTTCAAAACCTAAGGTATTTAAAGGGGTTACTCTCTTCTCCTCAAACACTCCCTTAAATCTCAAACTCATTTCAAAAAAATCATTTCTAGTCTAAGTTTTCTTCAAATTCCAATGGTTCGACATTTTTATTCCTAAAATCCAAAAAAAATATAGTTTTCCATTGCCATTGGACAGTTATGATAGTACTATAAAGTCAATCAGTCCGTTTTTTGGAAAATTCCGGTCCAGACATTTACCCTCAAAATTTCTTTTCCAGAAAATTTTCTAAGGTTTCGTATCAACTGACAATCATTCTAAAACAGTTCTAACTCAAATATTCAAACCCAATTATTCCATAAATCACAAATCATATCATGCTCACAAATCAGTACCGGGAAATGTTATGAATGTATGTACCTATATGTGCATGGGCAGAAAGACTCATTCCTCTAAAATTAGAGGTCAAAAGAATGCTCATATCCAAATATGCAAATGTAAAATCCTAACCCGTCCCCAATTACCAATATAACCTTCCCATCAGTGATGGGATGTTACAATTAGTTTCGTGATGGCTTATACAAATTAAAGTTTGATGATCTTTTTGTTGAGACTTTGTTGTCCTTGCATTAAATGTTGGTATTAAGCATAGTTTAGTACAAAAAAGTTTAGCTCATTTATGGCATAAACATCTAAGCAACATATCTAAAGAAAGAATACAAAGATTGTAAAGAATGAAATTATTATAATTTAGATTTTACTTATTTTAGTAAAGAAGTGCATAGTATTATGAGAAAACATATAAGAAACATAATTAAGAAAACAAACAAAAAAAGCACATAACACCTTGAACTTTTATATATTTTGATATATATGATCCTTTTGATGTTTCGTCTTTTAGCGGGAAAAGTATTATATCACTTTATTGATGATTTTACATTGTGGATATGTCTAATTGCTATATAAGAAATCATAATCAATAAATGCCTTAGAGGTGTTTATTAATGAGGGTGGTTAAAATATACTTAGACCAAAAAGTGAAAGTTGTTAGGTCTTATAAAGGTGGTAAATTTTGTGGAAGGTAAAATGAAACCGGACAATGTCTTGACCTATTTGTTAAATTCTTAAAAAGCATAATGTATGTACTTAATACATAATGTTAAATCACACTAAAATACAACGAGATTGCATAAAGGCATAAGCATACTTAAATGGAATTGGTTAAGAGCATATTGAGTTATTCTTATCTTTCCTTATCATTATGGATATATACTTTGGAAATTACCTTATGTTTATTAAGCATGATTCCTACACTACAAGAAAATTAGGAATTAGTGGCAATTTTTATTAAAATTATCATAATATTAATTTTAACATTAATCCCACTAAAATTTCACATATTTCTATTTCAAAATAAACAACATTATTTTCTGATTTGTTTGCTTTAATATATTAAAATATAACAAAACTATTAAACAAGTTTATTATATTAAATACTGAAATATTCTTTTTCAGCCCTATATTATGTTGAAGAGTGTCACTCATCCTTATTCTTTGTAGTACAGAGCTGTCTGTCCATTCAAGTAAGTCGTCCAACTAATGTCTACCATATGTATTGCTTTAATAATATGATTCTAATACATTTGGGTTTTGTGTGAATGCAAAGGAGGTATTGATTTTATCTTGTTGTTTAGAATATTCTTATAATTATTGATAAGTTTTCTATGCTCTTCTTTAATAGTCTAATTATTTATTGTATGTGGAATAAGATTGAGATCTTATGGATGATTTCAGATATAACTAAGTTCCTAGGACGGTATATAGGCTGGAAACCCGTGATGTAGCTTCCGTGAGAGTTATCGGTAAAAATTCTATGAGCCTAGGAGTCACAACAAGAACTTTCTTTCTTGATTTATATGTGTAAACAATGCCACGTAACATAGTATTGAAATCAATTGTAGGTGATTAATTCAAACATAAATACTTCAACTTCAATGTGATTAATGCAAAATTATTATTAACACAAGAAATTTATATGTTTAATAAACAAGACAATTTTTTGCATAATAAACCCCTAGGACGGTATATAGGATGGAAACCTGTGATACAACTCTTGTGAAGCTTATCAGTGAAAAATTCCATTAGCCTAGGAGTCGCAGTAAGAACTTGCTTTCTTAATTCACAGGTGTGAACAATGCCACGAACCATAGTATTGAAATCAATTATAGGTGATTAATTCAAACATTTAAATACTTCAACTTCAATGTGATTAATGCAAACTTAGTATTAACATAAGAAATTCATATGTTTAATAGACAAGATAGTTCTTTGTATAATAAACCCCTAAGGCGATATAGGTTGTAAACTTGTGCTGCAACTCCCGTGAGGCTTATCGATGAAAAATTTCACAAGCCTAAGAGTCAAAACAAGAACTTGCTTTCTTAATTCACAGGTGTAAACAATGTCACGTACCATAGTATTGACATCAATTGTAGGTAATTAATTTGATTGATTAATACTTAGGGGATATTGTGTAAAGTTTAGATGTTCTGTAAACTTAGGGGACATGAAGGATACTAACCATGAAATCACTTTTTTAAATTAACAGTTTTGTAGAAAGGAGTAATGTTGATAGATCTTAGATGTATAGACGATTAACACCTGATGGTTTCATTCATCCTCAGTTTGTTGAGGGAGTTGAAGCTTTTATTCATTATGCATGTTTTCAACCTGCATTTATGAATGGACAAAGATCAGATGTTCATGTAAAAAATGCAAACACATTCATTTCCTTCCTATTGATGAAGTGAATGAGCATTTGCTGAGAAAAGGATTTGTCTTAAATTATTTTGAGTGACACGACATGGGGATCCATTGATTTGTAGCACCTCAAAGGGTAATGAAGTAAACTCGTTAATGAATGTCGATAAGTTTGAAGGGGGATTGGATTTAGAACAAAGAATGTGGATGCAACTAAAAATCCTTACATGCAAATGGTTTATGATGCAGCCAGTTATACCTTTGAGGAAAATATAGAAAATCTTGAAGAATAACCAAACCTACATGGAAAATAATTTTTTGACTTACTACACTCAACCGACCAAGAATTATGACTAAATTATGAGACAATGACTCAATTATCTTCAATTGCCCGAATATTGAACATAAAGTTTAAAGGGCAGATTTTTAATCGTAGTTTTGATATAATTCTTGGTTGGTATAATGAATCATTGCTTCCTGATCATACAATGGTTGATAGTTTTTACAATATGAAGAAACTTATTAGGAGTCTAGATTTGCCTATTGAAAAGATTGATTGTTGCAAATTGGGATGTATGTTGTATTGGAGAGATGATATAGAATTACAAGAGTTAAAATTTTATGGTCAATCTAGGTTCAAACCTAGAAAGTGTTCTATGAAACAGAAATTAGTTCCCTAAAAGAAGATGTATTATTTCCTACGAACTCTGAGACTTCAAAGACTATATGCTTCTGATATTATTGCATCTCATATGAGATGACATAATGAACACAAATAGGAAGATGGAATAATGAGTCATCCATCGAATGCACTTGCATAGAAACATTTCAATAACACCCATTATGAGTTTGCAACTGAAAGTCGAAATATTAGGTTGGGACTTGGGATTGTCGATAGATGGATTCTAACCTTTTGGTCAATCCGGCCAACAATATTCATCATGAACAATCATAATTACTCCTTATATTGGCCTCCAAGGATGTGTATAAATGAGGCATATATGTTCTTGATAGTGATTGTGCCAAGCCATACAAATCCAAAAAATAAAATTGATGCATTCTTACAACCATTGATATATGAATTGCAACATCTTTGGGAATATGATATTGAGACATGATGTGTCTCTAAAACAAAATTTTGTGTTAAGAGTAGCTTTGATGTGGACCATTAATGATTTTCTAGCATGTGCTATGTTGTTTGGATGGAGCATAGTAGGAAAATTGGCTTGTCCTTATTGTGATAATAATTCTGATGCATTTTATTTTCCAAACAGGGGCAAAACATGTTATTTTGACAACCACAAGAAAATTTTTCCTCTAGATCATTCATTTAGATGCAATAAACAAAAGTTCATTAAGAATAGGATGGTAAAAGCACCTCCTCCCCCTCACAAAACTGGTGAAGAGATATTGTAGGAGATTGATAAATTAGGGTTGTTGAAGTTACAGAATTTGAAACTGACTAAGTTAATACAATCATTAGTAAAAACTTTGGTGGGAGAAAACGAAGCATCTTTTGGGATTTGCCATATTGGAAAACTAATTTGATATGTCATAATATAGATGTGATGCATATTAAAAAAATATTTTTGACAATTTGTTTAATATTATAATGAACATTGAAGGGAGGACAAAAGACAATACAAATCATGAGCTGATTTAAAACTTTTTTATAGAAGGAATGAGTTACACAAAGATCTTCGCATCGGTAAATATCCAAAACATGTTACACTTTGAACAAAAAACAAAAGGAAATTTTATGTGAATAGTTAAAAAGTCTAAAGTTTCCCAATGGATGTTTCAAACTTGACAAGGTGTGTGGACATGAGGAAGTACAAATTATTTGGGATGAAAAGTCATGATTGTCATGTATTTATGCAAAGGCTAATTTCAATTGCATTTCGAGAGTTACTATTAAATAAGGTTTGGGAAGTTATAACAGAATTAAGTTTATTTTTCAAAAGTTTGACATCATTTGTAATAAAGTTGGCTGAAATAGAAAAACTAGAAAGGAAAATTTCAGTAATTTTGTGCAAATTAGAAGGGATTTTTCCTTCAAGCTTCTTTAACTGTATGGAGTATCTACCTGTGCATTTAGCAAACGAGGCTAAACTTGCCGATCTAGTTCAATATCGATGGATTTATTTGTTTTAGAGGTAATTCAAAAAAATATTGTAATTAAAGTGATAACTTGTTTTAATAACAAAATTGTAATAACCTTATTCGCTAATGTAGGTATTTGCATCACTTGAAGAAAAATGTCAAAAACAAGGCTAGAGTTGAAGGTTCAATATGTAATGCTTATTTAGTAGAAGAAGCTAGTACATTTTGTTCACATTATTTTGAGACGCAATTTCACACAAGAGAAAAAAAAGTTCCTCATAATAACGATGGGGGGAGGAACGGGTGATGTCATGGTAACTTATCCATTTTCCCATATCCTAGATGAACATATGAATGTTCAACAAGAAGAATATTAACAGAGGAAGAAATAAAGGCTGCCCATGATCACATTTTATTAAACTGTAGAGATGTCCAACATTTCGTGCAATAGGGTGAAATTGATTTTAAAATTGATTATTTGGATTTTGAAATTTAGTGGTATTCACAACTGAAATACATAATAATATTTTTAGACTATCGAGGAATGGTTACATAAGCTAATGCACGAGAAAACACAAGATGATATCAATAAAGAAGTTGGAAGACATTTTCCTCATTGGTTCGAGAAATATGTAAGTTTCACTTACAATTATTGAAATGATTGAATTATAAGATTAAAGTGTTCAAATGATATTATAATGTTTAATATGATAATTTCTTTTGTGTAGGCCATAGAAAATCCAATAGAGAATAAGTTCATATTTGATATTGCAAATGGACCTTTGTAAAATGCTATCATATCCGGTGTATTTTGTTAATGGATACAAAATAGCATACAGAATATCATAGTCATAGCATGACAATAGTAAATAGTGGAATTTGTATACAAGGAGAATTGATGGATTACTATGGTAAAATTATTATGATACTTGAAATTGAGTATCCTACATTGCCAATAAAGCGGAGTGTGATATTTACGTGTGACTGGTTTGATCCAACTCCAAATGTTGTTACAAAAGTGCATAGTTGATATAATCTAGTTGAAAACAACCAACGAAGAAGATTTAGACAATTTGAACATTTCGTGTTGGCAATGCAAGCGATCTAGGTATATTATGTCCTTTTTCTCAGCTTCCGACAAGATAAGTTAGATTAGTTGTCCGTTTGTAAAGTTAAACCGAGAGGTACTTTTAAATCACATGAAAAAGGAGAACATAGAATTGAAAGTGAAGCATTTCAGGAAATGTTTATGAAATAAATGCATTTGTTATATATGACGAGAATGAACCTTTGAATGATCCAAATAATTAATATGTTGAAATTTCATCTAGAGAGGATGAGGAGGGTGAGAGATCTGAAGAGGAGACTGAGTTTGATTCCAATTCTTCAGAAAAAGAAGATGATGATGATTTTGATTTACAATTAAATACTAATAGCGATTAATTTGTGTTTGTAATATAATATTATATTCAATAAATCAATTATTGAATTTTCAATATATTGTTATATATTAAATTGAAATTGTTATATTATGGAATATTCAATAAAATATAAATTCCAGGTAATATGCCACCAAAGAGAAAACAGGATATAATGTGACCAAGATTTAGACCACGATTTGGAGCCAATTATTGTTTAGGTGAAGCATCACATTCTACAGCTACAACTGAATCAGATGTTGTACCTCCAATTATTACACTTGCATATGAGACATTACCTTCTGTACCTGCTTTCATTCACAACTTTATACCGACAGAAGTATCAGGGGTAAACGATGTGGATGAAAGAGGTAGCCTCCAACCTGGAGCTGAGGGAGTTGATGGAAGAACTTACATCACAATTGTTAACAATCTGTAAATGAAAATACATGAAACACCATATGTTTATAATTAACTTATAGGTTTAAATTTAAAATGATATAGAATTATTATTTTTATATTAGGTTGATTATGTCTAGATCATGCTTAAGAAATATGACATTCAAATTCAAGGAGAAGATTGATCTTGAGGGTTATATATGGAAGAATATATCTCGGGGTCAAATGATTTTATTATCGGGAGTTTGAGGTACAACAAAGTATATCCTTTGTATTTTTAATTAATTTTATACATTAATTAGAAAAATATTGTAGGTTATAAGTATTTATCGTATGTTTTTCCTGTTTTTCATAAAGAGACTTGTAAATATCTACAAATTACACTTATATTTTGATTTTAATGTATTTCAATTTAATTTGATGTGTGAATTTTAGAATGAAAATATGTGTATTATGGAGAATGACAATGTTATAATGTCCGGTGCCATATATGACCGTATTGTTGAGTTACTTTCTTTGTTCAATAGGGGTCATAAAAAAAAGAAAATCATCGAAATTTTTAAAATTGTAATTTACTTATAACATTTTATTCGATGTAGAAAAATCTATGGGCATAAGCCTACATCCCATCGACTCTTTTGTATACGCATACGTTAAGAAGCATAACAGTGTGACCTTCGTCAACATTTGATGTAGAGAACTAAATGTATGTGAAATTTATGCTTTAATATTAATGCTTAATAATTATCACTTATTAATGTAAACATTACCTTATGATAGGACCAAATACAAGAAAGCATTCAATGATAGTCTTAGCAGTCTGAAGATGCTGATGAGAGTCAAACATATTTTCATGCAGTTGGTGGTAGGAATCGTCGTGGAAGGATATTCGGGTTAGGTTCATTTGCGAACACATGTTATTTGCAATCTTTCACGTCTAAGACAACTGCATCTAATAGGTAGTCTGTATCCAATGAAGTCTATGAGCTTTGGAGCACAATATAGACATTTGCAACATAGTTGTAACAGTCGATGGAGTACAAAGCCCAGCTCCGTAATGAGGTGGATGAGTTAAAGGGGAGGGGCAACATCTCATCATAGCACTCAGACCATCAGCGATCATCAAATGAATAGCATACTTATAGTCATTTCGAATGAATTAAACACTTATTATGTACAAAATAATTTTTCATTATCAATTAAGCTAAATTTTACTTTATAGCATCAATCAACTTTCTGTTTTAATAAATTAATGTAGAAACAAATTAAAATATTATCAACAGATAATTGATAATCATATAAATTATGCATCAACCATAACATTATCAAATAAAATTACATGCTGGGAAAATTTAAAACAAAAAAATAGTTTTAGTAGATTTACAGACAAAAAACAAAGTTCGTTGGTAAAATCTATTAAATTTACCAATGGATAACTAAGTTTCGTCGGTAATGTTAGTCGTTAGCTTACCGATAAAATAACCAAATCTGTTGGTAAATTTACCAACAAATTGGATTTGTGCGTTAGTAAATTTACCGACCAAACACAATCCTTCCGTCATTAAATTTACTGACAACATAAAATAACCGTCGATAAATTTACCGATGATGACACAAAATATCCGTTGGTAAATTAACAACGAAAAAGCTATGATTTGTCGCAAATTATTACTTATGATCGTTTTTCCAACGCCTTGGTTAGTTGGTAAATTTCATCAAAATTAGCTTATTGACGGAATGTGTAGGTTTTACGTCTTCCGTCAGTAATGTCTGTCGCTAAATTTCATTTTCTTGTAGTGGAAGCGATTCTTTGAGATGTGATATTTCTACTATCCGGATAAATGGACCGTAGGGCATCCAATTATCAAACTAAAACCAAGTGTTCTCACCATCCCTAGCGATTCTTAACGTGAGGTGAGACTAGTCTCTCAAATTGAGGATGTAATTGAAAGTCCATGAGCGCTCTCTAAAATTTTCAATTTGCGAAATTTTGATCTTTTAAATTGTATTCATTTACCCATGTAATCTATAAAGCTTTTTATTAGTGAAGAGTCACCATATTCTTTTACATAAAAGAACCTTTTGCGTTTGTGATATTGAGATAATACCAAGTCACCTTTTCTTCTTTGGTAAAGTAATCTTGCTCCATTTCACTTTGGCATTCTTACCATTTTGTTTTTTGAGCCACAAGAAAGTTTTAAAATACTATCAATTTCCTTGATCACCCTCTTAGGCAATACAACATGTGCGAGACCAATGAATATGCAAGCTATTTAATACTGAAGCGTGATGAGAGTGAATCGGTTGTCATGGAGAGAAAACGATTTTGCCAAGCGGTGATCCTTTCTTTATTCTTCACAATCAAGGGACGAAATCTGAAAATTTTGGCTTGGTGGTAGTGATTGGAACTCTCAAATAATTGAAAGGAGGAGTGTGCACTCAAAGTCAACAATACTACTAATGTCCTCTTTGCTTAGAACATCGAGGACTTGTACACATTGCTCTTCTCCATATTCACCTTAAGCCGGGCTATTTTGAAAAAATATGTAGCAGTTTTTTAAAATATGATGGAATGAGTGTTTGCACTATTGTGTAGCATGAGATTATCTGCATAAATCAAATATGTCAACTTGATCTCTACATTTATGGTGAAATTAGAATTTGCTATCATTTTCAAAAATTTTGGAGAGTAATCTAGAAATCCTTCCATTGCTAGAGCAAATAGGTAAGGAAAAAGAAGCCCTTGCCTAATACATTTATGGTGAAATTAGAATTTGCCATCATTTTCAAAAAATATGGAGAGTAATCTAGAAATCCCTTCCATTGTTAGAGCAAATAGGTAAGGAAAAAGAGGCCCTTGCCTAATATCATGTCTCTAAAATTATAATAAAAATTTAATTTAATTTAATTTATAAAATTAATTTAGTAATTATTAATAAATATAATTAAATTTAAAATATACTTTTAAAATATATAAATTTCAAATGAGTTTTGATTTAATAATGAAAATATATAAAATAAATATTGGTTCATAAATAATAATTTTAAATTATTTATTTTAAAAATAAAATATTTTATTAATACTTTATTAATAAATATTATATAAAATATTTAAAATTTTATTTTAAGTTTTATTTAATTTATAATTATTATTAGTAATAAAATATTTATTATTGTTTTAAAACAAAAATAAAATTTACAATAATTATAAAAGTTGAAATAAATAAAATAATTAATTGAAAAACTTTTAAAAGGAGGAGATTTAAAATTTTGCAAAAGATATCCTTATTTTTAAAATTTTTAATATCAACTAATATTTTATCGGTATTTTAAATATTAGCCTGAAACAAGATAATATCAACCTATATTTAAATCAAATATGATAGAACATTTATTTTGTACTAATTTTGATCCCATATAATGTAGTACATATTACTTGGTACGAACCAATATGAGCCGGGATTGATACCGTTCGTAAGCCTACAGCTTCCTGGCATTCTTCCAAGAATCTGCAACTAATAGTGTCGTATTAGTTATTCATTGTATTTCAGAAAACGGGGATCTATAAAGCAAACCTACCTTTGTAGTCTTCAAAAATTGGGAGAATTGTAAAGAAGATCAAAAGTGAAAGTGACAGCAAACATGTAATAATGAATTTAGCTAAGTTCCAGTGTCAAACGGCCCTCCACGACGCGAGTTGGCGTACGTGACCGCCAATTTCAGGTGCTTCAATCGAATTTAGTTTGTCCGTAGCTGGGAATGGGATAATCGTTTGCTGTTCTTAATGATTTTCTTCTCTTCCAAGTGGTTAAGCTGCTCAACATCAATCCAGTAATCAACTAACCTGGTCAGTTCTCTTTCACTTTCAAGCTTCTACTTATAATCAGTTATCATTGGCTTTGCTCCCGTTATCACTAGCTAGGATTAAACCTTATCAACTACCTATAATCACGCTTTAGATGCTAAACAATCTATGTGGATTTTACGTAATCCAACAAATTAGGTAGACAAATCCAATTCATAATTTCATTACGAAACTTCTTAACAGAGTTGACTTTGAAAATACATAGAGAAATATATATTTATTTATTAATATGATAGGTAAAAGCGTTACATCATTTGATGGTGTCCCTATATAGGAAGTCATAATGATTAATGCCAATTTGTAATTAATCAAATTGTGAAGGTACAATAAAGTATAGTATCCTAAAAGTATTATGCATACAAACAATAATACTACATCTAAAGTAAGAAATTATTATCTGTCTTTGGGAATGTAACAAACTCTTAGGCCAGCGACAGTTCTCGTAAGGAATATATCAGTATCATGAAGAGGGATTAGTCACCGACTTGGGTTTAATAAAATTTCTTTTAAAATTTTGAAATGATTATCCACTGTGTGAGAGATTCAATATTTATTTATTCCAAATAAAATACATGGTTGGATTTGAAGTTGCCAGTTGGTGAACCGGCTCCTCTACTGTAACACACAGGCTAAAACATAAAAAAGAAGATACAATTTATATGGTTTTTTGTTTTTTTTTTCACAAAAAAGAAACCGGTACAACTGCTGATCAGAATTGGACCCACGCGCTCGTTCTCGCAACTAACTTCACCCTCCCTCTGTCTTTCTCTCTCATCGTAGTTTGGCTTTTACTTGCCATTTTCTTACACTACGCCACAGTCACCAAACCAAACGCTAACACGCTCTCTGCTTCTGTCTACAGCTTTCTATTCAGGCGCTGTCTGCTTCGGATAAACGCAAACAACAACGGTAATACTATTAATACCCCCCTTCCTCTTAATTCACGTCCACTTCTCTTGCTTTTGGGATTCTCATTCTCCCTGCTAGTCTCCATGCCTCCTCTCTGTAGCTTTCTTCTCCAAACGCTGTCGCTTTGCCTGTAGAGAATACCCATATTGGGAGATCAAACGTGGTCGTTTCCTGGAATGAAAGAGAGAAGTAGCTGTAGCTGTTAGTAGAGAGAGAGTTATGAGTTAAGTCTGTGTCAATCAAAGTCTTATTCTTACAATTAATTTAGACGAAGAAGAAGAAGACCATTTCTTCTCGTTTAACATCTTTTTTCTTTTTGGGCAACCGGAGCTCAATCAATCGCTAAGCAGACGTTAGTCTGCAGTCCGCAGGCACGCTGTGAAAGGTCCGTTGCTTTAGTTGATTTTTGGATTTCTTTTTTCTTAAAACTTGTATATTTGGGAGACGACGATCTCAACTTGTCCATTTCACTCTGATTGTTAGTCGTCGTTGTTTCTGTTAAACATACACATACAAACTAGCTGCCTTTGAGCTTTAATTTTATTTTCCAAAACGTTTCCGGAAAATTTTCTGTTTGGTTTTTCTCTTAAAACTAAGAAAAAAAAATTCTTTTTTTATTTTATTTTTTCCGGATCTGAGTGTTAAAGAAAACTAGAAAAGCGAGCACTAAGAATCTAGCCGATAGAAGATATTACAGATGAGTTGTTCTTTTTTAAAAAAATTCTGTGTTGGTCAATCTTTTCATGATTACGCGGGCAAGTTAGTTTTAGCTTTTGGGTGTTCCTAGGATTATGTACTGATTGACTGACACAAGAGTGAAGAAGAAGAAAAGAAGAATCATAATGAACTCGCAACTTTTGGAGATCCAGCCCATGGAGATGGAATTCACTTGTAAGTGGTTTCATGATGTTTCTATTTGTTTTAGATGATTGTTGAAAAGAAGCGAAAGACGTTCTGTTTTTTTTTTTTTCATTTTGTCGAGAGATATAATAGATGATTGGTATATGAACCTTACCAAGTGTTACTTGCTTTTGTAGTCGAATTGAAGAAGCAAAGCACATGTTCAGTGCGACTTACCAATAAAACATTTCATACTGTGGCTTTCAAGGTTTGTAGTTGTGTTGTAGTAGCAGTATTTGGTTGTTGAGTTGTTGCAATGCCTTTCAGTTGTCTATTCTTATTCGGTTATGGTCTTTGCAGGTTAAGACTACTTCACCCAAGAAATACTGTGTCAGACCAAACGTTGGAATTGTTCTGCCTAATTCAACTTCTGAATTTACTGGTAGGGCCAATTTTTCTTTTCAGCTGGTCAACTCTTATAATGGCTGTCTTCATATGCATTTGGGTTTTCGCCTTTTTAATCTTTGGTTAGCAAAATGTATGTAGTAGCATGAAGTCTTGGATTTAGTACGTAATTTTGACATTAATCTTTATCATGTTTGGCCTTTATCTGCCTGTTGTTATAATTAGCTAACACCTTTTTTCTCCCTTTTGTTACATTCAACATAAAAAGGATGACCTTTTCACTTCTGGGAAGGTTACGGCTAGTGTGGTGAAATGCTAGATTTGGATCCAAGGAGTTATATCTTAAGAAGAGGTGCTTAGGAGAGAGTAATTTTTTTTTGGAAGATAAGCAAATTCATTAGAAGGACAAAGTACCTACATACGAAATACAACTTAAAGAGAGATCAGGTCAAGTAACTCTGACTAGAGTTAACCAAATAAAGGAAGCCTATCATAAGTTCAACTATTACACAATCCAGGAGACATTATGTTTGGAAGATTCCTAGCAATGGCTATTGTTTTGATCTTGAGTATTAGATTCTGTAAATTAGTTTCAAGTCAAGCCCCTCATTGCCAAATATTCTTTTGTTCCTTTTGCTCTATATGTAACAAACTACTGCTTCAAAAGTCAACGTAAATTGCTTTTTATCCCTTTTGCTACAGAAGTGTATACTGGAAACCCAGGAGATTATTTCTGTCCAATACAACCTATTGCAATGCAGTCTGAAGAGTCTAATAATAGGGTTCCATAGTTGTGAGGGGTACGTGCACCTAAAATAAATGCGATCCAAGTTTTCATGAACCTCCGAGCATAGTGCAGAGGACAACTTAGTCAGGTTAAATTTGAGGGTGTCTTTGGTACAAAGACTCCTGTTAGCTAGATGGATATAAAGCCAAGTCTCATACTAGATTGATTAAGGCTTCAGGTTTTGTTATCCCAGTAGGAGTCTCTTACAAGATTTAGTGGTGAACATTGATGAGTTGTCCCCAGTCCATCGAATCATATCTAGTATGGAAGAATTAGAAGAGTAATTTGGCATTTTGTCAAGGATTTCCTTGAATTCCCTTATAGAATGAATTGGCCAGGCCCATTTGTTATCTTTAATCAAGACTTGAACCTTTTTATGTGTAGGAATAATGGCTTTGAGGGATTGAAAGTCCCTCAATTTATAGAGAGGTCCCGACTCATGCCAATGATCAAACCAAAAAAATGTTTTATTGCAATCCCCAATCCTATGTTAAAGGAAAGTTGAACCATATTCCTCGTTAGCAAAATCTGTCTCATTATCCAGGAGATGTTGGAATATGCCTCGAAGGACCAAATACTTTCTCCCTTCAAAAATAAAGATCTATCCACTTCACCCAGAGGTCTTCTTTGTCTGTACAAAGCTTCCAAAGCCTTTTGGCGAACAAGACTTTGCTCATCACTCGAACTGAGATGATACCCAAACCTCCAAACTGCTTTGGTTTACAAACATTGGACTGCTTAACCTTGGGAATCTCTTCTCTGTTATTTGTTCCACTCCAGAGGAAATCTCTAAATAGCTTGCCGATAGCTTTCATTATTCCTTTTAGCAGAGTAAGATGAGAATACCAATATATGTACAAACTACTCAGAATAGAAATCACCAGCTGGAGTCTTCCTCCATAGGGCAATGATTTGTTGCATAAATTGTTCAGTCTTTTGCAAATAGAATCCAAAAGGGGGGAGCAATCAGACTGATTAAGTATTTTTTGTGGTGATAAGAACTCCAAGATACTTAAAGTGAAGGAGTTGTTTTAACCCCATAGAAATGGCTACAAGTCCTGCATTAGGATTAGCACCTGCAAAGAGAGTAAAGCAGCTTTTACAGTGATTAAAAGCTAGAATTGAGATGCTTTTAAATACCTCCAAAGAATTACTAAGGAGATTAATTTAAGTCGAGGTAGCACCACATTACATAACCAGATCTTTTGCAAACGAGAGTTGGAAAATGCCCAACTTGGAACATCTGCAGTGGTATTTGAAGCCTAGTTCACTTGCAATTTTTAACTTGGTGAGCTTGGAAAAGATTCCATGCTAATGGCAAATAGATATGGTGAGAATGGATCACCCTGCCTGAGACCTTGAGCAGCTCTAAAGAGTTTGGTTGGTGCCCCATTCAGTAGAACTGAATAAGTTGAAGTAATGTTATTTTGAATCCAAGTAATGAATCTCTAAGTAAAACCCATAGCTTGTAAGGAGCTAACGATAAAGTTTCAATTCAAGGAATCAAAGGCTTTGCACAACTCTTGATGGCTTCCTTGGAGTTATAGCTCTTCAATAATTCTTGAGCTAACAAAATATTATCATCAATATTACTTCCTTGAACATATGCACTCTGATACGTATTTATGATTCTAGGCAGGAACTTCTTTAACCTGTTTGCTAAATTTTTTTAAATGATTTTGTAGTCCACATTGCAACAATCAATAGGTCTATAATCATTCAAAGTGGAGGGATTTGCCACCTTTGGAACCAAACATATATATGTCTTATTGGTCTCAGCAAGTATCCTACCAGATCTGAAGAATTCATTCACTGAATTGACCATCATCTCACTTGTTGAATCCTAAGTATTTTGGAAAAACCTTGCATTAAAGCCCTATCTGGTCCAGAGGCTTTATCTAGGTGAAAGGAAAACAAGGTTTCCTTAATCTCTTTTGTTGTTACATCCCTAGTCAGTTCATTTGGGTAATTACTTGGAAAGGAGCCAGCTAGTGAGTTCCTTAGTTCTTTAGAAAGAGGGGATGCATTAATGTTGGACCTTAGCAGCTTCTTATAATGATCATAGGCAAGCTTCTTGAGGCTTTCTTGATTAGTGATAACCTTCCCTTCAGCATTTTGAATTGAAACAATCTTGTTTATATTCATTCTAGATTGGATAATTTTATGGAAATATTTCAAGTTCCTATCACCCTCTTTTAACTACATAATTTTGCATCAATTGTGAGTCGTAGGTTTCCAGAGCAGATACATACCTCCTCATCTCCCTAATCTCTTATGTTTTGTCCAATAATGCACATCCTTGCACTTAATAGGAATGCAATAACCCTCTTCATGTTTTAACCTGCATTAAGATCTTCTTATGCTTACTTTTGAAACTTTGGACTTCAGTTCTTAATGTTAACGTTCACCCTGTCTTCCATGTCAGTTTGTCTCCTCTGTTTTGTATTGCATATAATTCTTATTTACACTTCATTCCCTTCTGCTAACATACTGATTGGTTTGTCACCTAAATAGTTACAATGCAAGCTCAAAAGGTAGCTCCTCCTAATCTGATATGCAAAGACAAGTTCTTAATCCAAAGCGCCATTGTTCCCACTGGGACAACTGAGAAGGATATAACTTCTGTCATGGTAAGTGGCTGCACTTTGACTTTTGATACACCAAGTCTGTTGGAACATTCTTTTCTATTTCATGTCCCTGCATGTTCTCCTTTGATTGTCAGTTTTCCAAAGATGATGACAAGAATGTTGAAGAGGTCAAGCTAAGAGTGATCTTTGTTAGCCCATCTCAATCACCTGAACTGTCACCGACTAATAGAGAGATAAAGCAGGCACCTTTTCCTGAATTACCAATGCTTAAAGACCCAGTGTCTAAGAGGCGAGAACTTCTCAATCCACCCATGGTTAGAAACTCTATTTTGTTGCTTGACAATTTTGGAAACACCTCTTAAAGTGAACATCTAAATCAAAGATACTGATCTGGTGCATGATGGTAGTTTACTTCTGATCCTTTCTTAATTTTCTTCTAAAATAATTTCATTGTGCTTACTGTTATCATTAGCAGCAGGTTTCCACGGATGCCAACAACGAAGAGTTCAAGATGAGCAATGGCCAAGGGTTCTTCAACGCGACTAACGGCGTGGAATTGAAGACAAAGAATGATGTCTCCACTGCCAATGAGTCAAAACTGGATGCCAAGGATGAAGATTTCAAAATGATTAATGATCAAGGGTTCTTCCCTAAAACTGAGGTTCTGGAGTTGAAGGCACAGAATGCAGTAACTGCTGCAAATGAGTCAAAGGATGCACAGGATGAAGAGATCAAAGTAATTAATGGACAAGGGCTTTTTGCTACAACTAAGAACTTGAAATTGAATGCAAAGGACATGAATATCGGTAATGAGTCGAAGCCAGCAAATGAGGCAGCTTTGTCAACAAATGTAGACTTGGTTAACACTGAGGAGTCAAAGTTGGCAAAGGATGAGGAGTTGAAACCAGATAATATTTCTGTTTATGATGAGCAACTAAAGCCAATTGATCATTGTGAGTCTTCTTCAGTTGAGGATGCTGACAGGGATGTAGAATTAACAGAAGGCCAGGCTGTGGGTGAGCTGAAGTTCGTTTCTGATATTCAAGAGATGAGGTCAAAGTTGAATGTACTTGAATTGAAGTTCAATGAGGTTAGTATTTGTAAGGTTTTACTGATCTACATGGATGCTCTTTGTGGTGATTATGAATATTTGGTATTCTTACATTCACAAATTGGAAGATAGAATTTGAATCTCTACTTCCATTGCTTAGATTATTGAAAGAAAAGGTGAACACTGATAATAGAATGACTTTTGCATGATAATGATTTATAGTTGACACTCTTTGAATCCCCATTATAAATTAGACCTTTGCTTTTATTCTCTTTTATGTAACATGCTGATGCATGTGTTAGAATATAGATGTTGCCAATGTTTTGACATATTTTGTGAGGTCCCATCTTTTCTTAAGATTGTTGGAGATTTCTTAATTTTGGCTTTTCCAATGAATTTTAAATTATACTTTGTATTTTCTGTGCAGGTTGAATCAACAATTTCAAAGTTAATAGAGGAGAGAAGAGAGCATTCATGACAGACAAATTTTACAACAAGAACTAGTAAGTTATGAAAATTCAACTGCATGTGCTGCATTTTGGCTTCAAAGCATTATCCGAGAATTTACTATTCCTTTCTGAGGCAACCACAAAAGCCTTTTATTTTCTTGCGTGATTACTTAGAACCATAAAGGACTACCTTTGCTTGCAGGAGGTTTTGAGGAAGAGAAGTGCAAGAGAGGTGCAAGAGGATTCCCTCTTCTTTTGTTGTTATGGTCGCACTTGTGAGTGTTGTCCTTGGGTACTTTTCTCATTCTTGAAATGAAGTGAGGACGAAGAATATATCAGGGTTTGTTAATAGCTATAATGTAGGGCCATAAGTTTGTTTCAGCCAATTCACACCAAGATTGTCAATGTGGTTGAATATATGGCCTAAACTCTTTAAGCATGGAGTATGGGATGTAGAGAATGCCTGATAAGTTTCTGATAGGAAGGAGTATTGTTACATAGATCAACAGGAAGGAAATAACACACCCTCTTTTAAGTGAACATTTTTTATGGTTGTAATTTGTTGTCTGAAAAAGAATTATACAAGTATAGTTTCTCGCTCTCTCGAATATAGTGTAAGAAGTATTTTACCTTTCTCCATACCCTACCCGTTTAAGTTTTTGGTCGTGCAACGTTAAAATGCAATAGTTTCAGATGAACCGCCATGTCCAAATCCAAATCTTCTGCTCTTTTAAGTTTAAATCCAAACCAATTATGTTCTTTAAAGGGGAGATGATAAAAGCTTCATGGGTTCTCGACCCCCATCTAGGTATTATCAATGCTAAAGGTTATTCGCAGACATGCAGTCGGGGATACAATATCCAAGAATTTAATAAATTACTTCAACATTACAGCTTGGATTGGTGGGTCTATGATACAACACTCAAGCCATTACGTGTCTATTCAAGAAGAAAATGTAAACGAACACGTGACAATGATCAGTTCCACTTTCTTGAGTTGATCGATTCAATGGGAAGTCAGTTTACTCCATGATGTGCTGTTTTTCATGATGTGCTGTTTTCCATTGTTTTCTTAATTATAGGCTAGGTAGGTAACATCTGGAACTTTAGTTATAAATATACCAGTTGTAAATTGGTTAGGGGTGGATATTTCGTCTTTTTCTATTGTAGTGGAGAGTAGGTCCTTCTCGAAGTGGACTTATTAATTGAAACTATCTTCCATCAAACTCATATTTCTTATTTCTTTAATCGTCCTTTTCCCACCTTTTATCACTGGTATCAGAGCCGTTGCGATACCATGGTGAATACACGCTCATCCTCTTCTACCCAGCAACCACCCGAACCACCAAATACTCGCCCCTCATCGCCCAACCATTCGCTCAATCATATAGCCTCCCAACTTGCTGTTATATCAGCCCGTTTGGAAAATGTGGATACTCTGGCATCAAAGGTTGCTTCCCTTGAAGCTAATCAAAGTACAAATGACAAACCTTCATCTTCTAATCGCATATCTGGAAAAGAGCATAACAGATTTCCACAATACCGAAACACCAAACAGGAAAACGATGAAGATGACGAAGAATCACCTCGATGGCGACGCAATCAACGGCCATATACAAAGATGGAATTTCCTAAATATGATGGCGGTGACCCCAGAGGATGGATTCTCAAAGCAGAAAAATATTTTCGTTACCATCAAACGCCTGATGAATTAAAGGTGGACGTTGCTTCTATGTATTTGGAAGGTGATGCTTTAGATTTCTTTTCATGGCTAGAGAATGAAGGTGCTATTGTGTGTTGGGAAGAATTAGTGCAAGCTTTACAAGAGAATTATGGTCCAACGGAATTTCAGAATCTTGATGAATTCCTCTGTAACATCAGACAAACGGGTACCGTCCAAGAATATCGACAGGAATTTGCTCGCCGTACCGCTAGAGTAACCGATTGGCCTGACCATTGTTTACTAGGCGTGTTTCTCAATGGACTCAAAGAAGAACTTAAGGCTGATGTAAGAATTCATAAGCCACGTTCTATATTCAAAGCCATGAGTCTAGCCCTTGAATTTGAGTCTAAACTAGGCTTGGGCCCAAACCGCCCCATCAAAAGCTCCACTGGACAAATTCCTTACAAGTCTAATAATTCTTCTTCTTATGCTCGACCAAAGGAAGGATCTGGAATAACACTCTCGGCTGCAAATCGCAATCCAACTTTAGGGCAATCACAACTATGGGATCTGATCGACAAGCCCGATTTGCAAAAGGATTGTGTTTCCGTTGCAATGAGAAGTTTGGACCGTCACCGTTGCAAGCCGGTACTTTCGCACTTTTGGAAGTTAATCCGATAATGATGAAGTTGATCGTGAAGAAGAAGAAGTTGAAGAAGATGGTGATGCTAACCTGCTGAATTTGCGCAATCAGTCTTCATGCTATATTGGGAAAACATCTGCAACAACAATGAAATCAATGGGGCGATCGGCAAGCGTGAAGTCATTATTTTGGTGGATAGCGGATCGATGCACAATTTTGTATCTGAATCAATTGTGCGAGAACGCAACTTCAATCCATGGGTATTGCCCTTTGGTGTCCAGATTGGTAATGGTGATATCATACGTTGCAACAACATTTGCAAGAGTGTTGAAGTTCAACTTCTAGGTTTGAAGATCATTCAAGATTATTATCCTTTTACTATTGGAGGTGCAGATTTAGTGTTGGGAATCAATGGCTAGCTTCACTCAATACGGTGCAAGCCAATTGGAGCGAAATGTTCTTGATTTTCACATTCAATGGCGAAATACAAACTACAAGGGTACCACCAAGAACACAGACTCAGACTTCATTTCAGTATCTTTCTACACACACACTCTTGTTCACCCAACCGAAACACCACTTCAAGCTATCCTCAATGAATTCTTATCTGTCTTTTCTGAACCCACCACATTACCCCCTTCCGTAAGCACTCTCATGCCATTCCCTTAATACCCAATGCTCAACCACCTAACATCCGACCTTACAGATATCCTTTTCCAAAAAATGAAATCGAGAAGCAAGTTTCGAACTCCTACATCTTGGATTCATTCACCTAGTTTCACCCTTTTGCCAGTCCGGTTCTCTTAGTTAAAAAGAAAGATGATAGTTGGCGTATGTGTGGGATTACGAGGCCTTAAACAAACTCACCATCCGGACAAATACCCAATCCGAATATTGATGAATTATTGGACGAGCTACACGGTGCTACAATCTTCTCCAAGATTGATCTACGATCCGGATATCACCAAATTAGAGTGATTCTGCCGATGTACCAAAAGCGCCTTCCGCACACATTCGGGACATTATGAATTTCTTGTCATGCCGTTTGGGCTTACCAACGCTCCATTGACTTTTCAGGTGCAATGAATGATTTGTTCAGGCCTCATCTTCGCAAATTCATCTTAGTCTTCTTGATCATATTTTGATCTTTAGCAAAGATGAAGAAAGTCACTCTCAACATCTCAAGTCACTCTCCGGTTGCTCCGAATAATCGGTTTTATGCTAAAGCTTCTAAGTGCATGTTCGGACATGACAAGTCAATTTCTGGGCCACGTGGTGAGTTCTAAAGGAGTGCGGTCGATCAAGATAAAATACAAGCTGTTCACTCTTGGCCCGTCCCTACCAATGTCAAGGAGCTACGAAATTTTGGGTCTTCTTGGATATTATCGTCGGTTCGTTAAAATTATGGGTTAATTGCCGGGCCTCTCACGGTCTCACAAAAAGAATGCATTTCAATGGAATGATCAGTGATGCTTCCTTTACCAATTTGAAAATGCATTAATCAGTGTCCCTATTTTACACTACCAAATTTTTCACACCCTTTACGATTGAATGTGATGCTTCTTCTACGGTGTTGGTGCTATACTACTTGAGGAGGGCATCCGGTGGCTTACTTGACAAAAGGACTTTCATTCTCTAACTGGCTCAAGTCAGCATATGACCGAGAGCTCCTTGCGGTGGTATTGGCCCTACGAAGTGGAAGCATTATTTACTTGGGCGACACTTCTTCATCAAGACAGATCATTACACCTTGAAATATCTCCTGGAACAACGAATCACAACTTCCGAGCAACAACGTTTGCTAATCAAACTCTACCTTATGACTTCTCAATCATATATCTGCCGGAAAAAGAAAATACAGTCTTGGCGCTCTTTCCGTCGACCTCAACAAGTTGATTTTCTGAATTTGGTGCTACCGTCGATCTTGACTTAACAGATCTTCCGGGCGTTGGACTTGGATCCTTTTACGAAGAAGATCATTGAGGCCTTAGCTGCGATCTACTTCATATCTGAATTTTCAATTTCAGGTCGAGGCTATATTACAAATCACGCCTTGTTATTCCAAATAATGAAGCTTTGCGTCACAAGATCCTATTTGAGGCCCACAACACTCCATCAGCTGGTCACGTAGGGTACTTGAAGACGCTCAAGCGTATTCAGCCAATTTCTTTTGGCCAACTATAAACAAAGATGTGAAGATTTATGTCGGAAGCGCCTTGAGTGCCAGCGAATAAATATCAAACCCTCGCACCATTTGGTCTATTACAACCTCTTCCAATCCGGACCGTATATGGGAAGATATTTCTATGGATTTTATAGTCGGCCTTCCTAAATCCCATCAGTTTGATTCAATCTTGGTAGTTGTTGACAAGTTAAGCAAATACTCACATTTCATCCCTCTAGCTCATCCTTTCACTTCTAAATCGTCATTGTGACTTTTGCAAAGTGGTGGTGCGCCTCTATGGTATCTTGAGATCTATTGTATCGGATCGAGATGCGGTGTTCTTGAGCAACTTTTGGCAAGAATTGTTCAAACTCTGTAAAACCTAGCTATGAATGAGTACCATCTACCATCCACAAACAGGCATCACGAATGAGTAGTTAATCGATGCCTTGAAACTTACTTACGTTGTTTTGCTCATGAACAACCTAAGGTATGGAGTTCTTTTCTCCATTGGGCGAGTATTCAGTATAACACGGGTTTCCACACATTTACCAACACCGCTCCTTTCACTGCGGTTTATGGGCGTGAACCACCACCTCTTTTCCCATATGTCCCGGTGAGACATTCATTGCGATCTTGAAAATAAATTACTTCAGCGGGATGACATACTACGCTTGCTCAAAGATAACCTATTGAGAGCTCAATCAAGGATGAAAGCACATCGATTCTAAGAGAAGGAAATTGTGTTTTGAAGTTGGTGACTTTGTATTTCTAAGGCTCCAACCATACAAACAACGGTCTCTTGCAAAGCAGGTACCGAAACTCTCTCCAAGATTTTTGGTCCTTACAAGGTTATTCGAAAGGTTGGCCATGTCGCATATGAGTTAGAACTTCCTCCAGGACTCTCGTATTCATCCCATTTTCCATGTTTCATTACTAAGGCCAATTAAAGGACAACTTGCTCCTTCCATTCCTCTGCGTTGCCTATTTCTTGATTGGGATGTTAGACCCGAACTTTTGATGAAAAATAGAAATATTAAAATGAATTTTAAATGAGAAAGAAATTAGTGAAAAATTATGAATTTAAGGAAATTTGATGAAATGAAGAAATAATTTATGAGAAAAGAATTGTTTAATTTTGAGGACTTTGATATTTGAGTGAACTTATATAGATTATGAGAGGAAAGTGGATGAGTTGATTGAAATAAAGTTAAATAGCAAGAATTAAAGAAAAAGTGTGAAAATTTGAAGAATTTAGAAAGTTTGACTTTTGGAGAGAATGTTTGACTTTGAGAGTTGACTTTTGATGTAGGCAAAATTTGATAAAATGGTCTTCTGAAACTTGTAGTTTATGTCAAGAGCTTTTCGTAGATATAAAGTTTGATATTTTTCGATATCGGGAGTGAGAGTTATGATCATCAAAGTTCGTTTGAAGTTTGACTTTGAGAAAAAATTGACTTTTAATTGAGGCAAAATATGAGAAAATGATCAACGTGAAACTTGTAGCCTCTGTCGAGAGCTTTTCGTGGACATAAAGTTTGCTATTTTTAACGTCGGGATTGAGAGATATGAATTTGGAAGATATGCTTTGTTTTGAAAATGTTATTAAGTATAGATTTGCATGTCTTTGTCTTGAGGCCACTCGTCGTATGGATTTAGTCGGAATTGAAAAAAGTGGCTTTACTGAAAGTTGTAGCTTGTATGTCGATCTTTCCGACGCCATAAAGTTTGAAATTTTTCGATATCGGGACTAGGAGTTATGAGCGATGAAAAATTAGAAGTTGTTTAGGAAAAACTGATTAAGACAGAATCTTTGAGTGGAAATTTGATTTCTTTGGAAGCTAATTGGATTTTTCTGTTCTTCAGGGAAGTTGTAGAGCTTCCTTTTATCTTTCCATAGACACCAAATTTGTCACAATTCCGAGTTCGGGATCGAGAGATATGATTTTTAAGAAGTTCAATTTTGAAGTTCCGATAGTTTGTTTTTAATCCGATGCCGTTTGTAATCTTTTGCTTATAATTCCGTCGTCCGACATCCGATTAACTTGATTTTTGAAGCGTTGGATTTCTAAGACAATTACGTTCATTTTTATGAAGAATTATGATTTTTAGGAGATTAAATGGAAAGAGATTGATTGAACCAAAGTAAGCGATGAGTTATAGGTTATAAGTTGGATAATTTTCTGAACATGGTTCAGTATTTTTGCGATTTTCGGGAGATGTACAACTCCGATTGAGTTGATTCTTGAGGGAAAATAAAGTTAAGATATAGGGCTACAACTCTTGTGAAGGGATCGAAATTTAATTTCATCCCTAAGATTGTCAAATTCTGGACTGAAGTTATGTTAAAGTTCAGTTTCGGATTTTGTGCAGGTCAGTTAGTAATTCGGCCATAACTTCTTCGTTTTAGATCCGAATTGAGCGCCGTCAGTGGCATTGGATTTGTATGATCTAGAGGAACAATTTTCAAGAAGAAAGTTTGCCCAAATTATTTCGTTTAGCTGCTCAAATTTTGGATGTAATGTATCAGATTTTTCAAATGGAAGTGCAGGGGCAAACTTGAAAATAGGCTAATAAGAGAAGGGCACTTTGGTCTCTTACCTACCATTTAATGACATGGTTTAAAACAATAGAAGGGTCTGGAAACTTGGAGAAAAAGGAGAGAGGAGCTCGTTATTTTTGGGAAAACAAAAAAAGAGAAGGGAGTCTACGAAAATGAAAGGAAGAAGAGAGGGGGATTCGGCTAGCCAAAGAGAAAAAAGAAGAAGAGATGATTTCGGCTATCCAAAGGGAAAGAAGAAGAAGAAAAACGTGAAGATCTTTGGAGTTCTTAGGGGTTCTCGAGAAAGCCAAAGGAAAGAGGAAGAGTTGTCTTCCATTTGAGCCAAAGGAAGAAGAAAGTCGTGGGTCACTTTTCAAGGTAAGGATTTAGAAATTTTCTTAGTTTCTTGTTGTAGTTCTTCCTCTCTTTCTTAAGCATGATGATTGGAAGTTGATTGATGAAGAAAGAAGAAGAGATTAGGAAGGTTTAAAAATTCAGATTTCATGAATTAGGGTTTCGAATTTGGATTTTTTTTCATTTCTTGGTTAAGATGGTGAATTGAAGAGTATAGTGAAGGAAAAAGAAAGAGGAAGAATGATAGAGACTTAATTAAAATTTCAGCATGCATATATGGCCTAGGGTTTGGGAATTTGAATTTTGGGTTGGTTTTGAAGGGGTTTTAATTGGAGTAGCTTAACAAAGGTATAAGGAAAGTTAGGGTAGTGAAAATGGAAGTTTTCCATTCTTTCCAAAATTTCAGCATGTGTAATTTAAGGTTTTATTGTTTAGCGTTTGCTTTTCTTGCTTGATAATGGTGATTAGAATGAGTTGAAGTGATTAGAAGAGTTGGGTTATGAAAGAATAAGAAAAGAAGAAGAGTAAATGGAAGTTGAGAGAAAATCTGGTTTTAGTGGGTATGAAAAATTCTAGAATTTGTTTAAGTTTCTTGATGGGTTTTGGGTTTAAATGACTTAAGAAAGGTTTAAGTAAAGTTAGGTAAAGTTCGATGATTGTTTAAGCCAAGTTTGCCATTCCTAGAAAAATTTCAGCATGAGTATTGATTGGTAATTCATGATTATTGTTAGGTTTATTCTTTCTTATTTGCTAATGATGGTTTGAGTGAAGGATTAGTAAATGAAAGAAGAAGAATTAGGAAAGTGGAAAGAAAAATCAGCATGTGTATTAGTTGTTAATTCATGGTTTTGATTGTTAGGTTTTATCTTTTCTTGCTTGATTTGAAGAATGAGTAGAAGAAAAGAATGAGTATGAAGTTGGGGTTTGAGTTTCGGAAAAATCAGAATTGTTGTGAAGGGTTCTAAACTTAGAGATTTTCAAATCTTGATGGTTATTTAATACGTGTTAATGCTATTGGTTTAAGTAAAGTATGGGTAAGATGGGTTAGGAAGAGGTTTATAAAGGGTAGCTATATATGTTACATTTTGGTTCTTGTTTAATGCTAGATGTTACATCATGATTGGTTTTGAGTTATTGATTGGGTTATTGAGTGAATGAATGTAGGGTAAGTGAAGTACTAAGATGGAATGTGGAGATAGTTGTAAATGGATGTTCTTGATCATGTTCATTTGAGTGTTTAGTGTAATTAAAGGATATGATTTGTGTTGTATGATCATATAGGGACTCGAAATTGGGTATGAGATGTTGAAGTGTGAATAGAAATGGTTCACATCACCTTGGAATGAATGACTTGTATATTTGAAGTGCTTAGTATGGAGAATTAGATAGAAATGGAGGTTTGGGAAAATTTCTAGCATTGTTCCCATTTGTTAGATTATGGTTTTGTGAGGTTATATGAAAGAATTTGCATGTTTCCTTTTCTTTACAAAATTTCAGCAATGATATATCCCTTGGAAATGAGGGTTTTTGTGTTTAATGGGTTTCTTGAAAATGAATTGAGATATTGAGATCTATCTTAGAGTTAAAGGAAGGAACATGGGTTGTGAAAGTAAAAAAAAAAAAGAGTTAGATTTGTTGAGTAGCTTTTAGACATGAGATTGTTAAATATAATTGATTCATTTGAGATAGGTTTTAGATGTTATAGTTGAGTTAAAGTATAAATGAGATTTTTGAAAGTTGAAAGTCAAGTTTTGACGTTCTTTTAAAATTCCAGCCTTGAGAATTATTGTTAATTAGCATTGTTATGCTTAATTAAGGCTCGTGGAGATTAAAGAAGGACAATGTGGTCAATCCTAAAGCTTAAGGAAAATTCAGGTGGGTAAGATATTTATACTTCGAATTATAAGCTAAGTATTATTTTACGAGTTTCAAAATGTTTTGATAAATGAAGAAATTTTATGAAATTCATGATACTTGAAGGATTTGTCAATTATGGAGATTTGATACTTCTGTGCATTTATCATTTATGAATGATTTTGATAAAATTATCAAAAGTATTGCATACTTTATTGATGACTGGTAATGATATTTGATTTGCTATGTGAATTATGTGAAATTGTGAATGAGAATGTGCCAATATGAAAATCAAATTTTCGAAATGTGCCTTCGGGCAATTTGAATTTCCGTTTTGCTTAAGTGCTATGTGGGTTTGGTCAGGTCCGTTGTGAGTCAGTGCACTTGTCTCTACATGTTTATAGCCTTACATTGCAAGCACGCTAGTGGTATAGGAGTTAGATCTCGGACTCCCCTCATTCTGTTACCTGAAAACCGCTATGCGGAATGTACTGATCGTCTTGTTGGGACCAAACCAAACCATTTGATGTGTTATGTGGTTTGTGTTGGATACCGGGGTATCACCCATGAACACACGCCTTGATATAACTGCAAACACCTACGGGTGGGGTGTGGGGTCCAACACTAACCTCCTTGACGTATTATGTGATTTTAATTTGATTATGATGTGATGCATTCATGTTTAAAATTGGGCATGATTTGAAAAGGTTTGAGATTTTGAGAAATGAGAAAATGACTGTTTTGAAGGTTTTCAATTCCAGAATGGGAAATGTTTGAAAGTTAAAAGGACAAATTTTCACTTATTGTTTAATGTATAAATGTGTTACCCACGAGCCGTCGAGCTCACCCCTTTTCCCTCCACGGATCTTGCGAGAAACCGGTCCCACATGAAAGTGAAGCAACTCCGTGCAATTGATTTTAAATGTTATATTTGAGAATGTAATCGGGCTAAATGTCCTTTGACTCTTAGTATTGCTTTGGTTTTATGTCATTAGTAAGGTTTAGAAGTTTCAATTGTATAGTGTATGTATTATAAGAAAGAATGTCGGATGTATGCATGGAAATGATAAAATAAGGATGAGATGAAATAGTTTTAAGAATTCAAATGATAGATGATTAAGATTGCGATGTGGCCCTTGAGTTGGGGATGGGCAACATGCTATTGAGTTGGAAGATAGAAGTGTTTTTATGCGGGGTTATAGACTGGAATGAAATGGAAAATTTGGCTAGATCCAATTTTAGGGAGGTCTTGTCTAAATTCTCCTAAATTTGGGCGAAACTCCATTTAAGCGTTTAGACTATCTTAATGATGGAATTAGCTTTGGAGGTATTTCTTAAGGTGTGTAGAACTTGTTAAGATTTTCTCCAACGAGGTATGGTGCGTCCAAATCGGAGTAAGGAATAATAATAAAATAATAATAATAATAATAATAAAAATAAAAAAATTATGAGGCGAATGTGATTGAGTTTGAATAAAGGAAAAGAGAATAGAAGAATATGAGGAAAAAAAAATTTACACCGGTTTTAGAATGTCTAAGGTTTCTAATGTTTATGAGGAAATCTGTATGAGTAGTTGGGTTTGACGGGATCCAACAGAGGCTGCTCCTCCAACCAAAGACAAGTTTTGTCTCATCGATGGGTCATAGAAGGAGGTCCCTACTCTTGAATTACTCACCTGAATGGCGAGACAGACTCTAGAAGAAGCAACACAGGAAAATTATGATATATTGGCTGGTCAATTTCCTTCATTTCGACTTGAGGACAAGTCAATTTCTAGCGGGAAAGTATTGATACAACACTCGAGCCATTACGTGTCTATTCAAGAAGAAAATGTAAGCGAACACGTGACAATGATCAGTTCCACTTTCTTGAGTTGATCGATTCAATGGGAAGTCATTTACTCCGTGATGTCTTTGTTTTCCATGATGTCTTGTTTTCATTATTTCCTTAATTATAGGCTAGGTAGGTAACATCTGGAACTTTAGTTATAAATATACCAGTTGTAAATTGGTTGGGGGTGGATATTTCGTCTTTTCTATTGTAGTGGAGAGTGGGTCCTTCTAAAGTGGACTTATTAATTGAAACTATCTTCCATCAAACTCATATTTCTTATTTCTTTAATCGTCCTTTTCCCACCTTTTATCGGTCTCACGATAAAAGTTTAATACAAATTACAAGATGGAAAGTACAATATTTATATGCAACTATAAAATTGAAATTATAGGGATAAAAAGGCGTGAGATTCTCTTGTGATTTAAGTAATTTTAAAAATTAATAATTTTAAAATTTTGAAAAATATTAGTAGTTTTTAAATTTTTATTAAAATAATATTAAATTATACATAAACCAATCAAATGTTTTTAATATAACAATTGAATATAACTCTAAAATTTAATTAAATTTGATATAAATTAATCATTTTAAATAGTTATAATAAATTATTAGTTTGAGCACAACTTAACAATTAAGCTACATTGTCATATTAACAATATTTAATTAATTAAATACTAACTATCGAGTCATTTAAGTTGTTAACTTCAAGTCATATTAGGTTAAATCAAAATTGCCAAGTTCAAATAATCTTCTTAAATTTGACCTAAATTAAAGTCGGATCAACTTAAACTTTAGTCGTTAACTTGAAGTTAGATTACGTTAGACCAAAATTACTCACAATTCACCCAAATATTAACCCATTTTATATGCCTATAATCTAGTCATATCATTTTCATTAAAATCTGAATACCTCATTTTACCTTAAGTACCTTTCTTTCTCTTATCTTGGCTTCAGACCTCCAAATGAGTTAATCAAATTAGTGACCCATACATAATACATGTTAATTATAGGAATTAACAAAGTCAATCCATCAAAATGATTGACTATTCATCGCCATTTTGAATGAAGTTAGAAGCCATATAAGTAATGTAGTGCAAATTTGGATTGACTCATATCAGTAGAGATTTTGTAAGTAGAGCTTTTCTCTGAAGAGCTTTGATTGTTTGATTGTCACTTAAAAAAGAGATTTTTGAAAGAACTTCATACAGAGATTGTTTGATAACATAAAATAAAAAGTACTTTTAATTTTAATTATATTTTATTTTGTAATAAAATTATTTATGCATATAAATATTATTCAAAGTATTTAAACAATATGCAAAGCACAATATATTAATTATTATATAATTTTAAACCATATGAAACATAAATAAAAATATATCTAGCCAAATCTTTTATATGGATTATAACATAAGTAAAACTAATATAAAATAAATATTAAAACATATAAAAATTAAATAATATTATATAATTTTCAAAATAAGCGTAAAGATAAGTTTGTGGATATTGTGAGAATTATGTATAAAATATAAGGACAAAAGAGACTAAAAATATACTCTTTAATTAATCTGAAAAATTTCTTGAAAAAGTGTTTTTTGAGAAGTTTCAAATTTAAACTTCTTAAAAAGTTGTATTTTAGCTGCTAAAAAAGTTATATAAATTAAAAAAGTATTTTTTTAATTTACAACCAAACACTCATTCTTTTAAAAAACTTTTGCGGTAAAAAAAAACTTATCCACCGTTCAAAAGCTAAACCGATCAGTTATATAATATGTGTTTCAACTTTTATTTTGCTATTACCGTTAGTTCTCTTGGAACACTAATCTCGTGAAGTGGACATTAAATGTCATTCGCTCGAGTAATTGATTAGGTTAAGTCTTTTGGAAATCGACACATCATCTCCTCACATGCGTAGAGAAAGTTTTTTTTTTGGCCGTAATTTCTCATAAAATAATGTCTCCTTAATTCTATAATATGATTAATCTATAAAAATAATAAAGCATACGGAAAAAAAAAACTTGATTTCCTTTCTTACAACTCTCCTTAAATTCATTAGTTATATGGAATGTAAACGATCTAGAAGGGGGGTTGAATAGATCTTTAAACTTTTTCGTAAAGTTCTACAAAAAATCAGAAGTTAATTCACACAAAACAATTTAAACAAATTTAAATGCAAGGAGTAAGGAAGAAGAGCAAACATTGTTTTTATAGAGATTCGGTGCTAAGACCTACGTCCTCTACCTAAGCTCCCACTTAGGATTTGGCAAACTACTTTACTGCACACTTTTTAGTTTAGTGTGAACTCTTACAACACCACTTGATTTCTGGCTCAAGCTACCTTTACAACTGATTTGTTTTCCGGCACAAATCCCACCAATACCATTTGATTTCCGGCTCAAGCTACCTTTACAATTGATTTGTCTTCCGGCACAAATCCTACCTCACAAGTGATTCTCCTCTAATTACTCAACTCACAATAATCACAATGATAGAAAATCGAAATGCTAACTCTCAGTACATAAAAATGGAATTAAGACCAAGCTAAGAGTAGAATGAGAGCCAATTGATAGAACTATATTAGTATGCTTTTGATTTGGATACACCTCATTCAATCCCTTGATGTTTCTCCTTTTATTTGCAGACTCTAAGATGATTGTAGCCCTTTGAGAAGTCTAATAGCCGTTGGTGATTGTTCATAGACGTTGCTAAATTATTTCCTTTCCATTTCTGAATGATTCGGATAAAGTTTGGTCAGCTTCACTTGATAGTTGACTAGTCGAGCTGTTATAGTCGACTAGTACCTTATAGTCAGCTACCTGATAGTCGACTAGTTGAGCTGTTGTAGTCGACTAGTATTAACATTTTTTAGTGCAGGCTTTAACTTCGCTCCTCGATCAGTCGACTAGTGCCATGATAGTCGACTAGTGTGATGATAGTCGACTAGTGCTCCTATTGACTTGATTAATAGTCGACTTGTAATAAGTTGGTCGACTTATTTGATGCCCCACTTACATATCTGAATATTATTAGTCGACTTGCCACATTGTAGTCGATTAGTGATGACTCCAACGGATAGATTTAACAAGATCTTTCCATAATCTTCATCCTTGAATATCTCTAGCATATTTAAGGAAATTTCCATCTTGATTCCACAATGATTAATCTCTTGCCCATCAAAGATTAATGCTATCTTGATTTGCACAATTCTTTTATTGAATATCAATCCCAAAATACCTGAAATAATTTCTTAACCAATTCTATACATTTTATTATTATCAAAACATAAGTGGGATTTAATTTGTCAACCACTATTGGTCCAACAATCTCCCCCTTTTGATAATGACAAAATACTTAGAAATTGTTTAAGAAATGAAAACAAAGAAACATTGATCATGGTTTTTAAGCCTTGTTATTTTAGTTAGAAGTCTCCTCCTCAATCATATAAATCATTGAATTTAATAACCTTGTACGATCAATTTTATACAAATAATTTGAAATCAAGATAGACTCAAATCAAAGACAATTATCACATACTCCCCTTTAATCAAGTAACTAAAGAATATCCAGTTTCCCATTTTACTCCCCCTTTTTATCATAATCAAAACAACTAATTCAAACCAACAAGATAAAATAGATGAAACACAAATAGTCATCAATATAAAGATAAAACACAAATATGAAGAGGAAAAATTATCGCAATTAAATAGAGAAACAAGTCATCAAACACAAATAGTCTCAAGTAGCAAGCAAATACAAATAATATGAAATGTTGATCTTGGTTAGATACAAAAATCATCATGTTGGAAAAACATCATCATGAAGAAATCTCAAAGGCAGAAGAGAATGCGTTTTCAGAGATTTAGGGAAAAGTGAGTTTTTAAAGAAGACCCGGATGACTTATAGTCGACTGGTAGGATGTTAGTCGACTAATAAAAAGAAAAGTGAGGTTTTTCTGATATAAAACTAGTCGATTGGTTAGGAAAAATATGTGTGTTAGTCGACTATGGCTGTAATACTAGACTGAAGCATTTAAACCCTTATCTCTTGAAGCAATAGTCAACAAGCCAATCAACAATTACTCGACTAATTCCTCAACCTCAGTCGACTTAAACTCCAATTAGTCGACTGGAATATTTCTAAATTCCAAAAAAATCACATTTTAGCCTAAACGTAGATCATAATGATGTATTCTCATATGGAATTACAGATTTGCCTAATATCTTGACCATTTTGCTGTGCTAGTGTATGTAGAAAATTACAATCGACCAATAGAATTCAAATCACACATACCAAATCTCAATTTAATGTTCACAAACACTTCATTAAAAGAACTATCATCATGTAAAACCATAATATATGTATTTCCATGTCTTAAACCAATGAAAGCAACATTTTCATCTTTCTTAACCATACAATGAGATGATTCAAATGTCACATTAAAATGCATATCACATAATTGAGAGACACTTAGCAAATTGTGTTTCAAGACATCGACAACCAATACATTGTCAATGGTAGGCAAAGGTTCCTTACCCACTTTACCAACACCAATGACTTTAACTATGTTGTTGTCTCCAAATGTGACATATCCTTGATTCTTTGGTTTGATTTCTGCAAATAAGTTCTTGTATCCACTCATATACCTTGAACATCCACTATTAATGTACCATGTGCTTGGTGGATTTTCATTCCTTGCTTGTACCTACAATTGAAACCTTCTTTCTTCTCATTAGTACCCAAGCTATTTTGGGTCCATTTTGGTTAGTCATATAAACCACATTAGGAGGTGTTGTACCTTTTACCACCCAAATTTTTTTCACATTAATACATCTTCTAATACTTTTGCATGCAATTTCTATATGACCATCTTTTAAGCATCTAGCACATTTGGCAACTTTGCCATCTTTAGTAAATTTAGAAATCAAGGAACAATCTCTATCAAAAGGATTATATCCTAAACCATGTTTAGAAATGGAATATCTTTGCAAAGATAACATCTTTTCAAACTTTTCATTTCCATCAACAAATTTTCCAACCACATAAAAAAACTCTTTTCTAAGTCTATCAAGCTCACAAGTAAGGTTTTCTTTTTCAGCAAGACATGTAGAGTGGTCTTCCTTAGAACAATCTAAGTCATCAATAGTCTCATGCAAAACATTATTTTCAGCAACTAGATCTCTTATTTCCTTTCTCAACCTCTTGTTGATTTCAATTTACCTCATCTTCATCATTACTTGTTAAGGAGCTACTTGCCATAAGCGTTAAGTTGTTTTCATCATTACTTTGGTATGCTTCTTCATCATCACTCTAAGTGGCTACTAGGCTAACTTTCTTTTTCCCTTTGTCATACTTATCATTTTTCTGGAAATTTGAAGTGAAAGATGAGCTTTTGCATTCTCTAGCATGATGTCCTCTTTTTCCATATTTCCAACATTCTTCACTGCTCTTCTTTTCTTCATAGCCCTTAGATCTTCTTTCCATTGTGTACTTCTTTCTTTCTCCATTTCTTCCACCATTTAATTCTTTCCTTCTATTTTTGAGTAGTCCTTTGAACTTTCTCAAATTTCTGGCATACATTGCTATTTCTTCGTCTTCTTCATCATCATCTATTTCTTCGTCACTTTCATCAAGAGAAGAAGCATTAGCTTTTAAAGCAATTGACTTTTGTAACTTACCTCTTCCTCCTCTTGATTTGAGAATGATCTCATAGTTGATGAGAGATCCCACCAAGGCATTGAATTCCAAATGATTGAGATCCTTAGATTCCATAATAGCGGTGACTTGAGAGTCCCATTCTTTCAGTAGTGAGTGAAGAATCTTCTTCACCTTTTCGTTATCCATCATATGCTTTCCGAGGTTTCCTAATCCATTTATGATTTCTGCAAAACGATCAAGCATAGTAGAAATAGACTCACCTTCCTTCATGACAAACATTTCATAGTCATGGAGAAGCATGCTGATTTTTGTTTCTCGAACTTGATTTGTTCCTTCATGAGTGATGCGAAGTCTTTCCCACATTTCTTTAGCACTGGTACAGGAGTTTACTCGATTTCTTTCCTCAACTGTGAGAGCACAATATATTAATTTCATAGCTTTTGCGTTGATGTAAGCTTACTTCCAATCATTGTCGTCATACTCCAGCTCCGTTTTTAACTCACCATTCTCTTTCAAAGGTGCTTGTGGACCGAATATGATGATCTTCAATACTATACTCTCGCTTATAATATGATACTTCAGGATTTTTCAAGAAGAGTAGTTAGAACCATTAAACAAAGGAGGCGATTATTAGTGTTACCTTCTTCCGCTAGATTGTTGTGTGCCATCCCTGGATACTTCTACTCTGATACCAATTGTAAACGATCTAGAAGGGGGATTGAATAGATCTTTAAAGCTTTTTGTAAAATTCTACAAGAAAATTAGAATTTAATTCACACAAAACAATTTAAACGAAGTTAAAAGCAAGGAGTAGGGAAGAAGAGCAAACACTGTTTTTATAGAGGTTCGGTGCTAAGACCTACGTCCTCTACCTAAGCTCCCACTAAGAATTTGGCAAACCACTTTACTACACACTTTTTTAGTTTAGTGTGAACTCTTACAACACCACTTGATTTCCGACTCAAGCTACCTTTACAACTGATTTGTTTTCTGGCACAAATCCTACCAACACCACTTGATTTCCGACTCAAGCTACTTTTACAATTGATTTGTCTTCCGGCACAAATCCTACCTCACAAGTGATTCTCCTCTAATCACTCAACTCACAATAATAATGGGATAAAGATGAAAGCAATAACTCTTAGTACAAAAATGAATGGAATTCAGACCAAGCTAAGAGTTGTATGAGAGCAAATTCTTGGAACTATAGTAGTATACTTTGATTTTTGCGTTACTACCATTTCCCTTGATATTTCTCTATTTATTTGCAGGCTATAAGATGATTATAGCCGTTGTAGATCATCTATTAGCTGCTGCTTGATATCTTCTAGCCGTTCTTTGATTTCCTCCTTTCCATTTGTGATTGATCTAGATGAATTTTGCTCAGTTTCACCTGATAGTCGATTAGTTGACTAGTGCTAGTTGACTGGAACCAGTGTTTTTATGAAAAATTTCATCTTCACTCCACGATCGGTCATTGGAATGATTCTAGTCATTGGAATAGTTGTCCAACTTCTTGGTCCTTTGCTTTTGGTCGACTTAATAGATTTCGGTTGACCGTTTAAACCCCACTTTACATAAATGATAATTCTCGATGACTTGGAATGTTCGGTCGACTTGGGGCTAGCTACAACGGACATATTTCAGATAATCTTGAACTTTAAATGTTGGGATCGTATCTTTGATTATAATCTTCATAACAATCATCTTTTGCACATTGTTTATCTCATGAGCGTTGGTGATGATCAACGACTTGATTTGCGTGTGTTGTCTATCTCTTGATTTGTAGATATGTCACTCTTAAATTGTATTAATCCTTTAATTGCAATCTAAATCACTGAAATAATTTCTTAACCAATTCTATACATTTTATTATTATCAAAATATAAGTGAGATTTAATTTGTCAACCACCATTGGTCCAATATGAAAATTACCACGGTTGCACAATTATCGACATATAACGATCAAGAGTGTTAGCTCGCTTGAGTTGCTTTGATAAGGTTTGGATTTTTAGTCACTAGTTTAAATGTATTTTTATTTAATTTTAATTACATACTAATTATGATTTAATAAGATTCAATATGTAATATTAGTCTTTATTTATCAAATTACATATTTGACCCTAATTTTAAAAACTTTAAAATTAAGTCTAACTTAATTAAATTATTTTTCATCTATATGTAACCTATCAAGTTTCTAAATATACTTTTCATAAACATAATTATAATAATATATTATATTTAAGATCAAAATTAAAATCTTTTTATTTATACCTAATTTTTTAATAAAATTTTATATTCTTATATCAAAATTGATGTCGACAATAGCTCATTTATCGCTTAAATATTATAAATGTTTAAAATAATCTTGCCAAACTTTTCGTGTATGATTTTTTCGTATAATTAAATTATTTCATCACTCAATTCTTTGATTTGACATAAAATATGAAATTAATATCTGCTTTATTTGAATATAATCATGTTAGTTTTCTATCAATAGTAATTTATTCTTTCAATATATTTGAAAACTATTTTCATAATGTAATTCTATCGACAAAGTATTCCTTAAAATATACTAATAGAGAATAATAAAATATTTTTCTATATTATTTTAAGGTAAAGATTCTTATATCAATCATTAAGATCTCCATTAAATTTATATCATATTCAATTATTACCGGTTAAGTTACTTTTGATTAGGCTAGGTCCTAATCAAGAATAAAACATAGCAATCCTTATATAAGATATTTTGAAAATTTTAAGTTAAAATATTACTTATACAATCATCACAATACATATTTTCATAGAAACCAAGTAATGTTATGTATGAAATTCTCATGTCGTCATTAAATGAATTTATTTTTAACAAGAACCAAATATTTGATTTAAATATCTTTATACTTTAATTTATGAAGTTGAATACTTTTTATAAGGAAGAAATATAACATGTACTAATCTTTTGATCTATTAATCCCAGTGCGAATAGAGTAATAACTAGAAATAACTTAAAGATAATATTTAAATATAATATGAATCTCATAATTATAATCGATCATAATTTTATTTGTAATGTATATTGATATTATAGATTTTTTTCTTGTAAGTTTTATATATATATAAAGAAAGAATTTTCATAATAAATTATGTCACAAATATACAATCAATTAATTCAATGTAAAGAATACAACAATAGGTCTTTTAGGCGTGAAAAAAAACAAGAAAAGGGAGTGGAATGGATAAGAAGATGAATTCATAAAATCTCCATTCATGTTTTGGGGTTTTAATACCTTTTTCTTCTTTGGGTTATTTATGAAGAGTTTGTTAGTGATAAAATTTAGCCTTTTGGTTGTATTGCCTTGATAACTAAGGAATTGAGTTGTTTCAAATTTTTATGGCTTATGGCTCTCATATTTACAGTAGCTAGTTTTCATGTTATAACTTTTTGGCGACATTTGAAATTCATTAATTGTCAATTAGCATATTGAAAAACTTAACAAACATAACAAAAGATTTGGAGGTTGTCAAAATTATATTTTCTTTCAAACTAGTTGACAACTTATTCAAAGTAATTGTAATTTTCCAATTGTGTCATGATAGTCCTTAGAAACCTATAAATGTGGTATATCTAAATTTCTAAGCGTATGATTGTTTGAAAGGTATAATACAAGTGTTTTAGAAGTATAAGCTTTAATCTGAGCACTCTTGGAAGGTCTACAAAAAGAGTTCAGAAACGGAGAGAGTGGAAGCAGGATGTAAATATATTTCTCCTTAAAATGTTCAGCCAAATGGGAAAAATGCCAATATGAATTGATCTAAATGATTGTTAGAATGAAGACAATTCCAAGCAAGAAAGGAGGAAGATAGTAACCAAAAATCAACCCTTGTCCCAAGTTCTAGTTGAAGATGGCCCTAAACTGAATGCATTTTTGCTCCCTTTCCTTAGTTACAATATGGTTTTATGTAACATCCTATTACTAGTGGGAAGGGTAGAATAGTAATTTGGAGTGGACACTGTGTGTTTAGAAACGCTTGATATGTTCATGCATACACATAAATGTAAATAGTGACTTATGCATATGAAAATAACTGTACATGCATTCATGACATTTTCCAGTATATTTGTTAATAAATGTACTGTAGGAAAATCCCGGGAGGTACATCACATGTACCGCAGCGGAAAACAAAATTTTGTTCCCGGACTTTCCAATCCCGGGATCCGGTATCCGTATGAAGACATCAATCTAAATAGCCAAAAGAGACTATCTCTAAAGGTGATCCACGCAGAGATCGAAAATCTAACCGGATCAAACCCTTTGACCGGGAATAGCTAGAAACAGATTAAAGGTCGCTAGACCTACCTCTCATCGGAGAGCTGGAGGAAACGTTGATGGAGGAAGAAATCCTTGGAGGAGAAGATGAAGAATCAATGGAGAAGATGAAGAAATAGGTTTTCACAAAACCTTTACTCTTTCTCTCATCCACGATGATGCTCTTCACCAACCAAAGAAAACTCTTTTTTCTAGCTTATTCCATAAGCTACGATCATCTCTTCTCCATCTTCCATTTTGTCTTTTGTCATTAATTACAAGTGATGACTAAGCTTTGAAATGGAAATTTCCATTCCTTCTTCCTCCCACACGTACACATGCATATATATATATAATTAATTAATTAATTACTTAATTAATTAATTAGAATATATTGCTAAGGTCGATCTAGCTGGAATTGGTCTACCAAACCTCTTGGGCCCCGATCTTTGAAACAGACCGAAAACCTTTCTTAGCAATATTGATGTCGCGATCTCATCGGGACATATCCCAATCCATTGGGATCCATTTAATCCATTGCTCTCCATAATTGGAACTCTGTCCAATTACTATTTTATGATTCTGAAACACTCTTATCGTGTGACCCTTTAGGCTCCGGTTATGTTGGCCACTTAGCTTAACACTTAAACTAAGCAAGTCATGGCGGTATCTAGCAACACATCATGACCCCCAATTGACCGGAAAGTAATCGGTTTGATGTATTCATCACGAACGGATCACGAACCCTTCCATGATAATTCCGTGCAATTCGTCCTTTCACCATCCTATACCCCACTTGGTTATGAGTATGGTCAAAGTGTCAACTCTCACTAGACTGAGTCTAGCCCAAGTGATATCAGTTCTCATCCTGGGACTCATTACTTTATATGTCAATGAAGACACTCTTCATGACATACATCTTCACCTTAGTAATGATCCCGACAAGAGGCCATGGGTATCTCTTCTGCTAATCCAGAAGTGGTGAATCCTTTATTGGCTACTCAATTATCTTCGAATACCTCAAGTTGTACCCAAGCACCACCCTATGAGTTACCTCTGGAAGGCAACAAGGAATGGAGTCAAAGCACAGGATCAGCATCCAAGATATCCTTGAGTACCTTAAGTCTAAGGATACTTGCACCATTGCTATGATGAGATTATCACTGACACTTAGATAAGATATCCATGTGATGATCTCATGGCAGGTCATCCAATGAACTTACTACCGCTAGTAAGCATCCACATGCCAATTCTAAATATCTCATATTTACAGTTTCTGAGATCCACTGCTTGATCCAATCAAGGAATATGACATGTGCTAGTCTATCCGGATTAATGATGTCCAGTCTCATCAATCCTATGACTAGGGAGAATTTAGATACTGACATAATTGCACATGATAGGAACCTCAGTAGTATGAACACATCATAATTTCCTTCATGCTATGTCATATATCATGGACTTCATTAATTCGATTAAAGATCAATCAATTCATAAACAATGTTTATGAATATCAAATTAATGAATAATGCCTTTTCTTTATTTATTCATAAAGTCTGCACACGACTTTGAATAAAACGCGCTAAAGGGATTGCCTTTAGGGCGCAAATAAACATCTGATCATTTGAACAAGTCGACTTATCGAATGAACAAGTCGACTTATCGGTCTCGAACATGTAAAGTCGACTTACATGGTACAAATCGACTTATCACTTACAAATCTCCCACTGACCTAAAGCCAATCGTCTTAGTATCTAATACCATAAGCGAGTCCATGAGAATCACAATTCTCCCGTGACAATGGCTTTGTCAATGAACAACAACACTTTGCTCTGTAGAATTCTCTCATCGGGATATCATCTCGACTAATGATCTCCCAAATCGGTAATCGAGTTCGAATCGTCGATAAGACCTTGGTTCCTTTGCTCACAGACTAGCCCCATTGTATCACAATACAATCTTATGGGCCCATCACGGTAGGGACCGAGATCAAGTTCAATAATGAACTTCTTGATCCAAACCGCTTCCTTTGCATCTCATGCGGCAATGTACTCTGCCTCGGTTGATGAATCGCCATCCTCTCTTGTTTGGAACTTTTCAAACTGACCGCCACGCTATTCAGTGTGAATGTATATAACCTGATTGTGATTCAGAATTATCCTTATCAGATTAAATACTAGCATCTGAATGCCCGCTCACTTGGAGATTTTCATCTCCATAGATCAATAAAACATCCTTAGTGCTTCGCAAGTACTTGAGGATATTCTTGACTGCCACCCAGTGACTCTCACCAGGATCCGATTGGTATTTGCTCGTAACACTTAGAGCATACGATACATCGGGCCTCGTACATAGCATTGTTCCATGCTAAACCTCTTTAGCATCTCATCTATGTACGATGATTGTGAAAGACCAAGCAACCTTTTGATTTATCTCTATAAAGCTATATCCCTAGGATATAAGTTGCTTCACCAAGGTCTTTCATCGCAAATTGATTGGACAACCAAATTTTAACTGATTGCAGCATAGAGACATCGTTTCCTAGTTACGTGATGACATCTACATACAACACAAGGAATACGATTGCGGTCCATTAACCTTCTTATACACACATGATCATCCGGATTTTGTGAGAAATCAAACTCTTTGAGTACCTCATCAAAGCGGATATTCGAACTTCGGATGCTTGCTTCAATCCATACATGGAATTCGAAGCTTGCATACCTTTTCGCCATCGATGGAAGTGAAGCCCTCGTGTTGTGTCATACATCCTCCTGCAGATTTCCTCTCGGAAAGTCGTCTTCACATCCATTTGCCATATCTCATAATCATAATGAGTGGCAATGGCTAGAGTATCCTAATGGATTTAAGCATTGCTACGGGTCAAGGTTTTGTCATAGTCAACTCTTTCATGTGGCGAAATCCTTTAACCGAAGCATTGCTTTATAGGTAATCAAATTACCATCCATGTTGGTTTTCTTCGAAACTCCTTTGCACCCTTTGGGTTTTATCCTTCGTGTAACAACCAAAGTCCATACTTGGTTTTCATACATGGAATCCATTTCAGATTTCATGGCACAAAGCCATGTTCCGCATCGAACTTTTCGAACTCGTTCATGGGTAGTAGGCGATCATCTCATATGAGCAATACGTCATTCTGCTCCCCGAGAAATCTATATCTCTCGTGAATAGGCGTATCCTCATGACCTCTGAAATTCTTGTGTAATAGAAGGTTGAATCGTTACCTCATCTATATGAGTTACAGCTTGATTGACGATTAATCTATGTTTGTTCGAGCATCTTGAACTTCTCCAAGTTCAACTTTGCTCCCCACCGTCCTCTTGTAAAAGAAACTCTTTCTTTAAGAAAACAGCGATGCTTGGAAACAAACAACTTTTGTTCCTCAAAGAAGGTAGAATTGATATTCCACGATATCCTACAAACAAACACTTGTCGACTTTTACATCAAATGTATCATCGTGTCCGCTTCACATAAGCGTGACAACCCCAAACTTTCGGATGAGAAAGATAGGGCTTTGAGTTAGTCCATATCTCCATATGGAGTAACCACAATCGTTTTAATGGAACTCATTTGTAAGTAAACAACCGCCTTGAGCGCATATTCCCAAAACTGTGCAAAACCTATCATCAATCGCACCAAGTCTAACAAGGTTCGATTTCTCCTTTCAGCCACACCATTGTGCTGCGGCGTGTAAGGTGGAGTATACTGAGATAAAATCCCATTATCTCTGAGATAATCAAAAACTATTGGTCTAAGCATTTTCCACCACGATCAGATCGTAATGTATTCATACTTTTACCAAGTTAGTTTTCTACTTCATTTCTGAATTATTTGAACGTTTCAAACGCTTCAGATTTGTATCTCATCAGATACAGATACCTATATCGTGAATAATCACCGATAAAAGTAATGAAGTAAAAACAACCACTTATGGCATGGATGGACATCGGACCACATACATCCGAATGTATTAGGTCTAATATTCCATTCATTCGTTCACCCTTCCCTTAAAGGATAACTTAGTCATCTTGCCTAATAAACAAGATTCGCATGTGTCATATGATTCATAATCAAATGACCCTAAACATCCACTCTTATGGAGCTTAGCGATGCGTGTCTCATTTATATGGCCGTCGACAATGCCATAAGTAAGTTGATTTTAAATTATCTCGATTATGTCTTTCGCGTCATTGACATTCAGAATCGGATATGACATATCTAATATGTCAATTCAATTGCATAATGTACCAAAGAGCATAGAGCCTTCCATTCAACTAATAGAACAACCATTGCTACTAAAAGTCCAATGGAAATCACTCTATTTAAACATAAAACATACAATATGTTCTTTGTTTAAAACAAGTACAAAATGTCAATCATCCAATTTGAATATAAGCCCACTAGGAGGAACAAGACATAAGTGTCTCACGCTAATGTAGCAACTCTCTTTGCATTACCTACACGAAGGTCTAGTTCTCCTTTTATGAGTCGCTCATCGCTCCTCGAGGCCCCGCATATCATTTCATATGTATGAGCCACATCCGTATCAAATACCGATATGTTTTGATCAGAATAGTATTAACCTCAATGACAAACATATTTGAAGGAGTAGAGGCATCGATGCCTTCTTCGCTTCAAGGACTCGAATAGATTTTACTGCTTTAGCCTCTGGTGGCTAGTCTTGCCACAATGAAAGCAAAAATCCTTTTGGGCGAGAATCTTTGGTTTTTCCTGATGGCACTTCCATTTGGTTTCTTGGCCTTTTCTTCTTTGAACTAGAAGAAGAAGCATCCACCATTAGCACTTGCTATCCTTCTTGATAGCACCTTTCAATTTGTCTTGGCAGATTGATCACCGAGAATTGTTGTGGATATTTGGTTTATCCGATAGTTTATCACAAACTGTGAATAACCATCAGACAATCCAACTAGAATTAAGTCTCTACTTAACTCATAATCCATTACAAATCCTAAGACGGCCAATCTCTCAATTTAGCCATTCATCTTGAGGCATCTTGCATGTGAGATATCCTCGAGCCATCTTTGTGGTGAAGAGAAGCCTTGAGGTCTCGAACCTTTCAGACCGAGCTTACTCATCAAACAGCTCCCTAAGATGAAATACTATAGAGTGAGCATCCATGGACTCGTGCTGCTCCTGCAGCTCTAGTGACATCGAGGCAAGCATAAAGCAAGTATCCATATCACTGTCCTTTAGATGCTTACAATATGCTTTCTGATCCTTATCAGAAGCATCGACAGCAGGTGCAACTGGAAGTGGAACATCTAGGACGTATCCCAGTTCCTCAGATCTAAGAACAATTCTCAGATTCCTTAGCCAATCAAGAAAATTCGGTCCAGAATAGAGAGCGAAAATTCACACTGAAAGACTTCTTCAATCACCCTAGCGCAATAGAGAGAAGGAATGATAGGATAGAAATGCTGCGTGATCATAAGGACTTGCATGACATGCATATGGCTCCCACTAGTTTCCTAAATTCATAACCCTCTTTACTTAATCCAGAGAAACAAAGTGACATAATGTCCTAGTGGGTCGATATCCGACATTTCTAAGAGTGACCTTGGGTTTACCCAACAAGCCACAACTTAGGTCAATCGGTAGGTATCGGTCATACCAATTGTATCATCGATAACCGACATTAAGAATGACCTTGGGTTTACCCAACAAGCCACCTTATGTCTCGGAGGTATCGGATATACCAATTACATCTTAGACACAACTATCGATCAGTCTTATCAACTTGTTAATGTATGCACTTACATTGGGTATCAACTTTTGATGCGCATACATCCGATGTATGCTACCCATTTACGCCTCTCACGCGTTGACCTTGAGTTTACTCAACAAACCAACGCTTCGGTGAAAACCAACCCATTAATCCGAAAATCTTATTTTCATAGTTCAACATATCCAGATAGAGTGAGCTTGGGTTTACCTAACAACCCAACCCTATAAGAATTCTGGTTCTTACCATATTAATGGAAGGCGTTAGTTTTCATATACCGAGGAGGATTTCGGTCTCATCTACTTCTTCTCCAAGCCGTAGGATTATAGTCACCATGACTATATGATATGATTTAGGCATTTCATCAATCACATTGAGTCTATACCTAAAATCATCCATCATCCAACCTATGAAGCCACAAGTGGACTTTCATCACATGCAAGTCGACTTATGCTTCTGCCATTACACAAGTCGACTTGTATGACACAAGTCGACTTATGTCATCTGCCCACACACAAGTCGACTTGTATGACACAAGTCGACTTATGTCATCTGCCCATGAACAAGTCGACTTACACTGAGATCTTGAACAAGTCGACTTATTCTGAAAACAAGTCGACTTATCCAGAAAACAAGTCGACTTATTCAGCAAACAAGTCGACTTATCCAGAAAACAAGTCGACTTATTAAGCGAACAAGTCGACTTATGTCCCATATAAGTCGACTTATCCAGGGAATTTTGCTAAAATCTCTAATCGGCTAATTCCTCAATCAGTACAATTCCAATTCACAACACCATCATACCTAGGGTAATATCTGTGAATTGATGCCTCAATGAACACTTCATTGATTCATGAATGCCTTAAATAGTCAAACTATATGAAAAGCTTGAAATGAGTCAAAACTCATTAATTTCCAAATAATTTAGGAACACCCTAATTATCAACCTAAGCATCTCTAGCTAGCACATACATTATCAAATTTACTTCAGCACATGCCATAAAAATATGACGGTCAAAACAAACAAGAAAATGCAAGATACTACCGAGACGCTAACGTGAGCAATTAGGCATCTGAAAATTCTTGGAAATGAAAATTCAAGCAATTCAGTTTGGCAATCATATTACATCAAGATAACACATTTTTAATCACATTAAAAATGGTTCAAGGCATTGGAACTGAAAAAGCACACTCAATCAAGCCAAGCAAAACAGTCCCAACAATTTTCACAAAACTGTCCAGTTCTGTACATTGCTCGAAATGATCAATGAAACAATTTCAATAAATTCTGAGAAAATTTCATAGGTTATTAAATGTTCAGAACATGCTACATGAATTTTTTTAGGATTTTAGGCCATCAAAAACTCAGTCAACCTAAATGACAAAACCGATTCAAAATCTGTGTTCATCAGCACAGCAATTCCCAACAACATAGAATAAATTCGTGAATAAATATCCAATCACCTTGAAATCCAATTTCCATGCTTACAGACATTCACCAACATCTTAGAGACATGTAGGTGAAGGAAAATCCGAAAAAACATTTTTATAGAATTTATTCTCGATTTTATACTCATGCCTGTTCCAGAATCGTTTCACAAAACAGCATCTGTAACCTTAGGGAATTAATTAGCAAAACAATATCAAATCAAATCGATAAATTCTCAAATTTCATAGACATATTCTCTAACATGTTATGAACAATTCTGGGCAGAAAAATTTCGAAAAGCATATCACAATATAAATTCGAAATCTGAACAGATAGCATGCTTCAACAGCAAATTCCATTAGGGTTTTTGATCTCGCTTAGGTTATAGCTTCATACGGGATACCAGACGCTCTGATACCACTGTAGGAAAATTCCGGGAGGTACATCACATGTACCGGCAGCGGAAAACAAAAATTTTTGTTCCCAGGACTTTCCCGAATCCCAGGATCCAGGTATCCGTATGAAGACATCAACCTAAATAGCCAAAAGAGACTATCTCTAAAGGTGATCCACGCAGAGATCAGAAAATCTAACCGGATCAAACCCCTTTGACCCGGGAATAGCTAGAACAGATTAAAGGCTGCTAGACCCTACCTCTGTCCTGGGAGCTGGAGGAAACGTTGATGGAGGAAGAAATCCTTGGAGGAGAAGATGAAGAATCAATGGAGAAGATGAAGAAATAGGTTTTTCACAAAAACCTTTACTCTTTCTCTCATCCACGATGATGCTCTTCACCAAAGACCAAAGAAAACTCTTTTTTTTTCTAGCTTATTCCATAAGCTACGATCATCTCTTCTCCATCTTCCATTTTTGTCTTTTTGTCATTAATTACAAGTGATGACTAAGCTTTGAAATGGAAACTTCCATTCCCTTCTTCCTCCCACACGTACACATGCATATATATATATAATAATTAATTAATTAATTACTTAATTAATTAATTAGAATATATTTGCTAAGGTCCAGTCCAACTGGGGTCGGTCCTACTGCCTCTTTGGGCCCCGATCTTGGCAAATGCCTCCTAAACCTTTCTTAGCAATATTGATGTCGCGATCTCATCGGGACATATCCCAATCCATTCGGGATCCATTTAATCCATTTGCTCTCCATAATTGGAACTCTGTCCAATTACTATTTTACAGATTCTCTGAAACACTCTTATGCGTGTGACCCTTTAGGCTCCCGGTTATGTTGGCCACTTAGCTTAACACTTAAACTAAGCAAGTCATGAGCGGTATCTAGAACACATCACGACCCCAATTGACCGGAAAGTAATCGGTTTGATGTATTCATCACGAACCAGATCACGAACCCTTCCATAGACAATTACCGTGCAATTCGTCCTTTCACCATCCTATACCCCACTTGGTTATGAGTATGGTCAAAGTGTCAACTCTCACTAGACCGAGTCTAGCCCAGTGATATCGGTTCTCGTCCCGGGACTCATTACTTTATATGTCAATGAAGACACTCTTCATGACATACATGCCAACCGACCTTAGTAATGATCCCGACAAGAGGCCATGGGTATCTCTTCCGCTAATCCGTATGGTGAATCCTTTATTGGCTACTCAATTATCTTGAATACCTCAAACTGCACTCAAGCACCACCCATGAGTTACCTCTCGAAGGCAACAAGGAATGGAGTCAAAGCACGTGATCAAGATTCAAGATATCCTCGAGTACCTCAAGTCTAAGGATACTTGCACCATTGCTATGATGAGATTATCATCGACACTTAGATAAGATATCCATGTGATGATCTCATGGCGGGTCATCCAATGAACTTACTACCGCTAGTAAGCATCCGCACGCCAATTCTAAATATCTCATATTTACAGCTTCGAGATCCACCGCTGATCCAATCAAGGAATATGACATGTGCTAGTCTATCCGGATTAATGATGTCCATCTCATCAATCCTATGACTAGGAGAATTTAGAATCTTGACATAATTGCACATGATAGGAACCTCGATTAGTATGAACACATCATAATTTCCTTCATGCTATGTCATATATCATGGACTTCATTAATTCGATTAAAGATCAATCAATTCATAAACAATGTTTATGAATATCAAATTAATGAATAATGCCTTTTCTTTATTTATTCATAAAGTCTGCATTACGACTTTGAATAAAAGCGCTAAAGGGATTGCCTTTAGGGCACAAATAAACACGATCTGACCTTGAACAAGTCGACTTATCGAATGAACAAGTCGACTTATCGATCTAGAACATGTAATAAGTCGACTTACACATGGTACAAGTCGACTTATCACTTACATGTACTTGTTATGTGATTTGTGTGCTTAAAAATTGAGTTGGAAAGGGTCATTGAAGTGTGAGAATTTTTAGTGAATTTTAGAATTTTTCTCTAAAATTTCGGGATAATTTTTGGACTAGGAAAAATGTCAAGTGGCAGGCTGATTGTGTACCAGTAGTAGAAATGACTGTCTAATGGCACTGAAAATTTAAATAAATGGTTTGAGGAATGATTAATTTGAGCCATTGGAAATTTGGGGAGAAATTGGAGTAGAAATTGGAACTGAATTAGAAAGAAAGGTGAGAATTTACAAGTGTGACATGTGACAAGTGACAAGTAATGCCACCATGATTGTATTGTTTTAATAAAAACCCACCTTTTTTGTAGCACCCCGCTCCCGCGATGACTCGAACCCAACATCGATGGTGATATCCGAATCCGTTCCTCTCGATGGTGGTGTGCTAAAGCACTCAATCTTTCAAAAGCCCATAATTATTTTTCTGATCGATAACACAAAATACGGAAATCAAAACTCAAATTGGGTCCATATTCATTCATAAACATTTTCAATTAACACAATTTTCAATAGCTATTCGGGCCCTTTCACAATTACAAAACATTTGAATCATTTCAGAATACAAATATACACCATAAGTTGCGGAAGATACGATTCAATATAAAATAGAGAAATGCAATGCAGACATGAACTAATCCCGACCTCTATCCTTCACTTGAATGCTGTAAGTATACTCCCGTTGGCCTAACGGGGTATTCTTCTTATCCTGAAAAATAGTTGCAAATTTTGGGTGAGTTTTGCGAACTCAATGAGAGACCATCATTGATGGCTCACCCAATCACATAAATCATAATTCACATAACACATACATCTCATATTTCACATTATTTTACACTTCACATTCACTTTAACACTTCATATTCATTACAATTAATCATTCATATTATGCATATGTAATGCACATGAGACTCACTTTCCATTTGTTACTTTGTTGTGACCGAGTGCCTAAACTATCCCTTAAAGGGCTCATTAAATTGTCCCATATAGGGCTCATTATACGTTGAGCCTTAGGCTCTGAATCACTTTTGAGCTCGAGGCTCTTTTCACACGTTGAACTTGTAGCTCTGATCAGTGGCCACTCTGGTCACAACTGCCATTATGTTTCATGCATTCATGCAACGGAATGCATCACTTACATTGCATGCACTTATTCAATCACATTCACTTATCATCAGACCGTAGTCCCAGCATTCAACATATAGTTGAGCATTCACTCTTTTTGCTTGCATGCAATGCACATTCTAAAAATACTTAGTTCATCTTATTCACATATAATGAGCACTTCAATAATTCAGATCATTTATCACAATTATCGGACCTTCTGTCTGGAATCCAAACACAATCAATCACATTCAGAATTCAATTAATATCAAAAAGGTAAACAGAACAAACAATAGAATGAGACCATCTAAGTCTACTCACAGTGCGCTCCAGATTAGCATTTGCTTTCAATTTCTGGGAACGCCAGAATGCGGGCAATTGACTTGCACAACATATTTATACAAGACACATATTGTACACTCATCAATGATTGTACACATAACAACATTCATTTTTGTACAATTGTAATAATGGACTATGTACAATGCATGCTCAATGACAATCCTGGGCAGATGTTTTAGAACACATTTTATTCTCATTCCCATTTCAAAATTCATGTGTCTCTAATTGAACTTAGACTTACACTTCATTTGTATATGATCAATCTAAATGCTCCTTTCAATCTTTACCCTTTTATATGTCTAGCTTATTCATAAGCTTACACTTCAAGAACACTTGGTTACTTTATATCATAACTCAATTTCTCATCATCTTTTCCATTCTCATATGCTCTCATAATATCCAATTCCCATTCATGGTTTAGCACTTCATACTTATAAACACACTTAGGTAGGATTCTCCTAATTTCCTAAGACAAACCAAATCTCATTCAATAGGAATCCACTTTAAGATCCTCCAATGCATAATCACTGAAATTGGTTCTAGAACATTTAAACCCAAGCATTTTCTAAACTCCATAAACTAGAATCTTTACAAAAATCCAAAGATTCAATTGATCATACCTTGATTCTTCACCAAATGAAGAGATCTTTAGCTCAAATGGAAGCTCTTTTCTTCCTCTACCTTATTCTATTCTTGACAACTTCAAAATCTCTCTTGAAGGCTAAAGAAATTAAAACCCTAGCTTGTTTTTCCTTCCTTCTCTCTTTCATTTCTTTTCATGTTTGATACAATCATATTTTATATATTTTTAGAACTTTATATTTAGCATCTTGCATGTGTTTTATGGATATTTATGGCCTTTTCATCATGTTTTATAATTATTAGAGCTTTAGACACATAAAATACAAAAAAATCCTTAATAGGTTGAAATTAACAATGTTTTTCAATTTCTGGCAGATTTGACCATTGGATCTTTGGATATTTTTATCTTGGGATCAGGTTATTAGAAAATTCTAAGATTTGGCAGGCATAATCTTGACTCATTGAAGAATGTTTCCACCAAGTTTTAGAATTTTTGGAGCTGTCAGTTGAGAGCAGTAAATTTGTGAAAAGTGATATAAACAAGTCCACAAGAGGAGGACCACTTTGGCGGACTAAATTACGAAGCTCTGAGGAATGCATGTAGAGGACAGCAAATCGTGGCATCGTTTTGTTTAAATCACGCTAGAGAAAGCCGTGGACTAAGGGAAAAATATTGAAAGGCAACGCACAAAGGAAGTTTTTTTAAAATGGTTCCATCAATTAGCTACTTATGGATAGGTGGCATGAAATCAACGCATAAAGAGGAGCAAATTGAATTAGCTAGTGGGAGACTTGAAGAAAAAAGAAAACAAAGCAGGCGTGGTCATGGAAAGCAGCTGAAGGAAATTAAAATTGTCACAACAACCAAGAGGAAGGAGACACGTGGAGAAGTAAGAGAATGACGCAAATGAATTAAGTGCTTGGGAGGATTTCAATTGAGAAGCAAACACGGGGAAATACAACAAAGCAACGCAGGAGGGATTTAAAGGAATGATTGATATTTATCTTTGGAGAGGACAGCTGGAATCAAGGAAATAGACAAGGCATGCACGTAGAAAACAACATGAAACACTAACGCAACAAGAGAGGAGAGGCGTGGATAGAACACTTGAGTGGAGGCTGGGAATTAAAAATAGAAAATGCATAGTAGAGGAGGCGTTAAAGACAAGGAGAGGCAGAGCACAGCAAAACTATTGGAGGAGCATGCAAAAGAGTTACGTAATTGACGGAGAAAAAATTAATCAAGCATAGTAGGTGACTAGAGGCGGCGGCAGAACCCAAATCAGTGGAGAAAATAACGTTAAGCCAAGAGAAGGAGCTGCTATTGGTGGGACCATAATGCAGATTAGGGGACCACTCTTCATTAAAACAAGGCTCCACTCACTTTACATGGGGGAGAGCTCTTCAACGCAATTTGGATCAGCTATCAAGGTTGCAAACAAAAAAGAAGGCTCCACTCTCCATTCACTCTACAATAAGCACTCACTTCATTACTCACTCTAGAAGCTATCGATGTTGAAAACACAAGGAAAGGCTCCACCAGACAAGCAATAACGTAAACATATCAAGGAGGGCTCCATTGAAGAGGACATCAGCCACTCACATTACAAGCAAATTACCAAGACAAGGAGCTACCAGCGTTATAAGGAGGACACGCACATTGAACGTGAAGCAAGAGAGCTGGAGGACTCCAAGACCAAGCAATCACCATTTGTTCTTCCATTTCTTCTACTCATTTCATATTTATAATGCTTGCTTTTATTATTTTCATTGCTACTACTGTCATTATGAGTAACTAATCCTTTCATTCTATGATTTTAACGGAACCCTTGATGTAATCTCGGTTAATTGGTATTTTCTTTGTTTAATCTCTTATGCCCGTTTTTACTTAAAGGTTTGATTATTGCAATTTGGTCTTAATGCTTTTCATAATTTGATCACCTATGAAATTGATTTTCTTAATCTTTGTGTAGCGTAACGAGGAGCAATAGATTTGGAAGAAGATTGCAATAGCTTAGGATCACTTTAAGAGTGATTTGTGTCTAGGATCGGAGATACTATCCACCCAAAGTAACCACATTAAGATTGATTCGATAAAAGCAATCATCGATTTATCACAATTTACCATAGAAATATAGGAAATTGGTTCGATGATTAGGATTACTAATGATCCAGGAGGGCTTAGTAGTTAATTCTGAATCTTAGGTTATCAAACCCGGTATATGAATTAAATCGAGAAATTTTTGACACCGAGGTAAAATCAAGGGGGAAGTTAAAATCCTAGATTTTCATTTCATTGATAATTCTTATATTTTTATCTAGCTTTAATTCTCGTTTTTATTTCATTTTTCAAACCACAATCACTCAATCTTTTCTTTAATTTTTATGTTATTAGCTTAAATTAGAAGTTATTACAAGTATTACTTTCTAACTAATTTGGTCTCCGTGGGATCGATATTTTTACTACTTGACGATAGAAACGTGCACTTGCGTTTACGACCATCAATGTTCTCTCTCTTATCTATTTTCTAATCCACTCATTTTGCTTCTCTAGAATCTTCTCATTTACGTTTCTCCTTTATTTATAAGCAAAACATCACTTCTTCTTCCATTTATGCCCTTAATGAGTCCAAAAGTCCATTTTATCCTTCCTTATAGGTTATGTTCTTTTAAACTTAAGTATCTTGCCAAAAATATCCTTGACCATTCTTACATAACACTTTCATCCAAAAACATCCTCCATTGTCTTAAGTTTCTAATGCCACCGAAACTATTCAATTTGGTTCAGTGATTCAAAAGATATACTTCAAACTTTTTTTTTTGGACTGCTCTTGTCCAAAACAGTATGCTATCTACAACTTCCATCCAAAACTTGAAAGTCTTAGGAACTAAATCACAATTCACTTCCTTCAGATACTTTGTATCTCTATATCTCTAGTTTACCCCGAATCAGAAATCATCTCATTTTGATTTCTACAAATCAAGATATCATCAAACACTGAAGTATGTTCAAGGGATAACACCAGATTCAAATCCTTTAAGAGCACCCTCACTGTACCCGTCCCTACTTTCACTTAATCTCTCCATACAATTCATATAAATTTTATTTTTGGTGGAGATATAGAGAAAGTTCTTACGAATCCAATGGTTCAAGAATCAAGTCATTTGGAGGTCTAGGGAAGAAGTTATAGCCAAAAGACTATGACACGTTTCTGCCCTTACTTGGAATGTACATTCCTCAGTACGAATGCTATAACTTTTGCTACAGATTTCTAATTGACTTAGTTTTTAGACCATTGAAAAGAAGACTTCGATATCTACAACTTTCATGAAGAGCTCAAAGGCTAATTCTATCTTCTACATTCTGTATCGTCTCATTTTCTATCGTCTGCTTTCTTCTATCTGCTTTTCTATCGTCTGCTTTCTTCCGTTTGCTTTTCTATCGTCTGCTTTCTATCGTTTGCTTTCTTTCGTCTGCTTTTCTATCATCTACTTTTCTATCATCTGCTTTCTTCCATCAGCTTTTCTATCGTTTGCTTTTCTATCGTTTTCTTTCTTCCGTCTGCTTTTTATCGTCTACTTTTTTCTGTCTGCTTTTTATCGTCTACTTTTTTTAAATGCCTTTTACCTTAGAACTTCTCCATTTATAAGGATCATAACTTTTGAATCCGATATCCAAAATTTTCATACTATATACCGTTGGAAAGATAAAGAGATCTACAACTTTATATAAGGCAACTTTGCCAAAATCTATCTAGATCAAGTCCAGATTTTCTCCCGATTCTATCGCCCTTTTCTTCCTTTCACTTTCTATAAATGCCTTTTTGCATCCGTAACATATCCACTTATAAGAATCATAACTTTTGACTCAATGTCCAAAATTTACAAACTTTATACCTTTAGAAATATAAAAGAAATATATACAACTTTTAAGAAGGAAATTTTGCCAAATTCTATCTAGATCAAGTCCAGATTTTCTCTCGATTCTATAAATGCCTTTTTTCCTTTCACTTTCTATAAATGCGCTTTTGCATCCGAACATATCCACTTATAAGAATCATAACTTTTGACTCAATGTCTAAAATTTATAAACTTTATACCTTTGGAAAGATAAAAGAAATATATACAACTTTTCAGAAGGAAATTTTGCCAAATTCTATCTAAATCAAGTCCATATTTGCCCCTACAATTCAAAGACAAATTTTTCATTCATACACCAACACTGCACCCAATTCTTCACTTCATGACAATTTTGAGACTTTTAGAGACAGAAATGAAATTTAATGTCTTCATAAAAAATATAGCCATATATCTCTAGATTAATAAAAATTAAAAATCATCTCGTTTGGACCACTGGAGAAAATGTTATGGCTAAAGGACTGAAGCCTATTCAGTGAACATTGTCCAGATCACTACCAAATCTTGTTTCTAAATCTTTCCTTATCACAACTCATACCAAGATCACTCTTTCTACTCCTTCTACGCCTCATTTTCAAAAAATTACATTTAATACTATTTATACCCAGAAGTTGTCAATGAATGCATGTACCACTTTTTATGTGAAAACATTCTATATTTATGTGCATATATGCTAACATGATGCATGAGCAAGAAAATGCATTGTCTTAATTTCTCTTTGAGCTAGTATGTACTGAAATTTTGGGTCATAACCCTTAATATGGGGACGGGATGTTACATTTCTCCCCCCTTAATAAATTTTATCCTCGAAATTCTCATCTGATTGATCAATACAGTAAAGGTGACCATTTTTCATATGCTCACTATTTCTCATACACTTCATCACTTCCAAAAGACCACAGTAGACAGACTCAATAAGTCTTTCAGTCACTCATTTAGCTATCACACTATCTTGACTGTTTCATGAGCATATTTTAGACTACTTGCCAACTTATACTTCGTATATTGTCAATCTATCTTTATTGATCATCCCATTATTTCTTAACCTATTTACATATCACATATTACATATTTTTGAATTTAAAACCTCTTCCACCAGTAACACTAACTCATAAAAATTTTCACACATACCAATTCATATAGCTTAACTTATACTTTCTCCAAATCTAAGCACACCTTTCCAAGGTGGTACTCACAAAAACATTTCATCTTTCCTTTGACAGTTCACTTCTCTTTAATGTTAACACATTCAACTCTTATGTCCATTTCACTATAGTCTCTAAATACGGTGTTGGTCCACCTACCTCATTCATCTTTCATGAGTCACTTTACTCTTATTTCAGATTCATCTCACTTACTAATAGTATCTCACATTTATTATGGCCTTATATAATTTTAGGCCTTCTTCATCTCAATGTTAGGGTGAATAACCACCCTTCTGTCATACTATGCCCCATATCACTTCTAATGATGCCACTATAATAACAATTGTTACACCTGTAGTCAATTCGAATTATGCCTCAATCTCATCTTCCTACGAACTCAAAAATATGAGCTTCAAGCATATTCCTAATAGTTAAAACTGCTGGTAGCTCAAACCTTCAATCAATTGTTTCTACATCCTTAGCAGCTAAAATACAATCTTAGCATATCCCCACTAGGATGTTTATCTTAGGTTGTTACTTAGGCTTCTATAACTCTTTCTTTGCTCAATCATCTTAATCGGATATCGTGCTTCTTATTTCAATCACCAAATATCATTTTTCCGATTTCACTCGAAAGTTGATTCGTTTTCACTTTTACGGGTGATTCACAATTCGAATTCTTTAGCTTTTGGTTTCTTACTTCTTTCCAATGAGACTTGATCTTAAATTTCAATGCAACCACCAACACTTTATTTTACCCCATATGCCACTCAATATTCTACACTTCTTATTACACTAAATTTGAAGACCTCAATATCTGAATGTGAATTATTCCATTATAGAATTGTCCATTCAGTGTGTCATATTACACACTAATTTTACCAATATAACACTCATCTGTACATTTTTTTCAACCTCAATAATTTCCTCAAATTTACATATTTTGTACATTCGAAATGGCTTTGCACATCTAATGTCTCTAAGATCTCAAAGCGATTTCTATCATAGCAATTCAAACCATGTATCAAAATCAACTCATAAGACTTTCATTATCCTATGCACATCAAAACCACTTTTACTATTACAACAGATTGCATCTTAATCTCGGCGCGAAACTTCATTAAGCATTGCACAATCTCCAAATCCAATTGATATTTTATCATCAGTGTCTTATTCTTCAAATATTCAAAACGCCTCTTTTTACTTTTCAAACACACTCAAAATACCATCTGTGATCACAGTCACTAATTGATACAATTTTGCTTGGATCACTTAAATCTTCAATATCATAATATCATTGGAGTATCATTAACTATCACTCACATTTTTCCTTGTGTTAATTTCTTGCAATTCCTTAGGTGACTAATTTCTCCAATGTAAGTAATTTTGTCTCATGTCATTTTCAGTCTCCCGCTTGACTTCTTGTCTCTAATGATTTCCTCTTTTCCTTTGAATTCCTTTAATTCACATCGACTTACTCAAATGCCTATTCATTCGTACTAGTTCCTCCACATTTCAATTTATTTGAATGCTTCACTTTGTGTTAGTATTTCATTCCTCAGTTGAATTTGTATCTCCCGAACATATTTACATCGAATATAAGGGGGGACCTATATTTTCCTCACATTTGCAATAGTGTCACCTCGAATTTATAATCCACTCATGTAGTTGATGTATACAGTCTCAGTGGCATATTCCACTTTTTATGCCTGAGTTTCTGCTTAGCATATGACTCCATTATTCACTTTTGACTTATTACATATTCATTTCCGATTTGTCTCTTCATTGATTACTCTTAAATCAAATCGTTAGATCAACTTAACTCAATTTAGGGAAATTCTTCTTTCAAAGAAGATTTCTTACTACAATCATCAATATTGTTCATAAAAACCTTATCAATCAACTATTTTTCGTCATTACATATCAGTCATTCTTAATACCTCAAGAAGATCAATTTCAACTATGCATAATATCTCAATAAGATCAATTTATGCTATAGCTTACATGATCAAAACATCCTTTGTAATGAGGCTCTATAGGGCACTTAAATAATTTCATTTACTCTAATATCCTGGCATACATTGCCAAAATCATCACATCTTATCTGGAGATGTATTCACATCGATTTACCAATTAGTAGCTTATACTACTAAGGACACTTTAATCCCATTTAATTCTAAATAACCTTTCTCTTTTTGTGCTAGTTCTCGATCATGGGGATTTTGCTATAATCATGTCCCTTTTCTTTTCCCTCAATCTCATCACCTATGTTAATATCATTAACAGTCTCAATTCCTTCCTAGTTGATCACTACAAGTACTCTCACGTCTTACTCTATCTTGAACTTTGAACTATAGGAACTATGATTGGCATTATTCAATAAGTCACCCATTATTTCCTATATCATCTTCACTCACATTATTCATATATGCTTAATAATTTCACCTGTTATGGTGATCCCACTATCAGATGTACACTCAGAATGACAATTTAATCTGAACTCAACAACTTTTCCCTATATCATTATCATCATCTCATCTTCCAATTGTCATTTATTTCATCTCACACATCTTTATTCTCAATCAATTTATAATGGTAGGGGCATAACCCATATAAAGCTTAAATCTCAACTCCACAGATATATTCTTATACTGAATCATTAACTCTTATATCGATAATTACACAACCATCCTAAGTCCAAGTGCAACCTTTCAAGGTCATATTAACTTAGCCTATATACTTTCATCTTATTATTTCTACTTATGTCCTTATTTTTCTCTCAAGCAATCCATGACAATATACTGATTCACACTTATTTTACCCCCAAAGGATATATCACTTTTAAGGATATGTACCCTTTTGTGGAGGATTCTTATCTATCATGCAAAACCAGATACTATTTCTCATTTTCAAAATGTCCATAAACCGTATTTTCTCACATTCTGTCAGATCATCTTTTCTCTCAATGCTTCTAACAGCTCAAACTCTTAAGGAATGCTCATGCATGTGACTCATACTGGGGATCAGTTGCCGTTGTCTGTTATGACATGACTAATGTGCATGCAACTTGACACATATTTTAGAATGCCCATATAAGATAGTACTTCTGGGCTCTGATACCACATAAATGTAGCACCCCACTCCCGCAATGACCCGAACTCGACATCGATGGTGATATTCGAATCCGTTCCCTACGAGGGTGGTGTGCTAAAGCACTCAATCTTTCAAAAGCCCATATTTTTTTTCACAATCGATAACACAAAATGTGGAAATCAAAACTCAAATTGGGCCCACATTCATTCATAAACATTTTCACTTAACACAATTTTCAATAGCTATTCGGGCCCTTTCACAATTACAAAACACTTGAATCATTTCAGAATACAAATATACACCATAAGTTGCGGAAGATACAATTCAATATAAAATAGAAATGCAATGCGACGCGAATCGATCCCGACCTCATCCTTCACTTGAATCTCAGTAAGTATACTCCCGTTGGCCTAATGGGGTATTCTTCTTATCCTAAAAAATAGTTGCAAATTTTGGGTGAGTTTTGTGAACTCAATGAGAGACCATCATTGATGGCTCACCCAATCACATAAATCATAATTCACATAACACATACATCTCACATTTCACATTATTTTACACTTCACATTCACTTTAACACTTCATATTCATTACAATTAATCATTCATATTATGCATATGTAATGCACATGAGACTCACTTTCTATTTGTTACTTTGTTGTGACCGAGTGCCTAAACTGTTCCTTGAAGGGCTCATTAAACTGTCCCATATAGGGCTCATTACACGTTGAGCCTGAGGCTCTGAATCACTTTTGAGCTCGAGGCTCTTTTCACACGTTGAGCTTGTAGCTCTGATCGGTGGCCACTCTGGTCACAACTGCCATTATGTTTCATGCATTCATGCAACGAAATGCATCACTTACATTGCATGCGCTTATTCAATCACATTCACTTATCATCAGACCGTAGTCCGGCATTTAACATATAGTTGAGGATTCACTCTTTTTGCGTGCATGCAATGCACATTCTGAAAATACTTAGTTCATTTTATTCACATATAAAGAACACTTCAATAATTCAGATCATTTATCACAATTATCAGACCTTCTGTCCGGAATCCAAACACAATCAATCACATTCAGAATTCAATTAATATCAAAAAGACAAATAGAACAAACAATAGAATGAGACCATCTAGGTTACACTCACGAGACGCCTAGATTAGCATTTGCTTTCAATTTTAGGGAGCGCCGAATGCGGGCAATTGACCACCACAACATATTTATGCAAGACACATGTTGTACACTCATCAATAATTGTACACATAACAACATTCATTTTGTACAATTGTAATAATGGACTATGTACAATGCATGCTCAATGACAATCCTGGGCAGATGTTTTAGAACACATTTTATGCTCATTCCCATTTCAAAATTCATATGTCTCTAATTGAACTTAGACTTACACTTCATTTGTATATGATCAATCTAAATGCTCCTTTCAATCTTTACCCTTTTTATATGTCTAGCTTATTCATAAGCTTACACTTCAAGAACACTTGGTTACTTTATATCATAACTCAATTTCTCATCATCTCTTTTCTATTCTCATATGCTCTCATAATATCCAATTCCCATTCATAGTTTAGAACTTCATACTTATAAACACACTTAGGTAGGATTCTCCTAATTTCCTAAGACAAACCAAATCTCATTCAATAGGAATCCACTTTAAGATCCCACATGCATAATCACTGAAATTGGTTCTAGAACATTTAAACCCAAGCATTTTCTAAACTCCATAAACTAGAATCTTTACAAAAATCCAAAGATTCAATTGATCATACCTTGATTCTTCACCAAATGAAGAGATCTTTAGCTCAAATGGAAGCTCTTTTCTTCCTCTACCTTATTCTCTTCTTGACAACTTCAAAATCTCTCTTGAAGGCTAAAGAAATTAAAACCCTAGCTTATTTTCCCTTCCTTCTCTCTTTCATTTCTTTTTCATGTTCTCTCTCTTATCTCTTTTCTAATCCACTTATTTTACTTCTCTAGAATCTTCTCATTTACGTTTCTCCTTTATTTATAAGCAAGACAACACTCCTTCTTTCATTTATGCCCTTAATGAGTCCAAAAGTACATTTTATCCTTCCTTATAGGCTTATCTTCTTTTAAACTTAAGTGTCTTGCCAAAAATATCCTTGACCATTCTTACATAACACTTTCATCTAAAAACATCCTCCATTGCCTTAAGTTTCTAATGCCACCTAAACCATTCAATTTGGTTCAATGATTCAAAAGATATACTTTAAACTTTTTTTTTGGACTGCTCTTGTCCAAAACAATATGCTATCTACAACTTCCATCCAAAACTTGAAAGTCTTAGGAACTAAATCACAATTCACTTCCTTCAGATACTTTGTATCTCTATATCTCTGGTTTACCCCAAATCAGAAATCATCTCATTTTGATTTCTACAAATCAAGATATCATCAAAACACTGAAGTATGTTCAGTGGGATAACACCAATTCATATCCTTTAAGAGCACCCTCGTTGTACCCGTCCCACTACTTTCACTTAATCTCTCTTCATACAATTCAGATAACTTCTATTTTTGGTGTAGATATAGAGAAAGTTCTTACAAATCCAATGGTTCAAGAATCAAGTCATTTGGAGGTCTAGGGAAGAAGTTATGGCCAAAAGACTATGACACGTTTCTGCCCTTACTTGGAATGTACATGCCTCAGTACGAATGCCATAAGGTTTGCTACAGATGTCTAATTGACTTAGTGTTTGGACCATTGAAAACAAGACTTTGAGATCTAAAACTTTCATGCAGAGATAAAAGGCCAATTCTATCTTCTACATTCTGTATCGTCTTATTTTCTATCGTCGCGCTTTCTTAAAATACGCTTTTCTATAAATGCCCGCTTTTCTATAAATACGCTTTATTCCGTCTTCTTTTCTATCATCTGCTTTCTTCCGTCTACTTTTCTATCGTCTGCTTTCTTTCGTCTGCTTTTTATCGTCTACTTTTTTCCGTCTGCTTTTTATCCTCTACTTTTTTTCCGTTTGCTTTTCTGTTCAGAACTTCTCCATTTATAAGGATCATAATTTTTGAATCCGATATCCAAAATTTTCATACTATATACCGTTGGAAAGATAAAAGAAAGATCTACAACTTTTCAGAAGGAAACTTTTCCAAAATCTATCTAGATCAATTCCAGATTTTCTCCCGATTCTATCGTCTGCTTTTCTTCCTTTCACTTTCTATCGTCTGCTTTTTGCATCCAGAACATATCCACTAATAAGAATCATAATTTTTGATTCTGATGTCCAAAATTTACAAACTTTATACCGTTGGAAGGATAAAAGAAATATATACAACTTTTAAGAAGGAAAATTTGCCAAATTCTATCTAGATCAAGTCCAGATTTTCTCCCGATTCTATCATCTACTTTTCTTACTTTCACTTTCTATCGTCTGCTTTTTTCATCCAGAACATATCCACTTATAAGAATCATAAATTTTGACTTTGATGTCCAAAATTTACAAACTTTATACCTTTGGAAAGATAAAAGAAATATCTACAACTTTACAGAAGGAAAATTTGCCAAATTCTATCTAGAACAAGTCCAGATTTTCCCCTAAAATTCAAAGACAAAATTTTCATTCATACACCAACACTGCACCCAATTCTTCACTTCATGACAATTTTGAGACTTTTAGAGACAGAAATGAAATTTAATTTCCTCATACAAATTATATCCATATATCTCTAAATTAATCCAAATTAAGAATCATCTCGTTTGGACAACTGGAGAAAACGGTATGGCTAAAGGACTGAAGCCTATTCAGTGAACATTGTCCAGATCACTACCAAATCTTGTTTCTAAATCTTTCCTTATCACAACTCATACCAAGATCACTTTTTCTACTCCTTCTACTTCTCATTTTCAAAAAATTACATTTAATATCGTTTATACCCAGAAGTTGTCAATGAATGCATGTACCACTTTTTATGTGAAAACATTCCGTATTTATGTGCATATATGCTAACATGATGCATGAGCAAGAAAATGCATTGTCTTAATTTCTCTTTGAGCTCGCATGTATAGAAATTTCGGGTCATAACCCTTAATATGGGGACGGGATGTTACATTTTTGGTTTAGTCTTTCTCGATGTTTCTCTTCTTCAAAAGGTTATTGGTGAATTAAATTAGATTTCTCCATCATTCTTGTAGCTTTCTTCTTCCTTGGTTTTTTTGGAATTTTGCTCATTTTTCTACCTTCTTTCACCTTGCTTTCTCTTCCTTTGGTTCACTAAAAATTCTAACCTAAACCTCCCCCCTCAAGATGATGATGATGATCGTGTATGGTGGAGGGAGTTAGAGAGTTTGTGAGATTTTGAAGCTTAGAAGATTTGGAAGCTTGATTAGGTAAGAAATATGTTATATATGATGAATTTGTAGTTAAATCAATTATTTGTGATGTTATTTAAATTAAATTGCATGGAAATTGTGTTTGGAGTATATGGGTGTGTGTGTGTGTGTGTGTGTGAATTTCTTGCCTTGATTGATGATTGATGATTGATGAGGTAGAAGGTGATAAATGTAATTTAGAGATGTTTTAGAGGTTTTGGAAGTTAATTGATGTTTTAGATGAGTGTAGAAATGTATGAAGGATTGAGTGTATGTTGTTGTCATTTTGTGGACTCTTGTTCAAGTGGAGGTTTTGATTTGGTTGGGTTGATATATTGAGTAAATTGAGTGGTGTTATTAGTGTAGAAATAGTATGGAAGAGATAGGAAAGGTGTTATGATGAAAAGCTGGAAATTTGATTTGAGCATGTTTCAACGATTTAGCCGTAACTTCTTCTATGGTTATGAACTTGAGATGATTTTTATCTTAAATTAAACTAGAGGGGTTTGACTATATTTCTTGTGAAGGAAGTGATGTTCAATTTTGACTTAAAGAGTTCCAAATTTTGACTTGAATGTGGCAATGTGTATAGGGATGAATAGTGCAACTTTAGTGACTCTAAAGTTGAATTTGTGATCTGAAAATTTTTGAATTTTTATAGATTGATTTAGGCAGATTTTGCTCAATTGGTCTTCATGAAAGTTGTAGCTTTTTTTGATATCTTTCTATCTCCATAAAATGTACCATTTTTTGACATTGGTGTTGATAGTTATGAGTGATTGAAATTTGGATGTGGTTTAGGGTGCAATTATAGGGGCAGAAACTTTGATTGAAAGTTTGACCTAATTAGAGGTTGAAATTGTTTTTAAGTGCTTCATGAAAGTTGTAGAATATATTATGATATTTTCATTGATATAAAGCATGGAATTTTTTGGCAATGAGATAAGAAGTTATGATTTTTAGAAGATTGTGTCACTGTTTAAGATGACACTTATTTGGACAGTAACTTTCATTGGGATTTTGACATCGTTAGAGGTGAAATTGGTTTTCAAGTCCTTCATGGAAATTGTAGAGATTTCTGTGATCTTTCCATGGAGATCAAATTTGTCAAATTTGGACTCCTGAGTGAAAAGTTAAGCATGTTGGAAAAAGAGAGGAAATAAGTAGAAAATAAATAAATAAATAGATAATGGGCAAAAAAGGAACTCGCCCCTCACGAGGGCGACGACTCGCGAGGGAGAGCGCGTAGGGCACTCCTAGCTCTCGCGAGGCCTCGCGAGGGTGAGGGGCATCGCCTTCGCAAGGGCGAGCAAGTAGGCGCCTCCCTCGCCCTCACCACGCCTCCTCACTAGCTTCTGGCTGCGGGAAGGACCTGTGATGATTTTTATTTTTTTATTTTTGTTCCAATTTGACCCTTTGCCCTTCTTTTGGGCATAACTTTTTCATCCGACCTCCGATTGACCTAATTTTTGAAGCGTTGGATTTGTAAGATATGTATTTACCTCTCCATGAGAATTTGTAAATTTTTGAGATTAAATTGAAAATGATGGATTAAATCAAAGTGAGAGGACTGAGTGATTATTTTTCTGGACAATGTTTTGCCAATATTCAGACCTATAGAGATCCGAATTGAGTAATTTTGGTGTCTATGCATTCTTAACACATAGGGGAATTTTTTATTAAAGAGAGGTTGCCTAGGTTACCTTATGTGGACTGTCTCATTGATTGGGAGTAGTAGACCCGAGAGGGTGTGTTTTAGAAAAACTGGAATAAGTAGATGAGCAATAAATTGCGAGTTTAATGGTTCTTAGTGCGGCTTAAACCTAGGAATAAATGATTTTTGTTACGGGAATGATTTTGTGATGAGATTTATGGAATGATACCGAGAATGTTACAAACATGCATTGTACACATTTCAAATTCCTGCATGTGCATTATTATACACTTTTGATTGTACAACTTGTGATATATGTGTATTTTAATTATTATAGAGGCACATTTGAAACGTCAACCCACGGACGTTGCCGAGACTTCTAGACACTAGCTTCGGAAGCAATTGGTGAGTAACCTAGATGGTTTCTCTCAATTATTGTTTGATTATGATTCTGTGGTGGATAATGGTGGCTTGTGATTTGATTGTGGATTCCGGACAGAAGGTCCGATGACTGTGTACTGAGGAGTTGCATTATTGAAGTGCTACTTGTATGTAAATATGAGACCTACATGTTTATGATGTGAGTGATTGTGACTTATGCATACGTGCTTATGATGTGATTGACTACGACATATACATTTCATTCACGAATGCATAATCAGATAATGAAAGTTGAGACCGGAGCAGCCACCGATTAGAGCTTAAAGCTCAACGAGTGTATTTAAACCTCGAGCTCAACAGTGATTTAGAGCCTCAGGCTTAATGTTTAATGAGCCCTATAAGGGACAGATTCAGCACTCGATCACAACACCGTAATAATTGAAAAAGTGTCTCACGAGCATTTCATATGCATTTTGTCAAATGTGTTTGATTGAGTGAAATGTACAATTTTTTATGCCTATGTGACAGTGTGTCAATTATGATAAATGTAAAATTGTGTTATAATTGTGATATGAATTGTTGTGTTGCATGGATTGAGTGAACTATCGATGATGGTTACTTCATTGAGTTCGCAAAACTCACCAAAATTGCAACGTTATCTTTTCAAGACCGAGAGTAGACTCCTAGCTGTAGAGATTTTTCCAGTAGTGTAGATTGTTTACGCAAGAGAAGTCATGGCTCATGTGTCGTCATTTGGGACTTTGGATGGCCTAGATAGATTTGATGCTTTTTCCTCTTCCATGCAGTATTTTTGTACTAGGTTTTTGATTGATGTACAGACAGTAAAGGATGATAGAGGTGTAAACTTTTGATTTTGATGGAATGAAATGAGGAAAATTTTGGTTTCAAAAGGATTGTGATTTTTATATTGATGTTTTATTATGATGCCATGTGAAGTGAATGTAGTGATCTTTCGTAACTCACCTTTATCGGAGGATATGTATCGGAATAACCTGCGGGCATCCCGGTGTGTACCCTGCGGTAAGGGGCGCTACATTTTAAATAGCAGAAGTCCCCTAATAGGGAACATAACATATCCATGTCGTTATTACACCAAATAGTGGCCTTGTCATGGAGCAATAAGTCACAGAAAGTTGTCTCGATAGTGCAGAGCAAGGAGCAAAGTCTTACTACTATATGATAGATTGAAACATCTCTCTAAAGATTGTGGGTATGACCTTGAGATTTAAACGACATTGTTGGTGTAGATCAATTTATTTTTACCTTACCCAAGGTTTGTAACCAAGTGACACCCAATATGGCATCAACTCTGCCTAATCCCAACACATAAAAATCAACCCAAGCATTATATAAATCAAACAATCTCAACATCATAAAGAAGAACCCACAATTTTATAGTTTATGGTGAATTGATGTCACCAATAGAATAACGAGGCAAGTCTAGTTGAGCTACCTGACCCTCAAATACCAAGGGTGGAACAGTGGTAGGATCATCTACCTTAAGTGCGTTAAAATCCTTAATGCTAATGTCATCACTTTCACTACCAATAATTATTGGGAGTTTCTTATTGGGACAGTCGTGAAGTGGGTGATATGGTTGTTTACATTAGAAACTAAGACTTTTTTTTGCGAAGGTCCGTGTATTCCTAATTTGAAAGGTGGTTGGCTGGTTGAGAAGGAAGACCCACGAATATAGTTAGGTTGAAGGGGAGCTAGTAGGCAGTAGTTGGGAGGAACATACTTATCAGTAGAATGTTTGGTGTGGTCATGCATAGTGGATTAGGGTTCCTGATATGGAAGAGGAGGACCCCAATGATCTATAACCAATCTTTGGGCTCTTAGAAAATGATGTAGATCCGATGCTAGGACCGATACTTTAGTTTGGAATCATTCATTAACAGAAGATCTTCCTCCATGCAACGAGCCTTTTCCATGACTTTAGTTAAAGTCCTAGGGGCAAGGGTGCGGTGCATAGGTAAGCATGCATTGTGGGTTGAAGGCCATGCATGAAATAACCCAAGTAGTGAGCTTTGGAAAGACTCGAAACATATGTAACCAACTCAATAAATTCATCAATATAAGAAGTATGATGAATAAAACAAAGCCTTTCGAAATTCATTGCCGTAATGGCGACCATCACACCTTTTAATGAGTTCAGTGGCCAATAAGTACCAATTCAAATCTATCATGATTTGTTAGAGCCAACAAAACCATTGGAGGGTAGAGTCTTCCATGAAAATGAGGGCTACGGGAACCTTTTGGGTCTTTGTGGTTTGTTGGAGCTTAAAGTATTGCTTTGCACTCATTAACTAGCCAATTAGGTCATCACCATTGAACACTGAAAGCTCCAAGCATCTTAGAAAGGTGCTATGTTCAAGAGTGACCCAATTTGGTGGTGTGGTATTTGGTTATTGGGCATGGAGTTGTGGGCTGGAGAAGAGGGCCAAGTTAGAGGTAGGTTTTAAAGTTATGGTTTTTCGGCATGTAAGACACATATCATGATGTACTGATTCGATTAAGATGAGCGAATTGGCTTGGATGTCTTTTGCATGAAGGGAATGGCTTCAAGGAATTCCTTAAGGGAGGCCACCGTCTTTCTAACTCCTCGAGGCATGGGTGGATATTAATTAGGTGGTGGGCATGAGGGGATGGTGTCGACAGTTTAGACTAATTTGTTAGAACGAAGATGGCTCCAAACAAGAAATGAAGAAGATAGTAATAAGAGACCAACCCTTATCCCAAGTTCTGATTGAAAATGGCATAAAATTGAATGTAGTTTTTTTTCTCCCTTCCTTAGTTATAACATGGTTTTAAATAGCGAATTCTCCGATGGGGAACATAACAATAATTCCTACAATTATTCCCCAATTCCAACAATTATTTTGACTTTCCCGCAATAACAAATTAACGGTTATATAAAAGATAGCAATCTTATGATATTAGGTTGTCTCAATCTATTTATCTTACGCTTTAGACTCATCTAACATGGTTTTGGAGTTGCCATCGTATTCTCCACGTGTCCATTTTGTTAGCGAAAATAACAATAATAATTAAATTGGAATGACTTATTTGAAATGCAAGGCGTTGTGAAAAATCACTCCCCTAAGTAAAAAATTTCTCCCCTCTGATGTAACGCCCCCTCACCGTAGGGTACACGTCGGGACGCCCGAAGGTCGCTTCGACACGTATCCTATGATAAAGGTGCACTACCAGAAAAATTTCCGACTGATAATCCATATGACATCGCAATAAATAAGACCACAATATATCAGAAGTCAGTAAATTTAAAATCCAAAATATTAATCTGCACAATCATCCAATAGCGAGATAGACAAGTCTATCGGTTCCTAAACAAAACCAAAAGGAAACCGATACAAGCATCTATCCTAAGTCATCTGCAAAAGTCCAACCCAGCTGACCGACCACTTGTTCCATCGCTTCTCTTGCCAAAGACGCTCGTATGGCAGAAAAGACTATCTCCTGAGCTAGAGTCTACTCTAACGATCCCGAAAAATAGGTTGCAATTTTGGGTGAGTTTATTAACTCGATGAGAAACCATCATCGATGATTCACTCAAATCATGCATTACGCAAATTACGTCAAAGACAAAGACAAGAAGATACAATTTGTATATACAATTTGCGATAGCCTATAACGGTTTGCGATATCATATTACGATTCACGATATTATGCAGCGGTTCTGATGTATGTAACAATTTACAATCTCTCATGTCATCACATAATTCATGAAGTGTCGCAATTCAATCACCATGTGTATACAATGCATATGAGACTCTTTTCCATTATTCAATGTTGTGCCCAAGTGCTCGGTCAAGATTCAATGGGGGCGGTCAGATTTCTCCCTCGGGTTCGAGGCGGTTAGTACAGTGTTAGAGCTCGAGGCTCTTTTCAGTGATAATAGCAACTTGGGTCACATATCTATTATTTGATCATGCATTTATTCATGTAATGCAGTATTCAGTAATTCAGTGTATGGCTATAAAAGCTCAAAGATTGCATTTCTCAAAGGTCATGCAAGAGTCTAATCAATACAAAGAAAAGCATGAAATTCAATTATATACATTTCAGTAATCATGCAATTCACATTGGCAACTAATTCACATAGAGCATTTAGACAATCAGAATTTGAGAAACCAACTAGGTTACTCACCGTAACTTCCGAAAGCTCTTGCTGGAAGTTCCAAAATGTCCGTGGAATGACGATCCAACGCCTCTATAGCGATAAAATACAATCCCATTACTAGATGCTCAATTAAACAATTCAGTGATGCATATGTCTCAATGAAATTATGTACAATGCATGTTCACGATTTTCGGTGCTAAAACCCAATTTTAAACTCTTATGTCCCATTCTAATTCTTCGCTCAATTGATCGAATATAATTGATCCAATCCTAGAATCCAGTTCAATTTCCTCAATTCAAACTCCCTATAACAATTTCCTATTCATTGGATCAAAGCCTTTTAAAAATCCCAATTAAAACTCCAATAGTCACAATTCAATACTTAGGTCACAATAGGAACCATAATTGACCTTAATCTCTATAAATCAATGCCATTTAAATTAAATTCTAACTTCCATAATTATCCTCAATTGTAAACCTTTTTTCCTAGTTCACAATGAATCGAGAATTACCCCAATTGGAGGTCTATACCGTAAGTTATACCCAATAATCAAAAATCAATCCAATCGGAAATGCCCCTCGCCGCGACCTTGCGACCTTCGTCGCGACGCATAAGGGTTGCTCGCATGGCGTGAAGGGCGCCACAAGGCGTGCATCCTTCTCTCGGCTCGCCGATGGGTGAACAAAACGTCATTGCGCCATGAACGGTCTTTCGCCGCCTCGTCTCGTTCGTCAGCGGCGCGAGCACTTAATTACTGTCAAGCGAGGTCGCTATTAAACGTCGCGACATGCTGGTGCGCCAACCGTCTTCTCGATCAATTTCGTCCATTTCACTCTAAAACCTCCATTAACACTCTCAACTACCCAAATCAACCATAATAAATGCCATAAATGCATCGAAACCATTAATAACAATATTAAAGCCATAAATACTTACCAATCAAGCTCAAATCCACAAATATCTCAAAATCACCGTAAACCCTAAAATCCTTCAAAATCCACGATTAACCACTCTCTAATCTTCTCAACCTTCATCCTCCACAAGAATCAAGTTAGCCATACACAATAAGAGGAAAACCACAAGAAATAGTCGAGATCTCTTACCAACGAAAGGGATTGACGTTCACCGTGGGAGGAGGAAGAGAAAAAGCTAGCTTTTTGCCTTAAGAAAATCCTCAATTCCAACTTAAGCTATTTATAGGCATAGGTCTCCAAATCAGTTCAATTTTCAGTCTCTAAATTTCAATGGCTCAACATTTTTATTTCCTAACTGTATAACTCTAATTTTTCCATCGCCATTGGACAATTTTTTCAGTCTCATACGGTTAATTGGTCTGTCACTCGAAAATTTCCGGTCTGGGCATTTCTCCCCAATTTCCAGAAAATTTCCTATAAGCACTATCAATTGCCAATCGCTCTTAAAATATTCTAAATCAGTCATTCGAGCCCAATTACTCCTAATTTCTCAATTAATCATGATCCAGTCAGTTCCATTTCTCAATCCAATCAATTCATACTCACAATTAAAATGCCGAAAAATCATGAATGCATGTACCTATGAATAAGGGAATATGCAAGAAACATGTTCCTCTATAATTAGAGGTCAGAACATGTTCAATCAGTGAATGCAAAAAAACCTATCAGTCTGACCCAATATCACCATAATGCCCTTGCTAACAGTAACAGGATGTTACAATTCACCCCTCCTAATAAAAATTTTGTCCTCGAAATTTAATACCTGTTCGATCGAATAAATGAGGATACTGATTCCTCATATGCTCGTCAGTCTCCCATGTAGCTTCCTCGGAAGAGTGGTTCTTCAAAGGACTTTCACCAATGGAATCACTGTTCCTCACCGCTTGACCGTGATCCTATAATCAGACCTGGCTCCTCGACATAGCTCGGATCATCGGCTACCTCAATCTCCTGAGCCGGAATCACATGAGTCGGGTATGAACGGTACCGTCGAAGCATACTAACATGAAACACGTCATGCATCTGGGACATCTCACTCGGTAACGCCTAATCAGAAGCCAATGGTCCTATCCTCTCAAGGATCTCATACGGACCAATATACCGAGGGCTCAACTTACCCTTATGGCCAAACCTCAAGACTCTTTCCAAGGAGACACCCGAGAAATACTCATCACCTACATCAGACTCCATCTCTCGCGATCTTGATCCACATAACTTTTTCATGCGTCTCGAGTCGCCTTGATGCGACTCGGATCAACATGCCTTATCCATCAGATCCCGAATCAGCTCGGAACCTCAATCGATCTCATACCCTCTTCATCCCAATACAATGGCGATCGACACGGCCTCCCATTCAAGGCCTCATACGGTGCCATCCCAATACTACTCGACATCAAGTTATTATATGCAAACTCGATCGAGGCCAAATCTCGATCCCATGATCCTCTCGAACTCCAATACACAAGCTCAAGCATATCCTCAGCAGTCTTAATCGCCCTCTCACTCGCCCATACATGCGAGGATGAAACGTTGTCTCAAGTTCGCCTAGTACCCATAGCAGTGTGTAGGCTCTTCCAGAACCTCGAAGTGAACCTGGGGTCCCTGTCTGAGACTATCGATAATGAAACCCCATGCAACCGCACAATCTCTGCCACATACTTTTGGGCCAACTGATCGAGAGTATTACTCTCCCTCACTGGCAAGAAGTGAGCCGATTTAGTCAATCGGTCCACTATGACCCAGATAGCATCATGCTGCCTCGGTGTCCTAGGCAATCCCATGACAAAATCCATGGTAATTCGCTCCCATTTCCACTTCGGAATGGGCAACGAATGCAACTTCCCCACTGGAGCTTGATGCTGCGCTTAACTCGCCGACAAATCGGACACACAGAAACATACTCTGCCACTTGCCTCTTCATACCAGGCCACCAGAAATGCTTTCTCAGTGAATTATACATCTTGGTCATACCAGATGCATAGCATAAGCGCCTACATGTGCCCCTTTAGATCTCCGTCTCAAATCATCAACATCCGCTTTTACACGCCTCTGTCCCATCCATAAAGTTCCATCTCTCAACTCAAACTCCGAATTAGTACCGGCCTGGACTCTCTCAATCAATCTCACTAACACTGGGTCTTGATCCTGAACTCTCCGAATCCTATCATGCAACATCGGCCTCAACCTCAGAGTAGCAATCAGAGCTCCAACTGACCCAACTCCATCTCGCACATTAAGAGCTCTCAACTAAATCGCACTGTGTAACCTCAAACACGAATCGAGCTACATTACCATACGATCTCCTACCGATTGCATCGCCACCACATTGGCCTTCCACAGGTGATACTCAATCGATGCGGTCATAGTCCTTGAAGAACTCTATCCATCTCCTCTATCTCAGATTGAGCTCTCTCGACTCAACATATACCTCAAACTTGATGATCGGTGAAGATCCGAACGCTCCCCATACAAATAATATCTCCAGATCTTCGTAACAAATTCAATCTATGCCAACTCTAAATCATGCCTCGGATAATTTACCTCATGAGACCTCAAGCGCCTCGAGGCATAAGCTATCACTCTACCATGCTACATCAATACACATCCTATCCACGATGCGAGGCATCATCAGAAATCACAAAGCCTCCAGGTCCCAGATGGAATGCCTAACACCGGCGAGCCGTCAACCGATGTTTCAGCTCCTCAAAGCTCTTCCGCACTCCTCGCACCATCCGAACGGCACATTCTTCCTCAAGAGCTTCGTCAAAGGCGGAGATCAACGAAAATCCCTCGACAAACCTCCAGTAATATCCGGCCAATCCTAGGAAACTCCGCAACTCTGGCACACTCCTTGGAATCTCCCAACTCATAACCTCCTCTATCTTATGAGGGTCTACCTGAATACCCTCACCGGACACCACGTGTCCCAGAAATACAATCTCATCAAGCCAAAATTCGCACTTAGCAAATTTGGCAAACAACTGTCTCTCTCTCATGACCTGAAGGACATGTAGGAAAATCCCGGGAGGTACATCACATGTACCAGGTGCGGAAAAAAAAAATTTTGTCACCGGGACCTTCCCGAAGGCCAGGATCTATGTGTCGGTATGAAGACTTAAACCTGAATAGCCAATAGAGACTATCTCTAAAGGTATCCACGCAGAGATCGAAAACCTAACCGGACAAACTCTTTTAACCCGAATAGCTAGAACAAAGTAAAGGCTCTAGACCTACCTCATCCTCGGAGAGCTTGAGACAATGATGGAGGAAGATGAAAACTTGGAGGAGAAGATGAAGCCTTGAATATCGATGGAGATGAGAGATGAAGACTTAGGTTTTCTCAAAACCTTCTTCCTTCCTAAAACCAACGACACACTCACCAAGCCCCTTTTTCCATTTGTCTTTAACACTTTAAAGACTCATCAAAGGCTAATGGTGGACAAGCTTCCACATTAGCCATTTATATATATATATATATATATATATATAATAAAGTTAAAGATCATCTTTTCCTCCATCCACGCAGCATAGCATATATATATATATATAAATTAATTATTTAATTAATTAATCATATATATATATGTATATATATTATCAAGTGGTCCACCACACTGGGTTGGTCCTACATTGCCTACCGGGTCCCGTATAGGATAAACCCCGAAAACCTTTTTCAGCAATATCGATGTCGTGATCTCATCGGGACATATCTCGATCTCATCGGGATCCATTTAATCCTAATGCTCTCCATAATTGGAACTCATCGAATATTATTTCACAGATTCTCCAAACACTCTTATGCGTGTGACCTTTAGGTTCCGGTTATGTTGGCCACTTAGATTAACACTTAATCTCGAGCAAGTCATGAGCGCGCCTAGCAACACATCACGACCCCCAATCGACCTAAAGTAATTGGTTTGATGAATTCATCACGAACCGGATCACGAACCCTTCCATGACAATTCTTGTCGCAATTCGTCCTTTCAACATCCTATACCCCACTTGGTTATGAGTATGGTCAGTGTCAACTCTACTAGACTAAGTCTAGCCAAGTGATATCGGTTCTGCCTTAGGACTCATTACTTTATATGTCCATGAAGACACTCTTCATGACATATTTATGCTCCGCCGAGACTTAAAGTAATGATCCCATAAGAGGTCAGGTATCTCTTCGCTATCACGTAAGTGATGAATCCTCTATTGGCTACTCAATTACCTTCAATACCTCAAGTCGCACCCAAGCACCACCCTACGAGTAACCTCTCGAAAGGCAACAAGGAATGGAGTCAAAGCACAACATCAAGATTCAAGATATCCTCGAGTACCTCAAGTCTAAGGATACTTGCACCATTGCTATGATGAGATCATCATCGACATTAGAATAGGACATCCATGTGATGATCTCACGGCAGTCATCCAATGTACTTACTACCGCTTAGTAAGCATCCACATGTCAACTCTAAATATCTCATATTTACGCTTCGAGATCCACCGCTTGATCCAATCAAGGAGTATAACATATGTTAGTCTGTCCTGATTAATGATGTCCAGTCTCATTAATCCTATGACTAGGAGAATTTAGATATCGACATAATTGCACACGATAGGAATCTCGGGATTATGATCACATCATAATTTCCTTCATGCTATGTCATATATTATGGACTTCATTAATTTGATTAAAGATCAATATCAATTCATAAAGAACATCAAATAAATGAAACATGCCTTTCTTTATTTATTCATAAAGTATGTACATGACTATGAACAAAAAGCGCTTAAAGGGATTGCCTTTAGGCACTACTCTAACAATCTCACGATGATCGCAGTACACGATAAGTGGACTTACACGTATACTTGTAGGAAAATCCCGGGTGGGCATCACATGCCTGGGTGCGGAATTAAAATTTTAAGTCCCGGACATTCCCGAAAGCCAGATCCATGTAAGTACACACAATCAAACCATAACGACCAAAGGAGACCGTCTCTAACGGTATCCACGCAGAGGTCGGAAAACCTAACCGACAAACTCTTTTGACCCGGGAATAGCTAGACTAAAGAAAAGAGTGCTAGCTCTTACCTTAGCCTTGGAGAGCAAATGAGATGAGCTTGGTGGAGCCTTGAAGAAGTAGAAGCCAAGTTTGAGAGGAAGAGATGAAGGAGATGAAACAACTTTCAAATGCTTAACAATTTAAGCAACTTCGTTCTTCCCTTCCAAAACCGTGCAAGCTTCCTTTCTTTGCTTCTTCTATGTATTTTCAACACTTAAACACATATATATGCTTTGGTGATGGAGCTTCCACGTATAAGACATGAAATATGTCTTAAATTGCTAAATCATCATTAACTTTGACTTTCAAAGTTAACTTTTCTTCTCCATTCAAGTCTCCACCGAAATGACTTTATATATTTATATATTAATTAATTATTTACTTAATTAATTAATATATATAATTGTGAAGTGGTCCAACAAACTGGGTCGGTCCTACCGCTCATCGACCCCGCCCGCGAAAAAATCACCTAAAGCGCTTTTTGGAATGTCGATGTCGCGATCTCATCGGGACATATCCCAATCTCATCGGGATTCATTTAATCCTATTGCTCTCCGGATATCGGATCTCCGTAAAACTATTTTACTGATTCTCCGAGTCACTAACGCTCGTGTGACCCATTAGGTTCCCTTATGTTGGCCTTAGATTAACACTTAATCTAAGCAAGTCATGAGCGGTATCTAGCAACACATCATGACCCCAATTGACCGGAAAGTAATTGGTTTGACTAATGAAACCATATCACGAACCCTTCCATAGACAATTCCGTGCAATTCGTCCTTTCACCATGCTATACCTCACTTGGTTTGAGTATGGGCAATGTGTCAACTTTACTAGACCGATCGGATCAAATCTAGTCCAAGTGTAATCGGTTCCCTAGACTCATTACTTTATATGTCCATGAAGACCATCTTCATGACATATGTATGCTCCGGCGCTTGAGAGACTTCAAAGTAATGATCCCGATAAGAGGCCGTGGGTATCTCTTCCGCTATAATGTAAGTGGTGAATCCTCTATTGGCTACTCAATTACCTTGAATACCTCAAGTCGTACCCAATCACCACCCATGGGCGACCTCACGAAAGGTAACAAGGAATGGAGTCAAAATGCAGAATCGATGCAAGATATCCTTGAGTACCTCAAGTCTAGGATACTTGCATTCATTGCTATGATGAGATTATCAACGACATTTGTATAGGACATCCATGTGATGATCTCATAGCAGGTCATCCAATGTACTTACTACCACTAGTAAGCATCCACATGTCAAATCTAAATATCTCAATATTTACAGTTTTACGAGATCCTTTGCTGATCCAATCAAGGAGTTTGACGTATAGTTAGTCTATCCGGATTAACGATGTCGATCTCGTTAATCCTATGACTAAGGATAATTTAGATCTTGACATAATTGCACATGATAGGAATCTCGGTAGTATGATCGCATCATAATTTCCTTCATGCTATGTCATGTATCGTGGACTTCATTAATTTGATTAAAGATCATTATCAATTCATAATAAAATGAACATCAAATAAATGAAATATGCCTTTGCTTTATTTATTCATAAAGTTTGTACATGACTATGAACAAAATGCGCTAAAGGATTGCCTTTAGGCACTACTCTAACAATCTCCCACTTGACCTAAAGCCAATCGCCTTGGTATCTAATACCATAAGCGGTGTACATGAGAATCAAAATTCTTACGTGGCAATGGCTTTGTCAATCGGATCGACAATATTCGCATATGTGAATTCTCTCTATCGGGACATCACCCCGCGCAATGATCTCCCGAATCAAATGGTATCGGCTGATGCGTGTTTGGACCGTTGATGAGACCTTGGTTCTTTCGCTGCTTGATAGCTCCATTGTTGTCACAATACAATCAGTATGGGTCCATCACGGACTAGGAACCACACCAAGTTCGAAATGAACTTCTTGATCCAAACCGCTTCCTTTCTTTGCGTCGATGCGTGAATGTACTCGCCTCGATCGTTGAATCGGCGATCGTCTCTGTTTGGAACTCTTCCAACCGATCGCTCCGCCATTTAGTGTGAAAACATAACTGATTGGGACACAGTCGTCCCTTATCAGATTAGAAACGGCATCTGTATGCCCGCCACTTGGAAATTTCCAGCTCCATATATCAAGAAAACATCCTTAGTTCTTCGTAGTACTTTAGATATTCTCGACCACCCAAAGACCCTCACCAGATCCGATTGGTATCGCTCGTAACACTTAGAGCATATGATACATCGGGTCTCGTATATAGCATAAGCGTGCATAATAGATCCTATTGCAGACGACACGGGATCAAATTCATACGCATCCTCTGCGCCTTGTGTCCGAGGACACATAGACTTCGAGTGTTATCCCATGGGTAATGGGAAGAAACCTCTCTTGGATTGCTCCATGCTAAACCTCTTTAGCACCTTGTCTATGTGCGTTGATGTGAAAGACCAAGCAACCTCTTGATCTATCTCTATAAATCTTAATCCCAGGATATAAGTTGCTTCTCCAAGGTCTTTCATGGCAAATTGTTTGGACAACCAAATTTTTGATTGCGAAGATTGAGACATCGTTTCCTAGTAACAATATGTCATCTACATATAACACAAGGAATAATGATTGCGTTCATTCACCTTCTTGTACACAAGTGTTCATCCGGATTTTGTGAGAAACCAAACTCTTTGATTGTCTCATCAAAACGGATATTCCAACTCTGGATGCTTGCTTCAATCCATAAATGGATTTCGAAGCTTGCATACCTTTTCGCCATCAACGGAAATGAAGCCCTCAGTCAGTGTCATGTACATCCTCATCCGATTTCCATTAGGAAAAGTCTTCACATCCATTTGCCATATCTCATAATCATAATGGCGCAATGGCTAGGAGTATCTAATGGATTTAAGCATTGCTCTTTGGTGAAGGTCTCGTCGTAGTCAACTCCTTGTCTTTGACGAAAGCCTTTAGCCACAAGCCTCGCTTTATAGGTAATCACATTACCATCCATGTCGGTTTTCTTCTTGAAAACCCATTTGCACCCTATAGGTTTTATCCTTCAGTGCATCAACCAAAGACCATACTTGGTTTTCATACATGGAATCCATTTGATTTCATAGCGCGAAGCCATTTTTCGACTCAACTCTTCGAACCTCTTCATAGGTGGTAGGCTCATCATCCTCTATGAGCAATACGTCATTCTGTTCACTCACGAAATCCATATCTCTCGGGGCAGTGCGTATCCTACTTGACCTCAATTTTCGTGAAGTGGAAGGTTGAATCATACCTCATCTGTATGAGATACAGTTTGAGTTCAGTGCGATTGATCTCGTGCCGTCCGAAAGCATCTTGAACTTCTTCAAGTTCAACTTTGCTCCCAACGTCCTCTTTTAAAAGAAACTCTTTCTCTAAAAAGACAGCATGCATCAAACAAACACCTTTTGTTCCTCAATAAAGTAGAATTGATATCCTCTTGTTTCTTTAGGATATCCTACAACAAACATTTATCGACTTTGCTTCAAGCTTATCACCGTGTCCGCTTCACATAAGCAGGACAACCCCATACTTTCAAATAAG